>CM020027.1:41771287-42376843 GCA_009769605.1 Bucorvus abyssinicus | reverse complement strand
TCCTGTGCTGAGGACTCCAGAGCTGGACCCAGCACTGCCAGGGGGGCTCCCCAGCGCAGAGCAGAGGGGCAGGATCCCCTCCCTTGACCTGCTGCCCATGCTGCTGGGGATGAGCCCAGGATATGGTTGGCTTCTGGGCTGTGAGCTCACATTGCTGGCTCATGGTCAGCTTTTCACCCACCAGCACCCCCAAGTCCTTCTCCCCAGGGCTGCTCTCAATCCATTCTCCGCCCAGCCTGTATTTGTGCTTGGGATTGCCCTGACCCAGATGCAGGACCTTGCACTTGACCTTGCTGAACTTCATGAGGTTCACACAGGCCCACTCCTCAAGCTGAGACTCTTTATCCTGGAAAGAAGAGACATTGGAGGATATTCTTGCGGTTTGCAATATTGTGAGTGATGGGGAGAGGGTGCGCAGGTTCAGTTGTTCACTGTCTCTTCCAACTGAGTCCTAGGAAAGTAAAGTGATCAAGTAAAGTAAGAGTATAAGCAAACAGAAGAGAGGTGGGTCGTCTTAAAGGAGTGTGCCAAAGAACATTGTGTTTGTTGGAAGTTTACGTGCTCACAAAATAATCAATTTTTTCTGTAATTGTATTCACGATGTAATGGGTAGGTGCACTTTGAAACACCAGTGTTTTCTGTGGTCTTCTGCAGTTTGCTGTAGCCTTGTATTTCCAGCAGTAGGTGCCTATCACAAACCTATAAGGAAAAGTGAGATAAGCTCATTTAACTGACTTAAGTGGCCTCCCTATATGTATAAAATTAGTGGAATCCTTTTTTGATGTGTGAGGAAGCCTTTATGGTTTTTCTTACTAAAGTCTCCCAGCTCCCTCAATTACTTAAGGGGATATAGTACCTTTACTTGGATTTCAAAAAGCTTTAAACTTTTAAAAAATTTCGGAGCTCATGCTGTGTGTTGCTGAAGCAGCACCTCTTCCATTGAAAGCCAAGGAGTAACACCACCGAGAGCTGTTAGCTGCAGCTCCCCGCGCACCCCTGGGTCGGGTGAGCTCAGTTCCCTTCTTCCTGCGGTCGCTCCCCTCAGCAGCACCGTACGTTATGTTCACGTCCAAACGCCTGCATGTGCGTGTGTTTTGTGCGTGCTCTGTGTGTTTTAGCCTCCTCCCACCATCCCCAGTGCCTGCGCTGGATCCTGACCCTGCACTCGAGATGTTGACAGTCTTCCTTGGCAGCCGCATCAGGGACCCATGGGCTGGCCTCTTGCTGTCACATCCTTGCTCCTTGTGCCGTATCTGGTGTGGGGATTTCCGTTTCCCCGACCAGCTGGAGAGTGCACGCAAGCCTCCACGGCTCACGGAACCCTGACGAGAGATGTGTGGTTTTACCTCGCGACTCTGCCTGGGGTGATTCCGCACAGCACGAGGAGACCTTCATGCGTTCCTGTTCTGATGGGCGCTTTCTCTTTAGGAAACTTCTCTCTCTCGTAGCTTTATTTGTCTGTGAAAAGGGCCAATACCCTTCTTGGTGACGTGGTATCTGGTGTGATACTTGTGTGTGTACCGCTTTGTTTCTGAGATGAGGGACAAACCTTGAGATGGTGCTGAGCACAGTTGCAGCGAAAGCACGAACACCGAAGTTTAACGGGAGCCCAGGTTTCCTGATGGTAACTTGTTGTGCTAACAGCAGATTCATTTGTTTCCTAATTAATCAGAAAGAGTGTTCTTTTTATTTCAGCCATCTGGTGGAGAGCATGTTGTTTAGCTTCTTGCTACTGCAAATTGGAGCTGCACAGGAAAAAGGATGTTTCAACTTCTGTTTTTGACTTGTTTTTCTAGGTTGAGTCAGTACGGAGCACGTTAAAACATACAGTGATCGGTTGCAAAGTTCATCTCTCAAAGACTGCAAAATTTTAACTTTAATTGTCTTTCCTGAAAAGACAAGGTGATGATATTGATGGCTTAATTGCTTATTATTACTTGTTTTATTCCATGAAATCAGTTGTCAAAAGCAAAATTTCCTTAGTGAGCTGCAGGACTATTCTAGGATACTGAGTTTGTTGCCGCTCTATGGAGAACATTCCACGTTGCTTTTCCATTTCTTCTTTGGATTAATGTCAAAAGCATATTGCCTGTCACACAATTTGTTGCTGAGTGTACCATTAGCTTGCTAACTGCTCACAAGGATCTTAAAACATTGCATTTTTTTTTTCTCCAGAATCCCCTTCAGCGCAGCCTTTCTTTGGAAGCTATATTGTCCTTGTGGAGTATTTTCCAAGGAGCAGCCTGTCCCTATGCGATGTTTACTGTATTTTTGCCTTGCAGCCAGCAGATTTTAGTACAAACTTGCCCGGGGGTGGCCTTGTCCTATTTTCCTCTTAGATGGTTCTGGCATTTATAGAGCTTGGGAGATCGTGCTTCCGAATTTTCCAGTCTGAAGAGCTCGAGCCAAAACAGCAGGGGAGATCGCAAACCTGTACGTTGTTTGGCTTGCGGCAGCTGGGGCTGTTTTTCCTTTGACCTAAAGCAATGGCAGATTTTCTTGGGTTTTGTGTGGAGGAGGGGGGAAGTGAAGAAGAGGAGAGAGATGTGAGAAAAACTGATTTATCTCTGTGCTTGGAAAAAGCAAACCTTGCCCCCCCTCCCATGATCTCTCTTTTTGCACCCCTAACCAAGGTAACTCAAACTCCAGGCTACCTGCATGTGGCACGTAGAGCTTTTCTTGCAGTTAGTTTACACATACTGATTATTGATGAGAAAAGAGACTGTGCGTTTTTTTAATATATATTACATTGACATTTTGAACAACAAACTCTTTTTCCGTTGTAGTACCGTAGCGCTTGCGGAATGGACTCTGTGTTAGGGGACTGGCTCCTTCGCAGTTCCCAGTGACAGTTGGTAGCGTCCCGCCAACCTGCGTTTTCTCCCTTACGTCTCGGACAGTGAAAGAAACTGGTGCCAATTAGAGCCTGGAGTTTCTGCTGGGGAGTGAGCTTTGATGAATGAATGTGGGAAAATATGAAATACCCCGCAGATGGGTGGCTGGGGGAACATAGCGACTCTTGGAGTTTGGCCTCGAGCTCACAGGGACTTTGTTGTCTGTAAACACTGTCTCCGCAGTCTTCCTCTCCAAATGAGGTTTCCTGTGGAAATAAATTTCGCCGTCTCTGCCTTTTACGTGTCCTAGTCTTAGATTTACCAGTGCATTTCGGTTGAGTTTTGTGTTTGTGTAACAGAAATATTTAGTTGTGCCACAGGGTGAATTTATTCCTGGAGAAATGGTTTCGTGTGGGATTGTTGGAGACCTGAGCTTATGAATTCCAGGAGCAGGGGAGAGTTTCCTGAAAACTTGGTGAGAACAACAGTGAGTGGTGAGGCTTAGCACGCGTTTGAAGTGGAACCCACGTTAACACTGCCTGCCTGTGCCAAGCATTTCCAAGGGGCTCATAGTGAGTAAACCAGACTAAACCCCATCATTTCCCTAAAGATTGTTAGGATTCTTGCTTCTGTGTCTACACTAGCGTGGGACAAACAGGTGACAGCTCCTGAGCTGCCTCAGCTGAACATAAAGAGAAGGTAAAAAATTCATCTTGCTCCATCTTTTAATGTTTTCTCCCTTTATATTGTTTACTTTGCAGTTTTTCCTTACCGGTATGCGGGGATCCTCACGATGACTGGTGTAGGAGAAACTATGGTTTCTGTTGTAGTTCTGGCAAGAGATGAGAGTGCAGGAGCTACGTAGATGCTCCTTCTGTGAGAAAGCTGTTTACCAGCTTCATAGTGCAAATGCTCATGCAGAAGAAGAATTTTCTGAATTGGTGACTGTAATGAATTTCCCTCCCCTCCTCTTGTCCCCGTTCGCAGCCCTCCATCAGTCAGTGATACTGTCACCTCACTGAGGTACCGTCACCTCACTGAGGTACCTTCACCTTGGCAAGCTTTGCTCCTTGTGCATAGGGACACTGTTTACAATTACATACATTAAAAAAAAAAATCCATTCTGAGGTGATAATTTCTCTCGTTTTCCTTTAATCACCTCTTCAGTACTGGTTTTCTTTGTCTAACGTGAACTTTTTCTGCTCTTTGTTGCCCTTTGTTCTACAAATCCCAATGAGCCGTAGTGAATTCTTGTTCATATCTTCCTTTCTCTAATGATTGTCCAAACCCTGAAGGCAAAATGCGGACAAAGGACCCTCAGAGTTCTGTGAATGTTCTCTCTTGAACTTTAGTCCTGCTCCTCATCTCACTTTTGTCCCTAAATGGAGTAACTCCTGTAATTCATCTTCTGATATTTAATACTTCCACTGTTGCCCTTAGGAGTGGATTTCCTTCCTATGTTAAACTTACTCAGGGAGGCTGTAATCACAACTTACTAATTTCTCACTTCTTTTAGTGTCCTCAGGAATGTCTTCCTTAACTGCATGTAGCAGATCCAGTGGATTCTTTGCTGATAGTAATTGCTGCGCAACCAAGTGCCCTTGAAAGTCAGTTATGTAAATGAGCAGCCTTGAGCCGGCCGGAAGAACGGTGCTGGCTCGAGTTTTAATTTAATAATTGAGGAACTGGAACATAAAATGGTTCTTCAAGTCTGAAATAGGGTAGAGGCACATTCTTTATTAGACGACTTCTAATTGCATGATCTGTGGTAGATCAGCGGTTTAACGTTTAGTTCAGGTGATCACTTTTGCATGCAGGTGAGCACTTGAGGTACAGTTATTAGTAGGAAGAAGCCTCACATTTGGTTGACTTAGGTAGTTTTATTTGAGTATTTTGAAAGAAATTATTAATTTGTAGTGGCTTTAAAATACCAAGTAGAGCCTTTCTTGAAATATATTCTTTGTCTGGTGGTTTTTTTTTTTTTTGTTTCTTAATTAGCATACAAGTTGCAATTCTTCTGTAAAAGGACCTTGTATTCTTCCTGAAGATGCATCATACCTGAATCTCTTGGCTTAGTGAAGGGTCCATGAGTTCTGGCCGTTGGTGGGCAGGTACATCATCCAAGTAATTGTTTTGTCCCTTTGGGTAAAGGGTATTTATCGTTGCAAGATGTGCAAAAACCAGTGGATGTGAAGTTATTTGCAAATACAGGCTTGGCAAAGCTCCTCTGGAATTCGGAAAGGGTTTTCCAGCTCGACTTAGTCATTTTTTCCCAAATGTCTTGGCATAACTGATCACTCAGGAGTGACATATGGTGGAAACATGCTCTAAGGGACAAGTCTCCCGGATGGCGCACAGCACCACACAAGATAGACAGATGGTGGCTTATTCAACCTTGAAAAAGTTTAATCCTACATACTGGCACGGCGGCCTGAGTACTGAGAGAGAGGCACACACATGCCTGTGAAATCCGAGGCTAAGCTTTTGTGCGTTTGCTTGCTATTACTGAGAAATCTAGAAAGGTTGAGCTGATACTATACAGCGTGAGCATCTGCAAAGTTACGTTCAACGCGCTGTCCAGTGATGTTCCCTGGGGAGCAGAAATCCAGAGTCAACAGAACACTGCAGAGAATAAAGTTTGCTGAACTTCTCATAGCTGTTCCTAGGCTAAAACATGTTTATTTGACAAAACTGTTGAGTACTTACCTGAGCTTATCCAGCAATAGCTGTTGGCTAATTAGTGTGTCTCACAGGAGAAGACGTATTTTGGTTTTCATAGTTTCGCTTATGTTTCAGGGGTTGCTCTTGGTTTTGGTGTAGTGTATTTGTACTTCACAGTACAGAAACTGTAACCTTCCTCTTAGCAAAGTTTAAAAAAAAAAAAAAAAACCAAAACCCAACAAACAAGAAGTTACAAATTCCCTGATGCCAAATTTAAATTTATAGCTGAAAATGCAAACTGTACCTTATAGGTTTTTTTTAAAAAAGAGGCGGAAGAACGTCAGCCCTTTTACTTCAATACCTTTGTGTTTAAGATAGTGAAGAGCGAGGCAGAATATCTGATGTGGAAAAATAAGTCCTTGGTGTGGCCTCTTGAGTTACTTAGGAAAGAACAAAATATGCTTTGAATTCTTTCTGAAAACCCAGTAGCTGACTGTTTGATCTTCTGGAGTCAGTGTCGTGTACTGTAAGGATTTGGAAAATACTAACCCACTGAGAACATGAAGGATTGCCTGCCAACCCTTTTCATCTCTGCTTTCTTTTTCCTATAGATCACACTCAATATTCACGACTAGAAGGAAAAGGAAGAATCTCCTGGCTCTCTGGACTTCAAGAATACCATTATGTGGGATTGGATGCGTTTAAAGTAGACAAGACTTCTTTCTGAAACACTTCCAGAAAGGTAAATGTGATCCAAACAAACAGATCTTTTGCCAGCAGAGGAATACTTTGGTCAAATTAATCTCATGGCAGTAACATTTCAGCCATACCATACCACGATATCATGATCTTTTTGATACCTATTTGATAGCAATTATGTATGTGTATATACAGCTATAGGTAAACCCTGCTAGTAATTATTAGATGTTGGAAGGTTTTGATTTGCTAGCTCTAGTAGTTTTTGTGAAAAACTATTGATTTAAAGGAATTCTCTTAGGTGAAGGAGGTGGGGAAGGAAGAGGGAGAGAAGTGCAATGCTCGGAGCAGTCAGCATGTTGGTAATTATTTGCCTGGATGTGGAAGACCCAGTTAACGTTTCTGTTCTGCCTAATGAGAAAAATTACTTGAAAATGTGATCCTAGTCGCTGAACTATGAAGTCAAATGGTTCATTCAGCACTGAGTGACACATACTTTTAAAATACGGTGCTGTATGAGGGACAGAATGAGAGCTGTGGAGAGAGAGATTCAGTAACCTGTTGTTTAGGATATGCGTTGAAGAAGGAAGAGATGTCAAATTCTTGCTTTCACCTGAGGGTGCTCTTGTGTAATACGAAGATCTGATTACCTTGGGGCTATAAAAAATAAACACTCACTCTTCCTGAGGATGTGAGAACCTTTCAGGTGCTTGTTTCTTTGTCACCCTTTTCTGTCTTTGCTCTGCTCCATTGTGAGAAATGGTGACCATATCATAGTCAAACCCGAAGGACTACGGTAATTACGGCAGAACTAGTGCACTCTGCTGATTTCTTTCATCTATTACAACTAATTATTACCGGATATAGTCAATAAAAATTTTAATAATCAGATTTTGTGCCCAAGTGCACAGTCAGCAAAATATGACAGACATCAGTTTACTCGCTGCTTGGGCCCCGCAAGAGTTTCTTACACGCTGTACAGAAGCAGTAAGTGTTTTGGTGGCCCATCCAGCCCCCTGTGACAGAGTCCTGCCTTGCTGTCACGAAGCATGCCTGTGAGCCCTCCAGACATCATTTGTCTGTGAGCAAGAGAGCTACGGTCTGGTGAGATGATTCAAGTTCTGCAGACCCACAGCTGACACCTTTTTGACCCAGATCTGAACTTCAGACTCGGAAATGCTTCAGTCCCTTGAAATTTTAAGTCATGCTTCATAGAACTGCTGTTTTTATAATTCATAGGCTAAGCGTGATCATATCGTTGTTGAATCGCTGAACATCAGTGTGTGTGAATCAGCCATCTGCTGTCAGGGCTGAGTCTTGTATCTCCCTGGCCAGTGACAGTGGAGGTCATTAAACCATGATGGTGCTCTGTCAGATGGGAATGGTCCAAGGTAATAACATGGCTGTCTCCAAAAAAAACCCCCACTTTTCTTTCCCCTACTGGTAGTAATGACAGTTGGAGGACTGAACTGGAGAGGGAAAAGTTGTGGTAGAGGAATGGAGACTGTGTGAAGAGTGAGATGTGAAAGGTTTGGATGTTGGAGTGGAACAAAGGCTGGCTTCTGTAGCAGGGTTTTTGAGTTAATTTTGGAACCAGATGAGGAATGGAGAAACACGTCTGCACAGGAGAGAAGCAGCCTTCAGGATTTGGAGGAGAAGCTGCATGTAGTAGGGATTTTTTCAGAGGACTCTGATCTTTAGGTCACTGACCTAAGAGTGGTAAAGAAACTGAGACATAAAACACACGTAGTCTTACTTTACTTTGTCTAGACTTGCATCCCTTGTGCACGTCCCAGAGTGATTGGGTATTTTGGAATTCGTACAAAGCTTGTGAGTGTTTTGCTTCAGCCGCTGAGTGTCCCGGAAACCCAGCGTGCCCACAAGGCTCGGTCCTTGTGTTAAACTCGCTGCGAAATCTGGGCAGGATGGGGGTTAGCGCCAGTGATGGGATCCTGTCCCACCTCGCTCTGCCAGGTCCTGTTTCTCTGGAGATCTGGTAATCGGTACCAAAAACCTCCAGTGCAGAAACTAAGAAAAAAGTTTGACAGGAGAGAACTGATCCAAACCCAAGGAGATCAAAGATGGTTAAGAAAGGAACAACTGTATGTGCAGCAGTGGGAATTCTGCCGTACCAGTTCCTGCAAATCACTGCAGGGCTGTTGAGAGAGCCGCTGAAGTTAAGATTGAGGTGAAACTTTAAAAGTCAGGACTAAGACGTTTTGCTGCACGCCTCATGGAATACATTTAGTCTTTATTTGTTGCAACTGATTCCAAAATGTACTCTCAAGAGGTGTAGCCAAACAGGAGGACAGAGCAGTGTAAAAAGCCCTCATTTATTCAGTAATCCAGTGGTAGGAAAATGTGAACTTGTAATTGTTTGATGCTTTTTTCTTCCCCGCCTTGTTGGGAGATTTCTTTGAGATATTAATTCCTAATTTAGTACTTAATCTCCCTTCCTTCTTCCCCTCCTCTGCCCCAACCCCCCCCAGACCCCACTGGTTTAAAAATGATGCCGTGCAGAGTTGATGTAACCCCGTGAAGGTTGCGCTGTGCGCTGGAGGTCATGAACCTCTCCTAAAATCTCACAGGCAGGTAGAGCTGAAAATGGCTGCGATCACTTTTATGCTTTCTGCCTGTCCCCCTTTGTTCTCGCTCCCTCCCCCTTCGGCTTGTGCTCCCTTGCTCTCTCTTTAGTATAGCACAGTTGAACAGCAGTGAAGTGTAAAATGTGCTTTTGCCAAGGTCAGTTTCTTGTGATTACTCGCCTGTGGCAACTTATGCCAGTTGCAACAGACTGAGTCTCAGCAGTCCACAAAGTCACACTGGTGCTTATGCAGAGGACACCCAGCGTAGGTTATCGTAACCGTGGTCTGGAATAGCTTGCAATGCTGCTGAATTTTAGCAGCTTTATTTAACTCTTCCGATCTAGCTTGTGCTCGTGTCGGTGGTTGGAGTCTGTTCCATGAGGCGCTGGGTTGTCCTGTTCTGTGGAGTCCCTCGAGGAGGATTTTGTGTAGGTGAGACTCTGGTTCTTTGAGGTTGTTTCTTTTCTTATAGTGGATTGTTCAAATTTTGGGTGTTATTCATAAATGAAGAGAAGATCAAATAAAGCATCACAGAAACATGCATCTTGTAAATATTACATATATATTTTTTTGTGGTTGCCTTGCCTTTGGAGGAAGTCATATCAAACACTGCTCTGTTGACCCTGACAGAGGAGAAATTTACCTACACAGTAAGAAGTATGATGGAAAAGTTTAAGTAGTAGTTCTTTAAAGCAAGAACTTAAGTTAGTGACACACAGTCTTTGTACCACCTTTAAATATGTTGTATCCACTCATGAGCATCGAATAATTTTCCGTTTAGAAGTTAATACTGATTTTCACCCTGACTGGAGAACGAGTGTGAGATTCAAGAGCATCAGTTTTTGGAGACAGGATTTGTTGGATCCCGTTTTGTTGTGCACACTGGTCATACCCAGCGAAAGCGGGAGGGACCTCCACTTTGTTTCTCCGTTTTCACCTATGTTATATTTAGGACAGAAAAGCATGGACTTCCTGAATTATTTTGTACTATTATCAACAATATACATGATTTTATTTTCATTCTGGAAATACTTTTGTAAGAAGCATCTAGCTCTTGAGCGCTGTGATGGTGTCTTTGAGGTCACCTGTCCGTCACTATTACTAGTAAAGAGGCCATAAGAAATCTAGACGATCGGCCGAAGGGCTAGAGCTGAGCTTTGGTGACCTGTGAAATTCAGCTAAGTGCAAAATTCCGCTGCTTAAAATGGGTTATGCATTTGAAACCATGTGTTGCTGTATGAAGCACTGCTCTCTCGTGTTTTGGGCTGGAATGATTCCCGTACACCAGTTAAATAACGGGTCAGCATCTGAGTCTTGACCCTGGAAACACCCTTGCCCAAAGCACACAGGAATATTCCTTTTGCGCTCAGGGGAACTCCCCACAAAACAAGGTGAGGATTCAGAAGTCATTTGAAGCACTTCCTGAAGACATCACCCCGTATTTTCTGTTTGATCTTGCTTCTTGGCTCACAAGAGGTTATCTGTATTGAGGAATCTCTTATGTTATATGGAGGTCAATGAAATTAATCTTTTTTTCTCAAGTGTGTCTTGGGCTGACACTTGTTCATACGGTTTTCATAGCCTATATGGTTCAACCGCTATTCCAACCCCTGTTCCTTCGCTTTCCGTTACACCTGTATTGGCCCAGCTCTTGCGGAAGAACACGCTATGAGAGCTGCGCTCAGGCTTTGTGAAGACTGAGCTGTCTACTCCCCTCTAAGTTGGAAATTCATGGTGGAAATGAGCAGTGTGGTGTCTGTCCGTGCTGTGGTGTACGGGCCCGCAGCACTTGCAGTGATGCACGTTGTCTTCCCATCGTTAGAGACAGTGGAAATGAGTGTTACCTGTAGGAAGAAACCAGTAGAAAGCTGCTCTTTAGTCAACTGAGTAATGAACGGCTGGGTGTTCTCGGGTGCGGTAATACAGAAGTATTGCATTGTTCACGCTCACCAAAATTTCTCCCATTAATTTCTTTAATCTTAAGGAACTTGAGCAAAGGAAAGAACTATTCAGGCACCCGAGTTGTTTTTGGAACGCTCCTAATGACATTCCTGCAGTGGGCGGCTGCTGCCGCACGCTCCGAGGATCTCCTCATCAGTACGTTCAGCACAAGCGAGCAGCTGACAGTTCAGACTGAAGAAGTCTGCACAAACCCCTGAATTCATTCAAATCTCTGAGCAGAGCTCCGAACCGGTTTTAAAAAATTCAATAGAACTTCTCTGTACCTCAAGTCCTGACCTCCTGGATTGTGGGTGATAGCAGAAACGCTTTGCTGCACACAATAAAGGTAGATGTTGTGGTTTTTTCTGGACAAGTCAGAATCCAGAGCCCTTGGAGTCTTGATTTGTAACCTGATTTTTTGAAAGTCATGGGAGGAGATATTGTTAAGGGATTTACCCGTAACTCTCCTAGTAGTTTTAAAGGGAGCTCTCCCAGTCAGCGTCCTAGTCAGCTCTGAAATATTTCCTGTGCTAATTCAGACGTGCTGGAAATAAGCGTTTTAACACCGGGGTAGGATGCTGCTTTTGTCATGCACCTGCAGTTTGTGAGGTTTCCCTTCCTGAAGACATCCACTGCGCTTGTCGAAGCAGAGGAGTGCGTAGCATCCCGTGCACGCCTTACTGCGTGCATTTTATTGGAAATAGGCTGGGGAAATGAGCAGTGAATTTGTGTAGAGCAGCAAAACACCTCTCTTCTCTCTTTTTAAAAACTTTTAATATTTGTCTTGCTTTTATTGGCAACAGTAGTAATATCTCCTCATAAGCACTCGGTTCATATTCAGACTTGGGGGAATATCTGAGGTCTGGGAGCCAGGTAAAGAGAAGTCAGTAAATTTAGACAGAGAAAACATTCTCAAGCTCCATGAAAAGATGTTTATTCCAAATAAAGGCCTGTGTTAATCTGAGGGAACAGCAACTCTGTGACAGTTTTCACCTATATATCCTTGGAAGATGGAGGGGAGACCAGTGGATAAATCATGGGGGAGACCAGTGGATAAATCATGGGTTTTTTTTTTTTTTATTTCCCCTTTTAATGGCAATATTATCTTTAAGCTTCTACCACCTTCTAATACATGTTTATTTTACTTCTCAGCTGCAATAAGACAGCATCATCCTGATAGCTTCCTTCTTATCAGGTGGGCAAAATTCTGTCATCAGAAAGTAGGATTAGGAGATGGGGTTTCCTCTGGTTCATTACTTACGGCTTTGACACCAGGATTGCTCCACGGACTGGGACAGTGACACCGTGACTTCAGCTTCCCCATGGGAAGGACTGGCTAATAATTTCCTGCCTCACGGGTGCGTATGAAAATTAACTTCGTGGAACGAGTGAAGTATTTATTAATAAATGCTAGTTACCGGTGTGTCACTTAGTTGTTCATAGCAATGACATTGGTAAGATACTGCTCCTGAGGGGAACGTAAATGAGCACATAAAACAAAAGACACTCATTCAAGTAATTCTCATCATTCTTCGCCAAAGAGTGTGTATTCAGTGGTGTCCGTGTTCGTGCTTGCTGTTTTGGTGGTTTTAACCTGTTAAAGAAGAAATGGCACCAAACAGGAAGGGAGAACCCAAGGTCGCGCGCACTTGGTCTCTCTTCAGATCGCACCTACTGGAGTGTCTTTGATAATCTTTCCGTAAAGGCCTTTCACTATTTTACGAGCTCCTCAATGAAAAAGGCTCCTGCGTCTTTATTTTTTGTTTTTCTGTGGGTTTACACTTCTGTATTTTTTGCTACTGTACTTTAAATACTAAAAATAATCTTGGGCTCAATGTCCTTTGGGCTTAAACTGGAATTGCTTCACAGAGCCTCTGTTTTTTGCGTGAGGGTTGGAAAGAAAGAAAGGAGGTGAAGGGCAGAGAAGGGGGAATGCACTCGGTAACCCGATCTGCTGTGAAAGCTGAGGCACAGAGGTCATTTCTGTCGTGGTGCTGAGTATCTGAGCTGTAGTCTGAAAGGAGCAGTGGTGGTCTTCCTTGCACCCAATGGTTCCTCTGCCACCATCTCATTGGACCGAGATTCCTTTTTGGGTGTTGTAGTTGAATTTACCTGAACGTTATGTTTGGAAAAAAGCAGCAAATTGAGCAGCTTTCCGGCATCCAAGTGCTTTTACAAACTGGAGTTACCTGAGATGCTGACAGTGACTGAGTTGCACCTTAATGAGTCTCTCGTGGTGGTGTCAGGCAGAAGGGTCCCGTTCCCCTTGTCCCCGCGGTGGACAGCAGAGCTTTCACCCGGCAGCTGTGTAGAAGACAGGGTAGGAACGTGGTCCGTCGTGCTCACTGTCCTCTGCAAGATTTCCCTGGCTGCAGGAGCTGCTGAAGGTTCATGGTCGTGGCTTTAAACCCTTGTTACAAACACACCTAACAGAAATTTTCAGAACTGAAAAGAGGTAGTTAATTTAATGTTGTATTTTTGTTGTGAAAGTGAGAGTTTAAGGTTTTATCTTATGGTATTGATGGAGCTTTTTCTCTCTCAAGAATTAAACCTGAAGCGATGACTTATGAATCATACTTTGTGTCCCACTTACAGACTAACTTGAGTCATCAGTGATTTTTCTTCTGGCATGATTTGGGGGAAATGCCAGTTATTTTTTTCATCTGTAATTTTTAATTATTATTGACTGTTGTATAAAATTAGAGATGAAGGCAGACCAGCTAAACACCTGACTTTATCTAGGTCTGTGCTTCGAAAGGGTCACATCGTGCAATAAATTACTGTATGATCGCATGAGAGAGTAGAACGTGGATTTCTGGTTCTTCAGTGCTAATGTCAAACGAGGATGGTAACAAGTGAGTCCTAAGAGCTCATTATTATGCTCATAGTTCTTTTGCCTTAATAGTTTCCAGATGTATAAGATATTAAAAAAAAAATCTCATGTCTGGAAAATAATTCCTGCAAATAAAGCCCAAAAGCCAGAGCATTTGATTTCTAGATTTTCTGTAGACCCCTCGCTATCTAATGATAATATACATTTGTAAACAAATTGCACTGGTCATGTAACTTTTGCCATTCTTAATCCTTATTTTATTGGGTAGCATTATTTTTAACGTTACATTTATCTTGTAATAAAACTAGACACACATTTTTCAGTGCTAATTTTGTGGAAACTTGAGAAGCAAAGCCCAAGTTCAGGAGTGCTGTTTAAGTTTACAAATTTACAATAACCTAGAATTAGGACATGAAAGCACCGGAAGAATTGTTTCTCTTACTAAGAGCAACCATATAGCTTTTTCTATAGTAAAACTGTTTTGTCCTTTCTTTATTCCTCTGTCCAAGATTTAAATACTCCTAATGTCTTTTGTAGAAAGTATAGAAGGTTTTTGTTAGGCTTCTCAAAACCTCCCTTTGTTTATATTTACATGCATTTGTGAGGCTCGGTGACTGAAGTCTGATATATCTGGTCGATATTATATCTCTCCTCCTCACTCCATGTTCATCATCAGAACTTGACTTGAGGGATTTCTTTCGTGCAGTGTAATGGTTCTTTCCCAATCGTCTGTAAGGAAATCACGAAAGGATGAGGCAGATGCACAGTGATGGAACTCTACGAGGCATTTCCTCAAGAAATTAAAGTATGTATTTTTCTAGTGTATATGACAACTCAAAATCCATATCTTCACTCAGTGACCCATTAGTAGATACTTTATCCTTCAACTGAAGTGAAATGCTGAACCGAAGCAGCTTCATAAGCTGCTTGTCATAACTGATGGTGTAAAGGTTGTTGGAGCAACTGGAGAAACGTGTCAGATGTGTGGGATATCCGCATGCACAGACCATGGCAAATGAATATACCGTAGGTGAGATGCGCAGATTCTCTCTGCAGCTATGTGAGAACCCAGACTCTTTTCCTGCATCCTCTTGGCACGTGGCCGTTCGTCTGTGGGGAATGAAATCCCCTGGAGTCTTCTGTCGCAAAACCCAGGCTGCTTAAATTATTCACATCATCTTGAGCCAAATATTTTTCGCGTTACACCATGAATGGGAAAACTTTCCTGCCAAGAAAGGAACAGAAAGGAATGATGATAAATGTGACAGTAATATTTATTATAGAGCTTTTCCCTGAGGAGTAATCTTCTCTGATAGTCCCAGCTCTTCATTCCAGGTAACTTTTTCCTCCTTTCAAACTGACCAAGCAACCGTGTTAATTCAAAAAGTAAAGAAAAACTTGCTCTCGCATTCCCCATTTCTGCTCTCTGCTGGAGGCCTCCAGTTTTGTTGATAATGATCTAATCTGTTGCATAACCGGAGAACACTGAGCCTGCTGCCACAGCCTGCTTCTTTCTTGGCACTGCTGGAAGGCTTCAAAGAGAGCCTGTGTGTGTGAGGCGACGGCGCTACCAGCAAGACCAAGGGGATCAAAGCATATGTTTAGAAATGGAAAACAGCAAAAAGAGAAGGGGTTACCACACAGTTGCCATCCTGAAACCGAAGCCAGTGCCACAAAAATGAACGATTTTGAAGTTCAGGATAAATTATTTCAAATTCTGTGGGACAGGAAAAGATCAGGGTTTTTTTTTTTAAGGGAAATTCATCAAGATTTAACTTTGTAGATACTTGGTATGGGGAGGAACTATTTTTCAAAAACATGGGTGCAGCTGAACTGTTCTTGCATTGTTTTATGCTGCATCACACTGCTTTCCTGGCTCCTCTAATGTTTTCAATTAGCAAGTTTTAAAATGAAATTGGTTGAAAAATTACTTGAAAGTAAGAAAAAAAAACCGTAGGGAAGTTTAATGTAGTAATGCTCTTTGAAGGTTGGATGGTTGTTTCAAGATTGCATTTAATGAGCTTGGGAAAAATACAGTGGTTTGTGGTGTGGGTTTTCTTGGGCTTTTTCAAATTTCATAATAAGTGGAAAGCATTTCTCTTCATGTTATCCCCCAACGTTTTGGATTACAGTGCCTGATTGTTCAGGAGATACCTAGTTTATGAGCATCTAATTTATCTTTCAGTGAGTTTCATGAATCAAGGTTAATTATTATTCCTTGTACTTTAAATATGGTTTGCGTTATAGTGTAGCATTGGCTTAAACTGATCCTTTTTCAGTGTCGAACGTTCTTTTTTTTCCCCCACTTACAATACTGAATATTTTTCTTCAGTGCCATAGAAATGTGAATCCTAAGGAAAAAGATATTTCCTTTATCCAGAACTACCCCAGACCCTTTCTTGGAAGCATCAGGCTTTGAAAGTTTTCTTCTAAAAGTCTGGTTTTTTAATGAGGGCCAAAAAAGATATTTTTCTTTGTCCTCCTTCAGGAAGCAGCTGAGTTATTCTGGCTGAAATGAAATAATTTTTACTTTTAAATTATAAATGATTTTTACTTTAAAAATTAAGCCTTGAGGCAGAGACTCAGCATGAAAAAATTCAGATCAGTTTTTAAAAGTTAGCGGAGTTTTAAGGGATGGCCGGTGCTCTGATCCGTAACTGTAATGCTGGGGGGCAGCTGTGTTGAGCCGACCTCTTGTTGGAGAAGCATTATCGCCAATTTACTGGTTACCATAATAATGTTATTTGGTACACGTTGAAAGGCTGTTTAATCTGCTTTTTTAATATATTTCTGTCTGTCATTCCCTTACTAGTAAAAGAGATCAGTGGCAGCAAAGTCGTGTGTGCTTAGTGGAGCCTCCTCTTGTCCTCTTTTTGGGTCATTGAAATCTCTGCTTTTGAGAGGCTTTTGTACTCTGTTTTTTTGTTGAGGGTATTTTTGACAAGGAGTCAATGCTCAGATTGCTGTTTTAGTTACTATGGAGAAGCTTTCCCACTGGAAGGCTTATGCTCTACTTTCTGAAGACGGTCAAACACTGAATGTGCCCAACTGCCTCTTAACTTCTAGTCCTGAAGTTCATTTTGTATCAATTGTCTTTACATCGAAAATTCCTTTGGCTCGTATATGCTTCCTTTTAGCCTTTGTGATCTCTGGTGTCCTAATGGAGAAAAGGTGAGGATCAGAATGAAGGAGGACGTGTCCTGAGAGCCTGCGTGTCGCCAGGGAAGTGAATGCAGTGTGATTGGGGGTTTTGAGAGAACTACTCGCAAGACTGTCTTGGAAGGGCGTTTATTGGAGATTCCTGTAGATACTGATGTACATCTCTTAGTTCCTCCGCTTGTGGGTATGGTTTCCTTACGCGGGATGCCGGATAGCGGTGTCCTCCTTTATGTGGCGGAGCAGAGGAGTCGTTTAAATAAGTCTGTTTCCATGGGTGACGCTTCCTGGGGCTGGGCTGAATGGCAGCAACATGTGCTTTGGTTCATACGTAGTTGTGGGGTTTTTTCTGATACCTTCTGTAGTTTTGCTTTGTGTCTTATTATAAACTGAATACCATTTGAAGAGGTCGCTACATTAAGGTGTAGTTCAAAGTGGCAGGAAACCATATGAAGCTGAGAACTTGATCCAGAAATAGATCGTGAAAGGTTCTGAAAGCATTTTATTTTCAAGTGCTCTGTCAGCGTCTTTGCTGATTGAACGCTTACTCTTAAGCCCGCTGTTCTCAGACTGGTTCGGTTGTGTGATTTATTTTTTTTTCCCCAAGCTCTCACCTCCTCCAGCGATAGGAAGGCAATCCTGCAGCCTTTGAAGGGCCCAAAGGTTTGAGAGCATTGTGCTGCAATGCGGGCTTTCGTCCTGATCCTCTGCAGTCCACTGTGATGTGAAGGGTAGGAGCCTTTCTCTCCTCATCCTTTTATTTCTTTTAAATCCCCTGTTAAATACCTGAGAGGATGTAGACTTTTTGGGAAAAAAAAGTTTTCCACATAAGAAGAAAAGTTGGAGAAGAGGACATTCAGAGAGGGAACAGTTTTCTAGGTTATGCCTGGAGGATTACTCGGATTTGGGGAAGACCGCAGAACGTGGGGCTAAGCCTCAATATCCTTTCGGATTCCTCTCCGAACTAGACGGATCTAACTCTCATCAGTTGTCTGTAAATGCAGAAGTGTTGGCTGGTGTCGGTCTGAAGACACAGGAAATGCTTTCTGGTCCCACTTTTCTGAAGGCATGATATGGGATGAGGATGGAGTACACTTCTGTAGAGGGTCTAAGGCTTCAAGAATTGGAGGAATAACAACGTTATCGTGTACCCCATGAGGAGACAGAGCCAGGAGAGCTGTCTCGCCCCAGGTCACATTGCAGCTTATTTTGAAGGGTTGGGATTAGAACCACGGTGGTTTTTTCTTTCTCCTCTTCATCTTAGCTGTAAAAATATACATGCTTTTCTTCCAGAATTTCAATACTGAAATCCTCAAGTTAGATCTGAAGGAGTTGTTGAACTGCGGGGAAGTTGTTTCCTGAAGAGATGACAGAGAAGTCCTGAGGAGAGCCGGGTTTTGCTTCCTCTTCCTCTTTTTTGTGGCTCTGTCTCACTGAGTTTTGCAAGCCAAAGCTGGTGAACTCTTCCAGGGGATAAAGGCTGAAGCTTCATGTGTATAATTATGAGCAAGCTGACAGAGACACTCTGTCAAAGTGACGGTTACGGTGTATAAAAGATTAGCGATAGATGGGAAAGATTTTGTCATTGAATCTTGCCCCAATTGTGAACGTTTTCCATTGTCTGACCTTTTCTGGTTCAATTAGTGTAAATCTTAAAAGCGCAGGGCGTCGTGATTACAGAAGACAAATGTTGTTCAACTGCATTACAGAGTTTATCACCTAAATTTGATATGAGGTCTGGTGTTCACTGCTGGATTGCAAAACTGGAATTTGCTCTTAACGAAAGGCCGTCTTGGAAAATGAAATTCACATCTAACTTGCTAATGCCAGCCATACCTCTGGTATTTTTGCTGCTACTAAATCAGCTCGTATTTTTTTTGGTATAAAAGTCTTCGAAGCATCAACACTTCCTTTAATGTTTATAAAGAAAGCAGCAATTTGAATATGCATGGCTGAAAAAACAGTTCCCGTGTTGGGCCCAGCAAATTTCAGGCTTTCTGAAGTATCTGGTCCTCAGAAATTCATGTGAAAACTGAATTGACACTTGTCCACACAGTTCTCAGTTTGCTTCTTGGGGGAGGAAAAGCAGCAGGGCCAAAATACGGAAGGTTCATGATGCCGTGAAGCTTACCTACCTCCCTGTGTGTTCATTTAATAACTTCTGATAAAGTTTGTGTCCTTTTTGTTCTGTCTTTGGACATGCAGTTTACTTGCTAATAAAGCAATGATAACTGCACGTAGGCTGCAGCTGGGGGGGTTCCTGTCTCCTCCTTTCTGTTGCAGGCGTGTGTTAGAGGACCGCGGCCAAATTTTCTCTCCTATATAATGAAAGTTTCCATTTTCTTTCCTGAATTCTGGACATCATGATGTCTCCCTGTGACCATTTCAATTGACAAGACTTTGAGGTCAAGCCTTAATGTGAAAGCTTAAATATACAGATAAGCACGATTTCTAGGTACGTTATCATCGCTCCTTAAATGTTGTCATAAGTTTATCGAAATTACAGAGACTACCCTGACGGAAAGAGTTTTTAGGATTTATAACTGATTTAGAATTACATGTGTGTATATGTATGATGTTTGCGGAATCAGAAGGACTCCTGGGCTATTTTAGAAGAAACAATTGCATTTTAGTACTGTTTTTGTATTTATTATGCAAATGACCTTGTATATACTTTATTTTCCTTCCCTGCAGTATGAAGGAAATAGCATTTTTAGGTTGCATTTTAATGTAGTCACACCATTCTGTACTTACAAAAGGGTGTAGCTGTGGGAATGTGTTTGTGGGGTTTTTTTTTTTTTTTTTATGATTTGGCATTGAGCAGTTGAATAAATCATTAGCATTTGAAATGTGGAAAAGTCAGCACCACTTGGGCTCCTTCACTCCAGCAAGCTGGTCTTACCTTTTTGTCTAAGCAATTCAGAAGAACATGTGTTTGCAGACACATGAGGACATCCCACATCCAACATGTCTTCACGTACGTGGTTGGACATCTTTAAACCTGTTCCACAGTGGGTCAGCAGTTTTGTAAAGCAGTGAGGTTTCTGAGGTTTAGAAGACAAATCTCACAAAGACTTCCATTTAAAAACAAAAAAAATTAAATATGAAAGAAGAGGTGATCTTTCCAGTTTTCCTTTCATTTAGACCTGCTCCCACAGCTCCTCAACCACACAGCTGATGCAGGGACTAGACCCGTATTGATGTGGCTGTGTGAGAAAAGGGGATTAAGGAGCAGGGAGTATTTTCCCTGCTCTGTTGGGGGACCTCATGCTTTCTTTGTTCTTGGGTTTAGCGTTCTGGTTTTGTCTCTATTACTGAAGGCGTTTCACTTCTTAAGTTGGCTTGCAGTGAGATGTTTTTGTGTTACATTTGGTTCGGTGCATATTCGTTAACATTCTTCATCATTTGGAAGAAATTGGGAGTTTTGTGGAGTTGTCAAATGCCATTTGAGTTTTTTCTGAACTTGGAAGTTTTTGTCATTGTTAATGGCTGTTTTACTTTGGGCAAATCGTCAGTTGAATGCATTCATATGAACAACGGGTATCTTCCAGAGCTTGGACGTGCTGATGTGTGGATCACGTTGTCCTTGCTGATGAACAATACCTTTCACTGGAGTAGGAGGTATTAACAATAATATAAATTACCACAAAAATGCCAAGTGTGTTCATTGGAAGGGCCACCAAACTTTGTGCTTCAAGGCTTAACAAATGTCTAAGACACAGATGAGTGAAGTGGGGAATGTTTTTATACATGTGCACGCTGATGGGTCTTAATTTGGTCCTCGAGCATCCAGTTGTGGCTGTTGTCTGCAGTTGTTTGATTAGGAAAACCCTAAGTGTCTCGTAGAGCAGGAGCTAAAGAATCCCGAAGCGCCGAACGTGGCAGTTGCTGTGTTTTTATGGAAATATTACCCTTTGCCCTCTTGTTTATCACCTACAAAATTGATTACATTTTCCATGATACTCAGTTATTATCTCAGGCTGGGACTCTAGATGCAAATTAAACGTTTGATTAACTCTTCATTGATTCCATGTGCTGTATGAATTTCAGTCAAAGTATATGGAAGTAATATTTAATAACGCCATTTCGGTAACGTCGCCGTGACTAACTGGAATATTTGCTGCTCTTCTGGTGATGGAAGGAGCATGGTTGTCATCCCTTGGCATGCAGTAAACCTTCTGACATGCATTCTGCCGGAGAGCATTATGGCTTAACTAAGAGTAACTCTGGAACTGTGATTAAATACAAACTGCTGTGCTAGAGCACACTCAACAAATTATCACTTGATAGAGCTTTCGTGGTTCTGAGGGGGATCTTTTAGATGCAGGTAGGTAAGTTTGAATGCTTTTGCTTTAATTCTACGCTTCTCTTATAAAAACTTACTCCCTTGCCAGTTGTCTAGTTTTTATCTGTGTTTATGACTTGTTTGCTTTTCCAAACAATTCCTTTTTTTTTTTTGTCTTAACCCAAAACTCGGAGAATCATTTGTGCATGTCTTTTATTGTTTTCTTAAATCAAGCCTTAATCTTAATTTATTTCTTATAAGCCTTATTTATTATATTTATTATAAGCCTTAAGCTTTTATTATAAACCTATAAGCTTCTATTTATTATAAGTCTTAATCTTAATTTAATTTAAATCAAGCCTTAGTAATTTTTTCTTAAATCAAGCCTTTTCTTAAATCAAGGACATGACTCTTTGTTTTATAAACTGTGACTGCTGGGAAGTTCTTTGGGGTCACTGAGCTCGCATGCGCTGGTGAAATGTTCCAGGTTACAACAGCAGCCTTTGCCACGCGCCCGCAGTGTTTTACATTAACAGCCTGTAGAAAAAAGTGACACTGAGGAATAACCTCGCAAGATGAAGGCTTTATGTTTTAGCATGAGGTATTTGTTCTAAAATTGCTAATTGTAACGTGGAGGATGAAATTAGAGAAAGAGAGAGAGACACTGAAATTGCAGAACTTTAAAAAAATGTTTATATAATTTTGTAGTTTCGTTTAAGTTTTCAGTTGCTGACTTTTAAGCAGTCTGTAAAAGAGGAACATTTAGTCGAAAATGAACTTCAAATTTCAAAGCACTAACGAGGAATTCTGAATAGTCAGAGATGGCACATTAATATTTGATATCAAACTATCTACTAATTGCAAAAGATATATTTCTTCTTCCCTTTCTTTTGAAAAAGTGAAGTATTTGTGTGAGCGCTGACAGACTGCTGCCAAAGATCTCGTCCTCTGAAAAATGCTGGTTAACTGAGATCGGTCTGGCTGGGATTCTGTAGGCGGGTGGAGCTGTTTGGCGGTAGGGTGACCTAAGGAGATTGGTGGTGGTGGTGAGGTGGCTTTCATACATGCAGAGGTTTGTTTCTAGTCATCCTTCTTCATTTCCACCCTCTCGATGGAATATAAAATGCTCGGTTTGGATTTCGTTTTCATACCGCTGAGGTCCGGTCTTGTCAGTCAGAAGGACCAAAGTTTGTATCTCTTGGAATTCTCTGGAGAAATGATGCATCTTTAAAAGTTGTTTTTTCTAAACTACTACTCCAATTTGAAGAATTTGTGTCAGACTTGTAGATCAAAGAGAAACTGTATGGAAGCACATTGCTGTATTACTACATACTAGGGGAAATATATCACAAGGATTTCATGTTTAAAAGGGAATTGCAGTTGTAGGTCTGATGATTTGGGTTGGCAGGCAATGAGAATTGCTTGTCTCCTGCCTGAATTTCGGTGCATTAAAAAGCTGAAATACTAATGAGGAAAATAGACTGGGCCATCAAAATCTTTTCATTTCCACGTTTGAATCTACAGCTTTCTCGTTTACGATGTTGTGCCCTGGGTTTATCCTTCTAGTGATTGAAAACTATTCCGGGATGGGTAATAGAACTATAGGCATGGAAGTGTATCGTGCAGTATTGCCTAGCAAAAGTTTTCATTCATTCTTTATCGTCGCCGTTCAGCTGGTGCAGCGTATAGGTGTGTTTTCTTTCTCTGTTCCCCGACTGTTGTTCTCTGGTGTTCTTCAGTGCATTACTAGAAGGTCTTGTTTTAATGTATTATAAATATTCCCATTAGTGTATCCTGTTACAGTTAGAAGACTCCAAGCCTAGGTGGTTTTTTTTAATGAGTGTATTTTAGTTACTAGTGTTTGTACCCGTTTTTCCTGTTGATCTCTGTAGCTACCTGACAAGTCATATGATGCCTTTCAGCTTTTTCCGATTTCCGTGACTACAGGACACTTTTGTGGTTTTTGCGCTCGCAGCCATTCAAGCTATCAACTTTTTTGTCAGCAATTATTCTTAAATCCTCTTCAGACGAGGATGAAGTTGCTCACAGCTTTGTCCAATTCAATATGCAGGAATTCTCTTAAATTCCTGCTGGGCTTAGAAAAGGATGAGCTGGATGGTGGCATATGTTTGATGTCTCTGGTTTCACTTTATTTTTTTTTCTTCCCAGCATTTCCCAAAAATGTTTTTCAGTGCTGTTTTCCCATGAGGTTGGTGATGTCCTGTTCTTAGTATCTGTGTTTTGCTCTGACTTGAGCTGCCGGCGGAGTGACTCCTGAACTGTGAACTCCGCAGACACAGCTTTGAGAAAACACCATTCATTTTTACAGCGCAGTCTCTTTCCCTTTGATAAAACCATGATGAATTTCATTGGGTTTCAATTACTTGATTAGTCTTTTTGTTAAAGAAGGAATCTGTAGAGTAGAAGTAAGTTGGAAACACAGTACAATTCAAGTACTCCCTGTTTTCCTTTAGTCCACATTGTTTTGTCATATATATAGAGCTTAAAGCCCGTGAGTTACAAACCTCCTACTCAACTATGGCCTGGAATTTGACTTTGTTGTGTTCAAACCAGGAAAAAAAGGATTATCTTCTCCAAAGTGCCCGTTCATAGTCCAAGCTAACCTTAATTTAATAGCGCTTTGGCTAGCGAGCTTTCTGTAGGCACAGTGACTGTGATGTTAGCAGTAGAAGAGCGTGTGTGTTGAAGAACTGGAGGAAAAAAGCTAATAATTTCCTGCACCTCACCTCACAGAGAAACCTCTTCCTTCCGCCAAGGCAACCACGATGAAATACCATAAATTTTCTCCACGTGTTCTAGCTGTGCTCAGGCAGACGCTATGGAAGATTTGAAGCTGTAAGAGGATACCTTCCGTCCTGAAGAGTGGGACAGAATTTCACCTTCTTGTTTTCCAAGTGTTTTCTTTTGGCAAGACATTTGAGTTGCGTTCGGTTTAAATTTTTTTTCCCACACAATATCTACTGGTGAAGGGTAGCGTTGTTGGATGCACATCTCAGCATGTAATTTTTTGGCTCAATGACCCATGGCTCCTTTTGTTGACGTTTTGGGGAGGGAATAGATCAGTGCTAGTGGCGTGTCTTTTATACAAGATAAACTTCATCATTTAGTGCTAAACCCTAAAGACGAAGATGCAGAACAAAGAAAATGGAACATGAACTTGCGATATTAATTTTGAAACTGATGTATGCAGGGTAAAGTTTGTTTTTCTGTGTAACATTAGCCAAAATTTTATAATGTAAATACTTTTATAAAGTATTCTTTGTGTTTGCAGAATTGAGTAAAATGAATCATACTATGATATGGTGACAGAAGTACCTTTTTAGAAAAGTTGGGTTTTATAATAGGAGGCTTGGTTACAAATTTGTTAATTAAATAGCTAAATCTTGGTGTGAGTCCTTTGTGAAGTGCTCTTACACTTGGGATGCAGTCAGTTCCGTTTGATTGCTGCTGTTTGCAAGCTGAAATTCTTCTGGCTTGCTTAGCACCTCCTATTTGAAAAAAAAAACCACAACCCTTTTGGGTTCCTACTAATGCACATCCCTGAACAAATCACGTACAGATCTAGCAGGGGGGTCTCAGAATTGAAATCATGAAACCAAATTTCATAGCCTAATAGTTGAAAGGTAGAGAATCCCTCTTGTCCTTCCCTTTTAAAGCAGTGAGCTATGTTGTGTCTTACAGCTGACAAAACCGTGCCCATGAAGGCAGGACTCACCTTTTCTCGGGAGCGCCTTCAGTGTTTCAGAAGCTGGTGAAACCAGTTGGACATCTGCAGAAGTGCCCAGGAACAAGGGCTTGAGGAGTGGCTTGTAGACAAATTTCTGCTCTTTTGCTATGTTTAATAAAACAAGAAAGGGAAAAAAGAGTTTTTCATTACTCATGTTTGAAGGTTATATTTGGAAGCAGCTTGAAACGTCGTCGATAATGAGCCAGGTCTGTGTCTAGTGTTACACCCCCAGCTGCGGTGCTGCAGAACGGTTTGAAGGAACCAGAGGTTGCTGTTTGCGATTTGAGGCCTCTCTGTCTTGTTGGCAAGATGACCTTGACAGCGCGGTGGGGGAACCCTCTGCTCAGATGTCCGGGGTTCAGTGACCACTAGAAACACCCAGTGCAAAACTGGTCCGTGACTAAGGAGAAAAAATCAGTTAGGGACTGCACTGCCCAAGGGTGAGCTCAACTCCGTCCTCCGGCTCTTTGTTCTGCTGGGCTGTGTCCGGGCGTGAAGGGTTGAGCTGCTCCTTGGACCAGATTCTCTCCCTTTGTATACCTGCCTTCACCGCTGGTCAGTGCAGACATAAGATGTGAAGCAGGGTGTCTGTTCATCAAGTACCTTTGATTTCGTTTTAAACTTTGGCGGTTGGCTTGTATGTAGAACAGAGACTGATATTTTCTTAACGTGCAAGGGAAGAAGGGACGAGTTAAGGTGGTGAACTCTTCAGAATGTAAGGTCAAAGATGAACGTACGAATAGCGAAGCTGCCCTGGAAATTAGTTCCCTCAGTGTAGGGGGCTGATGAATTTTGAATATGTGGAGGAGCTGCTGGATGTCAGTGCAGTTGTTTCACACTTCAAGCCTGTCCTACAAGGAAAGGCCATTGCAGTCCGCGCTGTTCCTCCGCTGGATGTGCTAATGCTCTCTGAAAGTGCACATCATGCCTGGATGGGCCCTGCTGATGAAACACCGCCCCGAGACCTTGCGAAGTGCTGATGTGTCAAAGCGCCCACGAGCAGAGGGTGGATTATACTGCTTTCTAAAGGTCACGTCTGTCGTGTCGCTGGTAGCTGCTGCACCCTTCTCGCGTGGGGCTGCAGCCCGCTCCCCAAAGTTCTGCCCTTCTTGGTAGTCTTAAAATCCACGGTTAATGGTTAAAATCAATAGAGCTGGTAAGTGTTCTAATGTAGACAGCGGGAAGGCAAAACAAATGTTAAAAGCTTTAAAGCCTTGAAAGTGGCTCGTTGAGATCGTATGGCTGCGTGATGTCAGGTCTTGCCTGCTGCAGTATTCCCAAGCGCGTTACCTGTTCAGGGAATTGCCTCGCTCTCCTTTCCAATCTCCCTTTGTTTCTTTACCTTTTAATGAGAAAACCGCTTCCACTTCTTGGTGCAATTGCTGGTAATTTCAAACAACCATTTGCCAAGCAAAGTTAATAGTTATTCTCGCTAGTGGATGGATGTTTTTAAAGAATAAAAAAATACAACTACATTCTTATATTTATTTTTTCCATCTTACATTAAGCAGTAATGTTCATCTCTTCCTCCTGTTTAAAACCTTAGGCTTTTTTCTCTCGGGCTTTCAATATTTAATGTCATTCGTGAAATATTGTGAGTGTGGTGTGTCATTTGCGGACGTAACATTAAATACTAAAATATCTCCAACTAAAGTACACTTTGAAGTAGCTTACCAATCCTTATGCTCGTGCAGTTTTATTTGGAACCTGGTTATGCTTAAACACTTCTCATAAAAGATGTATATGTAAAACTTACATGCATTAATAAGCTACAAAAAAATCTTCAAATGACTTTTAGCAGTAACACAACGTATCAGACTTGTAACTGTTTTAGTGTCTCGCTGGACGTTTGTATTCATAGATAACCTCTTGTCCTGGACTTGTTTGTAAGGTGTGTGTCCGTCGTGGCCGTGCAAACTCTTTTCCTTTCAAACTTGTGCACACCTCTGAGTTCTAGATGATTTCGCTGTGCGTTTTTTGTACTGAGAGGAAGAGGCATTTCCTGTTCAGTTAGGAGAAGGTTTATCTCGTCACTACAGTTGTGGGACTGCAGGCTGAGGCGAAGCTCTGCGAGGAGGAAATGCTCTTCCTCCTTTTGTTTCCTTTTTTGGTTCTTCCCGAAGAGCTGCTCCTTGACCCCATTTGGTTAGTTTAGAAGTTCTGGTTCGCTAGAATAGTTTGTTCTCTAAATTTTTGCTCAAAAAGGAAAAGCATTTTGAGTCTGCTTTTATGAGTGTATTTCAGTAATGTTTGTTCTTCTGTTCGAGCAGTGTTTTCCTGGTTAGACGTTTAACGGATGGGTTGGAGTTCATCTTTCAAGCGCATACCTCCCTGGTTGCTTCTATGCGCTGTGGCTGTTGCTCATTTAAGTCAGGAAAGCCGTCGTCCAGGGTCACTGCATTTCGCTTGGCGTTGTTTTTTTCCACTCCTGGTGTCTGTTGAGGAGTGCTAGGTCGGATCATCCCAAGTTGGGTATGTTAGGTTTGCATTTTCTTGTCTGCTTCTCTCTGAGGCACCAGTGGTGGTCAGTGCTGCTGCTGCCTCACTGTTGAAAGCACCTGTATTCTCAAATGCTCACAGAGAAGGTACGGGCTGGTTCAGCTACCTTGCAAACTGCAAGGCACCTGCACGGCGGTCCTTCTCTGTGGATGTAAATGCAGTGCAGGTATCTCCCTCCCTACCCTTACAGCACAGTTACGTTAGGTCTGCGCTGTGCAAGGTCATGCCTGGGACACTGGTCTAGTTTCAGCTGCTAAATGTGGTTTCTGAGGCACTTGGGTGCTTTGTCCTCTGTCTTTGAAGTCTCCTGCTGTCAGCAAACGCAGTGGAAGAGCAGCCAGCATCTCCAGCACGCCGCTTCCCACCGCTCTGGAGTGCCTGTTCCCTGGCATTGTCTGGGAGCTATCCTGGGTGAGGACTTGGGCTGGCAGTCCGGAGGCAAGGCAAAGGCTTCATTTTTGTCAGCTGATTTGCATGTATAAGCATAGAAAAACGGAATGGGACCAACCCCCGCCTTCTCCTAGGACTTGGCGCTGTAGTCCAGTGCCCCCTGGGCACACGGAGGCCTGAAGATGGATAATTCACGTTACTTGTCATTCCTTGGTACACCAGGAATGGTGTCTCGCGGGTGACTGTGTCTGACCACAGCTATCAATCACCTCAGAATCTGGTAAAAATGGCATTTAAAAATGTTTACAAATCTAGAACAGCAAGAAAATAAAACCTGACATTAACTTATAGTACAAATATCTTCCCAGCAGTATCCGCTGTGAATAATAATACTTTTTTTTTCTGAAATCCTTGTTAAATCTTACACTGGAAAACGTACTAAACTTAACTAGGTTTCTGATGCTAGAACAACTCTGCCACTTATTTTCACTTGCGGTTCCTGAAGAATGCTGTCCAATAGGAGAGAAAACCCTCACCTTACAGAAGTAGTACAGACTTGATAACAGTCAGGACAAAGGTGCTGAATAGGGTTTGAACTTACAGAGTAAATAGCAAAAAAAATCCGAGGTAGCGTGGGTATGTATGTGGAAAAGTTCTCGTGATGGTTATACATGTGAATAGCACATCCAAAAAGGAGTGTTTGGGTGTACTGAAAGTAGGACACTTCTACCTATCTTAGGCATTTGGTCAGCTCGAATGTACTCCAGGAAAACTTTACTCTCACAGTAATTGACTGATCCAAGTTCTTAATTACTTTCCCACAGTATCAAGATAACTATTTGATTATTTACCTACGTGAGGCGGTTTTTTTTTTTTTTCCCCCTGCATTTCAGCAGCTTCCTCTTTTCATTGCGGTGTTTTGGTAATTCAGCAAAGATTATGTGTACACCTGGTAAATTATCTTCCCTCTTCTCTAAGCATTATGATTAGGAGTTATTAGGGAAATGCAATGAGTCTCTCTTTGCTTTTGCTAATCAAAAGCCAACCTCAGTATTAACTTTACCCACAAAAAACATCTTCACTAATTTTTTTCTACTAATGCAGGCTGGGGCATGGATCTTCAGAAGTTCAGAAAATAAATGTTCCATTTTATATTCAGGTTTATAGTTGTGCACAAGGAATGCATGAATGATTTTTTAATGAATGGATAAGCAATTGCCAGAGTACAATGTGCTGAAACCTTGTTAATTATCAGCTATACATCTTTTAAAGGCAACCTCATGATAATTGATAGCCACCTTTTTGTTTATGATCATTAATAATATAAAATTAATCTAGTCTGCAGTGGGTGTAGAAAGTGATAACCTCTCTTAATCAATTATAAATGAAACCTTACTATTCGGTAAATCCAACAGTGATCACCAGAAATAATTTCTAAAAAGAACATATTTTTGAGTAATAGTTTTTTCCTAAACGCTACTCTCTGGAATTGACTGATGTTGAAGATATTCAGCATTTTTACCTTGTCCGTAGTTGGGTTTGCACTGCTTTTTTTTTTTTTTTCCCTCTTAACTAAATGGTAAACTTCTCTGATAGGTTTTTGGGTGGAGAAGAGGGATGAGATTGGCGGGTGGTAGAAGGAAAAATTGGATTAAAACATAAATTTGAGAAAGTATTTTATTTCCAAACCGATTATTTTGTAGTGTGTTAAGCTGTGGCACCTGCTTCCCCCATCCCTGCTTCCTGGAGGACCCTGCTTGAGGGCAAAGCGACCTCCCTGACCACCCTTCACCATTACCTCTGAGCTACCACTCGTGCCTGGAGGTTTAGACGTGTCCCACTCATGGAAAGTTGCATTTGTCCCATCACAGGTTTTTTCCAGCTTTCTCAGGCATGGGGAAAATTCTGATATTGGAGTTGAAAGGAATGTGCACCTCAGCAGAGAGCGCTAAGGACTGGGGGATTTTAATCAAAGGGAAAAAAACCTTTGCTTTAGTGAAGGAGCTTAGGAAGAGCAGGATGATTGAGCCCGTGTCTTGCAGGCATTGCTGCTCTGGTGCCAGAACCTGCAGTGGAAACAGCTTCGCTGCTTTGGTAATGGTTCGTACTGGACTGTCTAGCGAGTAGTGCTCCTGTAAGAGGAGCGTGACGCAGCTCCTGAAGGACCCCATGAAGACGTTTACTTCTGATCTAAAAATTAAAGGGGAGGAGACGCTTTGATAGAAAGTAAATGACTGACCTTGTTGGTCAGGCTTTATATTCACTGTTTTCCAGGTCTGATGTCATATAAGAAATTCTGTTTGAAAAGAAGTAAACTTGAAAGGAAACCTTAATATTTAGCCCACACTATAAACAAACATCTCAGTCTGTGTTCTTACAGCTTCCACCCTGCTTCTCGTGTCTGAAATACTCCTCCTGTTTCCCTTCATCTCTTCCCTTAGGGGTGGTTTTGGTGGGCGTGACGGACAGACCGGCAGAGCAGCGGTGTAGCCAGCGAGAGTCGCAAGGAGAGTCACGGCGGGGTAACACGGGGAGCAGGAGAGCAGCAGAGCTTGGGGCCCCGCCTGTGCTCCTGCGTCCTGTGCTCCTGCGTCCTGTGGGGTTTTTCAGCAGGCACGGGTCCCTCGTGTCTCCCGCGGTGTGTTTCGGTACCGTCTCGCCTGTCCCTGTGATGCAGAGCTGAGCTGACGTTTCAAGATGCACTTTTTGAGTTAGGAAGGGCAAGGAGAAAAATGTGCCTATTTTTTGCCAACTTTTGGTGCTGCTTGACTTGAGGCTCGTAGGTGGTTTAAAGATCTCCTTAATGGTGATACACTAATAGGTGAAAAAGGCATGTCCTCGTATCTCCTTCGAATGGAAGGGTGGGTGTACTTGATTTGTTTGCCGTAGTTGTAAGCTCTCTGGGGTAATGACCTTTCGGATGGGGTGTGTAAACACTGTGTTTACCCATGGCGTTCTGCAGATCGCTGTAAAAAAAATAAGGGGGTAATAGCAGCACTTACCTCTTCTTTTCCTCTCTCCGATGTAATAAAATGATACAATTATAATTGAAGGAGCTACTGGGCTGATGTAGTCTAAATGTTGTTGTTTTCGAGGAATTAGAAGCCATCTATCAAGTATTTAATCTTTAATTTTAATTCTGTGAAGGTGGGTATGTCAAAGTTTGGTTTGAAAAATTCTTCTTTTGTATAGCTGGTAACTTAACTTGGAGGATGTTTAAAAAGATGGAGTAAACACGACTGTAGAGACCAGAATATGTTTCAGGCACATGCTCTTTAAAAGCTCCATCGTAGTTTAGTTTGCTTCAGATACTTCTGAACACTGGGACCAAAATTAGATTGATTGAAAGTAAATAAAAAAGGAAATATTTTTAAATTTGATCCAAGTTTAGAAATATGGGGTGTTTTAAATGCTGAAAGCAAAGGTATTTTCCCCATTTTGAAACTTAGACATTATTTCTTGCAGTGTTTTCTGCAGGATTTAGCACTGTGTAAGACTTCAAATTGTGGACTCAGCTGATGATACGAGAAGTGTAGTTTTTCGTTGGAAAGGTGGTTGTGTACAGCTCTGCTGATGCAGAGAAAAGCTGCAATGCTTCTGAGGCACCACGATTCATTTTATTAATTTTTTTATGTGTCACGATTTTGGGACTTGCCACCCGCGCCTTTTAAAAGATGGAGTTTTGAGATACACAGAGCACCAGGTACTGGGCAGAGGCTGACCCTGAATGTCGGCTGCCGTTCGCTAGTGATGAATCCGCTTATGAATGGCCACGGAAAGTTTAAAGGTTATTATCTCGTGTTTATTTACTTTGTAAAGATAAGATTTCAGAGAAAATCGAAGGGCACTGTCTGGAATTCCCAGTCACTGCAGTTCCATGGAGAGCATCGATCCCTTCCTAGAGGTTGCCGGGGACTCATTATCTCCCTGTTCATTGTAGGCTGCTGATGAAATCTCCAATATTTCAGGTTTGTGATTCTTTTATTGTTGTTTTGGCAGTTTGTCAAAATTAAATGGCTTAACCAAATCAATATGCTGTCTTGCTCGTTGACATCTGCATTTCACGTGTCCAGATTCTTCTGATTTTGAATGTAGTCAGACCAGAATGAGCTACATCAATGGCAAAAAAGAGCCTTTTTGGCCTCCGAAGCTCTTAGACTGTAAGGAAACTTCAGGGACCCTGGCAGGGCAGGGTGAACAGTTGAACTCGATGATCTTAAAGGTCTCTTCCAACCAGGTGATTCTGTGAAACTTTCCGGCAGATAGACTCTTCTCTCAGTTCCGCAGTCCCAGCTCCCACTGAGATCCGTGATAGTTGCGCCCGTGTGCCCGTGGGTAGGAATCTGTCGCTGCAGCATAGATGCAGCGAGGGCAGAGACAGAATATAAGCTACGATGGTCATGAACTTCACTTGATTTAGAACGACGATTTGTGTGTTCGGCTGCGTTTATTGGTGAGACAGTTAATTGCAAGGTTCAGAATAAATAAACAGCTTCCTCCCTGTTGCGATGGCCTCTCTTTCCGTGGGGTGACTTCAGCTTTTCTCACCAATTTAAGTTGTGGTGATGTGTGGCTTGAGATACATGTTTATCATTAGCTAAAATAACACAGCCGTTAAGGAGAGGTTTATTGCCGCCCTTGTTCTGCATGCTAAGCACATTCTGTGTACATGTCAAACAGAACGCTGATTTAATAGGCCCCCTCAGAGCTTCCGAAAGAGTGATGATGAAAGTTTGGCAAGTTGCGCCGTTCTGTATAAAATCTGCAGGGCCATTATCTACCAGACACTTGCAATATGAAAAATGCCAATGGTGTTTTAACATTCCGCAGAGTCTAATAAGCTACACGTGTCAAAACTGTAAAGCTGAATTATCCTGAGCATGTCGGAATGTGGCAATACAGTTTTCTTCTCGTATGCCTGCAGAGTTACTCCTGGTCTGAATAGCAAATCGATAGCACTGGAAATATTTCAGTACAGGATATGTATTTTAACACCTCGCTGTGTTACCTGCTGCTGTGGGGACCTGCTTTCGGTTCGACGCCAGTGACTCCTTGAACCAACAAAATCTAGTGCAGGGATTTAGTCATTCTGTGCTCTACTGAGAAACAACATCGTGCTAAAATATAACCTTAGTCCTTGTTCTACTCTGTTGCAGTTGAAAATAATTTCATGCCTTTTTTCAATCACAGGTGTTGTTCTGTAAGAACTTGAATCCTGCTATTCTGGGTCCAGTATCACCAACGCTAAGCGTAAAAAGCAAACCAAACCAATGTTTTTTTTTTTTTTAAATCAAATAACGAAATACAAAACCAATGTACTTTTGCTTCTTTTTACTTTCTTCTGTGCTTTGAACGATTGGAATTCAAGTTTTTTGACCTTTCTCTATTACCATGCTGAATGTTTTTGTAACCTCTAAGCTGTGTTTTAATACCCAGAGCTCTTTGTACCGTTGCTGCAGGATCACTGATTCAAGCAAATTATTGTCTGGATTGAGAAGTCGCGCTATGAGGCTACGTACAAAATCCTTGTTAAAACTAGGACCCACTGTCTTGGTCTCAGTTTGTTTTGAGCAGAAATGAAAAGGGAAGTAAATTAAAGGAAGATGGCTTGATTTAAACACATCTTTCTGCATCCTTACCTGAGACCGCCATAACAAATACAGCCGGTTGGCAAAGTCCAGTTGTCAGACGTCTCGTACAGTGGTGACAAGCTGTCTGTCTGTCTGTGGCGGAACAGCAGGAGCCCAGTGCCACTGGTCAGGACGCTCCGCTCCTTCTGCTCCTGCTGCCCATTTATTTTTCCTTCATTTAACTCTCCAGCTGCTCAGCCACAACAATACAGCAGCTTTTCACAAAATAGCGCTTCTCTTTCCAGGCAGCATCTGAAGTGTTTAATAATACACTTTATAATTTCCCTTTTTACCTCACATCGGATGCCAGTTTGAAGAGCTCAGGCTGAGGGAAAGGGAAATTCAGGCTAACATTTTTCGCAGAGTCTATTTTGGGCATCAGCTCTGGGTGCCAAGCTTCAGAGGGAGGCTTTGACTTAAAGAGAAATCCTGTGCTCTTACCTGCTGCTCGCTCAGGTTTGAACTCCGGCGTTCCGCACCTCTGTCAAACTTTAATTGTTTCACACCGCGTACCCCTGTTTGGTTACTCTTTTTGATAAACTGGCTTACCGGGGCTGCCAGAGGTCAGATGAACCCACCCAGGACCAGACGAGGAAAAGAGCTGTCTGAATGCCCACTTTGGTGCTCTCAGAAAATCTCTTCTTTAAAGACAAGCCAGGAAATCTTTTCACCAGGCCTGAACTAAACATTATGTCTCCCTTTTTAATGCCTTCCAGACTAGTGGTAATCTTAAAGAGTGGTTTTAATTTTTGAGTTTCCTAGATTTGCTGCCTGCCTTTTTTTTTTTTTTTGCCTTGTTTATTAAATTCAAGTGAGTATTTGAAAAATAAAATGTAAACTACGGAGTGTTTTCAAAATACAGAGTACTTAGAAAATGTGGATAACTTTGTCACCACAGTGCCATGCTGATGCTGAGGTACCTCTTCTGTAATCAATTAAGTTTTTCTGTCGTGAGGAATAGCTTCATGGGGATTGCACAGGGACTTCACAGGATTGCTGCAGTACTTGCACAATGAAGTATATGGAGCCAAATGTGAATGTTTCCATTACGGGGTAATGGAGAGCGATGACTGTTCAGCGTGTTTAATTTTCACATTTTTTGTCTGTTGAGCTCTCATCAATTAATTGCTCAACAAAGTTGCAATACCAGCAAAAAATAGCTGTGTTACTCTCCGGGGAAAGGTGGCTTATCGATATTTCAAATGTCAATCCTCCCGATGTATGAAACTAATTTTCTCCGCGTACACCGCTTCTGCTGGCAGTTAGGAATTAACTACCTCCCGACCTGCCCTGGAAATTAATGGTGTCAGTCTACCTCAGCACAGCAGCTGAGTGATGCAAAACCTCCCCCTGTACCCAGCTTCGTTCTCCCAGTCCTGCTCTAAATATTACCAGGATGTGGGAAAGGAAATTTGTGAAAGAAATAAGAATTAACTTCCAGTTACTGGGTTTAGCTGAGCTGAGGTGGCAGTGTCCTGTTAAGGGCACAGCATGAACCAGAACCTTGTTGAAGCAGCTGCAGGAAGCTTGAACTTTCCTGTAGCGGGTCTCAGCTTTAAAATTTTGGTACGTGTTTGCTGGCAGCTTTTTTTGTGTTGTAGTAATGATAAGCAGACCTGACCGGGGAAGTGGGGACGTTGCTAATGAAGAAACGACGAGACTAAAAGAAAAAAGTGTGGTTTATGCATGTTTAACGAAGGGGTGTGTGACTTTGTGTTGTATTGTAAGCCTGAATTCTGCCAGCAGGTACCAGTCAGGTACAGGCGTGGTGGTGCAGGCTGAAGGTGTGAAATGTGGCTGCTCTGAGTTACCTGGCACTGTTGTGTTTTGACGAAGGAGCCAGTTGTTTGCGCCTGCTGTTCGCTGCAAGAATAGAGAGCTGATGGCTTGGCAGGGAGAGAAATAACAGGAGGAAACGTTGCATGGAAAAATATTTTAGGCATTGGTGCATGTGGTAGCACGAGTGTTTGAGGTCAGTGTTATTCAAGCAGTCGGTTGGTTAGATGCTGGCTGTGATGCTTTTCTGCTAACAACCATCTTTTCCTGAAGGCCTTCAATCACATCAACCTCGGGTGATCCACACGTTCTCTATGAAGGAGTATTTACCAAAGTGAATGATTTCAGACTGCCTTTAAGAAGACTTTTCACAGCCAAGAAGTACGAGTACTTGCTAGCGGACATCATCACGCGCACGTGTTTCGGTGCCGCTTTTACATGACCATTAGTGATTTTCCCTTTGCACCAGTAGTGTTGTCACAAAGTTATAGGCAGCCAGTTGTATACTGGCACCGAGCACCTTCCTTTAAACCAGGCTTAGATGGGAGAAAAGTCTTAATTTTATCTTGGAAGGGAGAAAGATCTTTTCTGCCGAACGTTGTGATTCATCTCACTGTGCTCAGCTCAGCCAGCAGGAAGCTGCTGAAACTTTTCTGCAGAAGCTTTCAGCTCTGAAAAATACTTTTCTGCTCCTTGATTGAGATATTGTTGTTCTCAGCCACGGGAGCCTGTGGATCTCACCACGCACCTCTGCCATGTGTGTAAGAACACAACTTACTGCTGGGGGAAAAACTAGCTGAAGCACGGGTCTTGTTTAAGTGCTGGGAAGCCATTAGTTGTTCTTACCGCCTCTGGCAGCAAGGTGTCACGACGTAGCGTCTGTTTCTTTTGAAAACTCTCTCCCTTGCTTCTAAGTCTCCCCTGTTGACTTACAGTGAAAAGCAGCTGTTGAAGACGCCAAAGGTTTTTGTCCTCTGGTAGCCTGGTGTGAGTTCAAGGAGGAGACGATCTTTTCAGCAGGTCACAGAGGCTACTTAAAGCTTATGGGGGTTCTGTACTTGGAAACTTGTCTGCCAGAGGCACTGGAGGTTTTCTCCTTGCATTTCAGCTGAGGAAAGCTGAGGAGTAAGTGGATTTGTGCATGTGCATTTAGAGCTGACCTATGGGAAACCTAAGGTAAAAAATCAAAGATGCTGCTGGGAGGGCCCTGTGATCTTTCTGTGGGTCCGTGTACAATGACTGTAAGCCCCAGGATTTTCATTCCAACCCTGGGCAGCACCTAGTAACTCGTTACATCGTCATTTGACCCTGAGTATGGGGCCAGTGTTACAGCCATGGCTGTCTGTGGTGTTTCTTGTCCTGCTCTCTGCTGCTAGTTAAGAAACACATCAGCTTCGTCGCTTCTGCATAGTGATGGGTGCATCTACCAGTAGATGGTCTCTGTTTCTCCATGAATGGGCACATGACGATGTGGAACCAAGTTTTTGTGATAAAGATGTATCAGGTGGCTCAATTCTCATTAGCTTCTAATCGGTGCAGCTCTTACTGAGGACATCTGAGGCTGGGCAGCCTGTGGCTCAGAACTGGTTGCTGGTCTTTCATGGGCCTGACTGGAAGGGAGGATATGGGAGTATGGTGCCTGGTTGGCTGTGGTTGTAGGGAGCTGTAATCTCAGACGCTCCTCAGTGAGAGGAGAAGCACAAGCCTTCGCAGGGTCTGTGATCTCTATAGATCAGCTCTGACAGGAATGCCACAAACTGTCTTCTATTTTGGGCCACTCCCTAAGTTAGTAAGGAAATCATTGACCCTTGGGCTTTACCTAGTAACAGCGAATACTTGAAATCTTCCATTCAATGTTTGAAAGCCCGATGGGGGGAACCTTCTCGGGATTTACGTTCTACTTCAAGTTTCTGTTATTTCAGTGGTGACCATGAAAAACCATGATTTTGGAAGCAGCGAGCAGACACCTGCTACACATCAGTTCCTCCTGTTCATCTGACCTGTGAAGCTCTTCTCATGTTGTTAGTTAGCCATCTTTTGTGTTCCTTGCCAAAAAGTTTGTGGTTCTCAGTTGTCATTTCAGGAGACAAAAGGATGGTGAGAAATCTGCTGTGACTAGCTGAGGTAATGTTAATTGTGGCTTTTGATGGTATTACTTCTTCTGCAGAGCATCTTACAGCCTCGAGCATTTGGATAGTTTTGACTTCTCTCCTGAGCTCTCCAACCATTTTTCTATTCTGCTGGAGCATCAGAGAGGCAGGTGGGCAATACCGTATCCTCCTAAGGTCTGTTTTAGCTGAAATATATGAAAAAGAAATATATTTTTGGCCTTCTTCCTCACCCCCTACTCTTACAGTAGCCTTAATATTGGAAACAAAAAATCCAGTAATGTGATGAGGGGATTCAGTGCTTGTAGTTTTCTTTGCAAAATGTTTATTGAAAGTATCAAAGATTCAAACAATTATCCTCGTTATCTTAAGTGTATCTTTGGAATTTGGCTTCAAAAGGGATCTTGTCAGTATTCATAGCTTTGTAATCCATAATCCAGCTGAAAATCTAGGAGCCCTTTCCTGTGTGGAGAGCAGAAAGGCTTTGCTGACGTTGTGATGGATAGTCAAATGCAACATAAACCACCGTCATGTTTTCTAAATCAAAACTCTTGTTACTTCAGTTCCTCTACGGTTCTCTGGGACCGACCTTAGCCCTGGGCATTTAGTGGGTGTTAGATGGGGGTTTAATGCATCTGGAGGATGTGTAAAACTGCGCTGTGCGAAGGTGTTTGTGTTTCTGGGATAGAGTCTGGGTCGTTCCGGGTTTGACAGAGTAGATGCTCTGCAAGTAACGGCTCTGTTCTGTGACAGTAGTTTTTTGGGCAGACACAAATCAAGTGAATGCACTACAAGACAGAGCCCTGTTGAACTGATCCTGAGCATCTAAAAAATACTGTTTGATAATATATCATATCATATAATGGAATGGTTGGGGTTGGAAGGGACCTTACAGATCCTTAAAGTTCCAACCCCCTGCCATGGGCAGAGACACCTTCCACTAGAGCAGGTTGCTCAAATAAAAAACGATAAGAGTTACTTTTAATGATCTCGTGGGTCAATAGAGTGCCAGCCAGCCACGCGGGAAATGTTTTTAAAGTGTTCTGGGGTTTGAAAACTTAGAATTATGGGTGTTATCTTTCAGACGACTTTTAGTTTAAAACTAAAAGATGGGACCATACACGCTGGCAGAGTGACAGCAGTGGTGTGATACGACTTTTATGTTAGTATGTGAAAATGAACGTGAGACTGGAAATCTCATTATTCCAGTAATTTCTGAATGCTGAAGTTCATCAAACAGTGTCTGTGAGAGGGAGAGGAAAGAAAATTAAATGGATGCTACAGCCCTCTTGTTTCTGTCTCATGTAAGTATAGCAGCCATGAAAAATCCAAATTTCTGGAAAAGGAGGAATGTTTATTATAAAGAGCCTCTAGTAGCTGAACAAAGCGAACATCTGGTAGCCTGTGTAAGGAAGGTTAATTAAACCAGTTTATTAGGGGTTGTCTAAAATGGCCAGGATGAGTTCAGACCTAACTTCCTAACCTTTCTAGAGTTCCTGCCCTTGTGTGGAGGTGGACGCTAAATCAAAACAGGGTTTTGGTTACCTGTATCTTTACTTCGGTAGCTGTGACTTCCGGTTACACAAGCAACTTCTTCCAAGACAAGTTGTCTAAGGCAAGAGCCCGGCTGAACAGGAGTTTACACACCTGCAAGTCCTGCAGGGTTTGGAGTGTGTGTGTGGTTCACAGACCGTCCTGGATCTTCAACGATGACCCTTTATCCAGCTGAAAAATTACTCGTCCCAGTTCTTCATGGGTTATTTCTGCTGGTTGTGAGCGAGGCGGTGGAGCACGCCATGGGCACCAACGACTGCTCCAGCCTCCCGCATGTGCTAACCCCTGCTCCTGTGTGTCTGTTTTCCTGCATCACGTATGCTAACCCCTGGCTGAGTTAACTCTTGGCAATTAGATGAGAAGTAACACTAGTTTTTCTTGTGTGGGAAACAGTCATTGCAGAAATGAGTCACGGTACCATGAATGGCAGCACTCAACAGCTGCTCAAACATGAGACCTTACCTAGTGGAAACAAAAGAGCCGGGTTCAAAATCGAAAGAGGGAGAGCAGCGCTTAAACAGTGAGAAGTCGAACAAAAAATTAAGAAAGCGGGTTGGAAGATAATGTGGGGAAGGCAGATGAATCACCGAGCTGATGAGAATGACAGCCTCTGTGTCATAGCAAATGCCTGCTCCGCGAACAAAAGGATTAACAAGGTAGTAAATGTTGTAAACACATCTTATATAAGACCTAGTGTTTGGTGTTAAAGGAAGGTTTGTAATGATTGCCTTAATTAAATGTGCATGAAGAAGAAAGGGATTTTTGAAGAAAAACTTGGCCCAATGCATTAGTGCCACAAGAAGAGACCTAACGGAAAAAAAATGCATTTAATTTTGGAGGAAGAATTTGACTCATGCTTTGAAAAAAATTGCTATGGTGACAGCAAATTAAGCGCACAGAGTATTTGGGTTATTTATAAAGCCGAAGAGACAGGTCACTCCAAACTGTAGAGAACAATAAAGATTAAAATGTTACAACATTAATTTTCCAAGTGTAAGCACTGTAGTGTGTGATAAGGAGCCGCATGATAAGACCAAGCCTTATAAAGCTCCTCAGTAACTACTGGAACCAGTAGGAAAGGCTGCTGTTTACTGTTAGAGAATTGTTACTGATAAAAATTTAAATCCTGGTTGTTTCCAGGTGGATGAATCCCTCGTGCGTTAGCTGAGACACTTGTCGCAGGTGACCAAGCTCTGTGTGAACATAAATAACCAAACCAGATCAGTCGCTATCACTGCTTCACAAAGTTTACTTGCTTTGTTTTGGCGAGTCTGCTTAGTTTTAACTGAGTATGGTCCCAAACTTGAACCCTAGGTCTAAAAATCTTCAGAAAAAAATGGACTTCGCAGATTTTATTTTTTTTAGTTAGAAAATGCTTCCAGATTTCAGCCTGTGCTGCATATTTATCCCTGAGAAGGTAACAGCCCTTTTATATTAGGTGTTACAGAAACACGTGTCAAAGACCCAGCATTATTTTTATGGAGCTACAAATAACGTGTGCCGTTTGGAGTCAGTTGTTTTCTTTGCTGCGTGCTGCTGGCACGCTGGTCCCCAAACAGGATGGGCAAGAGCAGGACTGGGCTGAGAGAAGCACGCGAGCTTCCAACAACAGGAAAAATGGCTGAAAAGTACTCCGCTGCCTTTTCCCTCTTCCTCTGCTCTGAGCCTTCCTGATGGGAATAGCCTGTGTGTACGTGGCGCTGTCTTTAACGAGTAATTCTGTAAGTATTGTCGTTGTGTGGTGTGACGGGGGAGAGGAGAGTGTTAAGGAACTGGAAGTGCTGGGAGGAGTCTACCTGGTTCTCTGCCAGGGCATCCTTCCCGAGGTGCTTGCTGGTATAAAGCTCTCCCAGTCCCTGGTTTCTGGTGGGAACGGGGGACTCACTGACCTTCCATTTCAGGGAGTTCCTATGTTAGACTCCAAGCATCTGGAACTCTTTCATAGTCTCAAATAGGAATCACAGAATCATGGGATCATTTTGGCTGGAAGAGACCTTTAAGATCATCGAGTCCAACCGTTCCCCAGCGCTGCCAGGTCCCCACTAACCCCTGTCCCTCAGCACCACCTCGACACAAGGTCTGTGAAACCCCTCCAGGGATGGGGACTCCACCACTGCCCTGGCAGCCTGGGCCAGGCCTGGCCAACCCCAGCGGGGAAGAAATGGTTCCTCAGGGCCAACCTCAACCTGCCCTGGAACAACTTGAGGCCGTTTCCTCTCATCCTGTCACTTGTAACTTGGAAGAAGAGACCGACCCCCACCTTGCTACAACCTCCTTTCAGTTAGTTGTAGTGAGTGATGAGGTCTGCCCCGAGTCTCATTTTCTCCAGACTAAACACCCCCCAGGTCCCTCAGCTGCTCCTCATAAGACTTGCTCTCTAAACCCTTCTCCAGCTTTGTTGCCTTTCTTCCTTCATAAGCAGGTTTTGTAAATACAGGTCCTAACCAGCACGGTGGACTTTTTTTTCTTCATAGAACAAGTAAAAAGTGCTGAGGTTGCACCTGGAATATGAAGAAATGGATTTTGAATCTGATGCAGAGTTTTCTGGTGCAATTTGACTTGAAAATCTCAAAATTTGGACCTAATTTATAGCAAAGAGAAACATTACTCCGGAAAGCTAGTAGTTGTTGGTACACATGAATCCAGCTCTTAAGGTGGTTACAGCTTGCTATTTTTTCCTATTTATTGTGGATTTTTTCCCAGTCTGGAATACTCCAGTGGAATTGGTGGCTTCAATGCTTTCTGTACTAATCAGGCCAAGCTAGTTAAACGTCTCTTCTTTAGCATAACATTGGTGGCATTAAGGACAAAGGAGGAAGCAGATGAGAGTTTTTAAAACATCAGATTAACTAATCACAGTGTAAACATGTAATACAGTGGAATAATCGGATGGTCTTCCAGTCTGATGGATTTTCCTTGCTGGCTGCATTAACCTTTCTTCCTCGTGTAGGTGGGGTGACCTGGTGCCTGTCTTGGTAGTGCTCTTCTGTGGTTTTACGTGATGAATTACTCGTTAACTTCCTTACTCAGAAGCCAGTAATTTGTGATGTTACTCCTTTACAGGCTGTCTTTGATCTCTTTTATTCAAAGAGCACTATTTTTTGTGCTGTCTTTTCAGGTAATACGTTTTTGTTAAAGACAGTTGGAAAAATTTCGCTGGTTTCCCATTTATCACTTTGCGCTGCAGTTGCCAGGAAATTAGATGGGCTTGAATAATGCCTGAATTTTCTCCTCAGCTTTCTGTCCTGTGATGTAGTCTTGTATTCAGATACTAAAGAGAGGAAAATAATTTCAAGCTTTTTAAGATCACCCCCCTCTTAACTGAAAGGAGAAAGGGAAAAATCTTCTGCATACATAGAAGTGAATAGAGAATTTTCAGCAGACCAAGTTCATTTTTTCGAATGTTTGCTTTTTCATCCTCTGTGAATGCCTGATTCAGACTTTAGTGATGGGGTGAGACTTCTTCTTTGTGTGTTATTAAAGATAAGTTGTATTTCTGTTGCTAGGAAGACGGTATTCAGTAGCTTGTTAAAAATTGACATTTCCTCTGCCACGTAGATTTGGTTGTTTAATAGAGCACTTAAGTGAAATTTTATGCATTGGCATTTTCTCCAACATTGAAAACGATTTTGTTCAATCGGATTTTTAAACATTTGGAAATTGGAATAAGAAAAGCAGCATTGTTTAGTGTCCTGGCTACGATTTTGAAAACAGGAACAACTCGTAGCGCTCTATATTAAATATAATTAATTGCTCCTCATGGGCAATATAGCTGAGTTATTGTTGCAGTGAGGCCAGTAACTTATAAAATTTGGAATTCTGTATGTTCAGACCTCAGTTAGAGCTTTGCCTAAGAGTAGTTTGGTGGTTTAATTTAAAAAAATGTTTTTCTTTCAAAAGGGTGTTGAAGAGCATCTCACTCATGGATTTTTAAATGCTTTTGGTGCTTCCGTGGCTAAATCTTTGGTAAGAATTTAGTCAGCTTTATTGGCAGTTAAAAAACCCTTCATTATTTGCTACCTGCTTAATGGTGAGGCACATGCCATTAATTTGATCTCAGTCCCTTTTCTGTTGCACAGATGTTCACATTAACAAAATCATTATTGTCTGCCAGTAATCAGCGTTCCTATCGGAACAGCCAATATAGGAGCGAGGAACGGAATGGGTGTCTGAAGTCTCATCTTATTCTAGAGATAGTCTTTCCAAATGAGCAATAAAGGGCACTGTGTGAGGAAACGCATCTTTGGTGCATCTGAGATGTCTGTTCTACAGCGGAAGGGAATACTCCAGCCTGACCGTTCGCTCACTCAGCACCAAGCCTTTATGCATTGAATAATTATTTTTAATGAATAGCACGGGGAGTTAAATCCTTATGACTTAGTTATTTCTCAAGTGAACTGAAAGTCTGTTTCCATAGTGAATGTGAACTAGTAATTTGTGATAGGAGTTTGAAGTGATGTAGTTGTGAAAGCCTTTTTCTGGTCAGATGAAATTTGCCAAACGTTTTAGAAAGGTTTGCATTTGATTATGAGAAAATAAAGCCGAGGACTTTGTTCTGACCCTTGGGTGAAAATCAAAGTGAATATACACAGTGGCTACCCGAAGTGTGAATGTATTTCAGTAAGTATGCTTGGAAAATGTATAAAATGAACATTTACTGATTTCTTCAAGCTCTGTCCTCACTGTGTAAGACATAGTGCTCTTGGGTTTACTTACAACATGGTGAAGTGAAGGTGGCTCCCACAGGTAAAATTCTGATCGGAATGAAGTTATTAGCAAAATTCCCATTGAATGAGGTGGGGCAGAGTCCTGCTGAAACACAGGACGCTTGACATCCAGTGCGGGATTGAAAAGGAACCGAAACCTGATTCATGCTTGAAAATGTATGTGTATCTCTCGTGCACTTCATAGCCTTGTTAAGAGAAAATGTATTTATTCTTCTTCAAACGAAGTCACATCTCTCTTCAGACAATATTACTGAGTTAAATCAGAGTGAGTTTGTTTACAGCAATTAATTGCTTACTGTGTTCATAAAAAGAGTTGGTAATGCAGTAATAAACACCTCTCCAGTCTGACAGCCCCTCCGTGTCCGTTTGCGTCTCCTGGAACGGTCTTTGACACAAAACACTAGAAGCGTGAGTCCTAAATAGATGAGTCCTTCATGTTACCCCGTTCGAGGAACCGAATTTTGAAATCCAAAAAGCTTTCTTGTATGTGGTTTCCAAGTGACTCGACAACATACACTTTTGTTGTTAATTTGTGCTGTATGGTGACTCATAAAAAGACTTTTAAAACCAAGGTGGAGATGCCGTCTCCGTCGTTGTCTTGTTCCGATGAAGGAGAGCTATCGACTGTCTAACTGTGTGTTGAGAATGTGACCCAACCCATCCGTAGGGCTGCGGCGCTGGAGGAAATCCTTCACCGCTTGTTCCTGAGTGCTCCATTTCAGCGCTCCCTGGGGCAGACGGCGAGCCCTGCTGTTGGTTTGCCCTGGAGAGGCCGGCAGGAGCAGCCTGGCTGAGGGACCTCTGCCACCGCCGCGACCCGGGAGCGGAGCCTCGAGCCTGGGGATCATTCATCCTCAGCACTCTTAAGGAGGACGGAGCGGCGGACAACGCTGTGCTCGGCTGAACGACTCGTGTAGTTGTAACCTGCGTGGGGAGGGGAAAGGAGCTGCTGTCCCAAAAGCGGTCCCACGGGTGCTCAGACCTCAGTGCAGAGCGCCCCTGGGCGAGCCCACGAAGAGGAGCGGAGGAGGAAACCCTTTCGCACGCGGCGGGCACTAGAGCCGGAGCGCGGGTGGGAGGAGGATGGAGTCCTGGACCCTCAGCAGTGGACAGCTGCTGCTGGGGCAGCGGGAGAAAGTCCGCCTGGATTTTCCCTCCACGTTCCCAGTGAAGGGCAGAAAATTAATTTCTTGGCCCGTAAGGAGAACCAAGAGAGACTGATGCTTTCTGGGTCGGTTTTTTCATATTTTAATAGGAGGTTTGTGGGGGTTATTATGAATAGCCCAGCTTAATTTCTCCCTGCTCTGTGGAGGGGGCAGGCTCTGTCTCAGCAGAGGGGAGAATGAGGCGGCTTGATGAGTGAACGGCGTTAGAAGGTAATCCTTGGTACGGTTAGTTCTGCGTGGGGACAGAGCTCGTACCGGGGACTGTCCTGTAGTGTTCTGATAAAAGGCATTTTCCTTGGTAGTATTGAGCATACCATTCTGGCTCGGTTCTTTCTCTCCTTTCTTGCCTTACCTTCACCTGTGCTTCTCCTTTCTTCCGTAATTTACCTAACCAGCTTTCCACAAACCCTGCGAGATCCTACCCTTCAAAGCCAAGTTGCGTTTCCTCACTCTTGTTCTCCTCCTGGAGAGCTGTCAGGAGGTGGTTCTACCTGGGGATAGAATAGTGCTCATTTCCCCTCAGCGAGTCTTTTCGGTTAAGTATTCTTCCTTCAGGCGATTTCAGATGGTCTCTACTGGATCTTTGGTAGCATACACTCCGCTGTGTTTTTTTATAAGTTGTTATGTGCAGTTTTGCTATAATTTGGAGATAGCCAGAGGCTGTACCCCCTGTAGGAAAAATATTTTCATCCTCCTTAACGTGAAGGAACTTGCTCGTTAACGGCATTTGACTTAATGCTGTGAGCTTAAACACTAACCTGAAAGCCGTTAAGCCGCCATTTGGTTCAAAACAACAAGGGCATAATTCACAAGTCAAATTTAGGTAGTAGCGTTAGGTCGTTAGCAACTGGATTTAATAGACTGTGCTATTGTACATTTGGTTATGACTTTGCTGGTTGATAAAGTGATTTGTTTGAGATTCTTTGGTTTTTATTCCTCACTTGCATTCACTAAGAATTGCTTAGTTAGTTATGAACTCTAAATCCTAATCTGTCAGCTTGTTAAAAATGTGTGTAATACGGCGGTAAGGATCTTTTTGTGTGTGCTAAAATTCAGTTTTGACCTTGTGTTAGGAGCAAAGAAGTCTGGCGAGGCAACTTTTGCATTTCAGTGGCCTCCCAACTCCTGTTTCTGGCAGACTATAGAGGTTTAAGAAATACTTTTGCTTCTAGCCCGTGTCCCACTGGCACCCTTCCAAGCTCCTCCAGTCCAACCCCCTGCAGGGAGCAGGGACATCTGCAACTAGAGCAGGGTGCTCAGAGCCCCGAGGGCCAACCTGACCTGGGATGGTGCCAGGGATGGGGCTTCTGCTGGGAGTGGAAGATGCAGTACCTGCGGAATGGTTGGTAACTGTGATCTTCTTGGTGACGGCTGCTGGAAACAGTCTAAGAATACTCCTGAAGTAGTTTACAAGCCTCATGCAAGGTGTTAGTTGTTGGGAGCAAAGCACTACTCTCTCACCACGTGGAATTATTTTTAAAAATTCTTTTGCATAATCTCGTAATACATTACCTTAGCGTTACAATATGTTATTGTTGTTCCTTGCACACTGCTGCTCCTGGGAGACATCTTTGGGTAAGCCTTCTCCTCAGAGATTTGGAGATCTTTTTGGATGTCCAGCTGACAGGAACAGGCTTTTAAACTCAGTGATTTTGAGTCCTTCACATACATATTTTACACGTAGAAGGAAATGCGTCAGGTTTAATTGTAAGCAGCTTGTGGACTCGCCGCGTGTTTGGATGGGGTGTGTGTGTTCATCGAAGGATAATGTCTTGGTAACCACCTAGCTTGCCGTCTACACTTGTACAGTCATATTCTTGGCATTCTTTTTCTGTGTTATCAATGAAAGTTTTAGCTGTTAGCAGAAATACTTCTTGTAGAAGTTGTCCATGGAAGCTGTGTGCAAATCTTTATGCTCCCCAAAGTGAGAAGCGAATGCGTGTGAACTACACACGTATGCACAAACTATTAAACAAATATGGGTAATCTAGCGACCGCTCTTTATTAAAAATTTGCTGTTGTGTGATTGATTTCAGCTGCTTTTCCATACTGGCTGCCTGGCATTAATAAAAAGAATATTTTGCATTTGTGAAAAAGAAATTCTCTGGTGAACTTTTCTTGAGAAGCTTATGGTCCTCCCGTATTGAGAAATGTGACGGAAATTTTATTTTTGCTTCTCAACTTTCTAGTGCTACCAATAAATACTAGTAAACTATTGCTTGTCTCTGCCACTGTACCCACATGGAACTGAGGCAGTGAAGAACTCCGTTAAAAGCCCCGGAGGGGGTACGTGTTTCTCCTGTCAGAGCAGGGTCTGAACAGAGTTGTTAACCAGGACTGAGGTAATACGCTGAGGACAGGGAAGAAAAGCACTATCAGACATGGGTATTTCATTTCTGAAGGCATTTTTATCCTGGCGTGGAAGAAAAATGTAAATCCTGTAAAATAAATGCTCTGCTGGGGAGTACTTGGAAGACGGGGTGAAGAGGTCTGAGCTGCTGGGCTGCCGGACTCCAGGAACAGCAGGTCTTGCCTCGTCTCGAATTCTGCTGCAAAACCTGTCGGTTTGATTAGCTTAATGCATTTCCACAAGTAGGCTGGGGACGACACGATCCTTTTTAGGAACTTGGTTTGAAAATCTTAATAATGTTCCCTGAACTGCGTCTTCAAGAATATAATCTGAGAAAGAAGCATTCCATCATGCTTTTATGACTCTGCTATTTGAGGGTATCAGAGCCCATGGAGAAATTTCGCCTGTCTTGCCAGACTCAGACTGGAAAGACCACCTTTAGTTTTTGTTTATATTTCTTGTGTGAGTGTTATTTTTAGTTGCATTTTCTAAAAGTTTAAGAGTGATTTCTTGATTTTTGTGAAATCAGCTAACTGCATTCTCTTGAGTATGCAGAGATCTGAGTACAAATAGAGGAAAAAATTATTTGTGTTTACATATCTATAGATAAATGGAAGTTTAAGTAATGCTTTTCACCATTTTTTTAAAAAAAAATGTTATTTGCTTTGGATGGTCCAGCAAACCTTCATGTGCTTCTAGTCTCTTCTTTTACCCCCTTTAGGAAAAAAAAAAAATCAATATGCTTAATGAGTTGGGATGCAGCAGAATTTATATACTTGGAAAAAAAACCCTAACATGGAAGAGTGTAGCCAGGCAGTATGTGTAAAGGGACAAAGTGAAGCATGACTGGAAAAACACTTTGTCTTCTTGATTTACTTGGAATAGTTTACAAATTTAACCGCGGATCTGACAGTTGGGCATCCTACATGAATACACCAGAAACGTGCAACTTCGCACTTGAGGAAACTGCAGGTAAAAGCATTGCAGTGATGCTTCTGATGTGCTGTGGTCATCATGTGAGGGTTTGACCAGGTGCCTTGCGCTGTGTTACGGGTTGTGCTCCCCATCTGGGTGGGCATCTTTGGGGTGGGCTCCAGAAACATGAGGCCTCCGCTGATGTTACCCCCACACGGATTCTTCCTGGTGTAAGCTGAGTGGAGTTTGGTGAGGGACTGGGTCTCACCTGTGTTTCCCACCTGGGCGTTGGCGTCCAGGAAAGGCTCGCTAGCACAGCGAGCTCCACCGCCCTTGGCAAGGTTGACACAAAAGTTGAGTCCAGGCAAAGTGGTGCCTCAGGGACTAAAATAAGCCATCCCGTTACGGACCTTTATACTGATACGGCGCTCTTGGTGCTTTTGGTGGCACAGAGGTTTGGTAGAGAAGAGGAACAGGGTCAGACCCTAAGGGGTGTTCTGGTGCTAGTGGAAGCTGCTGGTATCAGCGCCGCCTCCGCTGCCTGTGTGTGTTTCTACATGTCTGTCTTCAAACTGCTCAAATAACTGAACCCAGATCATGTTCAGCTTTCATTATGGGATAGAGATTCGTGTCAGCTGTAAAGTATTTAAGTAGCTAGAGTACGGTATGAAACACTGGAGTTTGTTTGAAAGCGCACCCAGGAGATGAAAACCTCCCTTGCTTGCCAGCTGCCACTTCCAGTATTGTTCTCTTGATTTCCAGTAGCACTCTTCAGCCCCCCGATTTTAGTGAGGGAAATAGGAGCGTGGTCAAGCCTATGATGCCTGATGTCTTCAGAGAATAAATTTTCAGCAGTTTTATTAATAATGGGCTCTTAAAGGGCTATGGAAAATGGAATAGCAGCAGCCCTGTGAAAGAGACCTTGAGAACCCCCACCACGTCCAGCAGTCACTGAAAAAAGTCAAGTCTTGGAATAAGGAATTTTTTTTGGGAAAAAACCGAACTTGACTGCAATGAGCTGACACAGACAGTACAGTAATAACGATAGACTTTGTAAAGCAAAGTGTCTCTTATTAATGTGCTGCAAAGCACTCTAGAGATTCTCAGTTCTCAAATTAAGCCATAAAAGATAATAGAAGAGCTTACAGAGTGTCTGCACAGTGAACGATTTCATGGCAATGGCTTTGTTTGCTTTAATGATGTGAGCAGAGGGCATTTGCCCGACATCCTCGGCGTTCCCAAGGGGAATAGGTGCAGCAGTTACAGTTTTCAGTTGCACCGACATTGTAGGGATGCTTTTTTTGCAGCTGTATTACGGTGCAGTTCATAGATTGTAAGGTTTGAAGGTAAAAACCTCAGTAAGGAAACAAAACTGGAAGTTTACTGCTGCTGTGGTGCAGCTGGTTGCAGAAATAAATACATTTATTTACATTTACATAAACCATTTGGATAACAGTTGAAGGCCATGACTTTTTAGTGGCATCCGTGATCTTCACATAGTTCTCTGTGGACCGAATGACTATTGTAAGTGATGTTTTGCTGATGAGCTCATCCAAGGAGTCCAGAACCAGTTGGCAATAGAGACAGAGCGATCCTCCTCCATCTCAGATGACCTTTTTGCCTTCCCAAACCGAGGTATAAGCAAGCGGTTTTTGACCGTGCTGTGGCCAAAGGCCACCTTGCTCTGTCCCACCAAGCCTTAACTCCCATGTACGTGCTTTCCTAAAGGGCAGGGTGCTATAGTGAAGCAGGGCATTTTTCATCCAGCTAACTGGAATAACAGAGAAAAGTCTTCATTGTAGAAGTCAGATTTGCAGTACCACGAACAGATTTTAATTTGAACGCCGGGGGTTTACTTTGTGATATTTTTGTGGGTCTCCTTTGCCTCTTCCCTTCACTTGCAAGATAAAATCGACTTCTTAATCTCAGCAAAACTATCTGGAGGAGGACTGCGTCGTACTGTTGTGAGGTGGGGTTTTTTTTTTAGTGTAAATTAGTTTCTCTGTAAGCAGAAGAATGTCTGCATTGATGCCATGAAGAGCTCTAACAGAGCGGGCGCTGCGGGCATGTGCTTGCAGGGCTTTCTACAAAGACGTTTACACGCGAGGGTGTACACGAACACACAAACAATTTTCAGAGGCGCTTTTGTAGAGCTCTTACAGCAATGAGAGGTCCTTGGATGTTGCCGTCACGTAAAGAGGCTGCAGGAAAGCTCCTGTGTGAATTAGGAGCAGGAATGTAGTGTCATTCATTAAGCGGTAGAAGATAATTTTTAAAATCCGTTTTTCTTTTTCCCGAGGTCACCGCTTGTCAGACTGTTCATGGGCTTGAACAGGAAGATTTTTCGGACTAGGAAAACATCTGTGGTGTTATTTGCTTGTTTAATTTAGCAGTTTTCTCTCTTTTTTGAAGGAAAGATTAAAATAAAATGAGGAAATGAGATCCCTTTTCTCCCTTGTAGGGGCGGAGGCTTATCCCAGCCGTGAGCAACTTCCCCATCAAACACTCGTGCGTTGCCCAGCGGCTCTCGTGTGTTTCAAGTAAAATTTGGTGTTGCCAGTTCAGGTTTGTTGCTACGTGCAGTTTGGTGGTTTATTTTACGCTGCTGAGTAACGGAAGGCAAAGCATATGTGTGCAAAAAAGGTGTTTAGTTGGAAAACGGAGTTGAACTGCGTTCAGGTTTTGCTGCTTTAAGTTCGTGCTGTTTTAATAGTTTCCCGAAGTGACAGCGTCACCTCAGAGCTGGCACTTTTGATGTTTGCTTCTGGCCACAAGGTAAATTTGGGTCGGTTATTTGTTAAAAATCCACCTCGTTCTGTCTGCAGATGCACATTTGATTATTTTTTCCCTTGTCTGTTCTCTATGTTTCTAATGCTTTGCGTAAAAAGGCGCAGAGCCTTTTTTTGAACTCTGAAATATAGCGCTTCAGTCTTGCCATGAAGTCTTAACGGATAGAAAATGAGTTCTATCTCGATGTATTTTGATGTGTAGCGTGATGTAACAGGAGCAAAACCTTCGATGTTTTGTTGCTAATTGAGTTTTAAAGTTGTGAAGTCAAACACGCTTGAAAACGGTCCATTGCAAATCCTCGCAGCGTTCTGAATTACCGTGCCAGGGTTGGTTGGGTTGGTTTTGGTTCTGTCATCATGTGAGGAAACAGATTTTATGCTTTACTTTGTTTTTTCTCACATGTTTTTTAAAAACAAACCCAAGACGACGAATGTTAAGCTAGAAGAAGTGAGAAAAGTCAGAAAAATGCCCAGGTAAATCAGGGCTGAAGGTGGGACCGCTGCCGAGTGGGAGACTCCGGTTGACCTGTGGGGTCCTGGGGTGACCATCCTCCCTCAGAAAGGTTTTCTGACACCTCCTTCGTGTTCCCTCAGGTCAGCAGGGCGAGGAGGTGCCGCGTACCCTTACAGAGGGCCCTTTGCAGGGTCAGCCCCACGGATTTCACATTTGAAAAGCATGCGAAGCACTGATACTTAGGTTGATGGTAATTAGCGTCGAAGAGTGTACCGATGTGTTTAGCACATTCAGAAGTGTTTTAAAGTCGAGGTTTCAGTTTGTTTCTGAGAAATTTTGTAGTTAACCCAGTTTCTGCTCTTGATGCATGAGTGACTGGGTACCATATGATGAACTGTGTTATATAAGATGCTCAAATTGTTGATCCAAAATGCTGTTTAACTCTTCTGGGATCTGAGTGTTTCTCATTTTATTTTTGTCCTGTTTTCTCTTTTCGGTATTTGAAGTGTTGATACGAAGCCCCTTTCTGCCAGCGCTGTTAGCAGGAAGAACTTACGTACACCCATCTGCCTGTTCCTTGGGCATGGCAATGGGTTGCGCTGTCAGGAGATTCTCTAAGTCTGGCATATAGATGAATACAGGTGGGATTTTACCTGCTTTCCCCTCGGTTTCCTCTGAGTAGCTTTGTGTCTTGCAGCAGGATATAGTGGAATAAGAATCATCAGCATCATTGGTTCCAGCTGCTTCCTCCCCAGAAAAACTGCAGTTTATTTGGAAGAGCTTTGCTGTCTCTTGAATATTTCGAGAGGAAGACAGTTTCTCCCCTTCCGTGCATCTTTCCCGCCCAGATGTTTGGTTCTTTATTGTATTTTATTAATAGGTCCAAGGCTTTCTTAGCTGTAGGGCTGCAATGCAGAAAGCAGATGCTCCTGTTAGAAGACATTCCATGATATTGGAAGCTTAATTATCAAAGGCACAAAGTCAGGCTCTCATTACATTTTCCACTTGTTTAAAAAGGAAAAAAATAAAAGGCAAAAGTATTCTTTGTTTTTATGGCTAGACTGACGATAGGTTAACAGCTGGGAAATACAAAGCTGCAACTCCGTGGCTGAACAAGGAAGATAATGATTGTTCATCTGCAGAGATAATTATTTTCTCCTAATACAAGATTGCAGTGTTTCCATTTGTAGCTGAGAAGCTTTAATTACACTTGATAATTATTTATAAATTGCCTCTGCGTAGGCCCTTCCTTATAGGAATCTGTGTCTTTATTGGCAGCGGGTTGTGGGGGGAGAGGACTGGCAGCTCGACTCAGGAGACCCCCCAGGTACTCTCAGGGATGTTTGAAAGTGAACTTTATGGTTTTGTACTTAAAAGGGTATCGTGAAACAGAAAACAAGGCCAGAGAGGTCGGATTTCCCTAAAGAAGAGAACAACTGAATGGTATGCTTGCTGGAGAGAAAGAAACCCCCTTGATTTTCCTTGATAAAAACGCCAATTTTGGGGTTGTTTGGTCAAACCCCCTTTTTCCCCCCAGGCATTAACGAAGGTGCTGTCAGCGTGGCGTTGCTAACAGTCCTCTTCAGTTCTGAGCCTCGGTTGCAGCCAGACACCGTACGTGAGCGTAGCAAGAATGGTTTTAATGTATGATAAGGGTCTATGAAAATGTAACTGTTATTGAAGAGTGTTGGTAGAAAATAGGGCACTAGATGAAAAAAACCACGAACGTGGTGTTCTTGGTGAGCTGTTTGGGTTTGCTGATGGGGATTAGAAATGCTTCCCGAATTACAGCTGAAGTGAGGGAGTCGAAATTCTGTTCTTATATCCGTGCTAAACCAGAACTTCTCAACTGGGGGAATTTCACAGGTTTGGCTGGTAACAGCGTTACTTCCCCTGCCTTTATGCAGTTTGTTTATGTAAAAAGCTGTCCTTCAAGGACAAGAAAAAATAGCCTCGTTGCTTTTGTACGTTGAGTAATGAGGGATTTGAGAGAATGAACTGTGTGGTTCTCTGGAAAATGAGATTTAGCTGATCACCTCAGGATACTGCTTCCCAGCTGTGCTCTCCACTTGAATTTCGTGTTATTTTGTGAATTGTTTTCCAGCAGAGCTTTTGAAGAAGGCCAGGCTTGAAGGAGACTATGCATTGTTGGTATTGCCTGGAAATAAAGATTCATTGGCCTCTTACTTAGTTAAAAGGGTTTCTCTGGCGTGATTTTACGGTGCTAATGGAGTAGTTCTGGATTCGCAGAGTGATATACTCACCTCAGAACAAAATCTAATAAATCAAAACTCCGCTTTAGCTTTTTTACTCTGTTTTACCACTAACACCTCTGTTCCCTGAGCATTTTATAGCTCCTTGATCCACCGGTAGAAGTTATATCCACTTTACTGATGGGATGGGAAGCCTAGAGATCAGGTAAAAATACAAAGTCCAATCTCCCAAGTCCAAGAAAAACATGAGCGATGCTAAACCGTCATTTTGTTCCTTTTCTCATTTCCAGGTTGAAAGTCAGAGTAAAGTTGTATTGTTAGTTGTCACTAAGAATTGCTGTGGCAGTTACTTCTGCCCTGTTGAATGTGGGGCTTAGAAGTACACACATCTAAATGCTGAAGAAGCGCTTTCTTCAGTGCTGTCTGGATTATTCAGTAATAAAGCAGAGATCGTTTTCCTCAGCCTGGCATGGGCAGAGGCACCCTGGACTCTGGTGGAACATTGGTTTGGATGTGGCTTCTGATACAGGTTCCGTGTTAATCTTGTTGTTACCTGGTGCCGTTCGGAGGATAACATTCAAGTAGGTGCTCTGGAAAGCAGAGCGGCTGGAGACTGTGTTAAGGCAATGGTTTGGGTCTCTGGATTATGGCGTTGAGTTCAGATCTCAGTCATGGTTTAATGATGGAGATACAGTTTAAATTTGCTGGTTTTGTTAGATACTGGGCAAAGTGGAGACCTGGTCTCTGTGGAGGCAGCCAGGAGTTTGGAATTCTATTGCTTCGTGTAGATTCTTGTAGTTTAGAGTGAAAATAAAAACTGGTGGAATATGGATCAGCAAACCTCAGGATTTTTCAAGCATCTGGTACAGTTCTGTAGGAGAATTTTTAGGTATTCGTTTTAGCAAGGATCCTTTCTGGACACAGTCATTGCATTTTGTGCGATACGTGATCTCTACAGGCCATCTGGAATAGTTGCCAGCCTTCTTCAGAGTGGAAGAGGCAGACACATGGGAGTGACTTCCTGCACCGACTGCAGCGATACTGTGGAATCCTGATGTCTCCTGTGCTGCTCACAGTAGTGCTGGGAACACCCTGCAGATGATGTGCCTGGTGCTGTCTATGGCTTCTTTAAACTGGGTTTTGCCTGTCTGGATAATTTCCATTTGCATTTCTTCTTGCAGTGCACAGATGATGTTGGATCCTGAGACACTGTAAATAAACCAGGTGAATTGTGGTGATGTGGCTTGATTCATGGGAAACTAGGACTAGCTTTGTGTAGTAATGTGTATAAAATACCAGTGGGACTTTCTGCTACGTTCCTTACCCTTCTGAACAGCTGCTGCTCACCGCAGATAGACTTTCTTATCACTAACTGATACAGCCTTCCAGAAAGTTATGAAATTCATATCAGTGCTTCTTCAGTTAATGGTGGCGGTTTATGCTAAGTTTAGTTGTATAGTTCATGTTTTATTCTTTAGCAGAAGATGATTTTCTTTGGTTGTGGCCCAAATGCATAGGGTGCTACATTCTTCTGGGGAGTGGCTGAGCACCCTTGCTTCCCGGTGGCATACTCAGCAAACCCAAGTGCTGTACAGTAGTAGTTTTATTCTCCAAGGTGGTAGTTTTATTCTCCGAGGTGGTAGTTTTATTCTCCAACAGCTTCCATGCCCCTTTGAGTGTCTCTTGGGCACCAGTTCATTTTCCATTGCAGTTAGCACAGGTTCACTGTTCTTGTCTGCGTTTGCCAAAACAATTGTTGCGTCGTGCTTTTTCATTCATACCAAATGTTGTGTCAGAAGTTGCAATAATGTTGGATAACCCTTCCTATTAACCTCTGAGTTGTCAGATTCCCATATATGTTTACTTCCATGCTTCTGTGTACTGTTCAGTAGGAGGGCTACACCATTCCATGTCCATATGCTGCTTGAGATTTGTACACAGGACAGACCCAGAACAGTGAGGATGCAGAAGTTTCTGCCTTCAGAAACAAAGTGCAGCTTGGCTACATCTGCACAGCCTCCTTATGAGTGAAGTACGTACGTGTGTCGGTATCTTCAGTGTGTGTATTAGGGTTTTTGGCTGCTCTAATTCAGTGGGAGAGGTTGGTTTCGGCCATGCATCCTTTCCCTGGCAGTTGCAGTGCCCTCACCCAAAAGGTGCTGTCGGTGGAGAGAGGAAGGGTGCTGCTGGATCTCCTAGGGATGATGGGGATGGTTGACAGAACTATTGTTTGCTGCAGGAAAGGAGCACTGCCCACTTGCTTCTGTTACGCAGAGTCTGTCAGTGGAGATGACAAATGATCGTGTGCTCCTGTTGCACCTAAAAACCTACATGAAAAACTTGGGAAGCTTGTGTTGGCTGGCAAAAAGTGATGAAATCATAGAATCAAAGACTTGTTTGGATCAGAAGGAACCTTTAAAGGTCACCCAGTCCAACACCTTTGCAGTGTGCAGGGACTAGAGCAGGTTGCTCAGAGCCCCAAGGGCCAACCTGACCTGGAAGGTTTCCAGGGATGGGGCTTCTCCCACCTCTCGGGGCAACCTGGGCCGGGCTCTCACCACCCTCAGTGTCAACAGTTTCTCCCATCTGTCTGGTCTGAATCCCCCTCTGTCAGTTGAACCCATCAGCCCTTGTCCTGTCCCAACAGCCCCTGATGAACAGCCCCTCCCCAGCTTTCGGACAGCCCCCTTGAAGCACTGACAAGCTGCACTAAGGTCTCCCTGGAGCCTTCTCCTCTCCGGGCTGAACACCCTCAACTCTCTCCCCTCTCCTCCCAGCAGAGGGGTTCCACCCTCGGGTCATTCCTGTGACCTCCTCTGGCCCCGCTCCAGCAGGTCCATGTCTCTGCTGTGCTGAGGAGCCCCGAGCTGGACCCAGCACTGCAGGGGAGTCTCTCCAGAGAGGAGTGAAGGGGGAGTGATGCGCACTTAGAAGAAGGACAGCTCGTAAACAACGTACATTGCTTGTGTCTGTGTGGTGTGTTCTCAAAATGAGGTGAAAGGAAGCCAGAAGAAACATTTTGTTGAAACAGTAATGAGTTGCTGTGGGAGAGAAGGTGGAGAGAAATGTCTCTCTCATCTTCTCCTTGGCTCCGTGTTGACAATGGTTTTAACAGCAGATTGGCAGTGGCCACGTTGTGTTCTCCCAAGGTGTTTCCTCCTAGCTCATGCATCCTACATGGCACAGCAGAGTTAAACCAGTAGCTTCTCTATCCTACTGCTGCTTAGCAGGGTGGCAGGTTCTGCAGCTGCGCCTCACAGCCATGGTTCTTCTGGTGGTGTGCGGGGATGCTAAATGCCCTTTGGAGTGTAGCTGGATGTTGGATACTCAAAGTCTCTGAGATATGCAGAACCCCTAGGGTTTCTGGCAACTGCTCGTTTCTCAGACAAGAGATCACAAACTTGAGATCTTTTCTCCAATCTGTTCAGTATAATTTTTGCTTTTACCAGCCTTCTGCAAATTCAAGTACTGACCCTGTGGTGCTTTGGAAAAAGATTAATTGAGACTGGATTCTGCTTTTACTACCTTTTTGTTATTTTGGCAAATAAACTTCAGAGCTCAGGTGTTTCTCTGGCTGGTCAGGTTCCTAGAGCAGCACGATTAATGATTTCTCTTGACAACTTCTGGTAATTACAGTTTTATTAATGTCCAGAAATAAACAATGCAATCTTTCCATTTGCCCTGCGTAACACTGCTTGTACATTTTCTCCCAATAATTATCTCATCCAAACCCAATAGTTTGTCATGGAGATCTTCGTAAACTTTTCCACTGGGGTTTTACTGCATTCTGTCAGCACAGCTATGGGAAAAGGTGCGGCTCTTTAGTTTCTTCGTAGAGATAGAAAATAGAGGACCCAAATTAATTATTTCACTTAACAAGATTAATGGAAGGAAACGTGGCACGTTCCTTTGTGTTACCAGTTATTTATAGGATTTCTTCACTCCTTGCTATCTGATTACCAGAGGCTATTCGCTTTGGCATAAAGCTACTAAACAGGGCGATTTTATATCACTGCTTCAGTTTGTTGGTTTGCTCCAAAAAGAAGCGAATACGAGGAGGAGGAGAAGAAATGTCTATATCAAAGCACTTACCCTTCTTCTTTTAAACTGACCTTGTCTGTAGTGGGTTTTGCAGTGTGTGCTGGCCTTGTGTTGTGGGTATATTTTGCTTTATGAAACATCTTCTTAAGAGGCTAGAGAAAAGCCCTGCTTGGTTTTGGCCATAGCCCTCTTCTCAAGACCCGTTTCCTCCTTCACCTAATGAAGACAGACCACACCTCGCTTTGGTCGTCCTCCGTTTGCCCCAGTTCAGGGGGTGCTGCGATGCAAAGGAAGGAACCAGAAGCTTGGACGCTCTTCCTAAACAAGCTGAAGAGTATCTGAAAGTATCTGTGGGAATGTAAATAGGTATAACGTATCTTAACATAGAAACTCATTTTGTTTGTCACTGAAATGGGCCAAGAAAGTGAAGCAGAGCGGCTGTTTAAAAAGTCACAGCTGACCTGTCCAAATACTGAAGATAGAAAGTGAAAACAAACAATGTATGTGTGTGCGTGAGAAAGATGCGACTAGATAAACACATTTTAAACATCTGGTTCTCAGTTTGGTTCGTGTATGGTCTCCTGTGAAAGTTGCCTTGACTTTTTAAAGCTGTCTTTGCGTTACGGAGCGTAGCGTTCCCCAAGAACCGGGGTTCGCTTAGCGCTGGTGCAGTGGTATCGTGGAGGGAAGACAAATTACAGATAGAAATGATTAAACTGGTGATCACACAGTGAAACGCAGGCCTCACCGTCTGAAAAAGAGTGGGTACAACTGGTAGATATTAATATATCCAGTTCAGAAGTCTCTGTGAGTAGGAAAACCACAGCCTGGAGAACTCTTGGTGAATGCAGGGGGGTGGTGCAGAGGTGAGCTCTATGTGTGCACAAACGCTTCATTTTCAATTGCTTTAGCAGACTTCAAAAGATACTTTTACAAACACTGTTTTATAAAAAGAAAATGTTGGAAGTGTTTTTCCAGCCAGAAATTCCTTAAATGTATATCCAGCTCCTATAAATGTATCTCCTTAACCTGTAGGGAGTATAGGTCTCGCTTCAGTGAAGTGTCTGAGCACGTGGGTAGTTCAGGACTTGTCCTGGCTTCTGTCAGATTACTCCTCTCCTCGCGTTTGGAGACACACTCAAATCTCCCACGGTCACGCAGCGGCTCGGCCAGCGTGGCTTCTGTCCTGCCTTTAGCCGCAGAGCGGGATGGAGCCGGTGGCCGAGCTCCCGCTGCGGTCAGCCCCTGGTTGGCACCTGCCTTCTGCAGGGACCACAGTGGGAGCGGGACAGGTCAGCTCAGGCTCCCTGCCCTTTCACCTGAAAGCTAGAAATTCAAGCAGCGAGTCCTTGATGAAGGGAAATTAAAACAGAGTTCACGAGCTGTTTGGTGATGTCCTAAAAATGTAAACGTGTGGGCTTGTGCGACACGTAACGCTGCTGTTAGATTTGTTACGCGCCTTGGGGAAACGCTGTCCTTTAGCGTGTCTTGTGCTTCCCCCGGCCGCAGCCCTTCTGACAGCACATCCAGTGAGTTGCGGGAACCAACAGCATGTGGCCAGGGAAACGGGCTGTATATGGTGAAAGGAAATCGGATAAAAACAAACATAAACCTCAAGCTGCAGCGTTAACATGTCAGCCAGGGCTGCTGAGTTTTTCAAGGCGTTACAGAGAGATCTTCTGGAAAAAGCAGTATTTCACTTCTTCTTTCAGTGCAAGTTCCTCCAGGCTTGGCCCTGACTGATGATTGTGCAATATTTCATAAAATGTAGACATTATTGCAGGATTTAATGTCGTTCACGGGCTCCTTTTCTCTCTCAGGTTCTTTTTTACAGTGGCCCTTCAGTACTGCATCTTCAAATGTTTAGAATAGAGGAGCAGCAGCTTGACTGGCTAAATATACCATGGGAACATATAACTCACACAAGGTGTTAAATAGTCAAAATATTGTCTTTTTCTAATTTGTGTGAGGTTCGGATGATGGTGTCTTTCCCAGGACCAAATCTGAGAAAAGCAGAGAGGTTGAAAACAAACGGCTTTGATTTTTCTCTAGGTATTCCATCACATAAGGGCGTAGTAACCGAAAATCTCTATAGCGGAGCTATACGTATTTATAAAACACAACGTTTTGCTTTCCTTTGCTTCTGCTCGTGTAGCACAGGAGTGGATGAATGAAAGCAGAAGTGGAAGCAGAGTTCCTGTTGCACTCGGAGAGGAGGTTAACAGATGAAGCAAAGAGAAAACCTCTGGTCCTTCTAGTCTGCTTTTTCTCTTTTCCATCTGATCAGTGTAGTGGGACGTGTTCCCACCAAGGTCTCTGCAGGTGGTGCAAAATAGAGTAGTTACATGAAAGATCATGCTTTAGTGTAGTTCTACCAGTATTGTTTACTTTCCACTCTCTTTTTCAGATACGTATTTTCACTTTTCAGTCCTTTAAGTGGGTTAGTTTAACATTTTACCCTTTTGAGGGAAAAACTGTAGTTTCGCTGGAGCCGCACCAGAGTGTGTCAGCAGAGGTCCCGGCCCGTTCTGTGCATGCAAACATGCCAGTCTGTTAGGAAAGAAACACAAACCTCTTCTCTTTAAACATCAGTTCAGCTTCAGTGGAAAATTTCTGGATAGTGTAAAGTACAGTAGAAAGCTCATAGCTCTACATGCTGTTAAAAATGCAATTTGCCATTTTCCTGGTGTGCTGTGGTATTAGCCGGGCTGCTTTGTCATCTTCACCTGGATGCCTTTGAAATCAGAGAAGTGAAATTGTCATGCAGATGTGACTGATGAAAGGTCTGCTCGTGGAAAATGCTCACTAAATAGCCTGCTTAGCCATAAGTGTGGAGCGTTTTCTAAGCACCAACTGGTTCTGAGTTGTGAAGACGCCCAGCAAGTGCTGAGGTCTGCACAGGCTTGTTCTGCGGCCACCTCCGAGTTCATTATCTGCCAAGGGAGAACAGCTTTTGAGTGATGGAGAACACTCACTAGGGCAATCGAGAGGTATCGGTATCCTCTTTCACTCGGGTCCTTAAGGGAGGACTTAAGCCTGATGCATTGCACTACCTTTTGAATTTTAAGGTCCGAATGAACTCTGTGTTTCAGGTCCTGTAATGTTTGAATTACATCTTTCTCTCTGACGAAGCAGTGGCTGCTGAAAATGCCTGTGTCGTAGAGTTTCTTCAGCACTGTTGGGCTCTTACCTAGTTTAGCAGAAATGTTGAAGATGTGGAGGATAATCCTTCAATAAAAAATTAATTTTCAAGAAAGTAGAAGTATTTTATTCTTTTAGAAAAACTTCAGATTCTTATCTAATGCAAAGATGTAACAATAAGAGAGTTTCCTTTCATACGAAGGTATTAGCACGCGTCTCTTGAGCATCTCTAAGATGGGAAGAGAAATTAAAACGCTCAAAATAGAAGGCGTCAAAATTGTGGCTATGTAAACCAAAATCAAAAGTGATAAGGCTGAAAACGTGAATGCAAATATGAACCTGCTCTTCTAAATATAGAAGAAACTCAGGCCTCTAGAGAAGCAGCGTGGGAAATGAGTGCAGCATCCATCTGTAATTATAGAATATAATGTTACCAGTTAATAATGTTAACAATTAATAATGTTAACACAATGTTAAGAGCCAAAAGAAATATGTGCTGTGGTGTATGTATACTATACTTGCTCAGTGGTATTTTAGAATAAAATAACGTCATAAGTAATGGTTATTAGTTGTAAAGAGCACTTTGAAGGGCTGAAAAGGCATGTTGAGGAGCTTCTTCAGGAATATGTTATTCAGGAATATCAGCGTTTCAAACACTGTTCTGTAATTTTTAATGCAGCTTTTTCTCATAGAAGATACTACATGTTAAGGTGTTGCTTTTGTGGGATTTTTTTCTTAGTGTCTGCTTTCTCCTTTATTAAGTTGAGATGTTTGGGTAAGAAATGGGGAAAACATCTTAAATGTGTTCTGTAGCTGTATTTGATTTGAATGCAAATTGCTAGATTTGAATACAAGTCATACAATCAGTCAGTCCTGTGTGAGACAAAAACGTGCGTTCTTCAGTAAAACTGATGTCACAAAACTGGGGAAAAAACCCAAGACATCATTGAGATAAAAAATCTGTCTTTGTTAGCAGTTCACTTTCGTGGGATTTCAAGATCCTTTTTGTCCCCCATGAAAGGGTCCTACCACAGCCCCGAGGGTGCCTGCAGAGCAGGAGGTGCCCCAGGGAGCACGAGGATCGTCTCTGTGGTTCTGGACCACCTGGGTCATTCAGCCATATGTTTCAGGATGGAAGATCTTGCAGGTCAGGGTGAGGGGCGAAGCGGGGCTGGGGAGCGGGTGACGGGTTGTTGATGCCTGCCCGCCGTGCCCGGTCTTACCCCGTTCTGCGAAGCAGCAGGTGCTGGGACTGACCGTGGCACCGGCACCCTCTGATACGGGTCCAGTCCAGTACTGCGGGCCCTGGCTAGACTCATTAACTGGAATCCATTGGTAGATCATAAGATCGTCACGGACGTAGTTTCAAGCTGCTGTGCCACTGAACTGGGAGATAGCGAGTCAAGAGTTTCTATGGGAAGGAACAGGATGGCTGGGGAGCGAGCAGGTTCTCCTGCCGAGTCCTCCCTCCTGTCCCTCCCGTTTTTCTAAACCAATCTTCTCCCTAACCACGTCCCTGTCTGCTGTTCCCTCACCCCATGGCAGTAAACACATGCGCCGCATCTCAGGTTTTTGGTGAGCTGCAGCTATCCGTGCTGTGCAAAAGTAGCAGGATCCAGAAGAAACATGTCCACCTTTCTCTTGTAGAGCCCACGGTATTACTGGATGTCTGGAGATAGCCTGAGTTACGTCATCTGTGTTACAGTGGAGATTTTAAACAGATAATGGGCAGCATGGAGGTACAAAGGTTTTTAACCTCGGAAGACTGTTAGAATGGCTTATACACGTCGGCAGACAGGGCTCTTCCTGCTCCGGAAAAGAAGGGAAGCAGCTATAGGAAGCACTAATAATCTCCCTCTGGTTTTGAATAGACTAGACTTGGGAGCCTTGAGTATTTTTCCTTTTCCCTTTTAACTGCAGTTTTGTTATTGTATTGCTGCCCCCATCTCTGCTAAATATGGCTTTTGAAATGTAAATCATAGCATGTTCTCCGAGATGCACATGACACCCTCAGCACTGTTCCTCTTTGCACTTCAAAGAGCTGTGTGGTCACACTCTGCATCTCAGCAAAATCGCAATATTTGCCTTCTGAAGATCTCCTTTAATGTGTACAATCAATCGCTGATAATGTGTTTGGGGTTTTTGTTCCCTGGAGTCTGTTAATTTTAATGTTGCTACAGGTCATCAGGAAACATAATCTCTTCTTTTTTAATTTCTCAGTGAGCGTGCCTGGGGGGAGAGGAACACAAGAGAGGAGAGACAATTGAACATCACCGACGTTGGCCGAGACCTGAAGAAATGGTGCTGGATGAACAGAGGAGTAGAACTTAATTGTAAAAGGGAAACAAAGTCTTGGCAGACGATTTGCTTCATTTCCACGTTCAGCATGGCCCAAATCCTCTGGCTGGCTGGTTGATGGGACTGTCTCACGCTTCCTACTTGGACTCAGCACAGATCTCCTCCGCCTACGGCTCGCAAGACCGGGGATCAGGTCGGAACTGCCAAATACAGGAACGGAAAGAGAAATGGACTCTGGCGAGCTAAGATGGAAGTGACTTGACAGCTCCAAGGTCAGCAGTTGTCTCCAGTAAGGACAGGTTAAGACGGGAATCTCAAGCTTCGCTGGGAGAGCAGTATGCAGGAAGCTGGTTTTCAGGCCACAAATGCTTTCACAGGTAAGGACTTCTAGTTCAGCCCATAGTTTTGGGACAACTTACTGGAGTTTAGAAAATGAATTGGATAGGTCCTGGCTGTCGCTAGCACCTTCTAGTACTTCTGGTTTAAATAACATTGTAAAACAGTTCACTTGAGGAACGGTTCAGCACTTGCATTAACAGGGAGGACCACAGTTATCCGTGGTTCAGACCCTCTGAAGCGATGGCCACAAGCCTTAGGCAAGATGTATCTCAACTTTCTTTGTGAAAGTGCACATTAACAGCTCAACGAGTGGCCCCCTGGGTCTGTATAAAATGGAGTCTGTTAAGGTGGTCTTGTGTTCAGCGCGGGATTTTGGCGAGGGCGCAGGAAGGACATGGTTCGTATCAGGAGGCATCTCAGAAACACGTCAGCATCGAGATTTATCTGCCAGCCAGAGCACATCTCTGGGCAGACCTTGCCAGGTGCCTTCTCCTTGTACTCCTTCCTGCCCCGCACCACTGGTGACCTGCGATGCTTGAACTGGCAAAACCAGAGGGTTTAAACAGCCACTGTTTCACCTCAGTCCAATGTATTTCCCTGGTACCTTGAAACTAATGTAGTGAGGAGGAGGATGCCGAGGTGGTGAGTCTCTCTGAGGAAAGCTCCCTCTAGTGTAAAGTCTGCTGGAGTTCATTCAGGGCTTTCCCTGTCGGGACTGGTTTCTGATTTGAGAGGTGGGAGAAGGAAGCAGGGATCAGAAGATGTTGCTGCTTTGTTTCCACCTCTGCTGGCCCGCTGACAACCTGCGAGAAACGGGTAGAACATCAACTGGGTATTCTTCTTGCTTTAGTAGGTCTAGATAATGGATTAGTACCCCAGTGAAAGTGATGTGGGAGGCATTTATTTCTCCAGTTTAAAGTTGTTGCCTTTAGAAGTTTACTGGATTGTGGTTTGTGTGTACAGGAAGATCACTTTCTGTCTTGGGCTGCTTTGCCCCAGGCTGCCTGCTGTTCTAGGAGCTCTTCCCAGGAAGGAACAGCAAAACCGTTGATTTCCCATGTGCAGGCTCCCCCTTTGTCCTTGCCCAAAGCAGACCCACCCTTAGCGGCTGGTCCCACTCTCCTGGCTGCAGAGGGGTGGCAGCTCCGTGTCCAGCTGTCCGCACCAGCGCGTCGGTCTGGAGCAGCAGTGCAGTTCTGAACTGCCTCTTGCCTCACGTTGCTTTGGTTTACATGTTGGTTTCTGTGTGTGTCAGTGAGACTTGTCTTGAAGGAGAGGAAATGGGAAGCTTTGCTCCACAAGTGCTCCAGCGCTAATGGGACATATGGAGTCTGGGACCACCGCAGGGCTCTCCTGCCTCTGCCCGCCCAGCAGCACACCCCTACAGCTCCCTGCTGCCATTCTCGTCCTGTCTGTGCGTCTTCCTCCTCACTGCTCTCTGCCAGCCCTCAGCTCATTCCTAGGAGTTCTTGCCACTTCTTTGCTCTCCACCAAAATTCCTCCTGCGTGGATGTCTGTTCTCTTCCTTACCTGCCCTGCTTTCTGTGTCTCTCTGCTGAAAACCTTATTACCTTTAGCACCCTTGCAATATTATATTATTTTCTCTACAGCTTTGCACTCTTCTGCCACAGCATCTGCTGTCCCTTAGCTCCCAGAAGATAGGGGTTGTGGGCACCATGATCGGGGTCCTTGGGCAGCGGGGTGTCAGAAATCTGGTAACCTCCTGGCTGCTGCTGGGTGGAAGAGACATGGCAAATAGTGCTGCATAAAATTCAGAGTTGAGACTGGCATCCCTGGAGGCCCAGGACAGCAGTCAGACCGTGGTGCCAACCCAGCAGATGCAGACCTGCTCTGGAGACTTGAACAGCGTGCAGGTTGCTTGGTCTCTCGTAAGGGGTTCTGATGTTCGTTTGGGCTGCCCTCAGTAAAGATGTTAATAAAAGTTTTCAAGGCTTTGTAGCTATACTGAAGAATTATTAAACATTAAGTTGCACTATACGTTCAGGAGACTTGTAAAGGAAACAGGTTGAAATATCAGTGTTCTGTATGAGGAGAAGCCAAGGGCTTCTGTTTCTTCCAACTTGTATCAAATCGACCACATGCAGAAGGGACCTAATTTGAGTAGAAAAAGCTTTAATGTCTGAAACCTGTGCAGTGTCAACACTGCATCTAGCCACGCTGAGTGATGCAGCCATTGCAACGGTCAGAGTAACTGCTTCAATTTACAACTGAACAGAGCGCGGACAAAAGAACCCTTTTTGGAGGACAGTGCCTCCGTGTAGCCACCTTCAGAGTATTTCATAAACCTCCTTTCCACCTTGCTAATGGCTGTGACCCAGAAGGGCTTACAGTTAAGGCTAGGCGATGCCTTGATACTGCCTGTACGCTTGTTTTAGTGGCACAGATGCCAGAGCTGCCCTTTTTTGGGGATGGCTCTTGTTCAAGAGATCGGCTCATCCAGTCACTTTATCATATATGACAAAACAATAGCTTATGGTTTAGAGCTTCTTCACTTTCCTGGCTAAATACTAATTTCAGTAGATCACGCAAGTGCAGCAGGTTCAGGAATACCAAATGTAGAAAAAGCAGTGGACGGGAAGTGCTCCTGGGCTTCATTAGGAAAGAGATGGCTCACCCTGTGATGGCAAAAGGCAATTTGAGTGATAGCCATCGTGAAAGAGCAAGTTTATCGTTCTTCAGAGGACAAGAAGAGAGGACTTGAGGTAAAAGCAATAGTATGCAAGAAAGTAGATTTCAATGAGGTGATAGAACTAATAAGTAGCATTTCTCAGGAAACAAACTGAAGAGGAAGACTGGGTTTCTGGACAACTAGTCGAGAGGGAGTGGCAAAGCTCATGATCTGATAGGGCAGAGAGGACTGAGTAGTTCATGACATTTTTTGCGTCATTCCTTGCTGAAGAGGGTGACCTGTAATCAGGTGGCAAGAAAAAGACTGCTACCTTGAGGAAGGTAAGAACTCCAACTAGAGCGGGAACAGAACTGATTATAAACCAATGAGAGAGGATAATAGGTATTTTATTAAATTCTCTCTGCAACGTAAGGTGAAAAAGCTGAAGCAATATCTGAGGAGTTAGCGGTTACACTGGAGAACGTGTGGAGGACTGTCTAGGTTCAAAAAAGCTGTGAAAGAGCAAACACTGTAAACTTTCCTGGGTCCTTCTTTTTCCCCTTTAGAGTAGATAGCTTATCTTAAATTCTTGAGGGAGAAAGTTTGGCTTAAATATATCATCTGGTTTTCTTAATAAATAGCTGGTAGACAATAATATGATAAATGAATTTGCATGTTTTTTTCCAGAGCGTGCCTTGTCAGTAGAGGCACTACTTACTACTTCCCTGTAAGTAGAGAAACAGTATATCTTGATTTTTGGGAGGCTTTTCACCCTTTCATAAACAAGGTGGCAATATGGGCTGCAAGGTGGGCACACACGGTTGGCTGGAAAGCTCTTCTCGGAATAATTACTAGTGATTCATAGTCAAACTGGAAGGATGTGTCAAGTGGGATTCTGCCCTAGATTGCCTGAAAATATTCAATATTTTAATTAATGACTTACATGATAGAATCTGCATGCAAAATTTCCAGATGACACCAACTGGGGAGAGGATGTAAAACCCTCTGAGCACGGGATTAAAATTCAAAATTCATGTGGAATATTGGAGAACTGATCTAAAATAAATATGATGCAGTTCATCAAGGACAAGTTCTAAATTGTGGTTGGACAGGAATAATCAGCTCTGCAAATCAAAATGTGGAATAACTGGTAAAGGCAGCAGGCCTGCAGAAAACAGATGGGCAGTTGCAAGAGTTCAGAAGATGGCTATGAATCAACAATACTATGTCGTAAATGTTGTGCTGGAATATATAGGAGTCTGAGTGTAAGACATGTAAAATAATTTTTCCTCTCTACTTAGCATTTGTGGGGCTGGTGTGTTATTTCTGCTCCAAGCTGCGTTCTTTGGGCCCTTCGGGAGCATCCAGAGAAGAGCAAAAGGAGAGACCACAAGTCTAGACAACATGACCCTTGAGAATTGAAGAAACAGTCTTTTTCAGACTAGAGCAGTAATACTGCAACTTTTTGAAGATGTTTTTGCTGGGTGCAGTGGGGATTCGTGCCGGTGCATGTGTCTGATGGACTGAGCTACATGGCAAGATGTGGCCACGATACAGCAGTGCTTTGGTGTGGTGGTCAGAAGGACCACCTGGCTTGCACACTTCTCTGCTGTGAAGCTCCACACCTTCTGCCTTGGCCACTCAGTGCTGCATCAGTGATTGGTGGGGTAACAGTGATGGGGGTCATGGACAGCCAAGGTCTATTTTTAAAATTAGCCGTGTTCTTCACCAGTGTGTGTATTGAGTGCTGGTTTCGGAGAACATTGTGACTCTGAAATCAGCTCTCCATCTTTGGGGAGTGTGTGACACAGAGACATCCAGGATGATCAATGGGTAAGGGGAGCACTGTGGGATGGATTAGGAATCAGTTTATGAAGCTTCTGGACCTTCCAAGGTCAGCTTAGGTCCATCAGGATTTTATTAGCTCTGTCTCGGCACGAGCTCTGTCAGACCTGGGCTGACTCAGAGGCATTCCTGCCCTGTGACCCTCAGCACTGCTAGAGGGATTATTAGCTCTGGCACTATGGAAACCAGAATAAATAGTAAGCGGTTGCTCCATGCAGTGGGCTCTACCCTTCAGTCTAGCACTGACTTTTCCCATCACCTTCTGATACCATTCTGTCATAGCTTCATATCTTCTCCCTCACGCCTTTCCCTGTGGAAGTGATGGCACCCTCAAATCTTCCCGTAATCTCTTGCAGCCTTTAGTCTCAAGGTCATTGTCAACGAAGCTTGACCTTGGGCCATATCCAGAGAGGCCAGGTTACTCCCAAGGAGCAACTTCTCAGCTTGGCTGATACTCCCCCAGGCCCTTCTTTAGTAGAGAAACTGAACTCATCTGTTAGGAGATCCTCATGCTCATAGGAGCCCAGCTTGGGGGAGCTCTGTATCCCCCTGGCACTCAGGACTTCCACTGCATTTCTTGTCCTGTGCTTCATGCTTTCCTAACCTCTCTCCGTCTCTTCCAGCAGTGCCCAAGTCCCCTCTCTCTATACTGAGGCTACTCCATCCCTCCCCATTTGTACATCTGGTCACACTTCTCTTCCAGATTTCCTACCCCTCTGGTAATCTTCCTGCTTTTCACTGCTTTCCTCCTCCGTCTTTTGTTTCCAGACCTCTCCCATTTCCAGACCAACTCACTGTAACTTAATTCCACATTGTCTAAAAGCCTCTTCCCCTCTTTTCTAGACTCAACCCTTCCTCTCCTCGTCTGCCCTTCTCTGGGGTGAGTACCTTTCCCATCTCACTTCTCTTCCACAGCGACTTCTGCTGGTTTGTGTGCGACGTTTCTTTGCAGGAAGGCGATCCGAGAGTTTGGTTTCTTGCTCCTTGAGGGGATTACAGGGGAGACCAGATGAGTTGCTGCAGCGGATTGTGTATCACCCAGTTGGCCATTACTCGTTTGGAGATTGGAAGAGTGAGGGAAGGTGTGATAACCATGTAAAAGCACATGGAAATTTCATGTAAAGAGGAGGGTAATAGAAACTGTTTTCCAGTTCTGCTGGGAAAAGAGCATGAAGTAACAGGCAAGCTTACTGTGGTGGAGAGACTGAGGTTAGACGTGAGGAAAATCTTTCTAATGGCAAGGATGGTTAAGAACTGCAGCCGATTGCCTAGGGAGGTTGCAAAGTCTCCATCACTGAAGGTTTTTAAGAACAAGTTAGACAAATATCTGTCAGGAACGGTTTATGTATAGCTGATCTTGCCCTAGGGCAGGGGGATGGACTTCATGAGAGCACTTCCAGCCTCACTTTTCTGTGATTCTATTATTGCTGGTTCCCTGGATAATAAATGTACGCTTTTAAAGTTAGTAACCCACCTGCACCACTCTATCTTCTCGGTGTTTAGGTAGATTCTGTTGAGCTCTTGGAATAATTGATAAAGGATAGATGAAGAGTCTTGGGTGTTTAACGTCTTAACTCTTTTTTTCTGGAGTATTGCTCCATGGCATTCCGTTTAGCCTGACTGTCTCTAAATACCTTATTTTTGGGGGGTGTGACATCTGTTTCTATGTCTGTGCGAGTTGAACTATTTGAATGTTTCAGAAATACTGCATCCATTCTTCTGTTTTGCAGTACACAAGTATTTTAAGTAAAGCTTTTACCACTCTTAGTACGCATATTTAAAAGGTAATGGTTAAGAATAGCCAAAAATAGGGGAAAGCCAAAGCCAAACTGCCCTGTGAGGTTGTTTTCTTTATTAAGAGTAATCACTGTGTGCGATTTATTTAGCATCAAATAGATAATTGGCCTATCTGCTGCTGAAGGTAGCCGTCTTCCTTGGAATTATAATTGAGACTCAATGTAAATCGGCAAAACAGGTTTGAAATGTCTTCTAATAAGTATATAATGTAATTAATATTAAAAGCAGCCAAAATTAATACCGGTCTCCCACATTGCTGCTGTCATTATTTGCATGGTTTTCAATTACAGATCAACACTTCATTTAAAAATCACAACCTGAATATGTAGCAGAGCATTCTCATCCCCCTCTGTTCCAGTTTTGTTTGCATCTGCCTCTTGAAACTGGTCTGGCCGTCCTAAAATACCTGCAGTTTTCTTGACAACTGCGTTCGTATTTTATGAATTTTCAAGGTTACTGTGTCACTCACGGACAACTCTTACTGTCTCGTCGTTCTTGGGAGAAACAGATTGCTTTTTGCAATGCCCCTTACTCAGCACACGCGTAGGAACAGATCGCATTCCGTTGTATCCCCTTCGATATTTTATTTCGAGTGTGCAATTTTTGGAGTACAGATAGTATCCTCAGCAAAAATACATGGAAGAAGATATAACCTTAGTCTCTAAGAGTTTGCTCTCTAAATACGTTACGTTCAGTAGCATTCAGCAAAACTGTTTCAAGTGTAAGTAATGCGTGGCTTGGAAGTCTCCTCTTCGGGTTTAAATGCTTTAATAGAATTACAGGAGAGTGAGGGACTGTGAAAATCAATTCGTGAGCGCTGGTGCCGTGGGAGAATGATAGCTCTCGGTCACCACCTAGTTCTTCCATTGTCCTGAGGAGCCGTGATTAAACAGCGATGCTTTTTGCTTTAGGTCGCTCTTCGCGTCTGGGAGGTCAGCTTTTAAGTTTTGAACCCATACTTCGTGTAGGAGAAGCGCTGTGTTGTCTTTCTTTCCTTTCACCTCAAGAAAACAGACAGTTCTCTTCACACGTCTGGCTGCAGGGCTGTTTGGTCTGGAACTGGACAGGTAGTCTTTGCTAACTGACCTGTGCTGGTCCTTAGGCAAATGGAGGGGCCGTTCACACAGGCCAAGGGTTTTCTGTTTTACATGCTTCTCCTTTCAAGTTTTTATGTAACTGGGGCAGATCTCCTTGCCTGGTTGCTTGTTGCAGTGAAGTACTACTGCTTTTCCGCTTGCTGAGGGGAAGAGTGGGAGAATTGGGGCGGCGGTCACCTCCAGAAGGTGGGCTTGCCGTGTGAAGCTGCCTGGAGCTCAGTGAACGTGAAGGCAGAGGAAGGCAGAAAAGGAGCCAGGAGGACTGCAGAGGAAACGCAGTGGTGTGGTGCGCTGTGAAACACCTCGAGAGATGCTGGGCTCGGAGAAGGATCCTCCACAGGCCTGGAATTGCAGGTCACTGCATCACAGAGCACCATTCGTATCCAGCTCCAACCTAATATTATTATTCTGATCTGGAAGATTGGGGTTTTTTTAGATTTTAAATTAAATTTTCGTTAATATTTGAGTTAATTTAAATTCCAGTTAAAAATCCTTAAATTTTCAGTCTAGGTGTAGTCTTGGCTTTATGTGCATGGTCCACTTTTTCTTAGGAGCCCAGTCGAAAGGCTGGGGTTTGTGCAGACCAGGGTGAAAGGAGGCTTAAATGTAGAGAAACTTGATGGCCAATGCCATTATTACCATTATTTTATGAAGTAGTGTATTGCTAAATAGTGACCTTGTTCCCAAAGTCCTGGGAGGGAATGCTCCAGTGTGTTCAGGGAGGATGTTGAGCCCAATCCTCACCTTCAATAGCCATCTTTAGGAGATGATACTCAGCTGTAGCATCACCATTTGCAACGCGGATATAGATTCCTCTGGAAATGCCCATCTGCCATTTCTTGTTTCTTAATAGCGCACGTGATGGTGCCTTCGTGTGGTACAACTTCATCAGCCAAATGGCCAGCTCCAGACTGAACATGACAGTAAATGTAGCTGTAAATATGCTACATTTCAGTGTTTAATCATAATAAAAAGGCAGACTTCGTGAATGGACAACATGGATGTGTAGTCCCTCAGGTAAAACCCGAAAAATAAAAAGGGGCAAAACCGGACTGTTAAATTGGCAGTGGATGTTTTCTGTTAATTCTTTTTAATGAATTAGGGAGCTTTTTTTTTTTTTTAAGAGGAGATGGGATGTGACATTCAGGCTGTGCCTGCGGCTGGCTGAGGGTGTTTTCACTGCTGAAAAGCCCTTTTGAACGCTGAGGGTACTGCTCCTGCTGGTGCTGCTTCGGACAGGAGACAGGCTGGTGAAGGCAGCCAGAAATCCCACGCAGGAACAGGCTCTTCTTTCCAACAAACCGGTCAGGTGCATGTCATCGGGCACACCGTAACCCACGTGGCTGGAGGAGTGGCAGGGGCAGGAGTGGTGCTGCCACCTCACCTTAGAGCACCAGCGTGAGGCAGGCTGCAACGGCGTTCGGTTACACACTTAAAAACACTAAAAGAATCAGAGAATCACGGGACGGTTTGGGCTGGAAGGGACCTTCAAAGGTCATCTAGTCCAACCCCCTGCAGGGAGCAGGGACATCTGCAACCAGAACAGGGTGCTCAGAGCCCCAAGGGTCAACCTGACCTGCAATGGTGCCAGGGATGGGGCTTCTCCCACCTCTCGGGACAACCTGGCCCAGGGTCTCACCACCCTCAGCGTAAAATGTTTCTCCCTTCTCACTGGTCTGAATCTCCCTCTTTTACTTTGAACCCATCACCCCTTTTCCTGTCACAACAGCCCCAGCTTTCTGACAGCCCCCTTTAAGCACTGAAAGGCCGCACTAAGGTCTCCCCGGAGCCTTCTCCTCTCCAGGCTGAACACCCCCAGCTCTCTCCCCTCTCCTCCCAGCAGAGGGGTTCCACCCTCGGGTCATTCCTGTGCCCTCCTCTGGCCCCGCTCCAGCATCTCCATGTCTGTGCCGTGCTGAGGAGCCCCGAGCTGGACCCAGCACTGCAGGGGGGGTCACACCATCACCTGGCTGCACCGTTTTGGAAGCTGAGGAGGTGCAGTGGCTGAGTGGAGACCTAAGTGATATTAGCCAAAACCTGTTTTTATTCCTGTAAACCTGATGCTGGATGTTCCCATACACTCAGGTCCATGTGGTGAAGTTTTGAGTGCAGTTTTGAGGTGAAGTTTTCGTCTAATGTTTTGCTGCTCGTTTTTTTTTGTAGTGTCGGGCCAGCCGTTTGACTTGATATTCTATCAATTTTCTTTTACCATAAAATACATAGCATGAATTAATGCTGTGTGTCCTTGCATGCTGTAGCAATGCCTTTACAAACCAGAACTTGCAGTTTGGGTAAACAGAAGTGAAAATATTTGACTTTGCAGGATAAATGTTGTGGTGAAAAAGCCTAGAAGTTATTGAGGAGAAGGTGATACCACGTATATGGAGTTAAATCTTACATTTCCTTTCCTGATGTACACACTTTTTACCTTTTCGGAAAAGAGGCCAGGGTGCGTGGGGATTGATCGACTTGTCAGGCCCTTTTTTGGTGCTGTTGGGTTGAGTTCTGTTCAGAGCAAACCTTCCTGTGGGTGGACACAGTCCTTCCTCTTTGCCTTTCTACGAGTGCGCGCATTCCGGTGGCTCTATCGGCCGCATCGCCTATCCTGGGGCTTGGCTCTCCACGCAGAAGCACTTCGTCATGGAGCAACGTGGATCCACCCCAGCCCACGCCCCACCGCTCTTCTCCCAGGTTTCTCCCTGAGGACTGCTCCAAACCCTTTCTAGAAGGATACTCCCACCCCCTTTAATTTCTACTCAGCCCTCAGCCACAGTGAATAAGCAAAGTGTTTGGTTTCTAGTAGGGTTATCACTTGCTGATAGGGTGTAGCCGTCAAGCCCTGCTAGCCTCTTACAAACACCCGAAGAGACTCTTTTCCCTGGAAGACGGTACGACGCGGTGCTCGGGTTTATCTCTAGTAACGCCGCTGCTTTCTGAGCTCCGTCTTTGCCAGAGCTGGGCTCCCAGAGGGCTGTGAAACTGCTGATTTCTGAACCCCGGAGGCTTCGGGCAGGTGGATTTTGACAGCGTCTGGAGCCCAGAAACTTGGGGTTTGATACCAAACCAAGTTTCCCCTGTATCGTATTGGAGTCCTTTCCTGCAGTCACCCCACTGTAGCTTGACTACAAAATGTACCCAGAAAGGCCCGTTTCCACACTCTCTCGTGCCAGGATTAACAATCTGTTAACAGCACAGAACAGATTGAGCAGTATGTCTTTCAGACATCGTGGTTATTTCTTAAAATTCTCCGTCCTATTGTGAGCTCGCCCAGTCCTTAACTCTCTTGCTTTCTTCACTAGAAAGTTGCTCCCCTCTGATTTAAGGGCAAGAATAGAGGAAGCTTAGTCAGAGGAGTAAGGAGTTAACAATGAGGATTCTTCACGATGAAAACACCCAAAAAGAACCTACAGCCAGCATCGAAGCAGCAACTTCGATCCGTGCCTCTGAGGATAAGCTCGTTCCTGTTGGTAGCGGGTGAAATAGCTTGAGTCGATGCCATTTGATTGTGACAACGCTGTGTGCTGTGCTGAGGTGGTGGGAGGAGGACCCAGGACAAGGTACTGGCTTCAGAAAACCCCGGAAGATTTGCTCGCATGTGAATTGTTCAAGAATTGTCTCTTTATCCTGGAGGCTTAGACTATACAACCCAGTAATTTATACTGGCTGAAGACAGATTCACAGCCTGGCTGTGTGCTGAGTCGGTCCTTGATTTAAATGAGAAAATTGGAGTTTGTGCATCAGTCCCCAGTTTTCCCCTCCCTGAGCTTTATTATACTTGATTTGTTTATCTCAAAAGAAGTACTTGGCAAGGTAATATCTGCTTCCAGTGGCTCAGAGCAAGAATTTGAAGAGACACATGACCTGCCATGCCAATGCAAGAGTAGGTTCAGGAAAACATCACTGTTCTTAACTCAGGCATCTGTGAACTAGAGACGCTTTATTGGGTTTTTTTTCTGTGGAGATCATAACTTTTGTGCCCGAACCAGTGCTGTTTGTAGAAACTGTTGGAAGTTTCTGTACAGCAAAAGGAATAGGGATAAGCTCCAGCAATAAAGGCATCAAGTGTGGTTCTTGAAGGTGGTTTTATTCAGTGCCTTCTCTAGTGTACGCACGGAAAAAGTGACATAGCTTTGACTTAGTGGGTTTTGTACCATCTCTCGAGTGTATTAGTGTTTTAAAACCATGTTATTCTACTTTTTTATACAAACAAGTTAATGTTCTCTCAGGCATATGACTCCTGTGCATAGTGATCAGTGTTGCACCAAAGAACCTTCAACCGAGCTGAGGACCCTGCTGTGCCCAAACAGTAAAGGTCAGCCCCTTTTAACATCTAAAAAAGGCCAGGTAGAAGCAGGAGGAGGCAGTACTGCTGTCCTGCTTGTAGAGATAGGCAGCTAAGGCACAGATGAAATATTTACGTGGAGTCAGCTAGGAAGCTTGGCAGACCTGGGAACTGAAGCTACAGCCTCTGAATCTGAACCCAGTGTGAAAGGCGAGATTATAACCACAAGTAATAGCACATTTTTTTTACCTCCGAGTCAGCAGTGTAACTACTGCACCATTTTCCCCTGTTTCCTCTGTTGTATCTTTATTCTTTTCACTTTCTGCCATGAGAAGAACTTAAGAAAGCAGGACTTCTTGTGGAAACTGGAGGCTTGCTTTATGCCAGCATCACTGGGAAGGATTTCTCTGAAGAAGAATTACAGCTGCCCATAAAATATGTGGCACAAACAACCCTTCTCATCTGCAAGTATTCATTGTGCATTGGGAAGAAGGGGGTGCTTGAAGGATATGGGATATCACTTAAGGGCTTAAAAAAAATTAGCTATCATTGGATTGGCAACTAGAGAGTAGGATTACTGAAATTTATGGGAGCAAAATTTAGTGAGCGGAATACAAATAAAGCTGTCCATGTTAGTTTCACCTCTTTTCCAGGCATCTTTAAATGCAAAATATGATGTTCATTAATGTAATACAGGCAGGGTCATTGCTTTGTTACTTTATACACGTATGGATCAAACTTAGGTGGTGTGTGAAAAACGTCTGTTCTTTATGTAATTTGCTTTCTCTGAAGGAAAAACTTCCTCCAGGTTTTGTGGAGAGAGAGATTTCGTGCTGCAACTAAAACCCAAACCCAACAACTGTTCAGGCATGTGAGCCCTTCATCTCCAGGAAATCTTTAAATAAGCATTCAAGATCCTTCAGTTTGCTAAGGGCCATCTTCTGCTACATAAGCAGAAGAGCATTACAACCAGTCATGGACAGCCAATGGGGAGAAAATTCTCATGCAAGTGAAATAGGCTGTTGCTGCATTAGCATTTTGCTTTCCATCAGTGGTGTGAGCGTGAACGAAATCCCCCAGTTCTATCCATTCGTGGCTCCGCGGTTCCGCTCACGAGACAGCTTTGTTGCCACCACAGCAGCCAGTACTTGCTAACAGAAGACTAGAGAAGGTGAAGTTGCTTTTTTCCAGCTGTCCGGTACCTAATGAAGAGACAGCGGGATGCTGGATCTGTTAATGAGAGAAATAAGGAAAGAGAAGTGAGACCTAGGGACAACATCTAAAACTGAGGTGGACTTGCAGAACTTCAGCCTGAAAGAAATACGTGCTTGAGCCTGCTGCCTGGAGAGAGTGCTCACGGAGAGGCGGATGGCAGACGTCAAAGCCTGACCTGTGATGGTTGCCGAAGGTAAAGCTGGAGATAAAATGAGATGTGCATACAGTGGTTAACATGATTCTCTTAACAGGGATCGCCGTCATTACAACCACACCGAAGTTCTGCCAGCACTGCGTTAGAAAGACCTTTAAATACTAGTACAGGGAACAAACTCTGGAAATCTTATCCTTGAAGAGACAGTCTTGAAAGAGTTTCAGCTGGGAAAGAGCTGTAGTCATATCTGAGAAGTCTAGTGAGCTGATTCTTAGTTAAATTCTGTTCTTAAATATAGGGCCACTGTCTAAAAGTGAGATCGATGTAAGACTGTGTAGACATTACATGATGCCAAGAAATGAGTTCCCAGATATTTATAAATAAACTCCTGGTGTGCTCCCATTTTCTTTCCTCTTCTCTTTGCTGTTATCCCACACATTTGCCCCCAGGCATTCTGTACTTTTTTATAGAGACACTGTAGTAATTCGCTTTTTCTGAATTTTCTTCTTGAAGCAAATACATCAATTACAGTGTAACGTTGGTTAGGTTACAGCTAATAGCCGTAGCTGTTAACCTCACATGTTCTTTCTACCTCTGTGGTAACAGTCAATCATTAAATTGAGTGGAGCAGTAATCCTTGAGATACAAGAGTAGAAATCATTTAACAAAGGCATTCCAGAATGATGACCTTAAAAATTCTTTTATTGATTAACATTGTGTGGTATTGTCAATATCTCATGGCTGTTCTGAGGTTTAAAAGGCACAACTTAACCTGTAAGAATAACGAGCAAAATGTTTGTGTGCCCTGCTGCGGCAGGCATGCTTTTATTGGACTTGAATCTTCCAAGGTTATTCTTTGGAAATTAGAAATTAAATAAAGAACAAGGTAGTCTTTGCATAAATGGTACAAGAAATCCCATTTTAATATCACTTGAACAGTTGTTAGGAACACCTGGTTCTGCTAAATGCATCTACCAGAAGAGACAAAATTGAATAGTATGCCCGGTTCGATTGGGAAGGAGTATTTCAAGTCTCCTAATGTTAAAAAAAAGAAAGAATCTGACATTCCTGTAGTACAAGGGGAAGATACATCAGTGCACTGGCCCGCTATGATAACTGTATTTTCTCACCACTGTGCAGATGCTCTGATGCAGTGAGAATATTCTTACCTGCCACTGTTGCCTTTGTTGATTAAGAATGACTAAATCCTTTAGTGTGAAGTGAGACAATAACGCTCTTCCTTTCTTTTCCTGTCTCTGTTACTTATAGATCAGGCTGTATTACTTTGCTGCAAGTAATACTGTTAATCTTTTTCCTTCTGTCGAAGAGGTAGACTCCACGAGAAGTTACAGGGGTTATGGTGTCTGTCATTAGATTTGTGTAATTGGAAGAGAGAACAATTGGTTAAGTTTAGCTGTCGCAGTTCGTGTATTAGGAAGAATTAAGGAGATCTGCAACTGCATCGTTAAATAGCAAATAGTTTTATATTTGAATGAGATATTAACAAAGAATAAAAATTGAAGGAACAAAGGCTAAAATAAAGCTGGTAGGAAAAGCTATGATGGTTATCAGCCTGAAGATAGGACATCGCTCTGTTTTGCTGTTCTCAGGAGTATTAACACTTAATTGCTTTGTCTCAGGGCGATTTCCCTGGGAAGAAAGCTGACTCTGGATTTTCCTTCCTATGACAATGTAGTTGGAATTTGGAATGATTACTTTCTTAATGGCTCTGCATCTGCTCCTGACCTACAGTTGTAGGTATCACGAAGAGTAAATTAAAAATGATTTAGGGTTTAGATGTTGATATTGGTAGGTATGTGACGGCGTAGTCTGTTAAATGTAATGCTTATCCTTATATTTATTCTGCTGGACTTTATGGCTGGCTCTTTGGAGATTCAGTTTCTCCAGTTGACACTGGAAGACATCACATCTTCATGATCTCGTGGGTACACTTGTTACTGAGAAGAGCCGTTCCATTTGCTGTGAAATATGTCATGGTGAGCTATACGTCCCTGCGTTAGTAATTTCTACCAGGCAGAAGTTACAGGGGGTGGTAGTTTCTTTTATTAGGCCACCTGATTTAGGTGGAGAAAATAGAGAAGCTGTGTGCGTAACAACTCCTTCTTCAGGTCTTTGGAAAAGATCCTGAATGACAGGTTTGCACGCTCCCAACGTTGCCGGTTTTTTCCAGTTGTATCCTTTGATCAATTAAAAGATAACTTGTCTCTTTATAAAGCTTGCCTGATTAAACTGCCGTGCCTGCAGTAAACCACAACGTTGTGATTTCAGCTTTTGCCGTTCAGGACACATCCCTTATTTTCTTTGAACTGCCTGAGTTAAAGTTACTTTCCACCGTTTCGCTCTGTGCTGAGTTCTCCCGTCACGTTTTCGGACTCTGGGTTATAGCCAGAAGGGCTGACTCTTCCACCTAAGCTCAAATCAAGTTGCGCTAAAAACCTGATGAAGCAGTTGAGCCTGCAGTGTGCGTTTCGGTTTATGTTGCTCCCATCCCCTGAGACTTCATTACAGACCCTATCGGTAGCCAAAGTATTTGTTTTGTGGCCGGTCATATGTGATTCCACCAGTCTATGTAAAGCTTGGTGTTGTGCTCCTCAGTCAAATCACCTTGGCGTCAGGGGCACACCGTACAGCTTTGCGTCCTCCAGGGTGGAATTTTCCTACAGCAGGTAAGTCACTTTCTGCTTTGTAGCATTTGCAGTTTCCTGTCAGTTTGAATGTACCTCCTTCCTCCTGATCCCCCGCTCCTCTCAGAGCTTTGCCTACGCTCTGCTAGTAACTTTGCCATGGGAGCCTTTTGGGGACCAACGGCAGCGCACGCGATGGGTTCAATCCACAGAAGAGAAGTTACTGGTCCCCTCACAGCTGCCCTGTGCATCTGCCACCTTTCCCACCAATTTCTCATGACCTATGCAAAAGAGAAGAGCCTTCAGATAAGACTCGCCACCACTGCTCAGGGGTTGTGGTCCAACTGGTAGCCTAAGAACCTGGCTGTATGCCTTTCTGCCTCTTCCCCGTTGTGAGGGGAGCAGCAGCCAAACAGGAGGCTTCACTGGAAGCTGTAATGTCCCCTGTTGCTCCGGCTCACAGCCCGGGAGACTGGCCTCTGCGAGCTCCGACAGTCCTGCCAAGACGTGACCAAGCTGACTGTAGTGGTTCTGAGGAAGAGCTATGCTAAGGAGTGACTGGGAGATCCCTTCTACCGGTGTAGGGACTGGTGTGTGTGTTTTGAGTTACCGCACATTGTGATTCTCTGTGATATCACTCATGGTGGTATCTCTGGAGAGATCCCAAACCCGCTTGGATGCCATCCTGTGCAACCTGCTCTGGTGACCCTGCTCTAGCAGGGGCGTTGGACTAGGTGATCTCCAGAGGTCCCTTCCAACCCCACCAGTCAGTGACTCTGTGAAGAAAATAACTATTTTTTTAAGACCAGTGTTTCTCTTCGTACAGGAGGGGTGATCGTGTGTAAGGAGCCTTGATACAAAATCAGGATTTGTCTTTGTTAGCATTTGTTACTCGCTAATCTATTCCATTTTTTCTAAAGAATACACAGAGAACTTGCAAGAGCCATCATGTAAGGGTTGGGGTTTTTTGCTGTTTGGTTTTTTTTTTTTTTTTTGCAACTACTTAAGCACATTTTGCATTTAAAATTCTCCCGCTACTGTTCCATAAAACTGTAACTTTTCCTAAGAAAGGAAGTTTTAATACTGAAATAGCATTTTTTTTTTTTTGTTCCTGTAGTAACTTTTTTTTCTGCTAGTATTAAACAAGTAACCTGGAAGCTTGGAAAACAAGAGTTTTTAGACAAACACATGGTAAATGTCACCTTTCATGAGGAAGAGAGTATCTGTGAAAAACCTAGAAATACCAGTTACAAGGACGATATGTCTAAGGTGCAGATAGGCTGCGAACCTCTACAAACTGCTGAGAAACTTGAAGTTCATGTTTCAGTGTAATTTTGCATCTAATGACTTATTACATCACCAAATACTGTTGCTAATATCAATGATAGACTTTTAATCAGTTATTACTGCTGAGTTCAGTGGGGTCAGCCTCTACATGCCGTTTGTATAGAATACGCATTATTTCTCTCATGGCATCCAGAAAGCACCTATGGCCATTCAAGAGCTCAGACTCAAAATCTTCTGACTTTCCCCTTTTCGTTATGGTTAGTAATAACTTCTCTGTGTGTGTGATTTCATGAGAAATAGTTGTGAATATTTTGAAGCTTTAGTTGGTTTTAATCCTAGAAGCCCAGTGCCCATTGGCTGTCGGTGGTAAAAAGGAAGGAAAAATACGTATATGAAGCTTATTTTCAGAAGCTAACTGGTATTGCCAGCAAAATTATGACCTTATCAATGTTAGTTTATTCTGAAAACGTGTGTACCATGAGGGTGATTTCTGCATGGTGAAAGAAAGCAGGAAAATCACTGGCTGGAGGATGGAGGGGAAGCTGACACACGAATCAGGCTTTCTCCTTTTGCCCCCGCAGGTTATGTTGCATGCGTCAGGACTTTGCTTACCGCACAAGGTGCTCTCCTTCAGTACTAAATCTGCCAGCTCAGTGAATCCCAGACATGCTTAATTATCCTGTTCATTTTTCTGGAATAGGGGAACTGGGAGAGGCACCTGGATCCGTCACGTGCTGCAAATACATCTGCACAATTTATGGTTGCTGCTGCAGAGGAGACTCCGTCCCATCAGCTCACTTGGCTCACTTGGTGTTGGGGAGCATCGGCCGGCATAGGGCTGGCACGCTGTCGCACAAGCACATGATCCCTGTTTTGAGGTGCAGTCCTACATCCCACTGAAGGTCCCGTTATGGCTCTATTACAGTTTTATTGCAGTTGGGCTGTTGAGAGACATATCACCACTGCGTTAGGGACTGAAGACACAATGTCAGGTGGAAGTGAATTTGAGCCCTTGACCCACTGGTAGTAGTGGCTGAACTGGCAATAAAATAAAATGGCAGTTCAGGTTTTAATAACAATTTAAACCAGGAGTTACTGGTCTCTGATCACTTGTAGGTGGTCTTAAAATTATCCTTCCCTGACATACTGGGGAATAGAATAATAAACCAAAGCCAATCTGTAGCTACATTTGGTTGCTAATGGTGCTTTTAGTTTTTATTCCTCTTCCAAACCTTTCACAGGGTGCTGGGGGCTCAGTACGTTCACCGTGATGGTTGCAGCAGAAATGTCCGAGCAGTTCTTTCAAACGTCACACCTTTCTTAAATATCAGTCATTTAATTTTTTTTCATTCTGAACTATCCCAGAGCCATCATGAAGCGACGGTTGCCTTGGAAGGCCCAATTCCATGGTCTCCGGGGTAGAAGAGGTGTTGGCGTCTTGGACAGTTGACATAGGCTGTGACGCACAGTATTTTAGACAGAGCTCATGGCAGCTTTCCATCCTTACGATGCCTCGCACACCCTGCTAGCATTCTTTTCCTTCATGCGGAGATAAAGCACTTTCATTTCTCTGACTGCTTTAATTTGAAAGAGTTGGGGAAGGCGTCATCGGGGACAAAGAGATCCTTGTATGTTGGTGCGAGACATTTATAATCCTTCTTCCTTCCTGATCCTTGCAGACTTGTAGTGACCATCAGCTTTATTACTGACTTCACTGAGTGCAGAGATTAGATCCTGAATGAAGTGAAGGATGTAGGAAGAATATGGATTAGTCTTCTAAGAGAATACTGCTCAGGGTTTCTTCTTGAGGTGCTGTATCTGCCACAGGAAATGAAAGATAAACAAGGTAAAGCTCCACTAGGCACTGCAGCAGTGCCAGTTATTTACTGACATGATTGTTCGTCACAGATGGGTGAAAAGAGACACTTGGAACCACATCTGAACCAAAAAAAAGTGACTTTTCATGCAAGATGAGACATGGAAGTGTTTAGTTTTACTTTTTCTTTGATAGGGATGAAGATTTGGACTAAGTGGAAGTGAGCAAAAGCATTGTAGCTCATCTGATAGCTGTCTGGGTGGCACGGGTGAGACATTGGCCAGTTTCCATTGTGAAAATCTGTACAGAGACGAGAAATGGATTTATAATTGATGAGATTTAAAAAAACCTAATGGATCTAGAAAAATTACTACAATTACTAAGCAGTAGAGATTAGAGATTCTCCTCAACACTGAGACTCCTTATAATGTTACTCAGTTTGCTGGTACCTTCCATCTTACAGTCGTCATGAGTTCTGCATACCTGGATCATTCAACAGTGGCCGTAGTGGTGGTATTATTATTGTTATCATTATCGTTATCATCATTATTATTGTCCCAGCTCTAGAAATGCTGAGAAAAGCCAAGTAGCTTGTCCAGCATCGTGTAGACTGGTGGAGAACTGCAGCTAACAAAATAATTGTAGAAATGTAATCTTTTTGTTTTAAGGTCTTAGAAAATCTGTGACTTTTCAGAAAGAAATATTTCAAGATCTATTACTTAAGACGCTGTAATATTTTTTCCCCTGGAATCTTTTGGTGCACAACCTTACGCGTTCCCTTCATGCTGCTCCGTGTTGGGGGGGAGCATCCGTACTTCACAAGACGTAAGTCTTCATGCTTTGCAAGTGTAATAGTGCAGTACTGCGGGCTGCTCCCGCTGACGGCAGCCAGTATAGCCGGCAAATCTCTTTTCTGCTGAACGTTAGCTGAAGATAATTGAGGCCAGTCTTCTGCTGATTTTGTGTGCAGCCATCAAGCATTAAAGCGGAAGCTGGAAAATTGTCGTACAGTCTGGCAGGAGTATTCCCCGTGTGCTTGGAATGTGCTTTTTTGCCCTGCGTTGCCTAATGCGCATCGTACGTTGTGTAATACATTGTTGATACGTGGATTCAAAATCAGATGATACTCTAAAAGAAAAAATGTGTTTCCTATTGACCTGCGGAAATTCCATATAAAATTAGCCAATACCTTTCTGATGGTTCTGCACTGAGATTTTGAACTCTACGTTGTCCTTGAACTTAAGGAGTACGAAATAATTCCCGGGCTGAGTAATCTGTGAAGGAATCTCAGGGTCAATACTCTACATCTTGGACCAGACTTTGCTTCAAACCTATGCTCTGAGTTTCCTCTTAGCTGCGTGGCTGTCTCTGAGATCATGTATGAATCAAAGGTGAACTTTGTAAGGAACGAATGTGGAAAGATTAGAGTTTTTGTTCTTTGATTTTATTTCTTTGTGAGATATTTGCTTATATGTTGTAAAGAAAGGAAATATTTTAAAAGAGAAGGACACTGGTGTGATTCTTTTATGAATCAGGCTGTGCTTTCCTTGTTTTGCTGTTGAGGAAAAAAATTAGAAGACACTTGCAGAGATCTTTATGCAAAAGGCAGAACGTAGGCTGCTGATGGCTAGGCTTTTGAGATAAACAAGCTTTAAGAGAAAAAAATACCTGAAGCCCCATTAAAGGTGAAGATCTGATCTAGAGAGTTTTAAAGTGACTTAAGGAGTAGCCCTCTCTCATCTCAGTTACTTAGTTTTCACCATGTAGGTGCTTGTAATATTTCTCTACTTTTTCTCTCCACGGGATAAGAGAGAATTAAATATTTAATGTTTTAAAAAATAAGAAGGGGCAGAACATCCCTCTCTTTTTTTAGTGTTCCTTTTATATCTTCCTGTATCTCTCTATATGCAAATTATCTCTTCGCAGTCTTAGTCTATATAGATCGCCTTTCGTGTCAAAGAGTGACAAAGATACTTAAAATACCTGTTCAGGAATGAAGCAGTTACCATTAAAATCCCTGTGATTTGCCCCCTAAATGTCAAAAAGGAGCCAGACCCACTGAACATCAGTGGACTGTTGGAAAGGTGCCTCGTGGCCGTATCCGTTGCCCATTTCTTTGATGCTTAGAATTTTAACGCTGGTTTTGTGGACAGTCTAAGTATGTGAATTCCTCCTTTCTTGTCATCAAATAGAAGAATTCTTTTTTTACCCAAGTTTTACGTGGTGTAATTACACTTCTGAAAAGCTACAGGCTGGTGCTTCTCCGAAGGACCCTAACGTGCTGTTTGGAAATCAGAATTAACTCTTTCCTTCACTTACTCCTTTGTGGGTATCTCTGTAATACCCAGCATCTTAAATGTTTGCCCTAACTTAGTAATTTAAGCGCAGCAAAGAGCAGCATCCTACAGCTGCACTCGCTAGAAACCACCACGGACAGCAGAAAGTGATGATTTAGTGTCCTGAGAAATAATATTGAGGAACAGATCAAAACCGCGTGCACCTAGTCTGGAAACAGCAGCTCTGCCACAACTTTGCCTTTCCAGAAGGGTGAGCAGACACTTTGCTGGGTCATACCACGTGAATGTTGATGTCTTAATCACAAGACAATAGAATTTTTCTTGTATTAATGGTATGCTTAAGGTGTGCTTATGGAATGAAAAAATATTCGACATTTTAAGCTTTGACAAAAATAAACCGGAGTGTGTGAGATCAGGTTTGGAAAGCCAGAAAACATGCTTAAACCAAAGCACTCTTGTTCTCTCTCGAAGGTGCTACCATTGAAGCGGTGCATTTAGCGGCTGCAGGTTATTACTGTGACACAGGGATATTTGTTTAATTTGAATATCAAGAGGCTCATCTCTTTTAACCGGTTCCTCCCATTTTGAAGCCTGTTACGTCTGTACCAGTAAGAATTGGAGTGTGTGTTTATTGTTTAGCACGGGTAACCTCCTCAGAAACCTTTGCACAAGTCTTTTATGGAGTATTTTTGTGTATTTCATATAACCCTGATCTATTATGGAAAAGGGCTTCCTACCCTTTCGAATGACCTTTTATGAAGGTGTGTTCTCCTGCCATCGCTGCTCCTGTCTCTTAGCTAGTAGAGCACATTAAATAATTTGCTGTCAGCTCCAATACAGACGCACCGCATGGTGTAAAAAGACATATTTCAGCATTATTTCCCCACTGTTATTAATTACAACTTCTCAAGCTAGTTTGTTCCTAATTCACTGTAACACAAAGGGTTTGTGTAAGCCATTGCTGAAGTCCTTTAAGTGAACGCTTTTTGTTTAATATTGTAAAGAACACGCGATTTTTTGCTCACTGGAAGCTGCATCTCAGCTCAGACCTTGCCAACAACAGGTTTGATGCACTAAGTTATTAAAAGGTTCTAACACATTCTCAGTGTTCATTTAATTGTAGCCTTCATCATGTGTCAGTGAATAGCTGAGAGCTTAATTAGGCTTAATTAAGAAAAAATCAGGGAGCCCTATGGTACACTGTGGTGGAGTTTCACTCACCTTTGAATTTGATCCCCAAATATTTCTGTGCTGGATTGCTCTTTACCTTCTCCTGGTAGCTGTTGAACTTCCTTTTTATTTCCTGGGGATGCGTGACCATTCTTTTTATATTCTTCTATAGAATCACAGAATCGTTTAGGTTGGGAAAGACCTTTAAGATCGCTGAGTCCACCCATTCCCCCAGCACTGCCAGGTCCCCACTAACCCCTGTCCCTCAGCACCACCTCGACACAAGGTCTGTGAAACCCCTCCAGGGATGGGGACTCCACCACTGCCCTGGGCAGCCTGGGCCAGGGCTGGACAACCCCAACGGGGAAGAAATTGTTCCTATCGTCCAACCTAAATCTTCCCTGGCACAACTTGAGGCTGTTTCCTCTCGTCCTGTCGCTTGTTAGTTGGGAGAAGAATTGTCTGAATGCAGTGCCTGCAAATCGTAAAACGTTTTTAATCTGCAGCCTCAGTGTTGGAATGATCACCTCTCTGGAGAAGTATTTTCTGGATGTTGGTATAATGCGTTTTATGTTTTAAAGAACTCTTTCCTAAAGACAAGGAAAATTAATCTGTTTAGATGGTGTTTCATAGTGTCTCAGCATAATCTTTTAAGCTGAAGGACCCAAAGTTAGAGGGATGCGATGAAACACAAGGGAGTTCTAATAAAGATTTTGTTCCTCTGTTTTTGCTGAAAATCAGCGATGTGCTGTATTAGCTGGCTTTTTCGCTTATTATGAGCTCCCTATTTGAAGTCATCTGAGGAGAGACCAGTGCTATGAAGCTGGCCTCAGTTTAATTTTGTTGGCTTATCAAAACACAGAAGATTTTCACTGTCTCTGACTGGATTAGTAGTAATGAGCTGGTCCAGTATGACGAGCTACCTTGCCCACAGTTAAAACACAATTAGCTGCTCTTGAGCTTCTGCTGCTCTGGCTGTTTACTCTCTTTCATGGCTGGTATGGTGTTGGGTTGTTCTCTGTGTTTAGAGCATCACTCGTATACTATTTAACATGCTTTAACTTGTCATCGATATACTGATAACTTGAGCTGTAACCGGAGATTTGTCCTCGCCCCACCTCTTGTCCCCACCCAAAAAACTCTGTAGGGCTTCTGACAGATGTACAGCGGCAGATTAAAATTAGATGGCTGAAATGATTATCGCTATCAGCCGCCTACCCTCTGTCAGACGTTGCTGTCTCAAGGCTGGCATGAGTGATCTGCATGTCAACCACGGTATTTTCCAGTCCTGCCTAATAAGATAAACCACAGAGAGAAATAATGTCCAGAAGAGCTCTAGGCTTGAGGTTGTGTGTCAGGATTTTGGGGTGTGGTTTGGAGATCAAATGCTGCTTGGCTGTCGCGTGTGATGCAGTTTGTTAGTAGTCAGCTTCATCCATCAGTGGTCCCCTAAGCCCAGGTCACGCATTTCCATGTGTGTGGCAGGCGGGTGTTCCTCAAGTGTCCTGGCACAGTGGGCACCAGGCTTCCAGCGTAAACTAGACCCTGCTCCTTTTGCAAAACTGCGGTTAGGAAAAGGCAGGGTTGGTTAACTTCTCAAAGCCAGCTGTGCCAGCAGCGTGCCAGGCTGTGTGGCTCCTGAGCCAGATATGCAGATGCGAAGAAAAGCCCGTACCATCACACCTGGGCACCCTGACACCATCGTTCCTCCCTCGGCACCCTGCTCCAGTCTCTTCCCTCCTCCCCACAATGTCGCTCGGGTCAGGGGCACCACCTGATTCAAACAGACCCTCTGAAAACCTCCTTAGTTCCTATGCCTCCTTCCAGAGAAGCAGCTGACAGCAGAGGAAGGGCTGTGCTCGCCCACAGCTGGCTGCGGTGCCAGCCCAAGGCTGGTTACGGGGACACAGCACTCAGCTCGTTCACGTTGGTTCTCAGGTGCAGTGTTACCATGGCTGGCTTGTGAACCAGAACCTCTGTTCATACAGAAGTCTTGCATCATGTCAGGCTTGTGCCTAGTTATTAGTTACTTTTCCCCTTGAACACACAGTGTATCTGCAAAGTCGAATGTGGTTTGGGGAAGGGAAGCTGTTTGCTTTGGTTTTCTGCACCGTCAAGTGTCCCAAGATCCTGCACGGTGCATGGATAGACTCAGCACCATCCAGCGTCATGTTAATTGTATGTTCATGTTCACAACCAGGGGTGCACTGTCCTAAGTGCACGGTTACTTTTTAAATGGTACCGTTTCAACAGAAAGGTTTTTATGGTAGAGATTACTTTGGGATGCCTGTGTCGGTGTTTGCTGCATAGTCTTACTTCGTAAAAAACTTCGTGCTGTACGATGAAGCCATTGAGAGCAATCTGTTTGGCTGTACTCTGTGTTATTTTGCTTCTGTTTTTTGTAATGTGAACACGGAGGCACAGTGACCTGCGTTAGACGCTTTATAGATAACTGGACTTAAAGGGAAATCACTTTTAAAGCTCAAAAACTAAGTGACAAGTTAGTTACTACAGGAACATGCAAATCTCTGCAGATGTGGACTGGAGAACATGTTACACGTGATACAAAACTTGTCCTTACTCACGTTAGTGTCCATTTCACACCTCAAATGCCATTGAGAAATGAAAGGAGAACTCTCTTGTCCATTAAAATCTGGAGTTCATGTGGCAGTGGAAGCGCCGTAACTGTCCTTCATCTTGACACAAGTAAATACATTCATTTCTATTACATTTTCTTTACAGTTTGCATAGGAAGACATTAAAAACCACTGTCATCAGTGTTAGGTTGACATCTTCTGAACAGCCACCTAAACATGGTATGCCCTTGGCTGCATTGCACGTTGCTGGTGTGGAAAGTCAAGTGCTCCGGTGTGTCCTCAGACCTCTCCTTGCTCCAGTAACATTGCGCGATTGCAGATAGAATGTTATTTACTCCATATATCAGTACCTCGTAGGAGAGCTAACTGCAAACAGTCCCTGCCTTACCGGGGTCCCAGTCTGACCGGTAATCTGACCTGATTTAATAATAGAGAACATAAAGACAGCACTTTTCCCCACCCATCATTCAGCTTCCCTCAGCCCCCAGACAGCCCTCGGGTGCTGCGGTAACTGTTGTGTCCTCATCTGGCCCCATTTTTAGGGCTGCAGTTAAAACTTAGCAAAGCATCCTTGAAGTGAAGTGGTGTAGTCTGTATTTCTCTGGATTCAAAAGTTGTGATGTTACCTGAGAAAATGGTCGAGTCTTGAGCTATTTGCTATGCGAACAACATTCCAAAGAAAAAACAAGAAGCTGCTACAGTAACATGGTTTTTATTTTCTGTTCCTCTACGTATGCAGCACTCGATAAACCAGGTAAGTGACACTTCTTGTGATTATTAAAGATTTCTTAAGAAGAGAAGCAAATAAGATAATTTCAAAGTATTCACCATAATTCAGGAATTCTTTGAATTATGATTAAGGAACTAAATGTTACGAAATCTCATTTACATATACCCTTTGCTTCTCAACTGCACTTGCCTGTGATAAAGATGTTGTGCTTGACAGAAATAAGGTGGTACATATTGAATGTATTTTTAATCATCTCCTCATGTAATTTCACAAGTGAAAATGAGAGTGTCATTAGCTGAGTCACCAATGCACCTTCCCCACCCTCGGTTGGGAAGACTTTGCTAGTACATACAGAAATGTCAGAGGGAGGTGGGGGCTCTGCTGAGGTCCATCACGGCAGGACCTAGCAGCCAGGGTCCATCCCACCACCCCAGCCAGCAGCAGGGCAGTGGGGGGCACTGGGGCAGCCCCAGCTCAGGCATTGGGCACCTCCCTGAGGCGAGGTGATGGGCTGAGATGTGGGTGGCCCTGGCATGCCGTAGCGGACCCTGCTTTGCCACTGCATTGAACTGGGAGAAACGTTCTTAGGGCTCGTGGAAACACAGCCCTTGTAGCTTGTTCCTTCTCAGGAGCTGGAGCGAAGGTGTTCCTTGTCCACCCCTTTGGCAGCTGTGTGTGTCTGCCATGGTGCTCTGTGTCCTTCCTTCTGTGGGCTCTGACCCGTGTCCCTCCTGGGTCAAAGTCAAGACCGTGTCTCAGTTGAGTTGTTGGCACTGGCACAAGACCACCGTGGAGAGACTTGTCTGCTTGAGGTAAGCGCTGTGACAAGACCGTTGTCTCCTTGTTCTCGAAGAGCCCTGCTCCGGGGAGCTGCTGGCCCCGGCCGTGTGGGCAGGATGGTGGCGAGCAGCAGCCAGTCTCCTGAATTTAGAGAAGATATGGAAAAGCTTCCAGAGTTGATGAAAACTCTTCTCATAACGCCCCAGTGGACTCCGGGGAGAGACCTTTCTGTTTCGTTTCACACGGAGGCAGGTATCTATGGGAAAGGAGGATCACGGACAAAAGCTAACCTCACTGCCAAATCCCAAAGTAAAGGAGGGCTTTCCGTCGGCCCCACGGCACCTAGTGTAACGTCGTCAGGCTGTTAATTAAGGTGAGGTTAGCGCCGTGTCCCTGAGCTGGTAACAGGGGGTCTCGCTACCTCTGCGTACGAATATCGCGCTCGCTGCCGTCAGCCGCTGGCACCCGCAGTGACTGGTCAGAGGGCACCGCTTCAGGCTTTGCCTTCAGAAGGAGGTGAAAAGATAATTGCTGGGTAAGCAAGCGAGCACGGGGGACGGCGAGAGGGGAGCAGCTCAGCAAACGAGACTGCTTTTGCACCAGTAACAGTCGTCTTCCCACCAGGCTGGTTTTAAGGCTGTGATCTCCCCTGGGGAGGGTCTCTCGGTCCCCGCGTCGCGGGGCTCCGAGAAGAAAGTCCCCGCTCCTGCGCGGGGCTGTGGCAGCGAGGACAGCCCTGGGGCTGGGGCTGGCAGCGCTGCTGCTCGCTCCGCCCGGGCTGATCCGCGTTCAGTTCCGCCGCTCTTCGGCGTGGCACTCTTCTCACGAAGTGGTTTTTTGTTTCGTAAAGACCTGTTTATCCCTCCCTCCCCTGCACCAGTGGAGGTTTGTGAGCTCGCGTGGCAGCCTGCCATCTTCCTTATTAAGCGAGCTTTCCCCCAAATAAACGCGGTCCTTGTGTACACAGCCTCCTATTTATGATTTACTTCCCGTTATAAAGCTACAATCTACGATATTAAAAATAATACACAGACAGATGTTTATCAGAGGTTGAGCAGGGTTTTATTGTACTGACTCTGGTATTTGTGGTTTATATTTCTTTAATCTCTAGCGCAGTGTCTGTCCTCCCACCCTCCTCAATTTACTACTTCTGCCTCTTACTGTCCTTACAACAGGTGATGATGCCCTTTAAACCTCTCTTCTTTCAGGCTGCCATGTGTTGCAGTGTGAACAGGAGTAGGAAGAAGTGTGATGGCTTGATTAAAATGGAGTCTTTATGTAAGAAATTAGAAATTAGGCTGTTAGCCTAGAGATCTGGATCCACCCGCAGGCAAAGAGTTCTTCACCTTCTACATAGGTGACCCCAGGAGGGTGTTTGATCACCTCCGCTGGCTGTGCTGCTGGGGCTGCTACCACTCCCCTGGGTTTTGGGAGAGAGCTTCACACTCTGGTTGAGTCCCAGCCATCACTTAGCATTTCATTTTGTGCGTTTGAACTGCCTATATAGTTGTTTATTTTTTATTCGAATGGATGGAATAGAATTCTCCCCCTGGGTCAGATAATCATCTCAGACCCTGTTAAATAAGTAGCTCTGACATGCATCATAACAGTGGCCTAAACCACCATATTTTTTCAATATGACACTTCATTGCTTTTTTTTTTCTTGGCCCGTGGTTGGACTAACGTTACAGAAACAAACAGCACTTAGCTATAATTAAAAATGCCCTACAGTAAGTGGGATGACAAAACAATGGGAATGCTGTTCGTATGGATGAAGTCAAGTGTAAATGAAGTCTAAAAGAATTAAGCTGGATGCAAGCACAAAATTATCTTGTTGGGTAGGCGCAGAAAGTGTAAAATAAGCCTACTCAATACAGCAGATCTTGCATTTCACAATAAAAATCCTCCGATCAGAAAAGGGTTTGTGTCATGAGGGCAAATCCATCTTTTGCTGTTGCAGCTTAAATGTAACCTTCAATTAACTATTTGAAATGCCGTCGTATATTAATGCATATTTGTCTGTAGAGAGTTTATACGTACAAGCACCAACCTTAAACACGTGAGCAATGGAGTTATTTATGCTACTTGGATACGGTTTATCAAAATAGGAAAAGTTCGTAATAGTGTCCTTAGCGTTCCTTTTTTTTCAAGGTATTCTAGTTCCACCTTAGAAGTATGTTTATTACAAGTTTTACAGAGAATCAGTATATCGTCAAGATAAGTTTTAAAATTATGCTGCAGACATAATTACAAACAAAAAGACATAATTCTAAGAAAGACCTTTTTTTCAACCTCCGGTAGCCGTCGTCTTGCTTCAGCTTTAGCTCCGGTCAGAGCCTTGCTGACCAACCTGATGTTTCACTAATTGATACCTGAAGATGAAAACTGCCTGGCTTTGAAACGTTATTCATGAAGGAAGGATCAAGCTGGCTCGTTTTCAGGAGGGGAGCTTTCCCCCTCTTCTTGTCTGGACAGGCCAAGAACAAGACTTTGTACCGAAAAGGGCTCTCTGCGGTGTTATTAGGCACGTTGGTCTCGTCTGGACTGGTATGGATTTCCCTCTCGGAGTGTTTTAAGGTCACTCTAGAAATTTTGGTGCAGATTTATTTACTAACTTTCAGCTTGACGATACTCTAATATTTGCTTTCTACTATCTCCATCAACCTGGCTTTGATCCACCTCGCTTTACGAGGACGGGGTCTCTTCTGGTTTCAGTAAAGCACGCGCTGTTTAAATGCATTTACTGTGCAAACGACTTTAAGGTACTGAATTTTTCGCTTACAAGTTGCAAATACCTGATGCTGAGCATGTTCTGTGTTCAGAATCATCAGTATTTTCATTGAATAATCTGTTTAATTAATTTGACCTCATTCCTGCAATACATTTTTCCTTTGAGTATTTCCTTCAGTCTTCAACAAAACGTGATTATGCAGGCTAGGTTTTGCGCTTTTGCGTCCTCCAGTAGATACGAAATTTTGTTCGTCTTGTGTGGTGGGTTGATCCTGGACAGCAGCTAAGCACCCGCGCAGCCGCTCACTCACCACGCCCTCCCACCCCACAGGACAGAGAAGAGGATAGGGAAAGTAACGGCACAAAGACACTCTGAGTAAGTCAAGAGGAGAAAAATAAGTCACGCAAAAACAATCACTCACCCCCTCCCAGAAGCAGACCGATGCCTGGCCAAGTCTCCACGCAACTGGAAGACAACCCCCCTGATCATATTGCTGAGTGTGATGCTCTATGGCATGGAGGATCCCTTTGGTCAGTTGTGGTCAGCGGTCCTGGCCGTGTCCCCTCCCAGCCTCCTGCTCACCTCCTGCATACTCCCTGGAGTAGCAGAGTGAGCAAAAGAGGAAGCCTTGGTGCTCTGCAGGCACCGCTCAGCGACAGCCAAGACGCTGGTGGTCACCAATCCCAACCAGCACCATAGGGCTGTTATGAAGGAAGGTGACTCCATCCCAGCCAGGCCCAGTACAGGGTGACTGCTTTCTCGGCAAGTAGATTTGGCAGGAGGATTTTGGCAACACCTTCCGTTTTAAAATGAACCCGGAATTCCTGTGGTACTCGGAGCAACCTTCCAGTTGGTGTGGGCACATCCACTGGGGACGAGAAGCCTGTGACTTTTTTTTAATGCACCTTGACAACGGCAACGTTCACGTGTCTGAGGGAAGGAGAGAGTAGCCATAAAATTTTACAAGCAAAGTTGATCGAGTCTGTTTTTCGAATCCAGATTTCAATGTGATCCATTATCTGGGACAAAAAAAAAAAAAAACCCAACAAACCAACCTTAAAGCACGAATACTTTCCTCTGGCTAGTCCTCTTATGGTAATGTTAGCTAAAAGCGAGAACTTTAATAGAGCTACTGAAAATTTAATGCTTCGTTTGTTGTTTTGTCTGAAGACTGTGTAATCTGGTGGCAGTCAGAACCCCGAAGTTCGTAGCTCTAATTGGTTTTGAGCTGACATCTTGCTTGAGCATTTTTTACCAGCCATGGAGGAAGCGTGGAAAGCTTTACACCAGGACTTAACACAAAGACCCAGGAAAGAATCAAATACTCTGGCCAAAGCAGCACGCCGAACGTGCTAACTTGAAGCAATATGGTGTTCGATACTGGTCTTTCAAATAGAAGCAGTGTGCGTTTTACCGCTGTAACTTCAGCCGGTGTTATATTCCTCTTTTAAGGTACCTGGAAGGCTTGAACCCTTTCAAGTCAACTTTTCTAATCTTCCAAGGCAGCTTTGTTCTTTCCTTGTTCCAGGTCCTTGCTTCATGAAGTTGCAGAAATGAGCCCTGAAGTGGTGTAATTACCACTTTAATTGTTTAATATTGAGACCGATTTTTAAAGTCTCCTTTCCAAAGGAACTGTTAATGACCTTCTTAGTTCCTTTGGTTTCAACGGCTTACTCCGGTTATTAACTTTTTTATACTCTATCCTCAAAAGAGAAAACCCAGGCCCTTGAATGCCTCTTCAGTTCTTTGTCGTGGCAGAGAAGGACAGGGTGACAAAGCAACGGGGAAGAATATTTTGTTTGTACATTATTTTATTGTACTATTTGACTAGTGCAGGTACTACAGGATGGACTGAAAAAGCTTAAATCTTGAGGACCGTATTTAGGCAAATACACACCGAGTTTTACGTGTGGTTTGACCAAGTGAAATAGATTTTTTTTTTTTCCCCCCCACAGGAAATGCTTGTTTTTCTTGCGTAACATTTTATGGCCTTTGTTTATATTCCTAAGTAGCATGTTATATTTTACACATGCTGATGCATGTATTTTTGCAGCAGCATATGGCTGGTAGTTGTACCACGATGTCATTAATACTCCTGATGAAGAGTGTTTAGAGTGAAGTCTGCAAATCACTTTTACCTACAAAGCAAATTTGCTAAGAGGAATTATTTTGTTCCCTTTGTCCTTTGCTCTGACCGTGCCTATGGTACGGGTCAGATACCTGAGGGTAAAGGTCACACCTCAGGAACTGTCTTAGGGGCTTTTTAGAATTAGAGGTCCGGTCCTCTCAGTTCTGAGGAGGTCCAGGCGCTGTTGAGATTGAGGGGAAGTCTCTTGTTGATGCTGTTGGAGATGATCAATGCTGTTGGAGATGATCAATGCCGTCTCTGCTGGGAGGGAGCAGGGATCGCCTCTCTGAAGCGGGCTCAGCCAGCCCAGACGGCAGCCTTAGGGAAGCCCGGGGCTCAGGAATGGCACTGCTTTAATAAACCAGCCAGGAGTGATTCCAGTTCCGTCTGCTTGCGAGTGACAATCACCAGAATTTGTCCATGTGCTGGAATTGTAATCATTAAATTATAATTTGTCTGGATATAATATGTCCTCTGTTCTATATGTGTTTAACTTCGGAACAAGCCTAGTGAGAAAGCTTTTTATAATTGCTGTATATTTTTCTGAACATTTCTTAATTGCCTCTCAAATACTTACTCTAAAGCTTTGTTTCTGGAAGTGACATTTAAATGATCACTTTAGCAGCTGGGCAATGAATTTTAATTACCAACCACTGTAGATGTCTTTAGTATATAACCTCGCATTTAAGTATTGAGGTATTACAGCTGCAGCCAGAAGAGAAGTCAGTCAGACTGACTCCTGCGCTCTGAAAATTAAAGAGAAAGCGTCCAAGATGACGAGGCACTGGGCTATAATTCCCATGAAAAGCCACCACTGGTTAGCACTACTGAATCCTTACCGGTAACAGAGATCACGGACGGAGGCGATGTCATCCCTGTCTGAAGGGGTAACCACGTAGCTCTCCTCAGAGCTGTAAACTTTGAGTGGGAGAGAGGGAAGGAGATTTCCCTTGCCATTTTTTTTAAGAGCTGGAGATCAGTCTAATGAAGTATCTTACACAGGATTAGTTAAGCCAGCCGCATCCTTTCACAGAGAAAGGGAGAGGAGTTAGAAGGAACTCGAGGTAACAAAGTTTTTTTTCAATACTTGTTCTCATAGGAGTTGTTCTCATGACGGAACCGTATTTAGGGAAAGCCGTTCATTTCTTTGTAAAAAAAATACAGCATGTCCGTGCATAGCGTTCAGACACTTCACGGGGGTTTCAGAAGTTGACTGACTTTGTAGAGCAAACTGGCTCTACAGTGGGAGTTCAACGTGCAGACTGAGCCCTCGGTTGTAATTAGTTGGGAGACTGACAAATTGACTTTGGGAAGGTATTAAGGAATAGTTGCCTGTCTGGACAGGATTGTTCCTGGTTACCAACTATACTGTTGCCTTACCGCTGATACTGGTTTACATTGCGCGGGATTTTTTTTTGACGTGGGACAGTTATTATTTTTATTCATAGTGCTGTCTTGCCCCAAATGTGCAAGGTGCTACACAAACACGTATGAGGTCATGGTCAGTGTTCAAAGTGAATTGTAATCAACATGAGCTACAAAAAAAATACTGTCTGGTTTTTAAGAAGAAATTGAATTTCCCCAGGTGGCAAATCTGGTTTACTGGTGGATGGACTCTGGTGATCGGGAATGCGTCACATATATATGTATATAAAAAATACTGAACAGATACTATATTATTTATTTAGGGGATAACGTGCCAAAAACCCCATGCCAAGGTCCACCTTGATAGCACCTACCTGAAAAAGATTGCCTTTAATGTCAGTCATTCTGGCAGCGAAGAAGGTGGGCACCGATTCCTCACGATTCTTAGTTTTGGTTTCTTTTTTGCCTTTCAGAGTGCAAATTCACCTGCGCCAGTGGTAAATGCTTGTATCTTGGTTCATTGATTTGTAACCAACAGAATGACTGTGGGGATAACAGCGACGAAGAGAACTGTCTGCTTGTAACAGAGCATCCACCTCCGGGCATCTTCAGCTGTAAGTACTGGCTCTTTGTGTCCTGTATGTCGAATACGTCTGCTTACCTCAGAAATCAGGCTGGTCTGCAGCGTGATACCGGCGGGGAGATGAGACAGACGAAGGAAATACTGTTTTTCTCCAAACCAGCAGTGATTTGTAACACGCTTTCCCTAGGTTTCCAAACCTGGAAAGTTGTTATGCAAAGGGAGTTTGTGCTGCAGATCGCGAGGTTATAATCACATGGATCATAGGTGGCTTCTGATAAAGAAAGTGTGATATATAAATGATTAAATAATTTGTTTTCTAAGGTTCTAAACAGTATTTTATACTTTGTCTGTGTGAGATTCTTTATGTAGTGTGAAAACCATTAAGAAAGTCATAATCTTTCCAGTCATCATTCCTATTAATCAAATATATTTCATTAGTGCAGAGGTCAGCATCATTTGGTAGGTCGCTGGGCTTTTGTAGGTGTATATATCTAAAATAGCCGTAGTTGCTATTCCGTGGTGCGTAACAGAGTGCCAGAGTTTATCACCAGAATTGCTCTCTTGGTGCATTGCCCTCAGTGATCTACTGAAATCAAACTTTGATTTTGCATGTTCTGCAATAATTTATTTTTAAACCACAGTTCAGCTTTCTGGATGGGGGACAAATTTTCCAACACTACTTCTGGTCTACAAGCACACTAGAAGTGCTGTTACGTTACTTTACCGCTGTCCAAATGGTTTGGTTCTGCCAAGACTGACATCCCTCAGCACACCGTTTCGCCTCTGGTTGTGACTGTGGCTTAGGAGTACCTCTGTCGGTGATGTTGTTGTTAATAATAGGCATGGGAAGCGCTGTGTATCTGTGATTTTTGTAACCAGCGCACATGCCATTAAGCAGGACAGAATCACTGGAGTGCACCGTTCCTCCTCTGCCCTCTCACCTCCAACTGAACATGTGTCTGAATGTTGTCCTGTAAGTGTTTAAATGTTTTTACATCTTGTACTTTGCGGTACTTTGGTACCTCTGCAGTGATTTCAGAGGTTTTGAAATAGTAATGGCGTACATACGCTTCTATGTTATTTCCTTTGGGGTTTGTTTTTTGGAGTGGAGCTCTTTCCAAAGCCCCAGGACTAGACATAGGCTTTGGTAATGAGTCCAGGTCGAAGTGTCGTATGTATTCGCCTGTGAACTTAGGCTGACTTTGGCTTTTGCGTTTTAAAATTGTAAAAACATTCTACCTTACTATTTGTACATGGAACACTTGTAAGCATATCTTTAAAGTTCAGACGAAGGGATTTTTTTGACTAGGATACTGTACAGCTCTTCTCTTAAACCACGCCAGCACAACCGTTTGCCCAAAAGGAGCCGTGGAAACCACTGTGGTAGCAGATGGAGGGAAGGACCTTGGTGACCAGCAGCATTTGGGGCATCGCAGGTGGTGGCCATGTGTGGCCGAGGTGTGATGGTGGCACTCTGCATGTTCCTAGATGGAGCTCCTAGGTGGAAGCTCCCAAAGCCTCCTTCAGCTTGAGGTCTGTTAGCTGGAGCACTGCTGGTTTTTTAGTACCCCAGTTGTGCATCCATCTCAGCAGCAAGTTGGCATTGTGTGCTGGTCTTCTCCCCAAAAGGCCTTTGGGCTGTAGAAACCGTTACTTGCTTGATCCAGGATCTGCAGACTCCCTGGTCTTTCCTTAAGTCACATCTGTCCCCTCAGGTCACGAACAAGAAGGCAGGCGTACCTGAAAGGGAGCGGTGCTGGTCAGCCCCCTCACCTCCAGCAGCGTAAAGTTTATATGGAGCAAACCTGACAGAATGCTTCTCTAAAAAACCTTCAGCAGCAGGTTTCCTGCTGCTCACAGAGGAGCTTCGGTTGGCACGTTTCATGATCGTGTCCCTGGAAAGTCATGCAGGTCAAGGTGACTTTTCCATCGACTTGGAGGAACATCGTTTGCTTCCTTCTCAAATCTGCCTTTTACAGCCGTGAGGACTGTTTCCACCCCTCTGTCAGTTGCCTTCTGGGAGGGTTAAAAAAAAATAAACCCAAGATCCTTCACACAAATTATGTTTCCTTAAATCTGTTATATTTGTTCATTTTCTAAAATACGGTGTCCCATAGTCCTGCTACTTCAGACCTCCCCAGTGCTGAGCGAAGAGGAATTATTAGGTCAACAGTCTCATTAAGTCCTTCAAGAACTATATTTGTTGGTTTCGTAGCAGCACTGCAGATGAGGAGTTTGTAGAGGAAATATTCGATGTACGGCTAGGAGCATGCTGAAGTGTTTAACTTTTTGCTTACCTTGTGGCGGAGTGAGCGGTTTGTTGTTTGTTGGGTTTGGGGATGTCGGTAGTGACTGTACTTCTTCATTGCAACAGGCACTGTGTGACAAGAGCTGGTATATAGAAAAAACCAAAATGCAGCGAAACAGGGTCCTAATGGTGAAACAAAGAGAAAAACGACCAAAGCCAGGCAGAAAAATAATACAGCCCAAACCAGGATTTAAAACAAATGAGGATTAGTGATATTTATCATGTTCTGGCTGTTAAACAGACCAGTACATGGTAGAAATCGGTGCCAACTGGTACCAGGAAAGAGCATGAGTATGGACGTGGCAGTTGGTTGTGTTGGTTTATTCCAGCCTTGAAAAAAATGTTTCTGGAATACTCGTTGCAGTGAGGTCCCCAGGCCTTAGAGCGATGACATGTTGAATTAAGAAGCTTGCACATGCTTTTGCCCAATGATTTTAATGGGAATCCCTACCAGAGTACACCAGAGCGTACACGCTTGAAATGTCCCAGCTGATGCGGCTGCCGCCCCACGCACAAGTACGTGCTTTCATCGGCCGTTCATTAGCGACACGGCAGTCATACGGCTCAGTAAGAAGAAAAGGAGTGTTTAAAAAATCCACTTGAGGGATTTTAAGGCAGGAATTTCTTTCTGGTCGGTGTTACCCATCAACTCTGTTCCTGCACCTTCTTGCGTGTGCGCAGTCCTTGGCTGGGGAGGAGGCTGTTGAGAGGAGCCCGCTGTAAGTTGTGCTGGTCAGCGTTGGAGCAGGGTGGCCTGTTTCTTCTGGGACTGCCCTTGTCTGTACCTAGAGCACGTTGGCACGACTGTGGGGTGCCCTCCCCTCCGCCCTTCCTTCGAAGAATCCTTGTCTCATACTGCATTCAGACGCTCTATCCTCCCGTGGTGGAAACAATATCAACCTCATTTCGCAGTAATGCGTAGGCTGCCCCCAAACGATGTCTAAATAAATAAATTTTCATGTGGAAGTTCTGCTGTGGTTTATTGAAGCGGTGTGGGCCGTGCTAGCGGTAGCCCCTATTTCCCAGCTGCTGAAGCAGTTCTCGTTTGTGTTCTTGCCAGCAGCCAAATCCAGGATGTCTCGTTGGAGCTCATTGTTTCGTTTAGTTAAGTTGCATGAGCAGTGGTATAGAAGGATATTTTTTGTGGGTGACCGGCTCCCTGGATCTCGTGATTGTAGCAGACACTCTTGTGTTAGAGGAGTTTACATCTCCCAGTCCTGGCGTTCCTCCCTCCTTGCTGTTCTGACCTGGCTCTGGTGTGAAGGCTCTTAATGCAGTCTTTGAAACGTTGCTGCTGAACTCAGGGAGATGTCTCACGTGTGCCGAGTTAAACAAAACGTGCATTCCTGCAGCCTTTGGTTTGGTTTTATTAATTTTCCTCTGCTGACTTGGAGGTCGAGTTCCCTTGTGCTGCTACACGGGCAATTTAGCACACAGAAATCGCAGGGCAGCCGCGGAACATCTGCACCAGCTCCAAGGTGTGTGAGAGTCTGATTTTAGACAGCGCAAGGCTCAGTCCAGCAAATACACGCTCAGGCACTTAAGCCAAACACGTTGAGGTAACAGCTTGCTGGGTTGCGGTGGGGTTTTCAGCACAGGTTTGGTGATGGTGTTGCAGCGTGCCTCGCCTCCTCAGCGAGGACGCTCCGGGGTCACGGCACGTTTCCTCACTGCAGCCTTGAGCAAAGCAGCCCTTGGCAGCTTTCCGGAGGTCGGCTTAACTGTCGTTATTTTCATCAGCTGTAAAGACTTATTGATGGAGATAACGGAGGTGACTGTTCTTTTACCGCTGCTCGGAGGTCCAGGGGTGCGTAATGGCACAGAGCCACGGTAGGAAAAATGAGGTGAAGAGTAGGATTTCCAACACCGCAGACTTGGCCTTGGCGGCAGCTTGCCACTCCTCGTGACCCGCAAAATTTGGACTCGGAGGAATCGAAACAATGTGCCTCTTTCCCGCGGGATGCGGTTCATTTGTTGGAGCGTCTCCCTTTGTTTCAGCACCAGTGATCAGCCTGCCCTGTCCTGCTGGAAGTAAACCCGATTTTGCAACGGGGAGCGCAGTCCCTCGTCTGTTTGCAGGCTGGGGTGCCCAAGTCACGGCTAATCGAGGAGGGTCGCGATGGTGGAGATGTTAGTCCCTTGATTGTTCGGGGGAGAACGGTGCAGGTAGTTATCTCTGCTGTGGTGGGTACGTGTTTGCGGGCACGTGAAAGGCAAATATTGACATGCGTGAGAATTTGAAAAAGAATAAAATAAGGGAGAACAAATCCTTCTTGTCATGTGAGAATTCTGTCTACATCAAATTCCAAGTTGTCAGCATTGATGGAGGTGATGTGTCAGGGCTGTTTTGGCATAGAAGAGTTTGCTGTAGGAGTTCATTTTCCTCTGCAAGGTAAAAAAAACCCAAACAAATCAAATATGGAGCTCTCCCTTTCACCACCCCCACCTACTTCTGTCAGCTCTGAGCCTTGCGGGGATCTGCAGGGGGTTGGAGAATGATTCTGTTTTAAAAACAAAAAGCTCAATCAAAGGAAAATATTTTGTTTAAAGAGACCTTTGGCATCCCCCTCTGACTGTGACACCGCATTTGTGCAGATAAAAACAAGCGCTTAGATTTACATTTTGATTGTGCTGCTGCTTTCATGTGTGCCGGGCTGTCCCACTTCAGGTGAAATTTATCCATTTCTTTAAATATTTAGCAGTCTAGCGTTGATGTTAATGAAAGTCTGGCACTGCTATTTTGAGCATTGCAACAATGATAGTAATTTTCAGTGTCAGATTACTGCTTCTCGGAGGAAAAGGGAGATGGGAGGAGGGAAGAGCGGGGGGGAAGGAAAAAAAAAAATTGTTTCGGGTCTAATAGAGTTTGTCATCAGGCTGGCTGTGCCAGACAGATGGATCATGAATACTGTCTAGACGCTCTCTGCCTGAGTGGAGCTGTGGTCTCTAAGGACAAGCAATGAGACGCCGGCTTAAGTGACTGGGGGAAGTCAGGACGTGCTCCCCTCTAATCGGATAGCGATCCGGGCTGATCCTGCCCCGCCGGTGCTGGGAGCCGCTCAATACCGATCGCGGCCGAATCTTGGCTATCACGGGGCTTTAGCAGGGAAAGCAGAGCGGGTGGCGTTACGCCGCTATCGATTTCAGCTGCATCTGCCCCCGGGGACTGCGGGGTGATGTGGCTGGGAGGGGAGATCTCGGGAGGGGGTGGACGGGGACAGCCATCATCTGGCCATAAGCACGTGCATAAAACCGCGCGGGCACCTGTGGTGATGGATTGGCTCAGTCACAGTATACGCTTGAAAATGCTTATTTACCTGCTTCCTTTTCCCTGATTTGGCCCACTTGTTCAGAAGGATCCATCACTTCTCCCTACCTGGGGCTCCGCGCGTCCCCGGCTGTTAAGATGAGGTTACGTGAGGCTGCCTGCGGTTTGGAGAGGAGGAGCTGTGTTAACCAGGTGAGACCCGTAGCCTAGGGCAGATCTTGCGCTATTTAGTGATCGCTCATGCTGTTACTTGTCCCTTCGCTGTCACTAGGCACAACTAACCATAAAGAAATAAAAATTTCCGATGTGGACAGAGCGATAAATATTTTTCGACTGGTGGAGTTATAACCAAAACCTCAATTTGATGTATATTAACTTATTCAAAAAGCAAGAGCGTCACTGGGTTCCGTATTACAGGATAAGCCATAGCATTCTGGATTTTAGTTCTCTGACTACATAGCTAAATACTAGAGAGATACTTTTATGCAGAAAATCCAGTTGGTTCTCAGCCTGTAGTGCAGTCTTGTTTCTTAAAGTGCTATAAGCATGTTAGAAGTTGTTTCATCTTTGCATATCTGTGAAGCACATTGTGGAACGTTAGTGGGTTAATATGCTCTTGAAAATTAGAATAAAAGGGAAAAGGTGAATTTTGTGTTTTCCTTTAATATTTTGTATGTACTTTTCAAGTGACTGTATTTCCTGGTGTTTAATAAATGAAGTAGAACGCTGGTCCTGTGCATTCTGTAATAAAACTGCAGTGGAATTCTGTGATGCTGGAGTTGACCCATTCTTCATGCGGAGCCTCACAGCACGGGCACGTTGGACAAGCCAGACGCACGCGTACGTGGCCAATAACAGCCATGAAATACGCCGGTCCATCATCAGGTATTTGCACCCGCTTACAAACAGCGCTGAGCTCGGCTCCTGGTGAGGAATTTCCATTTCACAAAGTTTCCAGCTGAACATTAATTGTATTTTTACAGTTAATGAGAAAAGAATAAAAGCTCACAGTGCCCTGCAGATGAAAATGGGGGAATTTCACTAGCTCCGAAATGTTGTATTATTCATTCACAAAGTGTGTAAGTCAGTTGTATCGCCTTTAATCAAGATCTAGAAACATTTGTTAGAGCTGTTGGTGTTTGTTCTTCATACACATTTCATTCGCCCCTCCTGTTAGCTTTTAGGAGACTTCATCGAGTACTAAACATTGCAATTTAGTACGATTATGCCTGGTGATGCTTTTGCTTTCTCTTGCTTCTTTTTTCTGCTACTGATTTCTTACAGATTCAAAAAGAGATTTCTAAGCGCTCAAAGCGTGCAGTGTATTGAAATCTTCGTTCAAAGACTTTTTAATGTATCTGGGAGAGTGCCTTCAGGCTGGAAGTCTCAGAGCAGTGGTGCCAGGCGTGACGTGACCTATCGTACAGGTATGCTTGGCTCTGCAAGAGACAGGACAACTACGACGCAGAGAGATGACCTCCCACTCTAAGGGCACCCTTTTCCAAACCGTCCTCTCCACCAGAAGTGCATGGCAGCAAAAATATTCCATCAGTGCAGGCCTGAAACGAAAGCACAAAACCCACAGCACATCATACCACAGGCACAATTCTTGCCCTGAAGTGAGGAAGAGACTAAACTGTGAGACAATTGTTTTCACACATTATTTCACGTACAGCTAGTAGGTGCTCAAACGTGACATCAGAAATCATACAGCGCAGAACTGAGCAACTTCTCTTGGTTTTATTTTCAGTCCACATTAATAAATATTGTTCACTGCTGTCCTTCCTCTCTACATTTTCGTTTGCAGTGGTCACGCTGTACAGTGCGCTAGGAGCTGCCTGGCTAAATCTGTGTGAGTTTAGATGCAGTTCTGAAATCCTCCTGTGTGAGTTTTGAAGCCACTACTGTCCCTGTCACTTAGTGTCCATTGGTTATCGCTGGTAAACGCTCATTAGGAGCACCGCAGTTGTGCTGCGTTTGCACTTGGCTGATCTGAGCCCAGAGGAGCAGTCACAAGCTATTTCTTCTGTATGGCATTGGAAGCTGTTCAGGTGCTTAGGTAGCATGAAGATGACTTATATTTTCAGATCGTAGAATCCTGGAACGGTTTGGGTGGGAAGGGACCTTCAAAGCTCACCCAGTCCAACCCCCCTGCAGGGAGCAGGGACATCTGCAACCAGAGCAGGGTGCTCAGAGCCCCAAGGGCCAACCTGACCTGCAATGGTGCCAGGGATGGGGCTTCTCCCACCTCTCGGGGCAACCTGGGCCAGTGTCTCACCACCCTCAGTGTAAAACATTTCTCCCTTCTCTCTGGTCTGAATCTCCCTCTTTTACTTTGAACCCATCACCCCTTGTCCTGTCCCAACAGCCCCTGATGAAAAGTCCCTCTCCATCTTTCTGACAGACCCCTTTAAGCACTGACAGGCCGCACTAAGGTCTCCCTGGAGCCTTCTCCTCTCCAGGCTGAACACCCCCAACTCTCTCCCCTCTCCTCCCAGCAGAGGGGTTCCACCCTTGGGTCATTCCTGTGGCCTCCTCTGGCCCCGCTCCAGCAGCTCCCTGTCTCTGCTGGGCTGAGGAGCCCCGAGCTGGACCCAGCACTGCAGGGGGGGTGTCTCCCCTTATAGGGTTAAAATGTTTCGGAGAACGTGCTTTTTTAAAAATAAAAAGTAATTTAAAAAAACCCCTCACAAAAAAAGTGACCTAGAGCCAAACTAGACGACCTTCCTTCTCCAGGAATGGTGCAGACTGTCATCTTTGATTGCTTTTCCTTCTGCAGATGCGTATCTGACCCTTTATCTCCAGAAAGTCTTCATCTCCCTGATGAAATGAACCACCTTAATATTTCTGAAGCAGGCTCATCTTCTCCTTCTATTTTAAAATAACAGCTGAGATGAAGATGAGTTGGGAGTTTGCTTGTATGTTGTGGTATAAATAAATGCACACTGAAAACGTTGTGTCTGAATGTGTAGCTTAATGTACAGCATCATATTTGTGCTTAAAGAAATCCATGCTCTTCAGTGATCTTGATGGTCCGTATTCTGTGTGAACTGATGTTTTCCCCTATCACTGTAGTGTTTAACCAAAGCATTTTGCTTTGACCATTAGTGTGCAGCTATTTTTCTCCACAGTTTTGCAAGTGCTTTAAACCAGCCAGTGTTGCCCCTTGTAGCTGCTCCCTTGGTTGTCTCTGTGCAAATGCTTGTGCAGCCACACAGGAATTGGGTTGGAGACCTCGTCTGGTTCTGATGAACTCTTGAGAAACTTCCACTTTGTTTTGGCTGGCGTCATGTCTTCGAGTCTGTTCTCAGCTCAACTCTGCAAACTCTTGTGCAGGCACAAAGCAGAGGGCAGTGCAAGTGGCTCCATTCACCAGTGGTTTATCCTTGACTGGGTTAAGGGTTCCATGGAAACGTAGTGTCATTAAATGCCTTAGTCCTTGCCCCACTGAATTGTATGCTTAGAGACCTTTCCTTGAATAAAGGAAAGTTTGGGAATTAAGAGCTAGTTGTTGCTTTCGCCCTTCTCCCCCGTTCTGAAAATCTCATAATTTCTCACTTTTTGTTATAGAGAAATTTTACAGAAGAAGCAGCATCAGAAGGGTTCTCTCATGACCGTTCACGGGCTTGGCGTCCTTTGAGATGGACCCATGCTAGTGGAATGTAATACACCATCTCAGTAGCAAAGTCCGGTTTGGCTTAAGGCACGGGGCTTTGTTGGACCGCTGTTAGCTAGTTAAATGAGATCATAGGAACAGCTGTCCTGGGTCGGATCGCAGCCCCAGCTGGCCCGGTGCTGGGTCTGGCACCGGCCCGTTGCAGATGCTGAGTGAAAGAGGATAAACAAACTAGATAAACAGTTGTGCTTTTCCCGGTAAACCTGGTTCCTTGGAGGAATGCTGCGCGGCTCTGCATGAGGAGCACGGGATTTCTGTCCTCCCGAGAGAACTCGACATTTAGACAGGGCAGGAATGGAGGGAAAGAGAAAATGTCTCGTTTCTTAAGTGTGGGAATGAGAGGAGATCCATCAGCCCTTCGCTAACCAGTAGATGTGTGGGCACGCTGCTTGCTTCTATATTCAGCGCATTCTTTTCATGTTAAGGCATTTTGAACGTAGAACGCGAGCTTCAAAGTGCCGAATTCGCGTGAACCTGAAAGACTATTTGCCTGGGTCTCTTCACGTATTCTGTGAGGAACAGATCTTTTTAATTTCTCTAAGCCCACCGTTTGTTCTGAGTGGTGTTGGGGTTTTTTCGGCCAGGATTTGCGGGCTGGGCGACAGCTTTAAGAGGGAACCAAGTTCATCTTGTGATGAAAGTAGGTCTAACTTTGGCTTGGGTGCTTCAAAAACCCAAGTGCAGACCCAAAGCCTACCACGTGCGGTTGTGAGTGAGGCAGTTGACCAACTGTTTACACTGAGCCACTGTTGGGAGCTGAAGGAAAACACATCAGGAGAGCGAGTTGTTAAATTAACTGTGTTCTGTGCGTGATAGATGACTTTTGTCTCACAGTACGGTGTGAGAGGCTGGAGAGAGACGTTTGTAACACAGCATTAGTCCAACCCTACGTGATAAGATCACAGCTCTCCTTGTCTTTCCGGCAGTACTGCTACCCTGGTGGCTTCCTCTATCCTCCTCGGATTTCTCCTTCTTCTTCCCTTCTGTTTCAGTATTGCTGTGTAATAGCTTCATAAAGTTGAGACAGATTAAGGACCTGGGGGGGTGTGTAGAGATAATAATGACGCACTATATGAATACCGAGTCTGGCACCTAGTAGCACCTTGATAGAAATAGAAAGCTGTGATCACAGTATTAAAAATTGCTAACAAGCTGAAGGAGCTAATGGGCTGAATTTTTACAGTGCAGATGTTCTTCCGGCACTTGTGCTGAATGCAATAACAAATGTGTGGGGGCTGATGGTGGTATTATTGTGTTCTTGGCAGCACCGTCCTCCAAAACAATCTTCTTTTCTTTGATATTTTACAAGATTTAGAATGTTCTTTTTTTGTGGTCGAAGACAACAAATGTAAGCGTGTATAAACAAACGGGTATGACTAAGCCTGGTTGGGCTACAGTTGTCTTTATTCAGACAGGGGGTTCTGTGAGAGTGGGTGCACCCCTGCATGAGCTGGTGGGGACCGGTGCCTCAGCTCTTGGATAGCTCGCGCTCTACACCTCCTGCGAAATTTCAGGTCGTTTTATTGTTGTTGGTTTCATCACGTAGCTCATCGGGCCAGAATAAACCTTCTGCTTTGAGAAGTGGTGGAGCCACAGGCTGGTATAAGGGTCATCTCCATGCATTTTCCAGAGACGAGTCGGTGGTCTCCTGGCGACCAGTCGCAGTGGCCTGTGTTCTGCTCCAGTAGCTCAGCCTGGCCGCCCTTCTCCTAATATTTCATGTATTCGGTCTCTTCCGTTGTGTTCAGTGCTTTGCGACCACGCTGCTATCTTGCAGAACCTTTGAGCTGTTTCAGTAGGAAACGATCTTGACTTTTCCCAGCAGATTCAGATATTCCCGGAGAAATTACCGTTCGTACCCATCAGAGGTTTGCTAGACATTGTTGGGAATAAGTATGTTTGAAACCAGCTCTCTTTTTTTTTTCCTCCCTGACAAAGGAACTGGCTTGTTCGTTTTAATTACCGGGATGGAAGGTGCATGTGGCTTTTGTTTGTAATAAGCTGCCTCTCTCACTGTGAATACCTGTCACTTTTGATAGGCTATTACAGCGGAGGTGATCAGTCAACTGGCCGTGAGTGGGGCTGGTGGAGCTCCTCCAGCAAATGCATTTCCTGCGCTATATAACACAGCTTTCAAACCACGTCCCCTTTTGACAAGCCTATTAGATAATGTATAGGGTAAAAGAAATTCCATGATGTTAGAAAATTAAAGGACGGACTGCAATGATATGAGGAGTGGAAGACTTGGTGATCAGTGAATAGATCTTGTCAACAATTCCAAGTTTGTTTGGCATCTCGGCCACAGACTTCCTGTGCGATCCTGATGAAATCATTATTGGTTTTCCTCCTTCATTTCTTTATTTATAAAATTGAGATAATGAAGTTCGTCTAATTTGCAGAAGGTGAAAAGAAGGTGAAATTTTTAAGTGGCTGAAAATAAGCTGTAATAACCTCAGAAAAATGGGTATTATATTGGAAAAAAAATAGCAATAAGCTGATAATGAGAATAAAAAAAAAAAAAAGAGTTTAGAAAGTTTGTGCTTTATGTTGTGTATTAACATTAGCACAAACTGTCCAATATTAATAAATACATCTTTAATTTTTCACTTGTATGTCGCCCTCTAAGAGCAAGGGAGTGGATATGGTAAATAGTGTCTAAGCTGGGATATAAAAACTCATTTTGCCTTAAAATACGGCTGGAGACAATAGGAGTGAGTTTCATCCGTCAACTATAATTCCACAATTGGAGCAGAAAATCTTAAAAAATGGTGAATGTAATGCAATGTAAGATACTTGATTGTGTATTAGTGAAGTCCGAAGAGGAGTATCAGAGGGATTTAATCAAATGAGGTCAGCAGTCAACAGAATGATGGATGAAATTCAATCTTGATTAATGCGAAGTAATTCATACTGGAGGGCAAAGTATGTGCTATTAATACCATTTATTGGGTCCTAATTAATTGCGTAATTTAAGGAGAAAGACGAAAGCATCGCTATGAAGGGCTGAATGAAGACCTCTTTAGAGAGTATCGTTCTGGTCAGATAAAATATTTTGAATCAATAAAAATAGGATGTGAAGTGTTATGATGCTGTTACACAAATCAACGTTTCACCTTTATCTGGGATGCTGCGTTCAAGTGTTGCTGCAGCATGAAAACATGCAATGGATGTAGAAAACAATAGGAAAAGAGCAGAAAGAAGTGGTGAAGAAACTTTGGTATGAATAGAGACGAACCAGTTTGGCATTGTTTACTTTTGAATGTAAGTAAAGAGTGGGGAGATAGAAGGGTACACAGAACAGTGGGTGTTGAACGGAGCGTGGGTCAGGAACTTGGGCCGTGTTTCTAACCGTAAGGTGAGACCAACACCTTGAAGAGGACATCTCCTCAGTGTTTTGGAGAACTGACCGTCCTCATCCTGGAGGACAGAGTGCGCGTTCCCACGTGTGGTGTGAAGCTGAAGTCCAGAGGGATAGCGTTTGTGTGCAGCTACGATCAAAGTCCCTATGTGCAGTTTCCCTGGCTTAAGTAATCTCTGCCATTGCCTGGAACAGCCGTCCATCGTACCTCGGGAAGCAGAGCTGTGGACTGTCCTGTGTGTCCGTTTTCCGCAGAAGGTGGTTAGCTAGCGAGGCTGCCACAGGGAGTTGCTCAAGAAGTGAAAACGCTGCTGCCTCTGCCAGCTTGCGCTGGGTGACCTCTTGGACACCAGGCTCGAGCCCTGGGAGGGGTGTTGAGCGCGTCCCCAGCGCAGCAGAGCCCAACCGGCAGGAAACCTGTACTAGGAGTTGCAGAGGAAGCTGGGTTCAGGCAAGCCAGGTTTAGAATTAAATGAGAAGCAGTATGGGCTAGTATTTGATTCTTTGAAGCATCCTACAGCCCTTCTGCCCATAAGGCTCGTGTAGTTAGTAAGACCTTCAGAAATGTCCACACTTTAAACATACTGTACTGAACTCCATACGTAAATGTTCTACCGGGGTGGACGACATTTGTAGATCTTTTCTTGCAGGAGGTGATAAGTTTCTTGGCTTATTGCAACACAAGCCGTTAATTAGGACTTTCAGAGAGAAATGCGTGTATGCAGAGCGATGCAGAGCGGTGGGACGCAGATGTGTGGTCATACGTGCACCAGCCAGCTATTACTCCGATACCATCCGTCTGCTGATGAGCGGCTGGAATGTTGACCACACAAACCAGTGGTGGAGCGCAGTCCTGCGGCTGGCTGTCACGCTCACCTTAATCTCTGCACGGAACCGTAAGTAACGTGCTTCAATTAAAATTGTTTTGGAAGTGAGGTCTCGAGAACTTCCTTGTTAGGAACGATTAATTTCTCGGTGTAGTTAGTGTAAGTGCAGGGCCATCAGCTTTTCGTACCCTGGGAGGGCAGCACTGGGTGGACACCGGTGAGGGAACCTGACTCCTCTGTTTTGCTTCCCGTCATGCTAATGAACCCGGTGTGAGCCATCTCAGCTTTAAGCGACCGCCTCGACGAGTCTCACCGTACCTCTTCCAGTGAAGAGTCAGCAAAGAGCAGCCAATTTCTGAGCTGCCACAGCTGGGGGGAGTCCGTGACAGTATCACCTGCATGACGAACGGCTCCTTAGGGGAACGACTGCAGTTTACCTGAAGTTTGTATTTATTACTGTGTTATCTCTAAGAATTTCTATACAAAGTATTAGTGCTTCCAATTGCTGTATGTCCTAAAAATACACGCGTGTACGCGCACACCTGTACATGTATTCTAGAGCAGTCTTTTTTTCTGACGTGGAGTCCAGACGCGTGACACATTTCAGCCCTGCCTGTCGTTATAGGGCAGGCAGTAGCAGCACAATTCGCGTTTGGGGTTATACATTATCTACTCTATACTGCGCCGTATGCCAGGGAGCGGATCAGAAAGACCGACTCCAAATTTCAGAACATAAATGCAGAGACGACTTTTGCAGAATACAGACGACATACTTGTTGTCTGGCGAAAAATAAAGCGAAACAGAAGACGGGTCTTTCAAGTACAGCTGGGGATTTAGAGTTCCCCGCTGGAAAGCCTCGGTTCTACAGCAGCACAACTGTTTCTCCGTATTGCCTGGAACGCTTCAGTTACCTGTTGGGCCAGACATGCTATTATCGATTCTGTGAAGACATCTTTTGTCAGGCTAATAACGGTGGACGAAACTGTTTATGCACACTAAAAATGGGTTTCTGCGATCTTTGGATTGCACCCACAGACACGGAAGTTTGCAGTGCTTGGCAATATACGGAGCTGGGTTAGATAATAGTAAAAATAATAATTCTTGTCTCCATTCTGCAAGGCTAACTGAACGTAACTATTTGTTTGAACCGTATCAGTTAGGTTTTTTAAATGTATTTCTAATTTTTGGCCTCTTTAGTGAGGAAGCTGAAGTATTATTTCCCTGTCAGAGTGTGTTTTTCATGACACTGATGGTCTCTGACTTCAGTAACAGACTTTACAGCATGTTCTACCTAGCTGGTTATTGTAGGAAATATATAGGTTTTTAACAAGACAGAAAATCTACCTTAATAAACTACAGACAGCATAGGCTTTTAATAGAAATTCTGTAATTATGTCATATATAAGCCATGTTCAAAAGGTATGTTTGTCCCTAATTTCAGTGGCAGTTAAGTTGCTTAAGCAGGAGCTAGACGCACAAATATCTTTCTATATGTGACCATAGCAGCTATTTAAACTAAGGATTTAAGTAGACAGAATGTAATTACCCCCCTTGCAGCACTAATGCACAAGGGAGAAATGCCGCAGGATTTTGTAACAGTGACAAGTGGTCAAGACATTACATTTATGCTTTGCTAGTTTTACCAGCTGTGTCTCATTCCATTATTCATCCGCACAGACAGACAGACAGACACACACCTCTCTTCTAATTAATTATAGTTGTCGACCAGTGGGGGGGGGGGGGGTGGGGGGAAAGCCCAACTCTAGAGGTGATTTTCCAGAGAAAATGTGATTAGGGAGTGGGGCCACCAACCGCTAGAAACCTGCAGATGAGAGACAGCTTTCTGAGGTTTAAAAAGCTGTGTTCATCACATGAATCTGGAAAAGAAATGCGGTTCTTGGGATTTTCTTAGTGATCTGCTTATCCTCTTTGGGGGGAAAAAAAAAAATCAGAAAAATACTGTGTTTTTTCTGCCTCATGTGGCGCATGAAGCTTCATCTGTGCATGGTCCACAGGGATAAAACATTACTCTGGGGGAAATGAGGGAAAGGCACAGGCACTGTGTGGTGGAAACCAGGGGTTTAAGCGTTCCTTACCCATGGACAGGTATAGGTGATGACTCCACAGAACTTACATTCCTAAACCGCTGATCTTTAAAAAAAAACCCTTATATTTTACATGGCATACTATTTCCACACCAACGGTGCGTGACTCTGAAGTACGGTATCGTGAGGGAGAGCGTGCTGACCGTCAACCCTGTGAAACTCAACTGAGATGAGAACAGCTACAAATACACAAGTGTTTGAAGATCATAGTGTAGTGCTGGGTTTTTTTCCCTTCTTTGGTAGAGGGCTGGGATAGAAGATGGTCGTGCAAAGGTACTTGGACATAAATAGGAGCAAGCATCTAATCCTTCCATTTGCAGAGCTTTTCATTTGTTACGTTGCATGTTTATAGTGTGCATGGCTTGGAGGAGGTGGCTTTAGCTGACCTTAAAAGACTTGAGACTTCCACAAAATGCTACACTGACATATTAAAACGGTGACGGTCCTTGGAAAAGGGGCTGGGCCTTTTAGGTGTGTCCACGAAGGATGGAGAAACAGGGATAATACTAGTCTGCAAGCACGCAGATTGGGTGAGATTTGGTAGAGAGCCTGGAAGATGGATAACTTGTGGTAGGCAGAGCGAGGCTGCCTGACGAGTCCGTCGCTGGGAGGAAGGCAGGAGGTGCGGCAGGTTGTGGGAAGGAGAAGTTGCTGGATTTCCCAAAGACATCGCCCTGCCTTGTGTAGCTGTCGCAGTCCGAAACTCACTGCGTGAGCACGTGTTCCCTGCCACCCTTCCTGCTGCTTATCTTGAAGTCACTTCATCGTAACTCCCTGGGATTTTTGGTTCCTGCTGTTCCTGCAGGAATCGCGTAGGTAAAACCTACCAGTCAGCCATGGGCTTCACGGTGCTGGGTTTGTAATCACAGAATCACGGGATGCAGGGGTTGGAAGGGACCTCTGGAGACCATGGAGTCCAACCCCCCTGCTAAAGTAGGTTCACCCAGAGCAGGTTGCTCAGGATCGTGTCCAGGTGGGTTTGGAATCTCTCCAGAGAAGGAGACTCCACAACCTCTCTGGGCAGCCCCTCTGTGTTAGTAGGGAGAATGTTGTCCCAGGTGGAGCTCTGCAGATTCTCACTTATTCAGATACGGCGTATTTTGAGCACCTGATTGTACTTGCTGTGCATTCATGAAGAAAACAAGAAGCAACAATCCATCCAAACAAGTAAAAGCAGTTGGGCAATTAAGTGGTACAGGATTAGGGTCCTAATTGCTCATATATGGTGTCTCAGCTCAGGTTAATGATGAAAATAGACCTCGTTCTTTCTTATGTGGCATCATTCCTTTCACTCCTAAATGAGGCAGTGATTAAAAAGATCTATAACTGGAGTTGTCTGGGGCCCTTTGATAGGGCTGGATGGAAGGAACCTGGCACTGAAATGATGTGCATTGTGAAGCGAGCCCAAAGGAGCTTCGCTGATTCAGCCCTGCTGGAGATCTGGTTATTCATCTTGTCTGTTACTTTCACAAGTACTAAATATAGAGAAGATTCATAAATTAAGAAAGGGAAAAGAAAGGAAGGAAGAGTTTCAAGCGCTGAGTGTATTTCAGACCTATGGTTGATTGGCAAATTAAATGCCAGGGACTTGGGAGTGTTTGCATGGCTCTGGTTTAGCTGCAGCTCTGTTGGCTGCGCTAATGGGCCTGAGGAGGATGGAGAAGGTAGAGGTTATTACCACCATTGGTGGTGGAGAGGGTTAAATAGCATGAATGGGGAGGAAGTTGTGCTTTAGTAGCGTTTCTGTTTGCAGTGTAAGTTGCTTCATGTCTTCAGTTACTTCAGCAAATGAAGTACAAGGGGTTATTACTTTTAATTTCAAAAGAAGTTGAGAACTAAATGCGTGAAATACATCCCCTGGACATTCAGAGTAGCAGAATTGATACCTGGTACCATAAGGGGGTGCTCTTCTAAAGTGTCTCCTGATACAGTCCCAGCAAATGGTGTATTGGTTAAGCTTCAGCAAATTCCAGGTTGGGAAGAGAAGGCTGTAAGGAGCCGCTGATTGTAGGATGGCAACACTCGTAGCGAACAGATACCCTGACAAATCAAACTGATGCTGAAAATAAAGACGTTGAAAACAAGCAGTGCGGTGGTACCAGTTGTGCGGAGTTGAATTCGTGCGTGCCACTAGAAGTCCTCAACTCGGCGAGCGGCTGTCCTCTCCCGAGTCACACCTACGGTTTCAGCCGCGCGTTGCTGAGGAGAGCAGTGACGGGGGCTCGTGAGATCCGGCGTCGTCAACCTCCATTTCAGTCAGCGCCAAGGCTGGAACTAGCCAACGGTCTCCTCTCCTCCTTCTCGCTTCCTGCCGTCTTTTGATGTTTTGCCTCCTAAAATCCTTTTGGCCAACTCAGTCCGCTTCCCTCTGTTCAAAGTGTGGGTGTTGCGACATCCACTGACATCTGGAAGTTTGACAGCTTTGAGCTTCCTCGCTTTCATTCAGGCACTTGGAGAAGGACCACGGACCAGCAAGGCAGATAAAAGGAGTCATTTAGACTTCGGTTTCAGATAAAAGAATCAGCTTTGGTGACATATTCCAGTCTAACAGTATTGCTTCTGTTCTTTGTGGCAAAAGACATTAGAATAAAACGAACAAAGAAGTTCTCAGTGCTGTATCTGCTGGATTTTATCCTGCCCTGTGTTTTTGCCAGGTTTTGAGCCACGGGAAGTTTGATGTCACTTTGGCTCCCCTCTCCCTTCCTCTCCCTGCATCCTTCTCCCTGCCCTTTCCACTCTCCTGTTCTCTGAAGTCGTCCCTCCTGGCTGCTGTAGGAGGAACTTTTGGGAACCAGTTCAGGGTCAAAATCTGGATTTTCTAGTTCCATGTCAGATCGCAGCGTTGCTTTGCATGAGCGTGCCCCTGTCTGGTGAGCAGCTCCAGCTTTAGGAGATTTATATCTTCTTTATAAATTCATTTATATTCTTTAAACGTATTTATATTACCACCCCAGTAAGAGGTAGTCTCCACAGCCTGCGGGAAGGGTCTGTGTTTACTGAAGAGCTCTACAGAGCTAGAACTCGGCTTAAAAAATGCCCGGTTTATCACAAAGAGCTATTTTCTGGAAGCTCGGGAAGTTTTTTTGGAGGTTGTTTGGGTCTGTGTTAACTTGAGCCAAGTTCTACAGATTTTTTCCACAAAACATAATATAAACTTGGTACATTCCCAGTGATAAGTCAAATGTTACAGTGAGCTGAAGGAGGGGTTTGTGCTCTGGGAAATGAAGCTCGGCTCAAGCTCGGTGTGTTGTTATAGGTCTTCTCAGAAACGGGGTTCATTCAGCATGTTTAGTTAAATTCTGCAGGACAGCACTTATTCCTAGAAATAGAGATTAATTAAACTGCTAAGTTGAAAAGGGCATGAGAGGAGAAGAGGGGAAAAAACCACCCAAATAATTTTAGAGAGTGTCAGAGGAAGTTCATTTACGCGAAAGGACAACACAAGATAAACTAAACACTACTATAAACCGTCTAATAAAATAATTTTAATTAAAATTCATATTTAACAGTAATACTTAATGCCAGCATGCATTATATGTGATATAATACTTGATATCAAATCTTACTGTCAAATTATTAAATTATTATTAAAATTATTATTAAAGTGAAGCTACGTGAATCTTCAAAAGCAGGTTTTGGACTTTTTTCCCTGAATCCTGCTGAAATAATAGCTGTAGCTCTCCCAAGTTTCTCATAAGATTAATTTTTCTATGTAAAATATTCTGCTTTTGCATGCAATTAGATTCAGGTCCTCTTCATCGCCCTTGAAGAACTGGATTTGTACTTCCTACGCCGTGCCTCCCTCAGAGTGTTCCAGGTCCGTGGGTTTTAGCCATCCACTCCCGAAAAAAGCAAAACTGGAAGTCGGTTTCTTTGAATTCCCCCTAACGATGTTCAATCAAATGAGCACAACTGATTGATTGATTTCCTCTTTTCTTGGAAAACCCCGTTGCGTCTGTGCTGTTTGCCTGTCATTTCTCTCTTTAGGTCTGCCTCCTTCAGCCGATACGCGGCGTGGTATTTTTTTCTAAACTTACTCAGGGCAGACTAGTTGTTCTGCCTGGGAGAAGTGTCAGCTTTCACCTCTTGCTAGTGTAGCTTCAGTATTTACAGGTTACATTTTCTTCTGTGTTTTTTTTCCGTTGCTGACTGTAACAAGGCCAAATTTACACTTATTTTAGAACAAAACTTGACTTTTGTACTGGAAAAAACCCAGTGTCTGCTTTTGCAAAAAATAATTATAGCGAAGCTGATCTTCTCCCCAGGAGCCTTCTGCGTGAAGTGCCTCAAAATTGGATCTGGCTTGTCTGAGTCCTCCGGTGTGGACTTAATTCCTAATTCTTTATCGATCTAAAAAGCTCATATTTGAGTGTTGTGTTCTTGGTGCCGGGGGAAGTGGCCTTCAGTCCACTGTACCTGTGGCCACCTACCCATCTTCACCAGCGATTGTCCAGTTGAAGAAGATCTTAACGCTTTTTTCTCTCGGAAGGGAAACAAAGAGCAAATATTAAATAAGAAACTTTTCTGGTTTAGGTTTGGAAATATCTCTTTGGGGAAGCCATCGTGCAAGCAGTTTTCTCCCACCTGAGATATGTAGGTTGGAGGAAAATTATAGAGGGTTGAAAAGCAAGAAAACATAGCTGGGTCTTGAAGAGTTGCTGCTGTCCACTTTTGTTAATGATCGGAGCCACCAATAAATAAAACTTTACAGAACAGGAAAAAAAAAAAAAAGGAAAAAGCCCAGCAGCTCCTGAAGCAAATTTAAAAAGCCAGGGAGGAAGAGTTCCCTGTTAACAAGAGGGCTCTCCAGCATGCGGCGATCCGTTATGGTATTTATCCATCCTACCTGCTTGCCAGACCAGACCAGCCTCCAGCAGCACTGCAGAACACTCCCAAACCCAGGGCTGTGGAAGCAGCAGCTGATGGGGGAAAAAACTACTTGACGTGAAAGAGCAAAGGGCAGCGCTCGAGTTTATCTGGCCGGACATTACGCTGGGCACCTAGTCTTTGTATAACCAAAGAGGTTTTGCATAAGTGACTTCTAATTCAGCATCTTCCAGGAAAAGTGCCCTTTTTTTTTTTTTCCCCCCCGTTTTATTTAAGTTCCTTGTACACTGACGCACATATTCCTGGAAAATGTCAACATCAGCAAGCAGGTTAGCGGGTAAATATTGTTGACAAGTACCAGTGAATGACCGAAGAAGGAAATATGTAAAAGGTGGAAAGTGAGAATGGGAAGCTGCCCTGCTCTAGCAGGCAGCAGAATTAAAGGAGAAAGATTTGGGACAACTGCGAGAGACAAACCAAGGCGCTGCATAATTAAAACGTAAAGGCAACAATCTCCCCCAACGGCTGTGTTAGGTTGAAAACTTCTATTAATGCCGAAAACACTTCAGGAGAATAAAAGCAGGTTTTGAACGCTCAGCATGTCTGAGGAGCTCTGTTAGCAGCAGCCGGCGGTGCGGTAGGTTGGTTTAGCTTTACGCGCGAATTGATGTGTCTCTGTCGCGCTATGGTTCCGTCAGACAAGCGGTTAAACTCTTCAGCTGGATAGTCTAAGGGTCCGCACCGTCGAGTTGCGTACATTGCCCATCAAACTGAACGCCTCTTTTGCCCGTTTTCACGTGTGTGTATGTATGTGATCTCACACATGCACATATTTAATATATTGTGTTAGTGTTTTGCAGTACGTATGTACTGCAAAAGTCATATTAACCCAAACTTAATACAGATTTTTCAATTTTTAATTGATACCTGGTAACATAAATCTCATATATTGCAAAATAATCTTTACTGGATCCAGCACCGTAGGCGAAAGCTCAGTTGACAGGTGTATTCTAAACGCTGTAAGACTGTTGTAACCCGACTTCTAAAATTCGAGGAATGATGGCTGTGTGCATAGTAATAATTAATATATCAGCCTTTGTATTTCGTTCTGCTCAGAGGAATTTAAAACATGGAACAGAATTGTGATAGCATAGTATTTTTTCGGGATGATTAAAGCTTTTATAATAGCCAGCATTTTCAGATGCCACAGCAGAAAATGTTATAATTGAACGTCTTGAACAATTTGTGTCTAATTATAAAGAACACTGTGTAAGCGGAATTTGATACTGTTTTGGAAGTCGAGGTTAAGGTTGAGCAGGAAGGAAAACTGGATAATGAATTTTCTGAGGGGAAGAACAGATAAGTGGTACATAAATATAACTTCCGCAGGCACAGGCTTTGTGTTGGACTACCTGACCTAAAGCTAAAATTAACCGAATTTTTGGCTGTCACTGTGAAAGGCATCTCGTTCAGAATTGGCAGCTCTCTAACAATTACGCGGTGGTTGTTCAGCACAATCTGCAGCTGGAAAAAGGTATCGCAGTTGGCATCTGTTTCTTCAAGTCAGTATTATTTTATCTGGATTAAAATATAGACTCGGTCTTGTTCGTGGTGTTTGTACTGTGGCTACTTGGGTTTCTCCAGCTCTTTAAGACCCGGGGAGTGCCCTCCCTGGTGAGATGAGAGGTCTGCAATAGGTGACTCTCTTCTGCAAGAACTGAGTAAGAACAAGAATAGAGCACGTTGTTTTCTCTTACTTGTCCATTCAGAAAAGCAAGACGACTTCTTGTCTCTGCTTTGAAGTACAGCGACCAGGCTGCTGCGGAAAGCTTGCCTTTCCCCATCAAAACCGCTTTAGCTTGTGTGTCTTTAACAGGAAATCAGCTGGGGAGGTAGAACAATCGGAAGGTAAGTTTGGAGTCTCCCTTCAAAGATGAGCCTCTGATCGGCGCTGGCATTTGTAGAAGAACAGACACAAGGAAAACAGGAGGGTGTCTCCATTGATGCTTGGTATTTATCCATTTATGGGGTACTTACATTTGCTAAAATACGTGAGAAAAGTACAAAAAGCAAGTTCTGCAATCCAGAGGTTTCTGGTTGGTTGGGTTTTTTTTTTCAGTAACCAAGTTGGCTCTACTTGAGTTTCCTGCACCTGGCTGTAAAACAATAGACAATACAACTCAGACTCCATAATAAAACCTTCCAAAATTTTGAAGTGTGTTATAAATAACTTGCTAGTAAGCCAGAACAAGATGAACATGTTCTTGCTGTTATTTTTCCCCAACACAGACTGGAAAAATTTGTGCAGAGGAGTAGTTTAAAAGCTGATATCCTGTCTTGGGTTTCATGAAAATGTTGGTTTTAACAATCCTTTATCAAGTTTCTTCCTCTCGGATAGAGAAGAGCGCTCTAGCACATGCTTTTTTCTCCTATTTCTGTACCTGGCTCTCTGAAGCTTTAGAAACTACAGCTTTTGAAGGGTTGGGCAGCCGGGTCTTCAGGGCTGGGACACAACGGGGACTGCGAGCCATGGTCTGGTCCCTCTTGCCGCGTTGCTTTCGGCATGAGCGTCCCTGGGCCATGAGGGGTAGGTTAAGGATCACGCAGTGCTCTCCCACAACGTGCGTGACATTATGCCGACAGCTATATCCAGAATTTATTTATTGATGTCGCTTTTTTAAAGGGAAATGGTAGGAAAAAACCTGACAGCACAGGAGGGAAAAAAGGCAGAAGAATTTTGGGTCCTATGAGATAAGTGTCGAACAGTGCTTCTTTGCAGAGAGCACAGGAACACCAGCTGGCAAGGCATTTATTTTTGCTTCAGAATGTATTTGAGCAGTAAACAATTTAATAAACTTTCTTTTTTAGTCATTTTCAAGCCTTTTCTAGAAGACAGCTATAAATTGTGTGAAAAAGACATGTATAATTCTGTTTCTGGTATGCATCAGAATTTTTGGTGTTTAGAGACGTCGGTGGGGTTTTTTTGTGGGCCTGATAGTAGTCGTGACCCCTTAAAACAAGAAGGCTTAATATCTTTGGGTGATCAAGTAGATTCTATTAACCATCTCAAGTCAATCTTCACTCTTTGCTGTTTTGAATTGGGAGAAATCTTCTGCTTCCAGACTGAGAAAGTGTCTTTTGAGAAAAGTGGCTTTTTGGGAAAGTGTCTTTTGGGAAGTGTCTTTTAGGGCTCTGCAGTAGAGAGGTCTGGAGCTGCTGGAGAGAGTCCCGTGAAGTACCATGAAGATGGCGAAGGGCTGGAGCATCTCTCCTGCGAGGAAAGGCTGGGAGAGCTGGGGATGCTCAGACTGGAGAAGGGCAGGCTCAGGGGGGGTCTCATCAATGTCTATAAATACCTGAAGGGAGGGGGCGAAGAGGACGGAGCCAGGTGCCCAGTGACAGGACAAGAGGCAGTGGGCACACGCTGAAACACAGGAGGTTCCCTCTGAATATCAGGAAACACTTTCTCACTGTGAAGATCACCGAACACTGGCACAGGTTGTTCAGGGAGGCTGGGGACTCTCCGTTCTTGGAAATACGGAGAAGATGCCTGGACACAGTGCTGGGAAACTGGACCTGGGTGGCTCTGCTTGAGCAGGGAAGCTGGACCAGAAGACCTCCAGAGATGCCTTCCAACCTCAACCATTCTGTGATCCCATGAAGATATGCCATATCTTTAAAGAAGTTTTCATATGCTGATTTTCCTCTCCTTTTTCATCTTCCTGTCCTGGAAATTTGCCTTATTTGCAGCAGCTGATTGCAAGCCAATCTATACCTTTAGTCTAGACAGATAAAACTGTTATTTGCAGCTTATCTCGCTTGCAATCATGGCAGTTCCACAGGTGCACAGAGCAAGTTCGTACTGGATTTATTTTGCCTTCCCTCCTGGCTTGTGCCTGCTTTGCCTGTGCAGCCTGCCCGCCGATGGCTGAAACCGGTGAATCAGTGTGTTTATAGAACAGAACATCACAAGACGTGTCCGTGTCGATGCAGTCGTGATTGCTGAGATACCCCTGCTAACTCCCTGAGTGTCAGAAGCATGATTGTATTAGTCTAGGACAATGCCGTGCTAATCCCGATAAATGAGTCCAGGACAATTCATTGCTCACCTGTGTTACTCCTCTGTCCTGTGTGAGCCGACCCTAAAGCTGTTGTTCTGCAGCCTGGTTATCTGCCCTCGTTTTATTGCAGTATAGAGTTCAGTCCCCCAGGATGTAATATGGGACATACCTGAACAATTTTTGCTGTTCCTAAACCGAAATAGGAAAAAATGACAGTGTTTGTCCTGATAAACTGTATCTTAATTGGCCCTGAGGATGGTTCCCCTAAAACGAACCGGAGTTCTGTTGTTCAAGGAAAAGAGAAATTGTTTTAATGGAAATTGGAAGGAGTTTTCATTTTGTTCCAGCGGAGTTCTTAATTTTGCTGGCAAAAATAGGAGCAATTTTTCATCTGTCAGTAACGGTCCCCTCCATTCTGCCTGAATCTGGAAGTAATGGCCTCCTGCATCATCCTGTTTACTCCTCTTGGTTGAAAAATGTTACTGATTCAGTATCAGCTGAGACAGAGACATTTGTTTATAAAACCGGTGAGGCTGCCGGGGTACCAGTTTTCCAAGCGGTTTATAAATAGCGGTATTTTAAGCTGGGGTAGAGGGGTGAATGGGGAAGCTGCAGAAGGGGAGAGCGTAGAGCTGTGACCCAGAGCAGCATCCATGCGTGAAATTAGATGCTGTACCGTGGACGTTCTTATTTTGGCTAATGTAGCCTCGGGCAGAAAATTCTCTTGCTGCATCCTTGAAAGATTCTTTTTTGCCTTTTCTTTCCTCTGTAACCTTGTGCATTAATTATCTCTTTGCAGTTTCCGAACAGTAAATCGGTCATTTTATAAAGAGGAAAGTGCATATTCATGTACTTCAGAAACAGCGAGTGAATGGATGCTTTTTCCGCCGGCACCGCTGTACCCAGAGTCGTCTCCTACGTCTGGCTGCATTTTCCGCAAAAACTTGTGCACCTTCTAAATGTTGTCCTGATGCTCAAGGACAGGGTTGTGTATTTTAGGATTTTGGTTTGTTGGGGTTTTTTTGTTAGTATTTTCTTCAGTTTTCATTTATTAATAGCTTGCCTTCTCTAGTGGAATTACGGGGGGATTCGTCACTGAGTGCAGATGTACCGTGAAAATTAATGGGAGCAAAAAGTACATTTTAATTGCCAGCTAAAGCCACGTTTAGAAATTTGCTACTTTTAGAAATATTCCAACTTTTGTGTAAAAGGGAGGGAACCCCAAACGTCTAGGTCAAAAAAAACATCTGCGAGAAGGCGGTAAAACCCATCAGTAACATCAAATACATAAAGACCAGTTTAGAAAACTGGTTTTAAAAAAAAGTCTCTATATTTCTCTTATTATTATAATAATCTTCTGATGCAGAATTGAGACTCCTGTCCAGTCTTACCAGAACACAAGTTACATTTAGGTTTCAAAAGAAGTTAAATGGAGTTTTCAACCCTGAGCTAGTTTTCAGTGGTCTGGAAAAGGTTAGTCATCCTCTGAGGAGGTAAAACAAGGAGAAAAAGAACGTGAAGCTCACGTGCCGTGCCAGTAATGGCTGAGCTGCATTGGGTGGTCCTGGGTTTTGGTGCCTACTGGTAGTACCATGTCTGGGATGTGGTCCTGGGCTGTTATTGAACGGAAAAAATAATTAAAAAAAAAAAGAGACTGGTTCTTGGAAGCAGCAGTAAAATAGATAAGTTGATCCCAAAGTGTCTACCTCAACTTCTCCTGAGACTTCAGGGAACAAAACCCCTTAGTTTTGTGTGTCAGCGCAGTGATGATGATGATGATGATGATGATGATGATGATGATGATGATGATGATGATGTTGCCAGTCTGAAGCTCTGCAAAACACCATCTGATGTAGTCTTGGAGGTACCTGGGGTTTGTGTTGCTGTTTGTAGTACTTGCATCTCGTGACAGCCGACCATACTGACATCCTTCGGTCACGTCAGCGTTCCGCAGAGCAAGGGAAGTTCTCTGCCGTTTTGGTAGATGTGTACCAGGGCTGGCTGTGAAATAGGTATCAATTTCTGATACGCTAAAATGGGGATTATCGCCTGTCTAAAGTAATCTGTATTCACTGTGTTTCACTATATTTCAACAAAATGTGTAACTTGACTCCCAGGAGAGCGCGCAGCACCTAATTTAATTCTCTTGCTCATCCTTTTGAGTTACACGTTCTAGGCCATTTTTTTTTAAAATTCATTTTAAATAAAGGTAGTCACTATGCAAATTACTGAAATGCAGAAGTGAGTCTTGTAGCTGTCTGCAATTTCGGCCAGGAGGAAAATGATTAGAGCTGCTTAGAAGTGCTGACAATTTCTATTTGTCTGAAATGAAGTCGTCTTTAAAAATTTACTTTTCCTTGGCAAAAACCTCCTAACAGATTTCAGACCTCTTTTGGACAACTTTTACTATTTTTAAACAGAACTTTCGAAATAATTTCTACTTTATTTTTCACTTTTTTTGTTCAAATATTTACGACATGTTAAACCATGAAGATTTTCGTGGGAAAAGTGACGATCAGGTAGCTCCAAGGAAGAAGCTCATGACAATGTGTAGAAATACCTCCTTGGCACTGTCTGTCTTCTTCACTCCAGGTAGATCACGCCACGGTGACAGCCTTGACAGCTGTTGTACTTGTTCTAGGGAAGGTAAGGAGGAAAATTTCCCATGTCACCAGACAGACAAGAAGAAAGCAGCCTGCGAGAGGGGAGAAGCTTGAGGAAATCTGATAAATCTGACTTGAAGATCTCTGTTTTTAAAGTGTTGGTCTCTTTTTCTACTACAAAATCTATCCAGTTATTGTTGAGTTTGTGAGTAGGTACCTCCTCGGGTGGATTTTGGCGTGATGCTCCTCCCGTATTATAAATACTGACATCATGCTAATCCGTGGAAATCTCTGCTCAATCAATCTGAGCATCTGTGGTTGGTTAAACAAAACACGTAGGTGCGAAAGCATTTGCATCTCACATGCCCTGCTGCATCTGGCAGAGGCTGAAGGCGAGTGTAAAGGCACGGAGGGAGATTTGTCACCGCGCTGCCTGCGTGGCAGCTCGGAGATCTAATTGCGACAGGCGCAGAGATACCCGTGTGGGCTGAGGCGCGGGTAGGAGCGGAGGTTGGAGAAGCCAGGCTTCAGCCCAGCTGCGTGAAGACGTGAATCCAGCTCAGACTCAAACCTCTTTCTGTGGCTGCAGTCAGGTTAAAGCTCAAATCTGCGGGGCTACAGCTCACTGGGGGAAGTGCCCTCGGGGTGGTCTGTAGGAGGCAGCAAGCACAGGGTCGCTGGACCCAGCCGGTCCCTCAGACTTCGACGTAACACACACGGCCACTCTCACCATTGCTTTTCCTCCAGATTTGCCTGTTTATTCTCTCCTTCTGTCCCTCCCATGGAATTTTTAGTGCATTCGAGGCCTGACCACGGAGAACAGGGGTGAAGAATAACAGATGAAATGGTTTGTGTTGGGTGAGGAGAGTAGGGGGAGAGGTGGACTTGCCAGTAACAGATCAGACGTGTTGCAATCCTAGTTTGGCTTTCATTCACTGCGCAGTGATTAGAGGGCTCAGACGAGGATGAGGAGAACCAAATTGGTCCGTCTCAGTGAATGTCCTTGTGAATTTAGTCGGTGACATCAACAGGTGAGCACGAGAGAGCCCCTAGTTCGCTGCTTGAGAGTTCCTCCGCATCCGCACTGCTCGGTGGGGGCTGACACAAGAGCAGCTCCCACGGGGACGGTGATGGTCTGCTGGGGCACGGACTTGCTGCCCACCCACCTGCCTCTTTGTGGAAGCGCTTCTGGCTGTGCGATGAGAAACCACCAAGGAATACATCGCAGTAGTCCCTTGACTCTGCAACGAAGAAATGTTCCTAAAGTAAACACGGAACTTAATGAAACCGAGAAAAACAGTTATTTAAAGCGACACTACCCTGTGAAACGGCACATTTCCCAGCGATGAGCACAGAGAGTTAAGGTAGCCGAGTCGTAGAGCATCTTCAGCTGGGGAGAGGTGTCAGCTCTCTACAATACCATATTTATTTGGATATTTAATTGAGGTTTACAGGTTTGGTCAGGCTGAAGAAGTGTGAAGGGTGAAGGATGAACTGCTTTCGGTCCACCGAGGGGAGCCGGCGTTGTGCTGCGGGGCTGGCAGGCAGCGATCTGGTGATCCCCAGAACGGTGATGTTCACCTCGCTCTGGTGTGGTGCCTTCTGATTGTTCGGTGCTTTAATAAGAAATGTGTTTCCAAAACTGAAAGTCTGTTTGAGCTACAGTCCCTTTTAAAATAGAAGCACTTCTTTATTCTCCCTGGGAGAGCAGGTAAATATAACTCAGTTGTGTGACGACATGCAGAACTGCAATCCTCCTTCTGAACCTACAACGGCGGTGCGGAATTCTAGTGCGAAAATCACAGACTGTGCAAGAAGTGCAAGTAATTCACTTACTGTGCAAGAGCCCAACTGAAAATGGGTTATTGGCTTTGAACCCTGGCCTTTGGGCAAGAAGGATATGCGTTGCTGTCCTGCCTTTCTGTGGGTGATGGTCTTGAAGGTGCTTATGCAAAAGCATTGCTAACTTTCTAATTTCGTTCCCATCTCTGGTGTTTGCTTCTTCCCTACTGGAAAGCCTGTCTACTAGCGTCACGGGATTCCAGGAGGAGTTCAACTCTTGAGTTTGAGAAGTGCCTTCCTAACGTTCCTGGAAAATGCTTCGGAGCTGCGAGTGCGTAGAAATTAGAAGGAAATGAAATGGTGAAGTCCACTGTTTGTTAAAAGAAATGCCTCTTTTTATGCCAAGTGTGCAGTTTTACGGTCGCCAACTCATAATTTTGAGTCCTTGGAGCTGGCAGTACTGTGATGAGTAGAACATATGGACACTGCTACCGCAAGCTTGCCCAGCATTAGTGTCTCGGCAGCAAATACCTTTCATGTATTTAGTCTTCAGGTCAGGTTGAAGTATTGACTTCTGCGCTGTAACAGTGAGGGTGCCAGCTGGGCTGATGGCTCTGTGGCGTGGACACTTGTACAATACACACAGAGGTGAGATCTCATGCAGGCTGTTCCAAAGCTATCATCTCCTCGCAACGGTTTTAACACTGTTCGAACTGATGCTGAGGCAGGATATATTCAGCTTTTCACCTCTCTTAATTCTTATGAACGTTCAGATCTCGGTGGTTCATCGCTTTTTTTTCCCAAGCTATATGGCCAGACATTTTGTTTGGCTGAATGTAGAATAATTAAGGTCCGTACATCATTTATTTAACTTAAGTTCTATTGTTCCTTAAATACGTTTCTCCACATTTCCTTAGAGTGGCGGGTACCGACTGTGCCCTGGCCGCCGTGCAGCTCCAAAGCTGCCAGGGAGAATGAATGGGCCACTGTCTCCATGGCCGGCTGGTTTACACACCGTTACAGGGTCACTTCTACTCCTCTTTCCTTCATTTCCTTGTTCTCCTGAGACTGCTATGCTGAGAATATCACTTCATCTATTACGGGGAGAACCTCAGCTGGTATGAACGCTGGCGGTTTGGGCTGGATGATGGAAGTTCCACGCTGGCACACTCACCCTTTTCTTCTTCTTTGCGACCAGGGGAGTCGCGTGTATGTGTACGTGAGCGCATATACACACACCCCCATATATTTAATCATTGTTCTGCATTATTCACCCGTTACTTAACAGCTCTTCCACGCAGACGTGACGGCTTTTTGTCCTCCTCTTCCTTTTATAGCAAGCTCTGCCTTGATTTGCAAAAATGACATGGGCGAGAATGTCATGATGTTCCTTTCTGATTGCCTCTCCCAACGCCTCTCCTGACTCTTACTGACAGATATACGGCGTAAGCCCTGCTTCTTCATTTGGTATGGATCATGTTGGCAGTGAGATCAAAGAGGAGGAATCCAGCGAGATGCCAAACAGTTTTAACTGGCTTCTTACAAAAGCCAAGGGTGTTTTTTATTATATATACATAATAATAAAATGAAAAAACTTTTTGTTCCTCCTTTCAAGAGCTCCTTCATTCCTCCTGTGTCACTGCAGAAAATTCTTGAGTTTATAGCGTTACCATGAACCGTGTTTGTGAATATCATTTAATCAATATTTTCTTAAACATTATTATTTCCTTTTTTTTTTTTTTCATTATTTGAACAAATACCTTCATTATCCTATCCTAGTCCCTCTGCCAAAAAACTTTATAGTGGTTCCCACTGGTGACATCCAGCTTGATCAGTCACGGAGTGCCCTGCTGCTGAACTCCACTAACGAGCCATTTGTAACTACGGCATACTTCTGGTTTTTCCTCTTTTTTATTTTATGGCCGATCTCAAATGATATTTCCCTTGCTTCGCACATGCTTTGGAGGATAATTTTCAGAAACCTCTTTGGTTTTGAGTTTTTGCTTAGTGGCAATACGTTGAAGTCTGCAAAATTGCATCTCCTCGCTGTAGTCCTGTGCTGCATCTCTGAGCAGAGGCTGGCTCGTGTCAGACCACTGCATCAGGATGGGCAAGTGCTGGTCAAACAACGGCCAGACAAAAGGTGAAGGGATGCCTGAATGTTTTCCACTAGGAGATCATTATCTTCTGCTCTTATTTTCTACCAGAAAACAAACTTGCGGTGGCCGTGAGTGTTGTCTGTGTCGCTTTCCTTTTGTGTGTACCTGTATTTTTAGTAAAAGGCAAACAGATCTTGGTGCACGAACTGCTGTCAATTCCTGACATCTGACAGAGACTCTTCTGCCCCTGTTTTGCCTTAAGGATTATTAAAATGCCAGCTTTTCTCAGAACTCCAGTAAAAGATACCAAAGGTATTATCGTTACTTCCAGAGCATTCTGGTCTTAGACTTCAGCCTGTCCTAGGTTTAGGCTATGTTATTTCCCAGAGCACAAAGTACCATTTTTTAGTGCCAGGAAGCCTGTGGGGTATCAAAGGTGGTTCATATAAAACAGTTTATATATAGCCTGCTTACGTGTAGTTTCCCAGTCCTTTATTACCTCTCTTTCCCTTTTTTCCCTTTCGGTGTGTTTATTTTCTAGGCTGATCCAGATTCTGTTTTCTACTTGCAGAAGTAACTGAGGAATATTGATTCTTGTCTGTGTTGGCATGACAGATCAAGCCCTTGGAAATAGCACCGAAGTAAGAAATTAAATCCAACAGTTGGATTTTTACTCTCTTTATCCTCCACTGAATGCTTTAAAAGTGCAGATCTTTTATATAAGCAGCTGAAGGGAGGCAGAGTCACCGTCAAATGCATTGTTGTTCCCCTGTAGCTTCCAGATGGTGAGGAAAGTCCCGAGAAAAAATGTAGGACCGGCATGTTCCGTCAAAGTCAAGCTGTGTCTAGACGGGGAGGCTTACGTAAGGCAGCGGGAGAGGAAGGGTGCCTTGTGTAACTGCTGTCCCTAGCAAATAAACACTCAGTACTTCGCATGCTTTGGCCCGTAGAGGCTGACAGCAAAACGCACTTTTGTGCTTTTTTTACTTCGCTCGCTCTGACTTGCAACTCGAGGTCGTTCTCTTGCCGTGGTGGTTTTCAAACGCGTGCTCATCGTCCAGTTAGTGGGGTTTTTCTGAAGGCTTTGCTCTTCCTGCTTAAGCCAAACCACTTTTGCTACGAACCCGTATCCACCTGCTCAGCTCGTTTAAAACAGACATAGCACGTTGCCCATTTTAAATGGCCTTGAGAGGTTGTTGAGGCGTTTGGCAAACAATGCAGACAACACGCAGGGTGGCACAGGGTCTTGTTCGTAAAGCTAAATGCTGCGGTATTCTCTTGATGCACTTCAGTCCGTGTACCTCGTGCCTTCCGGGGACCTCTGGCACCCCTCTGGCGCTCAGCTTGCCCTACGTCTACGTTTTGGTTTGATTTTCCTCTGACGGAATGCAGATCTCAGCTGGTCAGTGCTTTCTGCTCTACTCGCCCTCTCAGAACAATTTTCTCTTGGTTTTGGAGCTATTGTCCAAGGTTTATTTCCGCTATAAAAACGTGAATGCAAGAAATGGTTTTTCCTTTTGATTTGGTTACAACCTCTTCAGCACTCCAGGTCCTGTTGGTTTCTCACGTCTTGCCTTTAGCTTTGCTTCTATCTGTTAAAAAACTGGCTCAGTGCAGTTTGTTGGTGCTTTGTCCACAGGAGGTCTAATCTGCTTGGAGGTAGGATCAAGAGTCAAGAGCCTGGCTCCTTCTGCACACCGAGGCGCGTAGCGCAGCCACCTTGCAGAGAGGACCCAGGCTGAGTAACTTGAGGGTTGGTGGTCCTTCAAAGCCCTCTCACAATTTTTTGGCTCCCTACCTTCAGTGCCCAGAAGCGCAGACAGGTTTCTTATGCAGCTGATGGCAGAAGCATCTTTGGGAAGGAAGCTCGGCTTGAGGAGCCTCAGGAGGTGCTGAGACACGCGGTTGTGTGTAATGTTAGAGAGAAAGTAATTACTGGGGTTTGACTTTTCGGTGGTGGTGTCTGCTCCTGGGAGAGAGTCACTCAGTAGTGTTTGGGTCTGGTTTCCAGACCCTGACATAAGTCGGAGTGATGGTCTGCCCTTAGATAATCTGAATTCTTTTTCTTTCCTTTTTGAATGTAGCTTTAGTGCCTCCATTCTATTTTCCTACTAGAGTATGTTGTGCAGGTAATCCCTTTGTAACCTCCATCTTGCAAACTATTTTAAATAGGGCTGTGGCCTTTCTGACACCCAGCTTTTTTTTCCTTGACAGAGTATATATTTAGTTCCACTACCTTTGGTTACAAACTCAAGAAAAATAGAAGAGAAATTCCTTTCTGAAGCTCTGGAGAAGAAAAAAAACATCAGTACTTTCTCCTTCTGAGGAGAAATGACGTTTTGTACCATGTCTCAGTTTTATGAAATCAATTTATTTGGCTCCGCTCCGAGAGCAGAAGCCTGGCTAAATTATTACGCTCTCACATAGAGCGATTAGTGCTGTGGTACTGAATACTCCACTCTCAAGTTCTTCCCATGCTCCTGAAGGATTCTCTCTTTAAACTATAGAATGAAATTTAAATAGTCACTATCTCGGTCTTTCTCTTTTTCCCTCCCCTTTTTTTGGTCCTTCTCCATTACCCACCTGAAATAGTTCACAATTTTTGCAACTTATTTAAAATAAGTTTGCAGACATCTCTCTGAAAACTAAAAATATCAACTTGATCAGAGGAGTGCGATAACAGTGCCAGGACTTCTCCTGGGTGAAGCTACCGTGTTGATCACCCTTGTGATTGAATCACCTGGAGAAGGACAATTACTGCTTTTTCATACATATATTCTGGGAATGGGAGTGTGCAAGTTAGAAAAGAAAATGTTCACCCACCTTGTGTCTACAGTCCTCAGGTCAGTACTGGAGAACATTTGTGCAGAGCAGAGCTGCTCTCTTTCCCACCTCAGATGGGGAATTATGGTCATGATACATGCCTGGGAACCCCAATATTTCTTTCTTGTGCTGAGGTCTAAGGGCAAATTGCCTGTGAAAGGTCATGCCACTGTTTCTTGCTCTGCTGTTACCCCCTCCTCTGGGAGGACTGGGTGGGTGTGCCAGCCGTGGGGAAGGGGAGGAAGAGCGATGACTTGGTGTATTGTCTCAGATGAAATGGATGTGTATTCAGGGGCTGACGCACTGAGTCAGGTCGGTGACTGTCCTGCACAGTTAGTGGTTTAGTTTGGAGAGGGGCAGGGGGTTGCCAGCAATAGCCTTGTCTTAAGCAGAGAGGAATCTAAGGAACATACTACCTCATGCACTTTTTTATTTCAGCGGGTTTGCTTTTTGAGTAGGGCTCTTGTTCCTTTGATCACGTCCTTGAGCACCTTCCCCTTGTGTACGCCTTTCTGCCCCACTGCCTTCCAAATAGTTCCTGTGACAGCGGATACCCAGACCGAAAATGTTTGCCATAACTTGTAAGTCAAAGTACTTTCAATCCCAGAATAGAGGAGACTGCATGCACACTTCATTACACAGTGTTCATAACATAAACAAGCTTGCCGTTATGTCATAGCAACAAGCACTGTGCTTACATGAGAGTTTGATTCAGGTCTCCAAGAGTGGAAGACCTTTGCAGCCAAATGATCACAGCGACCTACTTCTCTGAAAGAGTGCCCTACATAATTTCAGAAATGAGATATGACACCAATATAGTCGGCCAGATGGTGCCTTTTGCTGGTGTAGGATGAACAGTGGGATATTCTTGGGGCCACGCAAATGTCTGTCCACTGACTAGGTGAAGCCAGCTCATTATTAGTTGGTGTGAGGTGTGACGCTTGTTTTCCTGATGTTGTGAAGGCAACAAACTCAAAGCACCGGTTGTTTTAAAAAGGCATTTACTAATAGTGTGGGCATGATCCTAAAAAGTGTTAAGCTTTTTTTTTCCGGACCAGTAGTGTCTGCCTTTGATTGCTGCCGAGAACCCCAGAGGCTACATCCAGAGTAATGTAGACAGCTTAGAACCTACCTCTCAACAGTTCGTAAGAGAGGGGGTTTCCCCAGAGCAGTTAGACACGTTTAACTGATCTGATCCTGAGCTGCTGGGGCAGGGTTATTTATTTTTCTGATGGTGTCTCCCCACATTTGCTGTAGAAGTTGTTAGATGTGTGTGAGGTGTGTGTTGCTGGTGCTGTGTTGGGGCATCACAAAGAGTAGAAGAACCATTATTGATTGGTGATGTCTGTGTCAGGGACAATGATATTTGTCACAGATAACGTGGTCTTCAATCCAAAGCTCCTGTGGATCTGAAGGAAAGAGGCCTTAGAGCATCCCTATAAGAGGCCAGGAGGTGGTGGTGGAGAAGCAGGAGGGGAGAAAGACAGAAATGACCGAATACTGAGCATCACAGCACCCTGTCTTCCTTCTTATTCTTAATCAAGGCGTACTTAACCCATAGTGCTGCGCTGGTGGATCTGTGTTGGCCTGATTCCAGCACATGACCATGGTGAAGGCCAGGAGTGGCCATGGTGTCCCACCTACCGCAGCAGCCGGCGGGGATGCAGCAGGTTGGGGCGGCAGCACGAGCCGTTCCCAAGGGGATGGAGAGGAAGGGGCGGAGGTAATGGCAAGCTGCAAATCCTGCTCCTTGTTGGCAGCGGAGTCACCGCCCAACAGCCGCCTGTGAACGTCACTTGTCAACACATTGGGATGGCACGGGAGGTTTCGGGGCAAGATGGTGCCTTATTTTGGAATCAGCTGGTTTTGCGGCCGGGAGTTCTAGAGCACTTGGTCCTTTCCAGAGCTGCTGGATGGTTTTATCTACAACAGTGTAACACAGTGCGTCTCTTTTCACTGCGTTGTACCTTGTGGAATTGTGAAGCAACATCCCTCCCTGGCGTGGGACCTACTTGTTATTTATTTATTTACCTTCATACATTATTGTAGAAATTACGTTTTGAAGTGAAAAACAAAAAAACCACCCAAGGATCTTGTTTGAGCTCCTTCTTCACGCTCCCCTCCTGCCTGCCAGCACAAGCCCCACGAGTCATTACCGCTGCAGACAAGCTGGCATCCCTTGCAGCCTGGTGTGTGTGTTTATTAGGTGGCATCCGTGGGGATAATCTCCTTTTGGCTTTTAACCATACGGTAAATGTGCGGTGACCTTGGGGCAGTCTCTGCACGTAACGCCATGTGCTGCCAGCTATTCGATATTGGTGGAGATAGTGTTTCTGGCAGAGCCCCCAGGGTGGGCGACCTCATTGTTCAGGGGCCGCCGCGTTTGCTGACAGCCAGGAGTATCTTCGCCTGCTGCCAGCACAGGAGGCACCTGCTGATCAGAAACTTCTTTTATCACAGTGCTTAATTTGCTATCTCACAGCTTTTTGGAAGAGAAGCCTTTCATCTCTTGAAATTGGAGAGGAGCGATATGGTTAAGGAGATGATACCTATCTGTGACCGAAGGGAGTTGGGTTGGGTTGGGTTGAGTTTGGTTGGGTTTGGTTGGGTTTGGGGGTTTTTGCGATGGCAGTTACAGTAAAGTGCAGAGCAAGCGGCTCAGCTGCTGACATGAGATGAGTCACGGTAGAGGGTGCCTGGGTTGTCCTGAAGGTTCCCTCTCCAGAGCTGCCTGGTCTTGCTCCTTGCTTCTCTCTAGACCAGAGCGAGAGGATGTGTAACTCAGGAGTACCTGTCCTGAGTAGCAACATAGGGTGGATTGGTTTGGGTGGGTTTTTTTTGGTTTTGAGGCAAAGCTGCTCTTTGCACTGTTGGAGCTTACTTGGACTTGAAACCACCATAAACCCTGCTAGACAAACAGCACCTAAAATATTCCCGCTGCAGTATTCAACCAGGCTCTGTGCTGGTGGTGATTACCAGGCAGATGTCTGCTCCGCGTAAAGCTCTAGCCCCTGCACTGATCTGACATAGATTTTTATTATATTTTGAAGGAGGGTGGCATGCCTCTGCCATTTTGGAGACATCACGGTCGTCTTAGACTTGTAGCTACTTGTTAGATCATAAAATACATGCCCTAAAACTAGTGCCAGTACAGTGAACTCTCCTTGAAGAACGTTTTGGGGTTGGACACATAATTTGAGCTGATAACCGTGGATGGTCGTGATGATTAAAATATCCCTGAAGGTTAGAATCTGTCTTATTGATTATACTGGGCAGCGTTTCTGGGGAGCGATGCCAGTTCGAATGGTATTTGGACACAAATGATTCTTCTCTTCATGTTTTATAAGCAGAGCTTTTTTGAAAAGTGATTGTTATGTGGGTTGTTGGGTTTTGGTTTTGTTCTTCTTTGATGGGAGAGGGTTTGTTTTCTCTGTGCTTTGCACCGTGTCTGGAATTCAAACTAGAATGAGAACATAATAAAAGTCACACTCGATCAATGACTTTCAAGCAAAGAAGGAGAAACTGCTGAATTTTGAGCGTGATGGGTTTTCATGGGGTTTTGAGGGGTTTTTTAACCTGAAACACCAACTTCTCCCACCTATTTCCCTTCTCTGGTTCAGGAAGGGAGTACTTCACCCTCAAGCACGTATATCCGAAGTCCAGCGGTCCTAAAGGTTTTTGTCCGTTCCCTTTTCTGTTTCTTGTTGCCGAAGGAAATGAAATGATTTGGCTGGCTCAACTATTCCTTGTTTTTAGCATTTCCACAGCTGCTGGCCAACTATCTCAGGTTTTTAAGGTTAATTTGTCGTCACTCTTCAAGACAACTGGCAGGGATGTGGGAAGGGTGTGGGATGTGGCAAGCAGTCTGCCAGCTTTCTTAAAGCTGCAATAACAAAACCCAGCATGGTCTTGAAGGTCTTGCTGCTGCCTTCCCTTTGCTGTGGTCGAGGAAGGTCTTGGGGGGGCTAAGGGAGCAGAGATTTCTGTTAATCATGGAGAAGAATGCTGTTTTAAAGAAATCCATTTTATTTTAAAGCTGCTCTGCATTTTGCTTAACACGGTAACTCATCTGAATAATGTATAGATGTAGCACCCTGTTGATGACCGCCTGTGCACAGTTGTCTCTAATACAGCTAATCTAGTGAGAGTTGCTCCCAGACATGCAGCAGAAGAATGCTGTTCATTAAGAAGCCATCAGGGGCAAGTAGTTCCACCCTTCCAAGTAGCCAAGGCAGCTGCGTAGACACAGTGAGATATATCCTGAAGATTACGCTGGTTAGTTTTAATTAAACTGAAGGTAACAGTTTTAACAGTTATATACGGTAGGAAAGAATGTTTTGTTTGCTTTTTGCCCGTGGAGGAGACGCTGTATCAACTTGACAGAATTTAGAGCCCAAAGGACTTCCTTGGATTGTCTGATTTGAGGGTCTAAAAGACCTTGGCATTTCATTCGTATGCCCTCCATAGTATTGACCCCAGGGGTTTTATTTGGATTCAGTTGTTGCATGCCACATTCAGAAAAGAGCTCAGAATGGAGGTCCCACCAAAAGTGATACCCATCTGGATAAGCTGGCCGTCCAGATGCCCATCTGGATAAGCCGAGGTACAGGATAAGCCCTGTGATTGACACCATATGCTACAGAAGAAGGTAAAAGTGTCATTAGACAACTGCAGGAAACCTCCTTTAGGAGTCCAGATCTGGAGAGGTGCTGCCAACATAAGCAGGGACAGCCAAATAACACCCACCAGATTAGGCTCTGAAGAAGTAAAATTCTCTGTATTGCCATAGAATATCATTCCGTCCTATCCGGTGGCTCTTGCTGTGCTGTAGCACTTGGGAGGTCTGCTCCGGTTTGCAGAAGAAAATAAAACTGGGATGCCCGGCAGGAGAGAACCTTCGTCCCAGTGGCTGAAGGTCTGAGGTGTGGTTGTCGCTGTTTCCTTGTGCAGAGCAGTAAGTGTTAGTAGCGGCGGAGTGCAGTACTGTATGTTCTGTGGTTGAACACAATAAGAGAGCGAATAGGAGGGATTCATGGGTTCAAGGGTCAGAACCGGTCCCTGTAATTATTCAGCTTGACCCTCCTTGTAGGAGTTAATTGTTTAGTTTTTCATATAAATCAGCTGGAAACGTGTTTTTTGGAGAGAAATACAGTCTTCAAGACTCCATGTGATGGTGAGTCTACCACCTGGCACCTGCTCCAGTGTTTAATTACCCACACTGCTAGGAAGTTGAGTCTTAATTCATGGTATTTTTTTATTCTAGATAATAAAGTCTTTGGGGCTGTCTGCCCTTTTAGTAAGTGTTTTAGCACGAAAGGACCTCTGACTCCTGATGCGACCCTAGATGCCACCAGAATGCGCAAATAGCTTGTTAACTGGGAAAAGCCCATGTTCCTGTTTACTCAGTCTTAAAGAAAAGGAGATTAAGGATTTGGGTTCCTCAGTGCAGTGACTTTTTTTTCTTCCCCCTTATCTTATAGGCTATACGGTGATATTTTCAGTAAGGGAATGAGCGTTGTTTTTTCACTTCTGTTGTTGTCTGGGGCTGGCACTAAAAATGTTCCCCTTTTTCAATTTGTCAACTGCATTGACAAATTACCCTTTGGCAAGGAATCCAGCGCAGTCATCTTGGAGTATAACTTTTCTGTCAGTCTAGCTTCCTTTATTTCTGCCAAAGGTATCTCTGGGAAACTCAGAGATCTGGCTATGTGGTTTTGTAAATAAGCTAATAAGAATGTTGATTCTTCAGCAGAAAAAGTGTTATAGAATAAATGCCCTGGTCAGGCGAAAGAATAGTTAAAGTCTGGAGGAAGTGACGACACTTTTGCTTGATTTGGGGCTGCTGAAATGTTATCTCACATAGCTTGGGACTGAAAAAGGTGTTAGGTTTTTTGAATTGGCTGCCAGTGGCTCCAACAGGCTCTTGGAAAGCCAAGGATTAGTCAGATGGAGGAATGTCTTGGCCAAAACTCTCTTTTCTCTGGCTAAACCCTCTCCCTTGGCAGCGCCGCACTGATTTCTTATAAAAGCTGCTGTGGAAGCTTGAGGTCGATGCAAGATTTCTTTATGAGCGTTGGATCCTCCTGCAGCCACTTAAAGTAGATGGAGAGCTCCTTTCTGCTCTGGAATGTAATGGTGAATACGGACCATTTCTCGGACATTCTGTTTGTTTTATGAACCTGCTCCTCCGGATTCTCCTTTTGTTCTTCCAATCAGTAGAAATGACTTTTTGACAAAGATCCCAATTCTTGACAAGGTAGGTGGTTTTGTCTGTCATGCATTATAGCAAAGAACTGATGGCTCCAAACAATAGACATGTTGTTCCCATCTCAAGATGTCAAGTGCAGGCGTCTTTCAGCTGTGATTACTGGCATGCCGTCGTTGGTTCCATCTGAGATCTCTTAATCTTTCCTGTCTTGGGAGGACGGCTCACAACAAAACAGTACCTAGCAACAAAAATACCTCAGGTCGGTTCAGGGAGAGCAGCAGAAGAGTTGTTATTAATCATGCTGAGATGATGCATTGTGGTTTAAAAAATTGGAAAGGAAAGGCCAGATTAAATATTGACATTTCCTATAGTCCAACTGTGTTAGCTTTCACTTTGGCTGACATGAAAAGGTATATTCAGTGAAAATGGGAAATAAACCCCCTTGTCTATGTTCTCCTGGATATGCCAAAGTGAAGGGGGGGCTGGGGCGGGGGGAAGAGAGCTGTTATTCGGGGGTGTTTCAGATGTGGCCTTCCAAATCTGTGAGAGGCTGAAGGGACTTCAGTTCTGGTCCTAAAGGCTACTTGAGTTTGAGTGTCAAGGGCAGACTGTCTTCAATGGAACCCATTTTATTTTAATTGAAAGCTTTGATGGAGCTCACTGTGCTAAAAAATGGGTTTAATAAACAGGTATCATAGCTGTGAAAGACCTGAGTCTTACCAGCAGCCTATGATGTGCTCTATTTAAAGAATAAATTTCAGTGCATTTCCAGCCTGCCTTTGTTTCAGCCATCTCTACTCAACGGCGATAATTTCATAAGGCTAAGTTAGACCTTAGTGTAGCAGATCTCCTTGATCTTCATGTCGTATGCTGAGTTCCACTAAAGATTCTAGAGAAGGGATGGTATCATGAGCTGTAAGTGAAAATATAAATAGTTTCTAACCGTACAGGAAAGAAATGTGGTTAGAAATGAGGAAGGTAGTGTTGTATGCGGAGGTATTTTGATGTTAAACCATTCTGTTCTGGAAAGCTTGGGGAACTTTCCACTCGACTCTTTCTCTTAGAGGTGGTAATTTGGAACCGATCCGTGCATTGCGACGTGGGTGGTGTGAGCAAACAGTGTCACGAGTGGGCACGGGTGGGTGGTTGAAATCGTAATTCACATTTTTTCTTCATATGATCTTCACTGAGCTGAAATGGTGCCACATCAGTCAGTCTGGTTTTGCTGAAGCCATTGGTTTCTGGTGGTAGCTTTTGACCGTGGCCGTCGTTTACTGCATGCCTTACCTGCAGGCGGTGAGCGAGGAGGAGCACACGGGTCTGTGGAAGGAATTGGAGAAAGGGCTAAAAGAATCTACTATTAATTTCTATCACACCTTCTAAATTAATTGGTTAGCCCAAGTAAAAGGAATTCAAGGCATTACTGTCAAAGCCCTTTTGAAAACTAGAGCTCCATGCTGACAAAACCCCAACTATGTGGTTTTTTACTGGTTCCCATAAACAAACGGCTTGTGTTCATCAGCCTAAGAAACAGCTTTAGGCTTGATACTCCCAATGAGTTAACTTGTTCATCTTCTGGAGAGAGCCGGGTTTTACAACCTCTGTGTGCCAACTACAAGACTTTAAGCAGAAAAGAAAGAAAAATTATCCCCCGGAGAGTTCAGATTGCTGGGAGATGATGTAGACTAGCATAAAGTTTTGAAGCGATGCATACAATGTTCTTGTCAGGGTTTTTTTTTAAGTTGTGGCTGTATCCTGGTAAGTAGCTGAGAAATGGCTTTCCTCTGGTAATAGCCATAGTTTGTAGGTAATGGCTTGTCAGAAACAGCGTTGGTTCATAAAGGTTAGCTCTGTGAAAATGTCTGCAGCGCTTTTTCTTGCTGCTACCCGGAGGGTACCACCGAGGGACGCAGAAGAAGGGCTGGGAGTACACGGCGAGGAAGCAATCAAGACGTTTTCTCTAAGAGGTAATAAATGGTAATTCTCGAAGTGCTGGACTGTTTGTCATCAAGGATACGTGGCACTAGATCAAGCAGTAGGATTTTTAAGAAGGGTAGAAAATCAGTTCACTCGCTCTCACAAAACTTCAGCGTTAAACAAAACGCGTGGCTTTACGTGAGGAAAGTAATTGGGGAATATCTTGTCTTTGCTATTTGAAATTGCCCCAAAGTTAACGAATTAAGAAACAGTTTGAACTTCGGGCTTTCTGTGCTAACTGGGGAGGAAGGAGGTTTGGCAGCCAGCAGGAATAAGAGCGCTTGTCACCGCTTGAGGGGATTTGGGAGAATTTCTTCAGCAGATTGGAGGGAAGAGTGAAAAGTTCACATCAGCCTAGAGGTACGTGTGAGATTTGCTGAGTGACTTTTGTGGAAGATGCCCTTAGAAGACCCTGTTGTCAAAATCCTCGAGTTCGGTTTTAAGAAAAAAATCAAATTTTGCCCTGATGGTGTCCACCAGACCTCCCTTTCCCGTTACCAAAACCTTTGCTCAGTAGTGACAAAGTGGCCCGATCCCCCTTCTCCAGCTGCAGAGTGCTGCAGGGAGTCCCCATGTGGTGGCAAAGAAGGGAGCCCTTTTCTCCCTGCGTCCCGAAGGCACGTGTCTGCCACCTCATCTGGCCGTCGCCACTGCTCCAGCGATCACGGCGACCCAACCGCAGCTTTCCTGCTTCGGCTGCTGAGGCTTGCACCCGCAGTGTGGCACATATGGAGAATCTGGCACGGCCACCAATCCGCCCTGCTGTCTTTTCTCTGCTTGGCAGCACACCCTGAGGGCAGAGGTTTGGCTCAAGCTTGGCCCGTCCCAATGCACAGTGTCAACTCTCCGCAGGGCTGGCTCGGGACTGGGGCACTAACTTCGCCATCTCTTTCTCCCTGTTTTTTCTAAAGCTGCTGTCGTTCCATTAAAATGGAAATTCAGAAGAACATGCCTTTCTTTGTAAACTCGTGGACAGAACTCTGATAATTTATTGAAAGAGCCCGCGCATCCTCGGGAAGGCTGACTGCTGCGGCAGGAATCTCGTCGCAGTAGTGGCTTCTTTTTGTCTTGGCATTGGACTGTGTCTCTGCGGTAGAAGCGGAACGTGGCTAAATCTCTGCTAAGAACCTCTTGAGGGAGCTTTCGTAGAGAAGGAGGGAATGAGTGACTCCAGGGTGTAAGGCAGAGGTATCATCAGCCTGTCAGGGTACCAGCACCCAAAAGCATCTGTCCTTGATTACTGAGTATTGGTGACATCAGGGCTTAAAGTGGGGGTTGCTAAAAATAATTCCAGTAGTTTAACGTGAAACTGCCCTTTGTAAAAGATGCTAACTTGAGGGACCGAGAGATGAGAACCTGTTTCGTTGAGGTTTTTGGCAGCAAAAGGGAGCAGGCAAAGCAGCGCATTAGCCCTTTGGTGTGCAGCGCAATCTGGTCGTGTCCAATACTTGGGCACCGTTACAGTTTTGCAGCGGGCGTATCCAGCCTCCCTCTAAACAGACACGTTTTTCTGCTACGAAATATTGAAAAATCATTTGAATGCGTCACCTGTCAAATCCATGCTGGTCTTTGTTTTTTTTTTCCAGGGCATGCCCTCAGTGGAATATGCAATATGAGAACATATTCCTGTCAGGAAAAGCAGCGTGCAGAGCACATCCATTGGCTTTGTCTTGTCAGCCCAAGAGCTGAGGCTTGATGGGCAAAGAGTCTCGTTTCTTGGTCCCACGAACACAAAGCCTCCAGATTTCATTTTAGCTTTGCTTTTCTACATAGTGAGGGGAGATGGGTTTTTTCCTTCCAAGTTGGATTTCTGTGCCTGCCCATCGCTAACGCTGGAAACGGGCTGCTTGCTTCGTGCTCGGGCTTGTAGTGGGAATAGTCACCACGCTCTTGCCAGTCACATTCCTTTCTAGTTCTGACAAAGGTCTCTGGATCATTTTCTGTCTCGGGTTTGTCAGCTATCACTGGTCTCTGTCACACGTGAGTGGAGAGAAGGCACACCTCACTATGGACAGATGATTTACTTAAGTTTCCTCAGTTTCAGTTCTTCTTGCCGTTTGCCATAAAGAGCTGTCTGGAAGAAACCGTGACACCTTCCACCGCTGCTCTTCATGGAGATTTTAGTCTTTCTTTACATAAAATGTTCCTTTCATGTTTTTGAGTCGCTGGTAGCGATGAACCAGAAACAAATTTGTAACGTAATTGTGACGCCTGAGCAGTTTCTTCAGGAGAAACTACAAAGAACTCGATCGAAATATCTGTATGTAGTAAAAGGAGGTAAGACTGTATTATGTCTGCCCTGAATTGGTGGGACCCCAAGGAAGCTGATGTAGTACTTTCATGTGGCAGACCTTGAGTTTTAAATACTACATCTGGTGCAAGGAGGGGTTACGGTGGAACCCAACGGAACAGCACAGTTTGAGAAGACATGTCCTGAAGCACGAAGGCAAGAAGTGAAGAGCTGGAGTGCAGCCTTCGGTGTGTGGCTGCTGATCACGAGTGGTAACAGATTTTAAAGTGAAATGCTCATCTCTATACCAGTATCAAAGGGGAAGGGATGAACTCAAACATATCCTCACCCTCTTTGATGCTGTGCGATTCAAAATACGTGCTGACATTCAAGAGATGAAAGGTGAGACGAGGAAAAAAGGAGTTTTAATGCAAGAGATTTGCTAGTAGTTTTCAAAGGTTTTGTTCAGTTTTAATACAGAGAAGGTTGATCTAAGCACGTTAAACTTTTGAACAGCAGATGACCCTCAGTGATTTTACCCAACATTCATACATTTATGCACAACAAGCAGATATAAATGAGTATTTCGAAAGGCGGGATGCAAGCATCTGCGTGTCAGACCTGAACCGGGGACTTGCAAACTGGTTCTGACCGGGGAACCGGTCTCGCTGTGAGCCTGTCCCGCTGCCAGGGCTGACAGTCCGCCTTTTAGAGGAGAGGGGTGTTCAGCCTGAGCTCCCCGCTGTCACAGTCTTTCCAGGCTGGAGCAGGTTTGTGCACAACTCCCTTCGAGCGCGGTAGCTTCGGAAGTGTGGTCGTACCCATTATGCTGAGAACCCTGGAGAGACCTCACGAAAAAGGAGGAAAATACCAGTTTGCATTTACATTTGAGGCTTTTAAAATGGAATAAAGGGAATGTTGAGACTTTGAGTATTTTTATATTTGTCAAACCCAAATTTTTTGCCCTTGTCTCTAAGCAAATATGAGCCTCCAGCGGGCACTGTTGTATCCTCAGGGTGCTGTTTTCGAGTAGACTGTAGAGCTCAAAAGCAAATGATCCAGAAACTCAAAATGTTGTATATTGGGCAAAGTTTGGAGAAATTTGGTTTTTTTAAGGCACGGATAGTTGGTTTTGTTCTGATAGAGAAATAAGAGAGGGATTAAGGCTGAGAACGAGTCACTTTGGGAAATCCTTTTTTACAACCCTGTTCTCGGACCATAAGTCCGTGTCATCCTTTGGCATGAAACCTTTCACGCCCCCACCCCTTTGCTCATTTTGGAGCCACCATGTCATGGAGAATTTGTTCATGTTGCTGTTCCTGCAGGATTGTTCCACTTCCCTGTTGCCGCTGTTCACGGGCTGTCGTGCTACCGACTTCCTTTAAACACCTCTTAAGTTTTAGAGCTCTGGCTGTATTTCTGAAGCTCCGAGATGGACAGACAAGCTCAACTTCTTGCTTATGTTTTCACTTGGACCTTTCAAGATCTTTTCTGCTTGGGAAGAGAGCAAAGAGGGTGAAAAGACTCCTCTGCATATTTGCTTGGCGGCGTTTTGTGAGAAGTTTTGTTTGATGTTTTGGGGGTTTTGTTCGGTTTTGACAGTTTGATAGAAGAGGTGGCAGATGAAGCAGTGCCTGTGTAAGAAGCGCTTGTGGATGACCACAGTTTTGCAGTACTGAGTGAAGGTGGGTTTTGTGGGACAATAGGGAGAGGAAAAAAAGTATGCTGTGTGTGAAAAAGGGGATCTAATACTACGTACATGAAGTAGAGGAGGTAAGATGCCTGAAGAAGAGGAAAGGACGAAGTGGAGGCAGCAATGAGTGTAGGGAGGAGCGTGAGGGGGGAGAGCAGTGCTGCAGCCTCACCTGGAGCTCCGTGCCTTCTCCATCCCCAGCATTAGCAGGTAAACTCATGCATATTCATAGCGATAGAAATAATAACAATAATGAAAATTGGTAGCAAAATCAAATTAACGTGGTCTCCTGCTGCAGAAATATTTACCCGATGTGTCCTGCCAGTTACAGAGATTGGCATTAAACCTAGACATTACCTCATCTTCCTGGGCAGACAGCCTATTTCTATGCTAAGCAAGTCTGCAGGAGTGAACAACTGAATACCTGCCTGATTAGCTGTGCAGCAGCAGATCCTGGTTAGAAGCGATTTCCCTTAGCGCTTTCTCTCTCTCCTGCTCTCTGCGAGGTTTGTCACCATGCGCTCGCAAACCGTGTTTTTCATCTTGAAGGCCACGTTGCAGGGGAGCTCGGCCAGACAGGTGGGCTGCTGTAAATGCTGAACCAAATCAGAAAGGTCAAGAAGAACAGATGGAAAGAAGTAAAGCGCGTACATACGTGTGTGTATCGCCCTCCCCGTCTCTGCGAGTGTCGGTGCCAGCTAGGTGAAACTGGATTAATGAGGAAGGGAGAGATAAGTGCTAAGAGGATTGTGCTGTAAAAGGAGATTTTGGGGTTTGAGAATAGACAAGGGTTTCTTTATGAAAACTTTAATTGGCTACCTCAGATCATTTCTTGAGCTTTGCTCCTGGGTGGCAAATCATAAGTTTCCTGCTGGGCGTAAAATCATAGCATAATTATGATAGTTGGCCTGTGTAGAGTGTCTTCTATCAGAGACGCCCAGCATGCTGTATATGCCTTAAAAAATTAAGCCTCATAATGTATTTCAGACAAGTAGTCTGACAAGTAGCAATAAAAATAGTAATAGGAAAAAAACAAAGTGGAGGGGAAAAAAAAGCTCCAACAACAACAACAGTCGATTTTGTTGCAGCAGCTTTAAAAGAGCATCATACCATCCACCTGCTTGGCTACTGCTACTCTTTTTCCATAGCAAGCTTCAGGGAGCCCAGGATGCAGTATCGCTGCTACTGATGAGTTGAAGTCCTCGCGGTAATGCCCCTGTGCATTCAAGAGCTGCGGAGGTCCGCAGGTCACCCCTCTACCTCGGTGTTGGCACACCAGTATTTTCCCGTTTCAAAAAGCTGGCCACCCGGCCACCTCTGTGATCTTCCACCTCCTTCTGTCCTGCCAAAACACACGTGGCTTCTCTCGGAGCTGCTCTACTGGGTGGCCGAGCTCTGGAAGTAACTTTTCTCCCCACGTTACTGGTCCTCGTTCCGAGGAAGCGTACGGCTGAAACACGCACTGCTCTCCTGGAGATGGCCTGGGCAGACCTGCGTAATGGCTGAGATGTTTTCCAGGAGGGGTGTTTTCTGTTGGTAAACAGCAGCAAGTCGCTGTCTCCTGAGTGTCTTTAAGGAGGAGAAAACCCTTAAAAAAAATTCCCGTCTCTTTTAATGGCAGTGATAAAGGCGCTATAAAAACACCGGTTCTCCACTCTCTAATTACTGGTAGAGCTGAACGTTTTAATTTGTAAGGCTATCATTTTGGTTAAGTGGCAGTTAATATTTGTGACAGAAATGTTAAAGAACGCTCACAAAGGAATAGGCATCCAGATGCTCAACTTTGCTTATGAGGGTTTTGTCATTGTTTTCATGAAATCCGTCGGAACAGCAGCACCGTCTTATAGAGAGACTTTAAGAGGCAGTAGCGTAGAAGAGATGTCATCAGCAAAAAGGGAAGCAGTGTCCTGACATTCCTCAAGGGAACAGTAGAAGTTTATGGCCCTCGGGAGCAGAGAAGGAAAAGGATGTTTGCTTGATCTCACTAAACTATGTCAAAGTTCTGCATTTCATCAAAATATCTGAGGGAGGTCTCTGACCTAATTGGTTTTTTCCCTCAGCAATATAAAAGATACTGAAATTCTACATAATTCCTGTGTTTCTAATAGTTCGTAGTCAAAAAAGGGCACGCTCCTGTTGCTAGCGATTTGGCCTAGTTCAACGTAGACCGAAGACCTTGAACACCTTTCAGACAGGTTATTTAAGTAGTGAAAGAGTCGCAAAGTCCAATTGTCCCCTTTAAGAAAGGACAAGTAGACCAACGGGGTACTTCTGGCTTTAATTTGTAGCTAAATTATGAAAGTCATGGCACTTCTTGATTTAAGAATTAGATCTTTGATAGCATTGGGGCCAACTAGTGTGGTGGAAGATGGAGCTGCCTGAGTTATCAAAGGGTACAGGCATTAGCTTGTCGGGTAGGAGAAGCCCTAGTGCTCTCAGCATGAGTTTGAAGGAGTCATCTCCATAACCCTCGTGCCTGCAGGCGGGAGTGACTAACAGAAGAAGAATAAAGTAGCTCATTTCTGAAATAAAGGGGCATTTTCCATTCTGTCATCTGCAGATGAGAAGAATGGACATTGGGTTATGACACTCCTCTCTAAATTTTTCTCAAGGGAAAACAGAGGCCGAACATAATCTTTTTTTTTTTTTTTCCCCAGAGTATTTCCTCACTTAAGGCCAAAGCAGGAACATCATTGCTTAGACGTGACAGAAGATATGCTGTTGTTTCAGTAGTCATGTGCAGTGCCGGCACAACCCGTGCTGCTTTTTGGCCAGTGGCTGTGCAAGAGTGACCAAAATTTTTTTCAGTAATTAAATTTTCCTTTTAAATCCCAGGTCTCAGACAAAAGAAGAAAGAAGTGTAAGCCATTGGTTACAACTCTCCTCTTCAGCAAGAATTTTTGCTTCTTCTCAAGAAAGAGAAGTATCTAGAAGTTGTCCTGTGGCTTATCTTTTGACCTGGCAATTTACATCTCCATCTCCATTGGAAATGTAGCAGGTTGCTAACAGGGAGGTGTGGTAGATTGCAGAATATCTTATCTTATCGGCAATCCCTGCCTGCGTCAACATGACAGAACAGTGCTGGCACTGCGTACCTGGGGCAAATCAAGTTACTTCCTCTTTAATATATATTTTTAATGGCCTTGAACTCCTAGATCCATTGAGTGAATGGTGCGATCTCTGCATTTGGGAGGTGTATCCTTTCACATGATGATGGGTGTGAATTTAAATACTGTCGTGTGTTTCGCAGACGGAATTGAACTAGGCAGAGCTCGGATCGGAGGAGAGACTGCTGAGTCTCTGCACACCACGCTCCGCCAGTGGCATCCGGAGCTTTAGAGGGGCTGCAAGGGAAGAGGCGGGATCCATCCTCCACAGCCTAACTGTTCAGCCGAGCACAGCTGCCGAGGTGCTGGCGTTTGGGGTGGGGAGGTGCAGCATTGCCCACGGTGCGCTCTGTGCTCAGCAGCGTTGTCTGTGGTCCAGCACGGACAGGGAGCAAGTGGCAGAAGGCTCCTCCAGCTGCAGGGAGAGGTGCCTGGCTGTTCTCCCGGCAGCAGGGATAGTGACGTACGTATCTCCACCGAGCCAGGAGCTCTGGCTGACCTTCATTTTCATGAAGCTCAAACTACTTTGTGGCTACAAAGAGAATAGAGGCTCCCTTTGTACAAGGAGTCGCATGGAGAATACGAGGGGTGATGGGTACAAGTTACTACTGGGGACATTCTGATTAGATCCAAGATGAAAAATTTTCGCAATGAGAACAATCAGCCATTGGAATAATCTCCCCAGGGAAGTGGTGGATTCCCCAACACTGGACACTTTCAAGATTCAGCTGGGCAGGGTGCTGGGCCCTCTTGTCTAGACCATGCTTTTGCCAAGAAAGGTTGGACCAGATGATCCTTGAGGTCCCTTGCAACCTGGGATTCTGTGAGTCTACTTTTTTAGCAGAGTGCAGTGTTTACCGGATGCTGCTAAGCTCTGGATATTTTCCTCTGCTAATGTTTCAGACGCTTAGAAGCCAATGAGAATTACTATGTGCTAAAACCACTGCAAAACAGTTCCTCCCTGTTTAATATTCCTAAAGAAATAAGATTTCAGTGACTGTGATCATGGCACACACGCACACGTGCATGAGGACGTTCATTTGCCTGTTGCCTGCCTACTTCTCGCCCCTCTGCTAAAACTTTGGAACCAAAAGCTCCTCAAAAGAGGAACAGGTGTTAGGTGTGATGGTTTCTTCAAAAGTGAGAAGCAGGTGAAAGAGAAAGACCTTATTCGTGAGCCCATCGAACAAAAAGCTGTGGGAAGAGCCCAGTGCCTGCTCAGCCCCAGAGTCTGTGTGGGAAAGGGATGGTATCAACGCTTCAGCTGCTGGAAGAACTTTTGTTAGTGCTTGCATCCTCCTGACCATCAGCGATTCAGCCGCAAAGCTCTGGGAAATCAGATGTTCTGTTCTTCACAGACCCGTGTGTGATTCTAACATTTCTCTTGAAGACCACAGAGGGTGAATGAATACTGCCATGTTGGTATCTCCGGAGCTGCACCCTCTCCAGTAGCAAAGCAGTTTGTGTGATAGCCATGCCAGTTTGCCTGCACATTTCACCAAAGCTCTTCAGCAAGGCAGAGTTGCTGTTGCCTGCAAAAGCTTGAAGGTGCTTCCCCTTTCATGCCCATTTACTTCTTGTCTTTGCAAATCAGCCAGGAATAGAATCAGTTGTTATGGGCCATGTTGTGGTCACCTTTGGTCCAGGAGCTAGACTGGGACATCAGATTTCTTTAACACAAGCCAAAAAGCCATCAAGGTGGCAACTGATTTCATTTGTTACCTACTACAGATGGATTTGAATTGGCAATTTAGCAGTTTTTTTTCTTCAGCTTTAAAAATCAGCAGAAAGGATGGCTAGTAAGTGATGTTATGGTACTGAATAAAAGAGTTTTATTGAAGCGATTTTGCAGTATCCTATGTGCTTAGATACACTGAAGAGGAAACAGAAAGTAGGTACTAAATGCTTTATCTTTTACTCACCGTTAAGGAGGTGGTGTGAGTACGTGTGAAAATTTGTTTGGTTTTTTAGGACCTGGTTTTACTCGCCATATTAGAGAAATCTGAAAGTTTAGTTACTGAAACACGCGTTAATCTTGGCTCTAACCAAAGACAGGCGATATTTTTCAAAGGTAGTAGTAAGGATGCAGCATAAAATAAGAGGTGTCAGCCTTAGGGAATTTTCCTCTGCTAAAAGGCTGCTCAAAATGTTGATTCTATTTTTCTCTGGTGATTCATGACATTATTTGGGCTGTATTGGCTGATCTTCTTGCAAGATGCAGTGTAACGTACCTTGAGAGATGCTTAAAAATAGTCTAAATTGAATTAAAAGGCAGATGTTGAGTGGGAGATTAAGTAAAGGAGGAAGAAGAACATAGTTTTCATGAGCTCTTTTGATTTATGGAAAATTAATAAGTAATCATTTGCAGAATCTTAAACGCGTTCGTATTTCTCGGTCTACTCGCAGTGTGTGTCTGTCTCTGTGTACACACAGCTGTGTGTGGAATGCCCTCCATCGCTGTCCTCGCTCAAATAAAACACTGTTTGCTTACAAGAAGATTTAATGAATTCCCCAAAGACCAGGGTCATGCAGTTTAGCATCAGTGGATGAAGCTGCTTCCTGTAGTAGTGTTTTTTCTGGATTGTGCAGTGTTTGAGAATAGGAAAGAGAGCTTGCGTGGTGCTGGGAACCGTGTAAAAAGGACCTGTGGATAGGAACAGGTACGTGCACGTGTTTTGGTGCTCACACATACCCGTGACTCTGTGTGAATAAGAGTCACTTCCAGCCTTCTGAGATTTTTTGGATCTCAGGCCAAGAGTTTTTATGCACCTTGACCTTGCGCAAGTCCTTGCTGTTTGCGTGAGTGACAGCAGATACACGGACAAGTGATGATGTGTTGAATGTGACTGTTCAACAAGTGTAATTGGAACATCTTCTTATCTTGAAGCTCTTAACGTAACTCACAAACAGCAATTTAACTACCCCGATAACACCGTCCAAGTGGGGTGGACATCATATCACCCCCCTTTTCTAAAAGGCAGATGGAGTGAGACATAAAGAGGTCCTGTGTTCTGCAGGTAAAGTTGGACTCCAGAGCTTTTGACTCCAAAGCCATCAGAGAATTATTAATAGACCATTGTTAATGCATGCTCTTACTTATTCATCTGTGAACACCATTACGTGTTCATACGTGTTATATGTGTTCAGAATGTTGAAATCCAGTTACATAAAGCTCTAGTGCATGAATAGGGCAAGATTTCGTAGCGGGAAAGGTGAAACGCCACATCATGCTGTCACGCTGAAGCTGAAAGGATTCACTCTACAAGTACAATTAAGCATCAGACTGGGGAAAAAGCCAAATATTCCGCTTCTGAAAACAGAGATCTGGTGCCGTGTCTGTAGGGCCCAAGTGCTGGACTGTAGCCCCACGTGTTTGTACACAATATTGTAAGTGTTTGGAGCACCCGTATCTTGCAAATACTTTTCTTCAGTTTGTTAAACGTATTGTAGGCACGGGGAGAGGGAACAGAGAGGAGTGATTGTAACAGGTATTAAAATTTGCACCTTTTTTCGCTCAAAGCTGCACAAAGAGACCTTACAAATCACCGAGTGCTGGAGTGTTAGAGAGAAAACATTTGTGCTACCAGAAGTGTAATAAAATTTGATGGCTAAAGCAGTAAAACGGTGAATTATCCTTATTGCTGAAGTTCCAGGGAAGGATGGAAGTCGTGTTTGATAGCAGACCTTTATACCCTATCCCTTTTCAGTTTTATTTGCTCATCAAAGTAATACTGCTCAAAAATGATGTTACGTAGGCAGGGTATCGTACATACCAGTGTACACGGAATCTAGGGGGTGCGTCAGTTCGCTCACTGTGATGTAATCTCTGTCATAACTACATGCTGGGTAAACAGCATCTCTGCACTGACAGCAAGCCAGGAGGGCTGGATGCATCAGCAATGGTGAAGATGATTTCAGGTGCTTCCATTGTTGCCTAACTGGAAGCATTTCCCTTCTCGGAAGGAAAGGAAACAGAACGCTTCAGAGAGGGATTTTGCCGCCAGATTTTGTAGTTCTACCAACGTCTAGTTTTCAAGTCGTAGTAAGATATGGGACTTTAGAGAGGTTCAGGGACAATTCACCTCCCTTCGTATTACCATAAGGATCCTGCTACCACATGCCCAGAGGTGTGGGTTGTACACTGCAGAGTAGTAAAGGGACAATAAGGTATGAGTCTATAAACATCAAGTAAGTCTAAACATTTCTTCTGAGATATTCTTGGCTGAAGTGTTTATTCCTATGTGCATGGCTGTTCCCAATTTTGGGTTTTTTTAATTATTAGTATTTATTGATTTGCTGAGAAGGTGGTAGTAAAAACAGCCGTTAAAATGAAATTTTGGGATCCCTGGATAATGATGCTGATATACATCAACGTTATGTACGTGGGTACAGATGAAGGGCTCAGGCTATATTGAGTCTGACAGTTACTATCTCCATGGTCACTATATCCATCCATTCAGGTTTAAGTTATCCAGCTTTTTCACAGAGGAAAAGAAACTTCATTACCAGGTAGATCCAAGTGTCTGTAAGACAATTCTGCCTGGACACGTGGGTGTGCAGTCCTGGTATTGGTAACTCGTCATTTCCAAATGGGTTTCAAGGACTGTTCTGGAAGTCCATGTTGCTCAGTGCAGACTCGTTGGAGCTAGTAAGAGCATAACCCCATGGCACTTCTGGGGACAATGTGCTCGGTGTCTGGGTGGGTCAGCTTCAGGGGTTAGGTCTCCTGCTGGCATTCAGACAGTGGCAGACACAACTGTCGGAGAGGACACAGGGCAAAGAGAAGCATCCTGAAAAGCAAACGCAGGGTCCATACGTTGTGCAAACCCAGGATCAGTACTCTGTAATGATGAGCGTGTGAGGCATTGCGGGAGAGACTAGTGCAGAAGTTGGGCTTTGAGCAGGGTCCACAAGAAGTGTGGGATTTTGTGCTGGGCAGGAGTTCCTTCTTCCTCTGGACCCCTCATCAGCTTGTTAATTCCTCTTGCAGGAGTCAGTCAGTCAAGGCTGGTGCCTAGTAATCACCAGGAACGGTCTGAGGTGCAGGACCTCCAAAGGAGCCAGCAGCTCTGAGTCGCCGCAGGGGTAGTGCCAGTGCCTTGCTGGTTATCTGTGAGACCGGACATTTCCTGCAAGCAGCGATGACGAGGCAGCTGTGGATGGCTGGTGGTTGGTATCTAATGTCATTGATAGTATCTCTTTGCCAGGAAAGTGTTTGATGCCGGTTCCGGAAGATCAGCTTCTTCAGAAGCGACACGTGTAGGTACCAGCTCTCAGATTGGCGATGGCAGCTTGATGGAAACACGCTCGGTTCCTGTGCATTTGAAATTCCTCCTAAGCTCCAGACATTTGCAAATCTCCATCGATAAGTAGTATGATGGGGATGAGTTGTTTGTGGAGTTTCTTTGAAGTTTTTTTTAATACCCCAAACCTTAAAGATGCCAGTCTCTGCTAGCAAACCAAGCACTTAAATTCTTCATTATAATATTAGAAACAAATTTGGGAAAAGAGAAACGCAGTAAATCATGTCAGGAACACTTCAGTAACTATTATTTAAGACCTTTCAGGTATAAATTAGCTGTGGAAGCAGAGAAGCAGTTCAGCACCGAGTTCCCTTCCGGGGCTCTCTGTTCCCAGGCATACCCGGAGAGCTCCTGGATAGTGCCAAGTGGAAATGAAGCATCAAGCTGTCTCCTGAGCTTCGTCAAACTTCCCGTGTCACTTACTGCACTGCAGCTTTGTTCAGATGGCGCCGGTTAGTAAGCAAAGGAAACATTTGAGAAACTTGTTTGGTATTAAGTTAGGGCATGCAAAAAGTTCCTCGGAATGTTAATTTTCTATTCTTCTGTCTAGGAAGGTAACTGAAGTGCAGTTCTACCCAGTTATCCACATGATAAATACCTTTTTTTAGAAAAATTCCTGGCTTTCCAGCATCTTGCAGACCATTTACGTTAAAAATCGTGACTGGGATTACAGCATCTTATGCCTCCACCTTTGATTCTGAGGTGTTGCCTTTGGTCAGGGGAAGCTCTGTACTGAGAATGAGCGTAGGTCATTAACACAACTTCTTCTCCGTCAGCTAAAAGGGTAGATACCAAAGTACTCATCTGGTTAACACTTTACCACCTCTTCATTATTTGTGGTATTCAGCCTCAGCTTTGAAAAAGGGGTGGGCTGTCTTCCCACAGTTTTTTGACCACTTTGACCATGCGTATACGCTTACCACGATGTAGTTGTTTTCAGGGGTGATTCCCTTCTTGACATACTCTATTTCTAGAAAGAATTCTCTGAGTTTAGTATGAATAAAGTGGCTTCTCCACCCTCCATGAGCGTTTCCTCCATGAGGGGTATGTTTTTGTGGGGTTTTTTTGGGGGGAAGGAGACGGGATAAGTGTCATCCCTACAGAACAGAATGAAGGTGTTTCTGCTCTGTCAGCTGTGCATTTCCACAGCCTTTAAACATAGAGATTTCATCTCAAACTTGGTCTCTAAAGGCACTTTCTAAAGGTGCTGCCATTTACAGTGCCTAAGAATATTTTTCCTTGTTTTCTTTTTTCCCCCTTAAATTGTGGTTATGTTTTCTCAACATTAAGTCCAATGTCTTCCTTTTGTTTGGAGAATGGTGCTATATTAGAAATGCATCTGCTGCGTATATTGTGGAAGCTAAATGGTGGGGAGAGAAAGGGGCAAAGTGTGTATATATCATTTACAAATGGCTTTGCTTTGCAAGTCTAAGCCTTGTTCAAATGTAGGTTGATTTTTCCAAGATCTTATCCTGTGGGTTTTGTACTGTACAAATAGACTCCCAGAGGAAGTGTAAACCAGCTTTGCGTGTGTATGAATTATTTTTTTTCCATTTAAACTAGTTGTCTCTAGAAGGTGGAAGCACCCAATACACTTTATTAGATCACTGAAAAACTAGGCACTGCTTATTCTGTATTTGAGGGGAAAAAAAAGCTTTATTGAAGCCACACCGTCTCAGTTTTGGGTTGCTTAGCAGGTAAAACTGTTCATGGTAGTATACAAAGACCTTTTGAGGTGGAGTGCAGGTCTCTGTTACCTGTCCATGGGCTGCTGAGCTGTGTTTGATTTACCAGCCAGAGCTGAATTTTGTCTGGTGTAACGCTTGCTTATATCCCAGTGTGTCTTACTTTTCTGTAAGGGTCTTGCTGTCTGGTTTTGGGAGTAGAAGAAGGACAAAAGATAGAAAAGGTTGCAGCTCCACATATTTAATCCAGTTCTTAAGGTTTTCTCAGGCAGCTACTTGCTTTATATTGAATTTAAATAACTTGGATCTTTATTGCCTAATTAATCTCAACATATTTCTTTCAGTTTTCAGGCTGTTGCAGTGCTGCTAAGTACCCAAAGTGCACTTCAACGTAGTTCTAGCACCACAAAATCAAGTTATTTCTGTTAATATCATTTTTGTCTACATAATGGATTAGATTTGTTTCATTTGTTCTCTGTCTCCTGCCCTCACATCTACCTACATGGGACATTGCTCAGCTACATCTTGGGGATTTCTTCTTCTACGACAGTTACTCTTCACGCCATCCTCACCATATCCTCAGACGCGGGTATCTTCAGGCAGCATCGTGGCGACAGGGAGAAGCTGTGGTTTAAGTACTCCAGCTCTCTTTAGCTGACAGAGTATGTTTTGAGGAGTTTTTCTTTCTGCTGCAGACTTGAGGCTTGTCTGTGTTTCAAGGCTGGACAAATAAGTAGGGAGCTGTAGTTGTTTTTCTGACCCTCCTTCTTGCTGAATCAAGCAGAAATTCTATAGTGAAAAGAATCTGACCCATTATTTTGAATAGTGATGTTAATTGTACCTCATCATCCATTACCTAATTCAGGTCGTGCTTTATTTTGCTTAGTTTAAATTTTCATTCAGATTTGGTTAACCCAGGAATGCAGAGCAGTGACATTAAATATGTGGTTAATTTGAAGAACTTCAGATTCAGCAAACCAACCTTTAAATATCACTAACAGAACGTTGGAGTGGCGGCAGCATTCTTTCAGCGTTCTATAATTTTTATAGACTTGATTGATTGCTCATGTTAATGCTTTTTTGGTATAATTCTTCCCATTTGTTCCCAGGAGAAATTTCAAGTTGAAATAGAGTAGAGCAATTTCACAAAAATATTTTTATTTTTTTGTTTGTTTGGGTTTTTTGGGTTTTTTGGGGTTTCTTTTTTTTGCATTTGCATATCCAAAAGAAAAGGATACAGGCAGTTAAAGAACGATTTGTATCCTTCAGGAGTTTTGGAAAGTTCCTCCACTGCACCCGGTCAAAAACTCTTCGTAACCAGCAATGCTTCTGTGATGTACAACGGATCCCCCACTTCCTCCATCAAACAAGACGTGATCTCACATTTACATTTACTTTCTTGCAGTGAATATGAGATCAAAGCCTTCTCCTGTACTTTAACATAGTCTTTAAATGCAAACTGGGCTGTAAAATGAGATGACCATTCTTGTAGTTTGGGTGTCTCACACTCCCAAATACTCTCTCTTCAGTGGTCTTAGAGCTGTCTGTCTGAGTCTGGTGTCTCACTTAGGAATAGACAAATGGTTGAAGTCGCTGTGGTGGGAGCTAGGTGGAACTTGAAGGCTGGTGTAGACTGAATTGAAACTGGGAATCTATAACATGGTGAACCTTGCAAACCACGTGTATGTGGAGAAACCAAGCCCAGTCCGTTTTGACGTGCAGACTCATCATTGGCCTTCGTCTTTCCTTCTGTCGCCTGTTTTCTCTCCTCTAGCTGGCTGTTGGGAAGTGCTGTGGCCAGTTCAGAGGAGCTGCTGCGTGTTTCAGCCACGGGGTGCCTGCAGTAGGAGATGGCCTCTGCACTGTCTTGGCTATGCATTGCTCAGAAATATCACATCTGACTTCACTCCGTTGTTTGTGTGTGTGGAGAGAAGGACCTGGTAAAGGAAAAAATTGGAGGAATTGAGGTTTCTCTTGGATTCATTTATCACTGATGTGAGCTGGGTATAACAGTGCAAATCAACAGAACTATTAGCTTGAGAGAGACTGAGGTCTGAGTCAGGTCCTGAAGCTGGAGGACAACAAAGAGAACTGAAGCCTGAGGACAACTAAGAGAACGGAGCCAGGCTCTTTCCAGTGGTGCCCAGTGGCGGGACCAGAGGCAATGGGCACAACCCAAAACACAGGGGATTCCCTCTGAACATCAGGAAATACTTTTTTGCTGTGAGGGTGACTGAGCACTGGCACAGGTTGCTGAGAGGCTGGGGACTCTCCATCCTTGGAGATACTCAGAAGCTGCCTGGACTTGGCCTGGGAAACTGCCCCTGGGTGGCCCTGCTTGAGCAGGGAGGGTTGGTCTGGACCAACCAGAGCTCCAGACCAACGTGACCTCCGGAGCTCCCTTCCAACCACAACCACTCTGTGAGTCTGTGATCCATGGAATGTGACATGCTGGGATGCACAATAATAGCATCATGATTACTCACAAACTCACATTTTTTATTTTTAAACCCGAAGTCCAGACTTTCAAGTATGGATGTCTTCTGTTTTCTGTTTCCATGCAGTGTGTCTGTAGCTCATGCAGCTTCTGCACTTAAAACACACGGTCAAGTTGATACGTAGAATGGGTCTGAAAAAAGGTGAAGGAATGGAGAAATTAAATTAGAACAACCCTTTATTTACAATAAGTAGCCTCCTTTTAATCGGAGCTCCTATTAAGCTTTTGAATTCTCTGTTTTCTCTATAGGATTGTTTTGCTGTCTTTCATTATAATTAATTGGGTAGCTGAGCTTTCCTTTAGAAGACAATGGAATTTTTTCACATGAAGCCAATAGCAAGGAAATGCTGCAGAAAGTCAGGAGAGCTGCAGATCACAACCTTGTCTGGGTTTTGGGATAGAGTATGTGGAATTACACACAGCTGCAAGAAAAGTCTGAGAGGAGTCTCAGAAAAATTAACATTTTTTCAAAACATCTTCTGTTTCTATCCACCTTCTCATCTAGCTAAAATGCAGTCTCATGTTTAAATTCCTGCTGTGTGCTTTTCTCTTGCTCTGATAAATGCAGTCTTGCTCATACCCATGGCAGTGCTCCTGCAAAGATTGTTGTCCCAGCTGAAGCTGGTGATGAATGTTGGCATCACTGGTTGATCAGAGGCAGGAGCTGGTATTTCAGTGAGAAATGGGATACGATAGGTAGAAAATGAACAGGTCTTGAAAACAAAGGCAAGCAATTTATGTGCTGGAGATTTTGTTAGAGAGGAAGGGGAATTGGTGGAAGGATTAGAAGAAAAGAGTGACATGGGCGAACTTTCCATAGCTTTTTGCTTTCAACACTAATGCTCTTTTTTGAAGGGTCCTGTAAACATCCCCTGGGCACTCACTGTGTCCTCTCAGGGGTCTCCCTTGCTGTTGTGTCTGCAGAAACTTGGCAGGGATGAGGTTAGGGTACTACTCTGACTTATACCACCCCATAGTTTCCTTGCACTCTTGCTCTCTTTTACTATTCATCGGCTTGTGCCTTCTTGTAGAGAGGGGAGCCACTGCTAGCAGCCCTCTCTGCAGCGAGGCTTATTCGTCCCACTTTTCATATTGGAACTGTCAACCCCCATCTAATGAGCAACCCTCCAATCCTTTGCCTGAACGTTTGCCTCGTGACCCAGCTTTGCAATTAATTGGATGGCCTCTTCTGGAAATCTTGCCCCAGTCCAGCAGTTCGTACCAACCCTTTGCTTGGCAGTTGCTCGCAAAGTCTGGACCCCCCTTATCTGATTAGTCTCTGCAGCCTTTTCCTCAGCCATAACCCCCGCGGTACAGCCATCTGTCTAGCTCGATGGTACTTTTTTCCTTGTAAATCCGTCTCCATCCCTGGTGGGTCATGTAAATCATTTAGCGTGCTGCTTGTCATACAGCTCTTTCGTAAGCGGCTGAAGGAAGGGCGAAAGATGGAGATTTCAGTACATGGTGGAGTCAGTGGATGCGGGAGGAGTGGGTGTGCAGTGAAGGACTGTGGATAGGTTATGGGTGAGGAATACTGGAGTCCTGCACCACGAGAAAGACAGTCAATCTCAGCTACCTGTGTGGCAGATGAAAAGGAATCAGGAATACCTGAGCTTTCTGCCCCTGCAGAGCCACTTCGGGCTTGAAAAGATTTTTCTAGCTCACATTCATTGCTGTAGAGTAACAGCTGAACTCTTCTCCAGATTATTTCAACAGTGCAATCACTTGCCATCAGCCCCAAACTAGCTCATGTGCCTTGGTGGCCACGGGGCTGACCGCATGCAGAAGGACGTGGGTGTCAGTGCGCTGAACTCCTCCAGCTCCGGTACCTTGAAGGCACAGCGGCTCAGCTCAGGGCTGGCCTCTGCCTGCACCGAGCCGCCCTCTCCCTCAGCTTGCACCACAGCATCCCGCAGGGCCACGAGCTGATGAGTCCTGACAGCCCAGCTGATCCATGTGGGGTGCTCCACCTTCCCACTGTGAGTTTAGTGGGATCCCCTTTGGTGGGTGCCAAGGCACAGGGTGTCGTGCTCTGTCTGTGAGCTTGTCCCATCACTGGAGAGGCGATGAGTGCTTGCGCTTTCATTCAATGTGGCTGAGACTGGTTCTGCATTGGTCTTATAGAGATGAATAACCTTCCTGGAACATCCTTGGCCCAAGCAAACAGCTGGGTGAGAGGGAAAATGCACCCTGATTATCCATAAGTTAACCATTCTAGGTTTAGAGGAATGTTTAAGGGAAAAAAAAAATAAATAAAGTGCTCCATATTAAGCTTCAGCTTGATTTCACATCGTGATTGGCTTAAACCCAGAAGTCAGAAGCGTAATGTTCTTGCTGAATCTTTCCCTGTTGTAACTCTGGTCAGCCTTCTGATCTGTAGGGATGTCATCATCGCTTTGTGAAATCCTTACTCTCAGCAGCCTCTAACAGCCAGTTCCACCATCATCTGCATATTGCAGGGAAAAGCATTTCCTTGTATGAAAGTAGTCAACGCTATTTCTCAAGGCCTGGTAAGCCAAGGTTTAGATCTGATCAAGCTGTAAATTGCTCAGTGTCAGGATGCGCAGAGATTGCAGAGTCCCAGAACGGCGCAGCTCTGTGCACCTCGAGTAAAGACACATGTTTATACGGTATTTTTATGCCTGAGCAAATACTAATCCTCACAACATATGGAAAGGAAGGAGACTCCTCTGCGTTGAATCCGTGAGGCTGAGGCAGGGTGGGGGGAATTAGCAGAACCTGGAGGAGAGTTCCACCTTTCAACTAGGGCTGTTGGTCTGTTAAATGAAGTGGCCAATGTTCAAATCAGGGGACTCTTTAAAACCAGGGAAAACACCTGACTCAAGCTATTTGACGGAGGATTGTTTCTAATGACTAATGACCTCTTGTATACCGTTGATGAACAAAAGTACACGGCTGCAAGTAAAATTGATCGAAAATGTTAGATCAAGAAAAAGTCCCTTACCCTGACTGCAAAGTCTCACCTAAGACTTAATGAAGTCCCGTTGTTTCAAATTAACCAGAGCAGGAGAGGGCACACTCAGCTTGGTTACAGAAGAAAAGCATCGGTGTAGATGTTCCTCCTAACTCCCGCGACTCTGCAGCAGCTATGATGCGCTCGGTTATTTTTGGTTTAAAAAATTGAAAGCAGTAAGGCTTGAAACATTTTTGTTGACAGCATAACATGGAATGGAATAAAATCTGCTAGATCGGGGAGGTCCTAATAGAGTATCCGTGGATGTTAACCTGAACTGTATATGACATAAGGTCTCTTCTTACTAGACCACTGAATCATTGTCTAGGATTTGTAGAAATTCCTTTGATACTTCACTGACAAAATTGGATCTTATACCAACCACAGCTGCAGTTACGGTGCAGAATTAATTTGATACCATTATCTCTTAAGTTATGGCATGTTTAATTTTGTCGGTGTAGCTCAGACTACAAGGAGTTGCAGATGCGTTACGGGAGCTGAAGCGATGTGCTGAGTTAGGGCATAATCTGGGCCTGGGAAGCACGGCTGGCTCCTGTGGGAAGGCTGGGAAGCAGGCTAGTCCTTAATTATTCCTTTGCCTAATTTTCATAGCCGGAATGTGTTTTACTGAGCATTTTGAAGGGCTTTGCGCTGGAGATACAGTTTGCCTTTTTTGATACTCTGTTGAACGTTGAGGAACTTTTTATCTTTTGTTTCCTGAGTGCGTGCCAATCCGTAATGAAATTTCCAAGTGCAGTTTATGTCAGGCACACCGCTTTGACCTTTCTGTTTTGTTTTTGTAGATGTGCCACAGCAGCATCTAATCTTCCTCCTTCTAAAGGCAGAGCTTGTTTGGTGAGGTTTTCAAAATACTCCAATCTGATAAATCTATCTGACAAGATTTATGAACCTGTTAATATTCCTTAAATTAACTCAGGACATCCCATCATCTTGATAACTTTGCTTACACAATATCATGTTAGCCATTAATTTGATTTTATATCTAGCTACACACAGCCTTTGAAAAGTTTTATGCAACACATGCGTTCGTATGCTTTTATCTGTAGCATTGAGCTACTGACGTGAGAATTGTTTTCCGCATTATCTGCTCTTGGTCGGGCATGACATGTCTATGGTCCGTGTGTGACTGCACTACATTCTATCCTTCCTCTACCTCGTCTCCACTCTTCCGTAGCACAGGGCAGAGCTGTGACTCTGGAAAATATTTTAAAAAAATATTAAAGAAAGGAAATATTAAAGAGGGGAGCACATTCCTCTGAGGACTGCTGTGTTTATAGAGATGTTGGTATCTGTCAGCTTCAAAATGTACATACAGTCTTCTAGCCAACAAATATTAATCACCAGCAAACCACGGATTCTGTGAAACAGCGAGTAATATTTATTTGGTGTGTTACAAGTAAGTTTTAAATAAAGTCCTGGAGTGAAAAATATTTTGATACGCACAGAGACGTACCCCTATTTTGCTGTTAAATATTTACATTTATATGGGAGGCTTCACCGTGGTAGTATACATATCTCAGCAGGCCCATATAAATACATTCCATGCAGTGATTTATCAGTCTGTACAGTGTTAGTGCATTCAGTGTACACTATAGGAGTGACACGTCGGCATGACTTCAGAGCTCAAGCGTGGCACCATCCCAGTTCTTCCACGTGGCTACAGGGTCCAGTAAACGAACAATTTGTCGGGTGTCTCCACAGTGGAAAGTTCTCTGTCCTTGATCAGCGACTGACTCCATCAGTTCCCAGTGAAGCAGAACCACCTTTCTAAAGCCGTACTGGGCTGTGCTCAAACAGCAGACGCGTCTCTGCAGCCTGGGCAAACCCACCGCTGAGTCTGCAGAAGCTGCTGCAAACCGCTGCATCCGCCACCTTCCCCCCAGCCCTGACCCGCTCAGCTCTTGGAGGGCAACAGGGTACGGCGTGTGACCAAGATTGCCCAATGTGAAGCCATTTGCCAAACCTTCAGAAATAGAAGGCAACACCAGTACAAGGCAGCAGCTGCCTCGCAGAGGTTTGTAGGGGCACGAGCCCTTCTTAACTGAACCGCTCTGCTTTGCTCACTGCAGGGCAGGCAGATGAAAGGGCGCCGGAAATTCCACCGCTCCTCCCTGCCCTCTCCTTGGACACTGAGGGGCTGGAGCATGTCCAGAGAAGAGCGACAAAGCTGGGGAAGGGTTTAGAGCACAAGTCCCATGAGGAGCGGCTGAGGGACCTGGGGGTGTTTAGTCTGGAGAAAAGGAGGCTCCGGGGAGACCTTCTGGCTCTCTAGAACTCCCTGACAGGAGTTGGAGCAAGGTGGGGGTCGGTCTCCCAAGGAAAAAGGGACAGGACGAGAGGAAACGGCCTGAAGTTGTGCCAGGGGCAGTTTAGGTTGGATATTAGGAAAAATTTCTTTGCAGGAAGGGTGGTAGAGCCCTGGCCCAGGCTGCCCAGGGCAGCGGTGGAGTCCCCATCCCTGGAGGGGTATAAAAGCTGTGTCGAGGTGGTGCTGAGGGACATGGTTTAGTGGTGTCCTGGCAGAGCTGGGTCAACAGTTGGACTCGATGATCTTAAAGGTCTCTTCTAACCCAAATAATTCTGTGATTCTCCCTGACAAAGTCGAGCCTGGCTGACACCCACGTGTGCCCATGGCCTCATTTTAAGGAATACCTCCATGTTTCCCTCTACCCATTTAAATGTGCGGTCACTTTGATGAGGTTGACTGGGCTCGCTAACCTTCTGCTTTGTGGTCCTTGTCTGGAGGTGTGTTGGGCCAGTGAAACTGGCTTTTGGACGGCTTAATGCCGTTGTAATGGCAGCTGTTCCCCATTCCCCATAGCTGTTTTTCTGTTTGTTTTTTTCTAGTGTCTGTGCAACAGATTTTAAACTGAACGAACAAAAGCGGTGCAGAGCTTAGCAGGTCTGGGAGGAATCCTGGCTATATTAAAAACAAATGGGAAACAAGACTTTGACCGAAATCTAGAAAAATATGGACTGCAAGTCTCCTGTGAGTTGCCTGGCTTGCTTTCCACCTCTAAATTATTTCCATGCAGCGAGTTTAGTGGGATAGACCCAACAGGCGTTGGTTGGGAGTCTCCAGGAATTCTTTGTATGCTCGGAACTATTTTTAATTTCCCTCTTCGACAGAAAAAATATGCTTTTTATTGTTAACAGTGTTTGGCATGATAGCAGCTTTAAAGAGAAGCTGCTCCGGAGAGAAGGGAGCTGTAAAAAGAATGTACCTATCTGTGTCTAACAGAGGCAAACAGACCCCCTTCCTGCAGGAGAAACACTGTCCCCGTTCTTCCGCGGTGATTTGCCGAATGGGCTGGATGGGAAGAGCTTCCCTGCCCCGTTCGCCGCTCCCGGCTCTGGCGTGGCCCTCGCGCTCTTGGCTGGAGATGCTTCGCTTCTCGTGGCGATGATACCCTGACAAAACCCTGTGGACTCAAATCAGACCCACCTTCTCCCTGTGAAAACACAACTTACAAGTGAGAAATAAGTCTGACTGCTTTAATCTCTTCGGGTCGTCCTCCGTGCCTTCCCCTTTACATAAAAGCACCCATCTTCAGTTTCTGTCTTTCTTGAAAATGGAAATCTGAAGGAGTGGGGGGGGGGGGGCGGGGGGAGCGGAAAAATGATGATGAAGGAAGAGATAAATGTAGCAAAGGTGGAAGTGATAGTTTATTCATGGCGTTGCATCGCTGTTATCTTGATCTGGCCTACTTGAAGACTTTTTTTTTTTCCCCCATCCGAGCTCCTTTGATGAGTGTTGATAGTTCTCTCCCACTGCTGTGGCTGTGGCCTGATCCTCTCACCCCACTTCCCTCACAGTCAACATCCACAGGATGTATATTATAATTGGTGTGGATGGAAGTAAAAGCAGCAAAAAATAACCTTCCCTGCCGTAGCAGGCAAACCGTCCATCTGTCCTCCAGCAGCTCCCGCACCTCCCGGTTCTGAAGCTGCCGCACCTATTTTGCAGCTGCCGGCCAGGCTCCAGCTATCGTGCTGGAATCAGCAACCTGGAGATTCTCTTCCACTTTTTATTAACTCTCCTTCCAGGAATGGCTCCGTAAGCCCAGCGTATTTCTGGAGTTCCGCTGGTTTTGATTATTACCCTTCCATTTAGAGAAGCGCGAGATTGGATTTGTTTTGTTGACGCCAGTTTTCTCGTGCTGTTGAGGAATTCATTTAGGCGTTATTTTGACGCAGGGTTTTTCACCTCTCTGGTAGGGCTAACACCAACTGGTAAACAAAGTCGTGAGCCAGTCTGTCAAAATCATGATGAGCTCAAAGATCACGAGCTTTTAATAAACAGGTTGTTTTTGTGAGGCTTTGCAGCCTGCTCGGGCTTTTCAGGGTTTTTCTGTGTAACCTCTGCTGGAGTCCTTTACTGGAAGCTGGTTCCAAGGTAATCAGTTGTTTTCAAAAGCTGTGACTTTAAGTTGAGCATCGTGAGCCGTGCAATACAATTGCAAGCGTTGGCAGCGCCGAGCCTCTTACGCTGTAAGCTTCACAGTATTTTAAGTGCTTTTGTGAGACATTTACAGTGGCACTTCCCTCCCTCCCCCCCTATTTGAAGCAGTTTGCACAGCTTGCAACACGGCTCTGTCAAGGTTCCCTGAGACTCCAGCGTCTTCCCGATGTGACCCAGACGTTCTGTCCCCTGAAATGTGCCAGACAGACAAGAGGTTACTTGGAGAAATAGTTTGCACTTTTCCCAGACTCTGCTGCTCGGCTTCTCTAACAAATACGTCGCTGAGGTAATGTCACTGTGGATAGTTATTTGTGCATCTTTTCCAAAAGCCAAATGTCTGAGCTAATAAAATCAAGAAACTTGGTCGCAAATTCTCTTTTTTTCCTTCCTTCCCAGTTTTTCTGGTGTCACTGCTTTAGGAACATTTATTGTGAGACGTTCAGCACCAGCACCAGTAAAGGCCTGGCTTTGGTTTAATATAACCAGAGATGAGGGTAGGCTGGTCTCAGGGGTGAGGGGGCAGTGGGACTTGCATCAAATCTCTCCTAGAGATGTCCTCATACGGACTCGTCTGAGCACTAGGTGATACGATTGCCGGAGACCATCACTCTTAGTAAAGACAGTTTCATTTTATACAAATTCAGTGTGACTCATAAATAGCAAATTTGATGAAGCATCAGGTATCCTGATGCTGTAAAAAACCATAATTAAATTTTTAATTCAGATTTCATTCAAGAACACGTATTTTTACAGATTTCAGGTTGATTTTTCTGTCTCTTTTTTATTTGTTTAGTTTTTACGTTGGAGGCTGCCTCAGCACGTTATATCTGGTGCTGCAGCGGCATTTCTTAGCTAAGCTCAGGGGGAGTTTCAGAGGTTGCTGCCTCCTGAGAGCGTAACTCAGTAAGACAGTGGCTTTGCTGGCGAAGTCAGGGCAGGAGCCTTCTGGCTCTGTGCATCTGCCTGCCACCACCGAGGGGCTGGCAGCGCGACTGCTGAGCCATCCCTGAAAATATCCGTGTGGAAAAACCAGCTCTGCAGGGGAAAAAACCAGTCCTGGGTATGGTTACGCTGGATCCGTTGGTGGTGGTACGGACGGCTGTGGTGGCAAGCTGTGATGTGAGACCCTTTAAACCTCAGCTCGGTGCCACAGCCAGCAGTTTGTCAAATGCCACGCGCCTGCTCTCAGACATCGGAGTTAGTTTAAGCGCTCACGGTGGGAGGGTGTTACGGAAATACCATAAGCCAACCGGGACACAATTCCAGGCTTCTGTGACTTCCATCAGTTGTCACATATTCCCCAAGTTAAAGTTTTCTTGTTAAAATAAATATGAGTTAAATTAATCAGACTGATTCGCGCGCTCGTTTGCAGAAAGGTGGTTAGCTGCTGGCGTTTGCGGATCGCTGATTCATCCGGGAGAGGCAATGCAGCGGGGACGTGGATACGTCCCTTGGAAAACGAGGCATTTCAGTCGCGTCCTTTAAAGCTTTTCTCCTCTTCAAATACCCTCGTAACAAAAACACTTTCTGAAGGGTATTCAGTGGCGGTTGAAAGCAGAAGATGTGTTTATGCTGCGGGTTGTTAAATGTATTTACAGCCTTTTTTTGGAGCTCAGTGGGAACGGGGCTGTGGTTATTTATTGGTCTGCTTCAACAGCTGCTGGTTGAAATTAAAGAAAATCTATTGCCGTGATTTGCAAAAACATGATAGATTGCTTGTGTTCCGATGAGTTATGAGAGGCAATTTGAGTGAAGCCCAGCACATGCTGGTAGCTGTAGTATGTCAGGAAACAATGCGCAGTCTGCGATATTTGGATAATCAATATGAATGGAGCTTCAGTTTCTTAAGATATACAAGTAGGCTTGTTTAAACCAATTTCTCCACTTGCTTTGTGATTTCTCAGGCCTGGCTGAAGGGACTGAAGACTCTGGTTTCACATTTGAGTCAATGGTGGTGACTTCAGCTGGTGCCTTCCAGCCGCTCTTTCCTGCCCTGAGCTGTGCAAGTGTGAACTCTTTCCTGGAACTTAATCTGTTAGAAAAATAATTTGGATAAAAAGCCAAGAGCATTAAATCCAGTGCTGATCGATCCACGTACCCATGTAGTTTAACCAGGCTTCCCCAGATTCCCCTTCGGGCAGCTTGCAGTTCTCAGTCAACTCTTTCAGATTCGTCTTTGAAAGAAAGAGGTGAATTTGGCAAAACAAGAAGTGCACGCGAGTCCTTCTGACTGCGGGCGATATGCAGTATGGGAAGCCCTGTGAAAAGAGAAAGCCCTGCTTATGTTCCCTCACCCCAGCAGCAATCCTTTGGCACCTTGTCCACATCTTTTCTGCTCCCTGGGAGCCTTGCTGCAGGAAGCCGTGCTCTCTGCTTTTTGATTTCTCTCCTCTGAAGTGGCCAGAGAGGCAAAGAGCACCTTCAGGTGACTGGTTACTTGCCCAGCATAGACTTGGTGTCCAAACTAGAAAGAGTGGTTTGCCAGCAGCTCTTTCCTGTGGGTATGTCCATCTGGAAGGACTGTCCGTGGAGTTATTGGTAGGTGCAACTCTCGTCACATCCAGGACATTCCTACTCGGTCCCATGACAGTAGTGCCAAGGTCATTGCACAGAGCGTTTCTGAAAAGCAAAGATTGTTCAGTAAATAAAAGTACGTAACAAGGAGTAGAATTTGTGGATCGCGCAGGCAGCTGGCCAGATTATAATGTGTGTGAGAATGTGCCTGCAATTATGTTGTTTCAAAAGACGAGCTAGCTTGGTAAGGCAGGGACTTTCCTTGCATCATATTTAATTTTATTCTCCACATGAAAATACATTGTTGGAATTCACTCAGCATCTTCAGTGTTATTTTACTTTTCCATTGCAAGTACAGATAAATTCACAGTTGGACAACACAAGTCCTTCTCTGCCGCGTTTGGCATCAATCCCTGTCAGTGGGATACTGTGTTTGGTTTTAGTTCCCTCACTTTGAGAGAGACAAAACTCAGGTAGAGAAGGTTCTGAAGGATGAGAGATTTCAAATAGGTAACCACAGTGAAAAGATGGAGAAAATTGGCTTGCTTAGTCTACAGAAAAGGAGACCAGAAGGGACCTAAGTCATTCATACGCAAAATGTCAGTATTTAAGTGACGGGCATCAACTGCTTGCCGTGATTTCCAGAGGAAGCGAAGAAATCAAGCTGATGGGCCACTGAGGTGATTTAGGCTCCCAGTCTGTAAGACCTTTCCATTGCTGAGACGGTGAAACATCGTCAGTGGCTGCCTGAGGGTTACCCCATGAGTGTCCTCACTAGAGGTAAGAACAGCTGAGATAATTATCAGCCGTGGGCAATCTGCGTGCGCTCGATCCTACCTTAGAGTAGGAGGTCGGACTAGTTCATCCCTGAATTCTTCAGCCCCATATTTCAGTGGTTTTATGCATAAATAAAAAAACCCTACAGCAGCCTGTGGCTCAAACAGAGGACTTTGTTAGATCACTTTCCAGGTCTAATTTTATCTCTGTCTGCACTTGGTCTTGCTCTACCTCCGGCCACATGTTCTTGTCCACTTCCTTGTGACAGTTCTCCTGCAGCTGTGTGGTGACCTAGACTGCAACGCTGACCCAACAGGAAAGCAACCCAGTAAGAGAGATAAGTTTAATGTCATTTATTCAACTCATGTAGCCATTTAGTAGATCTAAGGCAAACTTTGGTCGACGTGGTAGCTTATACTTAACTGCTGTCAGACATGTTGGCTAATGGACAACGCAGGATACGGGATCAAGTCATCTGAAATTTTCTCCAGGTCTAATAATGACTTGGGGTAGTCACTTGACAGTTTTGTCTTGTGTCTCGGTCTGCAAAATAAAAATACTTGTCTATCTTGCAAGAATTGTTGAACAGCTGAACTGTTGAACTTAGAATTAAGTTTTAAGAGTGGGTGAAAGTCCGGAAAGACCACGTATTTTTTAAAGGTCAAAACCACATTTTCTGATAATTGTGGTACCAAATTAACTTGAGCTGACACAATTTCTTATGTCTATATGCCAAAATAATTTGTCCATTGTGAATGCAGAAGGTAGAGTCAGGGAATCCACTCAAAGAGCAATTTCTTAGACATTTATCCCATTGAATGCAGACTGTATTTTCCCAGTTTTATTCTCACCAAATAAGAGAGGATTAATATTTTCCCAACTGGTTTTCCCTGCACTCTGGAGCAGTTTATGGTTAAAATGCGTTGAGTGCTATGGAAAGGTTGCAAAGATTTGAACATTCCAGAAATACAAGCCATAATCAGGGGACTGCGATCATGCTGCCTTTCTTCTGCCTCGAGAACTGGAGAGTTCAGAGCTACATGAGCTGTAAACACACTGTGTCATCCCTCCCGAGGCTCTAGCAACAACATGAAAGCCCTGGTTGGTGGTTTTGGCACATTTTCCTGAAACCTCGTTGGTGTAGAACCTACTAAGCCAGAGGAGTAAACAGCTTTTGATCCTGTGTAACTCCGGTGGGAACAAAAGTCTGGATACAAACACGAGTTCAGGTTGGGTTTAGGAGCGACACTTGGCAGCCCACGCGGAGAAGCGTTGTGCTTCTCTCTGGTGGCGATGGACCGCTTGCTGGTGGGATGGGTCCTGTGCATACATCTCTGCGGGCTTCCTCCTGGCCTGCTGGAGTATTTATAGATGATGCTGTATGGTCCACCTAGGGGGTTTGGTCATACATAAGCACTCGTGTTGAACGCAGCACTAAACACCGAGCTGCTCTCAGGGCTGCCTGTCCTCTAACTATATCCTTGTGCGCTGCTTTATCTATAGTTTGGCCAGCACAGAGCAGACATCCTGGACTATCACTCCAAGCTGATGCTGCTCAAGGCTTCACTGGAATGTCGCTGTTTGATTCTTCCTGAAGTTAATATCCAATTTACAGTGTGTTGTCATTGCTGGATTATAGTTGGCAACTCTCGGAATCTTCCTCTGTAGCTGTGCATGATTTGCATTTCCTATAAAACTGACTTTCTAAGGCTACTGATTATAGAAATACTGAAGAGTTTTGGTTTCACTGTAAAAAAGGTTAATTTTCAGCTCTCTCGGTTGCAAAGAAAAGCTTAAACACATGATCCCCAAAGGCTTTGAAACTAGATAAAATTAAAGAGGAGAGACGTAGCAATCTTCAAGCTCTCCCGATACAAGCGCTGCCATAATTTCTGAATAGTTTGAAGTGGTAACTCGTGTTATGTTGATTGATTCCATATAATATTCATTTGTTAAATATCTGTCTGTGTGTTTGACTGTGGTTTTATTCAGTGCCAGCTTCCAGACCTAGAATGAATGACTCAAGGCTCTGGATATTTTTTTGCATTGATGACAGTGTATTCAAACATAGACAAAAATATTAATAATAAAAAGCTTCCCCCCCCCCCTTAATCTTATTGATAATTCCTCTACGTATATTGGTAACTTTTTTGCTGTCCTTAGATGTTCTGAATAATATCTTTAAATGTAATTAGTAGACTGCTGGCCCCTGCTTTGCATTCTCTCCTGAAAGATGCTGACCAAACCAGGTTGTTAGTGCGATCTCCTGAGCTTCCCATCTGTGCTGTGTATCAAGAAAGTCTTACGTCATAATGGTTGCTGAAATACAGTTGAACCCCATCTGGATTTTCTGGTTTGTTGTTTGCATTCATGGTGAACGCTAGGAAACCCAGCCAGAACTCTGCACGACTGCGATGAGAGAGGGCGAGACCCTCATAGCCCCAGTGTGCGGTTTTAAGGGTCTCCTGTGGAATTTTGTTACTAAAGGGTTGGCTAACTTCGAACTGAGGAGAAATAAATGTAGCTTCAAAAGTCACTGACAAACCTAACTGAACTCAGTCAAAAGCCTCTTGGTTTTGATGACCTTCAGTACAGTATCTCAACAGCTGCTCTTATCAGGAGTTCTGAGTTAAGCCTTTTTGGAAATTTCCTCTTTGGGAGGGAGATCAGAAAGTTTTATTACATTACGAACATGAAGATGCAATAGGAATTCTAACTTGGTTTAATTTAGCAGCACCTTTTTGTTCATTATTTTGTGACTCCATTAATATGCCGCTGTTAACTCGATGATTTTCGTGCAAGCAAACTTCCTTTTTTTAAAAAAAGTGGTGGTTGCTCCTACGTAGCTGTATTCCTTACCAGGCAAGTGCAAATGTGGTAACGCGGCGATAGGGCTCTGCTGCTTTTAATGCGAGGTCTCTAGGCAATACTTCACTGCAGGGTGTAGACATGCTGTGAGAGGATCATGTTTCCATAAACCAACAAGATGCTTAAGTTACTACATTAGGTTTGCTAAAACACGTTTGCTTCCACATCTTAATCTTGTTTTCATTGGATACAATCAAATACTTTATCATTCAAATAACAAAGTGTGTCAGCAAGTAATTGTATTTGCAAATTTCAGGCCATAATTATGTGAGCATATGCAAAATGACGGGCGAGGAAAGGGTAACCCAGTTAAGATGAGACAGAAAATTGGGCTTATTATATATACATGCTGTTTGAAACAGGGAGAGGCAACCCTTTCCCTGGAAGGAAAGAAGACAGTATGGTGTTGGCATTGCTCTGTAGGGTGCTCCGCCAGTAGAAAGGACTACTCTTTTTTTTTATTTTAATCCTTTCCCAATTAAAGTTTTCTTTTCAGGACAGTGACAGAAATTATGTGAGAACAAATTCAGAAATAAGAGCCATAATGACATTAAGGCTTTTCTTCTGCTTAGAAATTAATGTTTAACAGCTGAAGTAAAGAGGCTGGAAAATAAGTAAAACGAAACCTCAAAAGCAAGAAAATAACCTTAACCTCTCCATGGAATTCCAGCAAATCTACAGCATGTACAACCTTTGCATACAGCTGTTTATGGTTTGAAGTAGGAAGGTCGATTTTGGGGGATGCTCCGAAAGGCATTTAATTTTTAGGGTGAAATAGATAAATTTTCTAAACACAAACACCCTTTTCTTCCATCAGTCTTTTCTATCCCAATGCAAAGTCCCCTGACCAAAGGTGAGCCTCTGTTCAAGAGAAAGGGAAAGGAAAGGGAGAGGGAGAGGGAGACGGATGCCCTTCCACCGTGGGTCTGGTTGGTGCTGCCTCGGCATGGGTCGGAAGGACCACGTCAGAGGGTCTGGAAGCTGCTTCGCCCTCAGGCCCCCACGGGCCAACTCCGCACTGCTCCGAGCCTGGAGCTGGAACCTCCAATTCCACACTCAGCAGCGCTAGTTGTGCACGGGGTGGTCAGTGTGGGTTTATTTTTAGGGTATGAATAAGGAATTACATGTTTCAGCTGTCTACACCTTTGGTGTAAGACCAGACTTCTTTCCCCATTTACTGTCTGAGCTGACTGGGAAGCGTGAGTGGAAAAGGTTTCTGAAATCTGTGGTGCCTTTACATCAGAATAGTGAAGTTGGGTTTAGGTTGCAGGGCAGTTTGACACAGAAGGCTCACTTACTGCAGAACGAGTCTCTGGAGTTTAATTTTATTTGCATGCCACATTCCTTAGAGCAAATAAAAGGGCGAGTTTTGAAATGGTTTACATGGATTTTTCCCAAACCTCAAGAAAATGTGGGATGTCACTGTTCATAGCTCGCTTTGTTGAATTCTTTGCTTGGCCTGTGCGTGACGATGAATGCCACTGCACTTCTCACAGCTCCGTGAGGTCCACAGACAGAGTTTATTCTGTCAAAGAGGTTCTTTCTCATCCTGGCTTGTTAGTGCCGTGAACAGTTTTCACCGTTGCTGCAAACCGTTTTGTAAAGGGTTGTCTGTTGTGACAGCCTCAATCTTTACCTGTTTCTCTGGTGAAACATCCAAAAAAGGGTCTTTGTATTTGAACGGGTATTTTATTTTACGTACTGCACTGCACAGAGGTGAGGTGTCTGTTTGGCTTCTGGTGCAGCACATTTTGACTCCCATCTGATTCCCTGATGGTGCTCAGCCCGATGCCCTGCTGTGCTGCTGCTCACTGCGCTAGCAGGAGCTGTTGGCTTATGCTTTTCAGCTCCAGGAGCTGCTCCTCTGTTACTCCTCCCTTACAAATACGTGCTGAGATGGGAGCCCGGTACAGAAGGCGCAGTGCAGACGTACACAGAGAGGCACTGCTCGGCCTGAGAAGGTTGCAATCTGACAATGAGCGTGATGATGTCTAGACAAGACCGTAAGTATTTAGTACCTTTACAGTGCTTTGCATCTTCAAAGCACTCTGCAAGCATTAACTGATTAACATAACTGCGCCATCTGTTTTGATGTTTACATTTTGTGCAGGCAAAATTCCTGCTCTGCTTTATTACCTCTTGCAGGTATGTGGCTGTCGTTATTATGGCCCTTTAGAGGATGGTAAAGTCAGGTCCGTGCATGTCTACGGTAACATTTTGCCTTAAAACTCAAGTCAGTGCCATTGGGGCCCCCCTCTCTGACCTGGCTACGGCTGTTTGGATTATTTCCCTCTGAAATTTCAGCCTCCGCTCTGTAGAAATTGTTGTTCCCATGGCTGCCGGAGGCTGCTGCCTCTCTTGTCACTTTGCTGCTCAACTTAACTGTTTTCTCCCCGGCCGCGGACAGGCAGGGATGCATCCAGCAGCGCTCCCAGGTAGGGAGCTGAAATATCGGCTCGGGCAGACTCGGTGGTAGAAACCGTAAAGATAGTGAAGCCTTTACTCAGCTTTTGGCAAAAGGTTGTTTTTCTCTCCAATTTCATGAATGGCTACCAGAAATGTCACTTTATTTTCTGGTTTTTTCGACTTGATAATGGAGATTTTGTCTAATCGGAGGGTTGTACTGATTGAACCAGCATAAACTTTCCATTTCAGTTTAAATTTATTCCCTAAAGATATAGGCAAAGTCTGTTTTAAGACTGATGTAAACCAAAACACTAGTAGCACTGACAGCCATCAGAGCTGAAAAATCTTAAACCAAAACCAAAACAAATTGCAAAGACGCTCAGTGAGAGAAGTGGATCGTGAGAGATGCGTAGCGAGGCAGCGCGCCACCAGAATGTACGTCAGTGAAGGAGTCATCGTTTAAAATCTCAGATTAAGCTCAGATTAAATTGTGCCATGTCATCTTGTGGGAATTGGCCGTGACCGAGAGGAGACGTGGCGGCTGCTGTAGCTGCACCTCGTTCTCTGAATTGCTCCACGCAGAGAGGCAGACGTCACGCATGGAAATGGAAGAAGCTCTTTCACAAACTCGATGTCTGGCATAGTTCGCACCATGGTTTTTAGTGTGACCTCAAGGCATTTGCAAGGAGTATCTTTATAAAGACCACAACAAATGTGCAAGAGAGTCGCACAGGCAAATTTGCAATTAATAAACCAACAAACCTGGAACATCAGGATATAAATACAGTGAAAAGATAGATGTGGACAGACCTAGATGATGGGTGTGCCTTTCCTTCATGCCGAATATTTTTGCAGCATTTTTTTGTTTGTTTGCATACTTGCTTCTGGTAGAGACATTTTGCTACGCTTGCAGGCTAGGGTACAGCAGTGGGAACAAAGTCCTGACCAAATGGAAGCCGCCTTTGTCAGACTGTGGCATCAGAAAAGCTGATGTCAAATGCCACCAGGCTCCGTCTGGACGCCTACACAGAAAGGCTGAATGTTCTGTAAAAGACAGGCTGTGGAATTGGTTTAGAAAAGAACTATGTCCTGTAGCATCCCTGGGGTGAGGTAAGACAGCCGGGTTATTCCCCTCCAATGGGGCTTCTCACTTGCCAGAGCAAGGCTGGAAGGAGCCAGACACCATCCTGAGCAACCGGCTCTGGGTGGCCCTGCTTGAGCATGGGGTTTGGACGAGCTGACTTCCAGAGGTTCCCTTCCCACCTCAAGTTTCCTCACCTAAAGTTTCCTCCTGCTGCTTTGGTTTCTTTCACGTATATGCTGTAGTCCTTCAGTAGGTTGCTCTGGGAAGGAAGAATCTGAAGACAGACAAGTGCAGATGTTGGTAGGAAATGACGTGCGGCCGATTTTTCAAGATGGAGCAGTGCCTCCTATAAACTGCTGAGCATCGGTCGCTCAGCTGGAAGGAATTACGCTGAGAGCATGCAGCACTCGGTAGGCTCTGACTTTATATAGAGAATCCCACAGCAATCAGAGGGAATTTGGCATCTCAGTAACTTGATAGAGATGAATCACAAGCCTGTCTTCCCTGTGGTTGCTCTTCTTAGGCCGAACATTTTCCCCCCAGAAAAGAACATATTCAACAGCATTTCTGTATTCTGTAAAGGAAAATGTTTCATATAATCGATGTAGATACTTCAGTCATCTTAGATGTGGTTCCTCCAGCTATTTACCTCCTTATTGACCCATATCTCATTACCTAGAAGTCCTAGTCTCTCCACCGCCCCTACTTTTTGGGGGTGGAAACTGCAGTATCAGTGTCCTCAGTTAGGCTGTAATGAGGTCCCACATGGGAGTGGGGAACTTTACATTTTTAGGCAATTTACAAGTCATTTTGGTTTATTCTATAGTTGTTCTCTATGTTCTATTCTATTCAAGTAATGCCGATACGCAATTGATGGCTTAACATCTCACATAAAGAAAAAGGCAGGAGGTCTCTCTTACTGCAGCAGCACGATGAAGTTTCTGGAAGTCTGTATAAAATGAAAAAATACTTGCGCGTAGGCACAGAGGGAAGCACTGTGCAAGCATCTAATTGCAACACTCCCTGCTGGCTGTTTCTTAATGTGTGTTGGTTTTATTAAGCGTTCGTAATAAAAAGCTAGACTTTTGCTTAGGCAAAAAATACAATAGAAACAGCAGTTTCAATTCTCAGATTATTGATTCATAACTTTGCCAAGAAAGAGACACGCTTTCTTCTAGCATGGGAAGAGTCCAGATTCACAAGTCTTTAATGATGCAACATTTCTAGTGTGGGAGAAGTTACTGCAGATCATTATTAGCCGTTTTAGTAGCTCCCCCTGATCTCTTCACAGTTACAGCCTGACTCTGGCCAGGTCTGTGGCTACTTAAAGCTGTGGCTTTACTAAGCAGAGTAACTAGTAATGAAATAATTTTACGCTCCTTAGTGCTAAGCTCCAGCAGTTTTTAGGGGCATGCATAAAGCGAGAGATAGTACTATACAGATTATCAGCTCTCACTTCAAGTGACTTTTAAAATGCATTCTTGGCTTTGTCTTCATAATTAATGTTTCCATCCCCACTTGTGGCTCAGAAACCTTTATACTGGGCTACATGATGAGTTCCTTGTTCTACACAAATCTCATAGTTCAGTTCTCACAACAGGCTAAATATTTCGCTTAAGGTAATTACCTGACTTCAAAGGACCTTTCACAGAAAAGTAATAATATCAAAAAGAGCCTCTATGCTATAAATAGAGTATAAAATTCCACATTAAAGATGTGTGTATATTACAGGAATCTTCAGAGCAGTGTGAAATATAATTAGGGCCTTCTACTGAGGCATAAAATTCTCAGTAATACGTGCTAATCTTATTTGCTTGGAATGAGGTGGGAATATACCTATGGAGACATCTTTTGAAATATCTGAGTTCTTCACATCTGAGTTTCCAGTCATACTTGTCTGACTTGATATTTTCTCCCTTGTCATTTTTCCGTCCGGCAAGGTTTATTTGTGAATAAGCTTTCTCCTTCAGACAAAATCAGAAGCGTGAGCTTTCAGTAGGACAGTGAGAATTTTTAGTGAGGTGTAAAACACTTTTCAGGAAAAGAGGAAGAAGAAGTAAAAGAAATAAGTTCACGTGTGATTAAGCTGTGTGCTCTTCACAGGGCGTGCTGGTTGCCTGAGAGGTCACACTGTCGGTGAAGGCGAGTCAGGACCTTCAGAGCACTGCCGATCCTGCTGAGGCCTGTTGTCTGCAGCGTCTCATTCTTCCTACAAGTAGATGTCTGTTAAAAAAGAATATTTTTAATTAACATACAGCTTCTCTGTGGAAAACATGTTCTATTTCTGTCCTCATTTCCCTCTTCTTTCCCCAGCCCACAACTAAAGTATTTGGCCACCCGGATATAATTTGTATTATATCTGCAGGAATGATGCTTTAATGGGAAGTATTGGTTGGGTGCACAAGGCTTGGTACATTCACCTCATGGTTACTGCAGGAATGGGCTGTTTCCAGTGCTGGCCGTGCAAGCCGCCTGAGAACAGGGCGAAGCATTGCTTGTGTCCAGCAGAGGAACATTTCTGCACTTTGAGCTCTGGAATTTAAAGCAGCGCTTCTTGTTTGGAAGGTACCGTTACTATTAACATTGTCCAGAGCGAGACAGAGAGGGGCAGCGACTCACCCAGCAAATGACCGCGGTAGGGAGGAAGGGACCGAGCTGGCATGTCCCTTCCGTGTCCTGCTGGACCGATGGCTGCCATGTCTGATGCCGCCAACTGAACGGATGATGTTTGGAGCAGCGGTGCTTTGGGTATGGGGCTGTATCAAGATGTCCAAAATGTCATCACTAGGCAGGATACTGCGCTTGTAAACTCGCTGTTGTTCGTAAACTCACCGCTGTTTGTAAACTCACTGTTGTTCGTAAACTCACTGTTGTTTCAGGAGGAGAAACAGTTTGGGAGGAAGTTGTATGTACATGACAATTAAAACCAGAAGTTCACGCCTGTCTTGTGATTTATTACAGGACTTGTAGTGATCTAGAGCAAAACCAAAGCCAAGTTACCTGAATTACTGTTCTACATTAGTACCCAGTTCACTGTCACCTTTGTATTGCTGGGCAGGCTTCTGCTGTTCCAGTAGGGTGTGAAAGGTTCTGAAATGTTCCTCAGGCTGTGCTTGCCACAGCCGGTTGCCACTGGTGGTCACCTTTGTATCTCGCTGCTAAAATGAAATCAAATAAAGTCAAAATACACTCACAATTTTCCTCATAATATGTTCTGTGTAAGTTGTGGTTCCAGGTACACGTAGGTGAGGGCGAGAGTGGCCTCGCTCCAGTGGCATCTCTGTTATGACATGACAAAGCTCTATGAAATATTTTTCTGTTGAAAAAAGGATTTGCAGTCTAATGTGCTGCCATGTTGACTGTAAAAATTTCTGGAAGCCTAGAAGCGTCCAGGAGAACAGGCTGATTTCCCCCCAGCATGCCTGCAGACAGCACGGTGACGTGGGGACCTGCGTTTGCAGGGCTACCCGGGGTCTTACCTGGGCTTATCACTTGAGGGGCTGCATCGGAGCAGGAGGGCTCACAAGCTTGGGGATCTGTGGCCCTTCTGGAGCACCCCAGAAGCCTTGGAGGCTGAGGAAGGTGGTGATGGAAACCTGCCTTCTCCATGCTCTGCTTTCCTTGGAGTGCAGAAAGCCAATTTATTTTGAAAGCTCCAAACAGGACCCCTTTTTCCAGAAACCTACTCTTAGTACCACCAAAGAGACAGCGTTTTAAATTTGGGATGACTCAAAAAAAAGGGGGTGGGGGTGGCATTTGTTTTGAGGGGATATTTTAAAGATATTTTTAAATACCAGCTTGGAATCTAGAACTGAACGGAACTGGCCTGATATCCTTTTAGATAAGCAAAGTGTATCCATGCTTATTATGTGGTGTCATGAGATGCTATTTTCGGGTTGCCCCTTATTCCAATTGACCAGACATGAATTTAATACAGGACCATTATTTTAACTTCAAGAAATTTCCTTAAATCTGGTGCCAGCAAGATGAGAGGGACCTTTGCAAATAAACTGGTTTTATTATTTCACTGGGGGAAAATAGGATGATCGGGACCGTTCGGGACACGTGTGTTTTGAAGTTCCTCCTAAATTTTTTCCTTCTGACTCAACGGAACAAAATCAGGGAAAAAAGTAGTAGGTTGATATCATACATACATAATAAATCAGGTCCTGTAGCTGTTTTAATTTAGATGGGTTCTATCACCGCTGCATTGTTTACTCGGGAAAGACAACACAGTAATAAACAAACACAAAGACTTGGGGCTGGTGACCGCCTGCGTATCACTTAGCAACATCAATATTTTTGTGCACAAATAAAGGTCTCCTGCACAGCGCCGGCTGCAGCTCTGTGTGCGTGTGTATGTGTACGCGTGTGCCTCGGCAGCGCTGACCTTGTACGCAGAGAGATCAGTGTGTCGGTGATTGGTCACTCCTTAATTTGGATGTCTAGACGCTTCAGTCCGCGCGAGTGAAAGGCAGACATCTAAAGACGTGAGAGGAGATTCTAAGGGACACCAGGACCTTAAAATAATTCCCCGGCAAACTGCAAATGTTCATTTTAAAAATATATGGTGTAAAGTGATTGAATGGAACACATGACTGAAGGCTTTATTATTATTATTATTATTATTATTATTATTATTACTGTTAATTAATATGCTCCTTGGCTTTTTTTCATGGCTGTGATATAAATAGGTAAAGCTTCCTTAAAGTGTGAGAGAGTTAATATTGTGATTGCTCTGCTGGCTGGGAATGTGTTTTCTTCGTTTGCTGAGAACCAGAATCTTTAGAAAATCAATGAACTCCATTTAAATGAACTGCCAAATCTTAATTTATAATGTTAAAACTATAGTCAGGAATGTCATCTCCCGGAATGTCCAGATGAATAGGGAGTTACTGCCCGCCATCTGCGTTTGACTCAAACCCTCTCAGTGCACGAGCAAGTGTGTTTATATCGGCACGGTAGAAGGGCTCAGTTCTGCCAGATCCCGAGAGCCCTCAATTCCCACTGATGCCAAGGAGCCTTTGCATGTTTCCAGGGCATTAGCCCCATCTTTCCAAAATAGTGCCATGCACAATGGCCCAAATTTTCAGCTGCTCTTTAAACAGATGTGCAAATGGGGCAAAAGGTAGCCCAGATATCATTTGCGTGGATAGTTGCACCTGGGATATTGGATATTTGTATAATGAATGAAAAATTAGCTTTTTGGAAAAAATGCTTAACTTGAGGAAGCTGTATCTATTACCTTAGGAATATTTTTTTGTAATAAGATCTGGAATGTGACAGAGCTTGAAGGAGCTATTAATATCTTCTGGAGCTATTAATACCTATTTTAGTTTTCATTGTTTTTTAATCCTTTCAGTCATAAATCCTAGAAAACAGCAACAGGTGCTCGAAGAACAACCAGCGTTCAGCAGCACTGCAGCACCAAATTCTTTCGAAAACAGCATGGAAATAGTTTGATTTTGGTATGGGTGTGGTCTGTCCAGTATCGAGAGCATTCCCACGAGGCAGTAGCTGTAGCCACCTCCCAGAAACTTCCGTACCAGTGTAGATGGGTCTGTATTACAGGCTGTGCTAGTAAAAAGTATTTAGGCAAAAATCACACCTCTGACTGAATCAAGGGTATTTGCAGAGAAAGAACAGACCAAATGGTAGAGCTGGTTTGTACTGGGAGGATTCCCAGTATAGAGTCAGCAGTGTGGTTTCCCAGCCCTAGCTGTGCTGATGTGACACTCCCCCCCAACACACCTCCAAATCTGAAAGCAATCCATTTCAGCATAAAAGTCAGTTGATTTTCAGATGAGTATTTGCTTTCATTCTGGGAGGAAATTGCACATCTAGAATAGCTTCAGATCGTCTCTCCTACAAGATTGCCCTGATCCTTTCAATTTTTCCTTCTTGTTTTTATGCCTTTCCTAATGTTTGACTCAGAATACTTCTACATAACCTGCTGAATTCTGGATCAGATGAGGAGCTGCCTTCCCTAGGCAGAGGTCCCTGGATTTGTGTGGCTTGGTGGCAGACTAAGAACCCCCACAGACGCCTGATGGCAAAGCACTCACGCTGACAAGCCTCTTGATGTTAGAAGTACTCTTCCCCCAGTAAATCTGTCTCGTTTTTAGAGGCAGGCCACAATTACTGTATATTCCTTCCCCTCTCCCTTCAACAAAGTTCGTCTCTATGCAAATATTAAAATACATTCAGACCCCAAACCTAGTGTGACTTGCACTGCTGATGGAGCTTCTCCTGGAGCACCAGGAGGGCATGTAAAAACAGGGAAGAAAGCGGGTGATTTTTTAGAAAAAGACTCTTAAAACACTCTCATAGAGCAAATTGTACTTCAAGAATTATAAAAGGAACAGCAGAGGGGTTCTCCATAACCAGCTTGCCCTTTCTTATTTTTGTCTTTGCAGTATTGCTTGCTAGCTCTTCGGCAGTTCTTCTGCTAATCTGTGCTGTAGGCTTCCTGGGGCACAGTTCTTCTGCTCCGCCTGCAACCACCACGTTCCTCAGTGCTCACCCGTCTGATTGCTGTCAGTCGTGTCGTGGTTATCAAAGTGTTTGGGTTTTTTTACAGAACTTTGCTCTACTGCCTTTCCCGGTGCTTTTACCCACAGATGTTTCTGTTCTTTGGACCAATCTTAATAATTCTGCTGCAAACGCTGCAAAGCAGCAAACCCAAGATTCTAGCAGGCAGTGTTTTGAACTGTGACTTAAAAGAAGTACAAATTAAAGCATCAACCGAAGAATAACTTGTAGCTAATGTTTTTGTAATGTTGTGATTTTATATCTGTCACTTGGGATATCCATAACTGGGGTTGTCCGTGTTACAGCTAGAACAGGCCAAGTAGGACGTTTTAAAACATTTCATCTTCTTGTCGTCTAGACCTATTTTCACGAACGCTCCAGCCATGGCTGAGGGTCTCCACAGGTCCAACACAATTCAGGTGCTGCTACTTTGGGGACAATCTTAGAACTCACTGGCCCCAAAAACAATATCTGAAGATTACTCGTTTATTGGCCATATTGGCAAAACTGTTGGAAATTTGAACAACTTGTATTTTTTGAATGCTCTTCATGGTTTTACGTACTTTTGGACTAGACATATTATTTAGCTTGGTTAACCTGGGCATGTAATGGAGCTGGTTTTCTAACCGGTCAGCTTTAATGTTTGTACGTTCCCGTTCATTAAAGTTGTATTTTATGCTAACACATACTTAACTTTTGCATGCGTTCAGAAAATATATTTTGTGTTCTCCTATCAGGTCCTTTGACAAGGTATTCTCTAAATGAGCTCCACGGAATTGTTTTAATTCCAATTCCTCCCTATTTTTTTTTTTTTTTTTCTTCTCGTCTCTAGTGTTCCCAGCAGTGCAGTAGCCAGGATTTGATTTCTGTCAGAAATGATACTGCTTCAGTCTCATCTCTGGAAGTCTCCGCAGGGAGGTTAGAGGGTGGTTATCCTCCGGCTGGTCTGGACCTGGTCCAGCATTCGATGAGAATGCAAATCCCCCTGAAAGCAGATACCTTCTATGCAGTGATACTGCCTTTATGCTGTGTGTGCTTCAGGAAGCTTGTGATAGGTTTATATTTGCAGTGAAATGCTGTTATTTTTTTAAAGGTACCCAATCTTTTGCTCTTCTGAAACCTCAGGAAATGTTCCCAATTCTTTTCTTTTCCCTTTTTAACAAGAGAAAAAAAAAAGAGTAAATACGACTCAGGGCCTTGCCATGGCAGTGCAGGAGATGACTGTTACTGCTTTGTTGGAGCAGAAGTTTGGTTGTCCAGGCTTCTTGTGCAGCACGTTAATTTTTGTGACCGGGGGACTCCCCGTCTTCCTCGTTCTCTGGGGCGCGGTGTGGCAGCATGAGCTCAAGCACGCCGGGCCTTCTGGCGCATCCTCGCCGGCCGGGTACGGAGGTTTGGGCCAGATGGCCCTGTTCGAACAGGAGGAGCAGCTTTCGGGGCTGGGTGTCTGGAGGGAGGCTGGGAAGCCCGCAGCCCGTTCCATGGCCCACGCTGCCTGCCGCCTCTGCTCCCAGCAGGGCTGGCGAGCCGGGCCAGCCACGCAGGGCCCGTGGGGCAGAAAGCCTTTTTACCCTTCCGCAGCGAAGCAAATTGACCTTAAAGCGGCTGTAAATCAGCTCCTCTCCCCCCATTCAAGTTTTATCTTGCTCGGGCCGTTCAAAAATAGCCGTTGGCCGCGGGGCTGCCAGCGGATTGATGGCCGCGCGTTTGCCGGGCCCAGCTATTTCCGTGCGCGGCGGCCAGCGCGGCCGGCTGACATCATGGGGCGGCTATAAAAACCCGGGGGCATCGCACCTCCCCGCGCACCAGCCCCTCTGTTGATCGCACTGTTGTCACTCCCTTAACAACCGTCTCCACGTCGCGCCTTCGCGTCCTGCTGCCCACCCACCCCCCTTCCCCCGCCTTGTCTCCCGGCCCCCCGGCTGTCATGTTTCCAGAAAAAGCCAGCTCCGGCGGGGGCCCGGGCCGCTCCCGCCTTGGCGGCCCTTGGCCGGCAGGTGTCCCCGGCGCCGGGGAGCGGGTTGAACGGTCGGCCCCGCCGCCGCCGCCGCCGCCACCGCCGTTGGGTTTCGTCGCTCGAGCGCGGCCGCCGGGCCGGCCCTGCACCCCCGAGGGCTCCCTCCCTCCTTCCTGGCCTCATTAAGTCGGGAAGAAATAAAGTTGTTTTCTGGGTTCAGGGAAAGAGGTGGGGAAGTGTGTGGGGGGGCTGAACCATCACCTTAGAGATAAATGAACACAAGTCGAGGTCCCCTACTGGGGAGTGCAGGGAGGCCCAGGCCAGTGGTATGAGGTTCAACCAGGCCAAATGCCGGGTCCTGCCCTGGGGTCACAACAGCCCCCTGCAGCGCTCCAGGCTGGGGGAAGAGCGGCTGGAAACTGCCTGGGGAAAAGGCCCTGGGGGTGTTGGTCACCAGCGGCTGAAGATGAGCCAGCGTGTGCCCAGGTGGCCAAGGAGGCCAACAGCGTCCTGGCTTGTATCAGCAGTGGTGTGGCCAGCAGGACCAGGGCAGGGATTGTTCCCCTGTACTGGGCACTGGGGAGGCTGCACCTGGAGTACTGGATTCAGTTTTGGGCCCCTCACTCCAAAAAGGACATTGAGGGGCTGAAGCGTGTCCAGAGAAGGGCAATGAAGCTGGTGCAGGGTCTGGAGCACAAGAGTGCTGAGGAGCGGCTGAGGGACCTGGGGGTGTTTAGTCTGGAGAAAAGGAGGCTCAGGGGAGACCTTCTGGCTCTTGACAAGTCCCTGACAGGAGGTTGGAGCGAGGTGGGGGTCGGTCTCTCTTCTTCCAAGGAATAAGTGACTGGACAAGAGGAGATGGCCTCAAGTTGTGGCATGGGCAGTTTAGGTCAGATATTAGGAAAAATTTCTTTGTAGAGAGGGTTGTGAAGTCCTGGCCCAGGCTGCCCAGGGCAGTGGTGGAGTCCTCAACCCTGGAGGGATTTAATCCCTGAGGGACAGGGGTTAGTGGTGACCTGGCAGTGCTGGGTGAAAGGTTGGGCTCGATGGTCAAAGGTCTCTTCCAACCTAAACAATTCTATGATTCTATAATGGTTTAAGAAATTAATTAAGAATTTTATTAAAACTTACGTATTGAATAACTAAACTTATTGCTTAGTCCGTTTCTCTACCCTTCCCCCTGCCCCCATATTGAAGCCTTCCAACCAGCTCTACAGAGCTGCCTAAACCTATGTGCTTCCCCCTCACCTCCATAACTTGAGAGGAAAAAATAGAGAAAGTCCCCAGCAGTTGAGCAGTGAGGACTCAATTTTCTGTGAGCAGGAGACTGACATCCTGTAATCCAAACAGGAGAGGCTAAAGAGGAATGGCTGGACATCACCTATGCAAAGCGCTTGTGGTATCTACCCTAGCTTGCTGTATTTTCTCCTTCACTCCTTTTCTGCTGGTCTGCTTGTCTTTCAGACCTCACTCAGCGAGGTGTGTTCCTACTCACCAGGTTGCCCACAGTACCTTCTCAGCCCTTCCAAGAGCTGAACTTCCTTCCACAGGTGTCCTGCAGGGCTTGCCTGCTCCATTCTCTTGGTGGTGCCCCAGGTGCTCCTCCACGGCTAACAACCACCTCTGCAGCTCCTGCCAACGTACACCGGGGCTGAGCTGGTGGGGCAGATCCTGCGTTCCTTGTCATTTATTGCAGTGGATAAACCCTTCCTAGGTGCAGAACAGATCCTTCACCTTATGAAGACATATCTCCACTAGGAAAATAGGCTGCATTTTAAAGTGTGACTGATAATAGAATAAAATCAGCCAGATTTTAGGACTTTTTTTTTCTTTTAATGTTTTTGTGTAGACAGAGTACCTCGCTTTTTAACATTGCGAGCTGCTCTTTGCCTGATCTGTTGTTTGGTTTTTGGAAGACTTTGACTTCTGTAACTGTGCAGGAGGTGGCAGCTCAGCTCTCAAGTCATCTATGGCCTAGTTTTCAGAGGTGATGAGGATCCCCCGTTTCCTGAGTAGTCAACAGGAAACAGAGTGATGAACATCTTTGAAAAGCAGCCTTGTACCATAGAAAAACTGTTATTTTAAAAAAGAAAAAAGAAATGTACACATGTGAGCACAGCCTGATAATGTACATGGCTTGAAGCATGCCTCGAGCTAGCTCAGAGGCTCAGAAGGTTAGAGACACCATGGATGTCAGTTCTACAGAGTCGGTGGCGAGAATTTTGCTGGCACTTACTGTGAAGGGGCAGTTGTTTGAGTTCCAGGAGGGATTTAGGTTTTGGTTTTCAACTTCTAGTTGTTATTGAAAACTGGAACAGTATTTTAAGGCCGGTTTTCTTTTTTAACAGGAGGAGGAGGGTTTCAACAACCCTTAACTTCTTCTGATTGTGTGTTTTGATATAACCTTCAGAGAGGTTACCGAGGTTAGGTTTCTGAGCAAGACAGAGCTGTAGACATGTCATTACATACTCAGGAAATGCAAAGTGCTGAGCTCTTTTAAGGCTTGACATTTCTGGGTGCTGAGAACTTCTGAAAATGTGGCCCACGGTATAAAATTGCTGTACATCATTTATTTAAAAAAAAAAACACCAAACCAAAAAGGTGGCAGTCCAGATAGCTGAGAAGATACTACAGCGTTCTGCATGGCATGGGAGAAAGGACAGACAAGGAGTGAGTGTTGAGTATTGAAGGCAAGGAATGTGTCATGCTTATGGCTTCTCCACAAGTCAGGCTTTACAACCATGTAGACATGGCCTCTGTTTTTTCCACTTGCCTTCAGCTGGTGCTCAGGACAGTGGGTTCATCTTGCTGGGCCTGTGTCTCTTCTTACCCTTTTCCTTTTACATCCACCGAAACTTTAAATAGTTTCAGTCCCTCGATGCGCGTGGGCTGCGTGTGGCACCGTGGGGACTCATAGGTGCTCTGCTGCCTCGTGCAGCAGCACCGGTGCGGGCGTTTCATTGCTTTGATGCCGCTGAACTGGAAATCTTTTTCGGCTCTGCGTGTGGCCATGTGGGTTCTGTGTAGGTAATGAGTTATTGTGATCACCAACTTATCTCACAGCTGAAGCACTGCATCAGAAAACTGTGAGAGGGCTGGGTTATGTGGGACACCGGCAGCAGACATCTGTTGGTTTGCAGTTCTTCAGTCTGAAAACGTAGCCAGTTTCCGTTCTGCTTGATCAGATTTACGTCCAAGATACGTTCACTGTTACTCAGAAGTAGTAATTTTCAGGGAAGAAATCATGCTATCCTTTCCTTCTCCTTTCTCATTTCTGAGGATGCTGAGTTGTTAACGGTCCAAGATGATGGATGGTGCCTCTAATGCTGAGGTGATGATGTACTTACCAGAGCCTGAACATGTTCACGCTGCAGGACCATGTAACATGGAGAAACGAAGAGTGTAAAGCCAGCTCAGGTGAAGAACTCTTTTTAGGTCGTAAAGATAAGAAGTTCTTGTGCAGAATTTTTCTACAATTGTCCATAAAGTATTTTTACAGAGAAATAGCTGTCATGGCCTATGTCATGGCCAGTGGAAAATGGAGGTATGACAGTTAGACTGGTTTGTGACAGAGGCACAGAGAAGAATGGAAGAGCCTGGATTGCTTCCAGGCCTCTGTAGGTTTTCTCTCCATTGCCATATTGGCTGGATCACATCACTTCCCACCTGATGTTTTTGTCCCTGTTGAGCTCTGAGTGTGAACCGGTGATGGCTTCTCATGCCCTAGTGTCACTAGCATGTTTGTTTGAGGGGAGGGAACCCACAAAAATGAATGAAGAAATGTTATCTTGAGCCATTCTTAAATGCCAGTACTCATTCTTGACCCAGCTTGCTTTAACTTGCCTTCATTCTTCTTTTGTGTGCAGAAAAGGGTGTTTAAGTATATTGAATTTCATGCTGTTTGCTGTAGAGATACATATTAACATGGGGCGAGGAGTAAATGTAGGTATGCTGGGCTATTCTGTTGTCCATAACTAATATCATTATTCAAGGGCCACCTTAATCTCTTCTAAAGAAATCTTCCAGTTTCTTTACTTTCAGTTATAGGGAACTTGTCATGTCCCTGTTATCTGGCTTGGCTGGCAACCCCAAAACCCAGTTTGCCCAAGAAGCTGGTAGTATCAGTAATGGTCTTCTATACTAGAGTCAAAACAATTCAGGCACAAAACTTGGGGGTGGTTTCTCTTTGTGTGGTACATGCTCTTCAGATTAGTGCAAAGATTCTAGAAACCTTTCGTTCTTACTGTTGTTAATATACTTTGCTTTCAGCGTAATCTCATCTCGCATCCATCTGAAGAACAATACTGACTAATCTTTTCATTTGCTTAACCTGTTTACTAAACCCCGAGTTTCCCAGAGCGACGAGGGTAACACATGAAGGTGACTCAGGTACGGTTTAAGAATATAGAGCAGCCTGGAATAAAGGGCTCGAGAATAGCAAGTAGGAGTTATTTACAGCAATTTAAGCTCATCTGTCTGGCTGTGTGTGGAAACTGAACAGAGAGCCCTTGCGTGAGGGGGCATGGGAGCAGGGAGCGAGCTCTGCGAGTAGACATCTTGTACACCTTTCCTCCGGTGGCCGTGCTTTTGAAGCTGATGTCTCTAAAATACAAAACACCAACCACGTGAAATTCCCTGAAAACTTTCACGAAGTTTTACACACCACACAGAGGCGAGGGCTTGAGCCTCTTCTCTCTCTTCATAGACAATATTAATCTTTTTTTTCAATAGTTTTAGGTTGCCACTCAAGATTGATGGTGTTCCAATAATCACGTTAGTGTACAGACTGAACTCGAGGAACTGTATTTTAAGTTATTTACAGGTATCTCAAAATTGACTTTTGGAGGTGAGAATGCTCTTCCCATGTCCAGAAATAAATTACTTCTGGAAAGGGAGATAAACATGTATTTGGCTGTTGCAATCCATTGAGCTTAAATAGTATGTCTTTCCCCTGCAGAATATTTTTTTCAATTATTTTTTTTTGAGCTCAGGTTACTCAGAAACTTTGTTCTCTGAGCAAGGGGGACCATGAAGTTCTGGCATTTGTAAAAGATACGGTTATGAAAAAATAAAACTGTGGGGTTTTGAGAGCATTTTACGTATACATTTTATAATTACAGTACCTTTTCTGTCCCCTCAGAATTTTCTGTGCTGTGAGCTGTGCCTTTACAAACGACTTGAACTTGTGGAAGTGGCAGGGGCAACTTTCGGAAACATGTAGCTGCCAAGTTTCCTGTGATGTGAGCTTAAAATAGACCAGACTGGGAAAAGAGGGGAGGACTGTCACCAAGTGCAGCTCCGCATGTCAGGACTGTTTTTACTTGATCTATATCGGCTGGTGAAGTCCTTTGTGAGCAGAAGAAAGAACCTCACCCCCACCCATTTCCTCTTTTCAGACTATTTTGGGCTCGCTGTGAAGTTCTCAGTGTACTTTCTCAGCCAGAGCAGCATTGTGAGCTCCTTCTGGTAAATCACATTTTCAGCCTGGGGGGTTGGGGAGGACTGTGAGGAGAAGACAGGAATTTGTCTTTAAACAGGTTGGGTTTTTTTTTCCCTTTGTGTGTGCAAGAAAATGTTCACTATCCCACTCAATGTCGTGGAAGCTTGCAGTATAATTTTTTTGGCCTGCTAGCAGGTGGTATTGACTTTTTTTTTTTTTTGGTATAAGGAGTCATTAAATTTCATCCCAGGAAGAGGCATCAGGAGCTTAAGGAATCTGTGGAATATTCAGGCTGAATATTCTGATAAGTGCATGGTTGGAAAATGCCACTGGCTTGAACCAGTGATCTATTTCTGTCGTGAGGCAATAGCCTAATTCTCCTTTTTTTTTTTCCTCTGAAGTTTCCACCAGAATAACTCAGTTGTTTTCACTGGGATTCTTGTTGACTCCAGCCACTGTGAGAGAAATCAGAACTGTAGCCCAATTTTCCATGTGGACATAAAGCGTTCTCTACACCCACGTGTAAAAGGAGAAAACAGAAAATGGGGGGAACATTCAAAGGGGTTTTATTGCGTGTTTGGTTGGGGCTTGTTGCTTTTTTCTGCAGAACTGCACAGTCCTGCAGTTCCTCAAGTCCTCAAGACTGTTACTGCTGGAACCTACCAAAGGCTGAGCAGTGTAAAGGAGGAAGGGTTTGTACTCGCTGCAAAATGTTTGCTGTGATGTTGTGAATACCAGCTTAATCCCAGGGAATGTTTGGTCAAACGGCTACACTTGGCTCAACGTAAGCATTTTCCACAGAACCCATGAAAAATGTCCTCTGTGGGAGTGGAAAAAACCCAACTGATTTGATTTCTTTCTGGTCTCATTGTGTTTAAAATTCAAGAAGAAACCAGCAAAAGATTATTCAGCTCTTCCTGCATCGTAATAAATTATCATAACAAAAAAATAAAGCAGGCTCACATTCAGAATCTGAAAATCCTTTGAAGTTTGCCTTTGGGAAAAGCGCTCTTTGTGTGGTCACGGTGCGGTCGATGGACAGTTCCCGACTTCGCAGCGTGGACTGATAACGTTATTTCTTTGTGCAGTAAAGACATTGGTCTTCTCTGTGTGTGGCTGCGTGCCCCAAACGGGTGCTTTCTGCTGCCATTTTAAAAGGGAGCAGGTATTCTCCAGAAAAATCAGTTGGTTTTGTTTTGCCCCCATGTTATAGTTTCACCACTGAGTAGATTCAATGCCTCAAATGTCTTTTATGCGTAAATTAGACCTGAAGTCCTTGGGGGAGAGTTGAGAAGGAAAGGACTTGATAATTTTTAATTTCTACATGCCTTATTCTTGGGTTTGTGTGGTCCATATTAAAATCCTGGAGTCAAATGTTGTCTCAAAGCTTGCTGCACTGTTGGTGTGGCGTGTTTCATTAGTTTCTTTAATGCTTTGCTGTGGAAAATCTCTCCTGCCCCTCACTTTTGGCATAAAAACATTTAAATGAATGGCATTTTCATTTTGCTATGGTGATATAACTTGTTAGAGGTCAATCCACAGTCCTTCATGGGTGTGTTCTGGGGAGCCCAGGCTCCAATTCCTGTAAAAAAATGACATGAAAGAGCTCCTTGTGAGTATTTCTCTGTCGGCAGCTTGTTTTATGACAGCGGGTCATGCAGAAAGATGGCTGTTGGGGCTGGGTACACAGTGGGAGAAACATGGGCTTTCTTTCTGGGGGTGGGGGAAGCATCTCCATGCTGGTGAGCCTGGCACCGACAGCCCAGCCCATCTCATGCCGCTTTCTGAGGAGGGTTATTGTACGCAGCCAAAGTGAGGAGGGTCATAAATCCTGGGATGCATCGACGTCTTGGTGCCAGTCCGCGCGCAGGAACTTTCCTCAGCCAGGCATGGTTCCAGGTGGCCAGGGACAAGACAGGGCTGCGTATTTACAGCCCCGACAGCCTGTTGCTAGAGATGGCCACCGCCGCGCAAGAGCCCTCGTCTGTAGTGGCTGGGTCGTGACATTGACGTAAGACACTTTGCGCAGCTGGGCCACGCCGGTGCCAGATACGAGTCCCGTGGTACGAGCTGACCCAGCTGCACTGAAAGTCTCATTCTTTGCTCTGTCATTTTTTTTAATCAACAATGCAAAGTGAGGGCTATGGCTTATACGCTCTTGCACCCACGTGCATAAAATACGTAGACATGAAGCAAACACAATTGTCTTTCTTCCCTTTACACATTGTTTGGGTTTCTTCTTAAACATCTGCAGTTGTCCAGGCTGCATATCTTCCTCTCCAGAAGGCAGAAAGCATGTTTTAAAACAAACAAAATAATTTTATATATATATATACACACATAAAAATAAAATACATCCCTGTTTTCTATTTAATTTCTGCTTAAGGAAGAGCAGGTTTGAGTGTTGGAATAATGCAAGCCGAACGTTTTTCTAATGAGCACCATTTCATTTGAGTTGGAAAATACTGAAACATTACACAGGTCAGCAACTACAGCCCAATTACATCCATATTTGTAAATTCTCCAATTGCAAAGGGGCCACGCTCAGCTTTTCTTGCCCAATCTCGGGTGTCTCATAGGTATATATTTACCATTCCTACACCAGGTTCATAAGCATAAAAGTCTCTTAGTTGCCCTGAGGGTTTTTGAGGTTGAGAACGGACTTTGTTTCTCAAGTTTGTCTCTAATCCAATAAACAGGTTTAAAGTGTTACTATAAAATAATAGATATAAAAATATAATTAATGAATATTGGATAATGCTGACAAACAAGTGAAGAAACATCTTTTAAAATCTTCAGTTATGGCAGTCTGAATCAGGATGTAGCTCAGAGCAAATTGCTGTTCTGAAGCATTCAAAAATCATTTATCAAGACATTAAAAAAAAAAAAAGTCACTTAAAATAGTGATGTTTAGAAAAATCAACAAATGACATCAAACCAAGAAAAACTTCCAGTTCTTTTTATTTGTTGACTTGCTTTTTATTTCCCCTTGGGAAACTCTGCAGCAGATTTTCAGGCTATCCTCTGCAGTTGTGGGAACCCGGAAAGGTTCATTTTGAAATGAAAGCCAAGTTTCTCGAGAAGAAACACGACTCCAGGAACTGGGCCTTGAAGAAAAAGAGCAAGTGCCGCAGTATTTGTGATGCCTTTGTTGACTTTTGACTTTCCCACAGGCCAGAAGAGCCATGGTCCCTGACAAACAAAGACGACGGTGCGTGGCTCCCGCTAAGGTCTGCTTGCGAGCGGCCTGATGCTGGCAGCAGCGGGTGCACAGTGCTGCGTGTTCTCGGTCCCTGGTGACAAAGAGCTTTGAGGGGCGGCACGTAATAATGGCGAGAAGGCTTGAAGCGCTGGACGCCGGGCTCTGTCGTTCCGGTCTGTCCCTGTTTTTGAAGTAGTAGAGCGTGAAGCGATGTGAGAAACGAAGGGTGGAGCTGAGCGCTTGCATGAGTAACATCGGCAGGACTGGGCCTGATCCTCTTTCCACTGAAAGCACCAGGCATCTCGCCAGCCCCGCCACCGGGACCAGGATCTGTGCCAGCAAAGAGAAGGGAAACCCATCAGGCTCTTTCTATGGCCTGCTCAAGGAGAAAGTACTTAAAACAACAAGCACCAATAGGTGAAAATAAATGATATTATTAAAATAGATGCTTTTGCTAACACCCACAGGGACGTGTTTTGTAAGCAGCACCTTCAGTCCTGCCAGCCTGCCTTCGGACGTGCGGGAAGCTTGGTGCCTGGTCAGAGGAGTCACTCTCGGGTTTTAGAGGTGTGGGACATGAAGGACTGGAAGAGGAGATCGACGGCCACTGGCATCTCTGTGGCAGGGTTGCCGTGAGGGCAGGGAACATGTTTTTCTCAGCTGGGGAATGTTGCATTGCAGCTTTAACAAATTTGGAAATACCATCCTCATGACCTGGATCTTTTCCCTAAGCTTTTCCCTTCTTTTCTTCTTTCTATTGTAGTTAAGCTTATTTTTAAATACCTATTTTCTTTCCCCCAAGGAATTTAGTAGGTAATGGCATGTTTACCTCTTTCTCTCCCCCAGTTAAGTTTTCGTTTCTGAAGAGGGTTTTTTGGGCTGTGTTTAAGTACGGTAAATTGGCATAGAAATAGGTCAACCGATCAGTAACTGCTGGTTTGCCTTTAAACGCAAATCACATTAAAAACGATTCTTCGTATTTCTCAGTGTATGTGCCAGCTATGCGTCATTTTAGCTTGTGGTAGTGGTCATGGGTCATTTGGGACAAGGGAAAACAAACCCTCTGAAATCAGAAGTGAGAGCAGATTAAGGAAAACAACGAAAGCACGTGAAATTATTTCCTGAAAAAGTGTAGTGCTCCAGCGAGGTTTCAGGAATCCAGCGTGTAGGACAGTTGCAGCTTTGAACGTAGTGTGTTTGGAAGACTGGTAGCACAAAGCGTAACTCATGGGCTGAGTTGAGAACTTTTCTGAGTAAGTTAAATAAAGACAAAGTTTTCCTGTTCACTGTTTTGTCACTGTCAGCTCGTGGGCCATAAGCAGAGCCGTACGGTGCTGGCACATCTGAAAACGTGCTTTCATATTGCTTGGAGAGTTTTTCAGGTATCAGATCAGCTCGTAGTGATAATACCCACACTGTGCGAAAGCAAACTCAAGGGTAAAATGTAGGTGATTGGCATTCCTCAGGCTGTAAAGCTGTATGTTTTACTGCTAACATTTTGTCTCCCTCCTCCAGCACTGTTTGTTTTGGTTAATCTTAGGTGTCCCAAGGTGCTTTTCCAAAACTGACCACACTGATTGTGTTGAACCTTTTGAAAGACAAGGCTCATTCGTAAAGGAAAGAGTAACAGTGACTTGTCTGCTATGCTCCAAAAACTGCTTGACGTGTGTTTCTGAACGGGTTGGGGAGCTCCTTTAGACTCGTTGTACGCTGAAGTTCTTGTAGTTAATGACTGCAGCTTAGTCTGCACTAGAAGATGGTACGTCAGCGAGGGCTGTGCATAAGTTGCTCTCTGAACACATGAGCTGTGCCAGCGGAACCTGGAGGGTGGACGACATTATTTTAAAAAATTAAGGATTATTTTGCTGGTGTAGCTCGTTCCTTCCAAGAAGGAGGTTTAAACTGTACTGTCTGAGGCGTTCTTTCCTCGTGTAGGCTGTGGAGGGGTAAGGGACGGTTACCTGCGTAACTTTATGGACTCCATGAAGTTCGCTCATGCTGCGAGAAATATTTCCTCTCACCAAGATGGCCTGTGTTCAGAAACCCTTGCCAGCATTAACCCGTGCCCATGTAATGTCTTTTTAGAATTGAATCTGTTTAAGTTAGTGGAGTTCCCTGCTTGTCCTGCTGAGGTAAAGGGCGTTTCTTACAGTCAACCTGATCAGCAGCAGGTAAGTTGCGACCTGATCTGGATTCAGTGCTGACCTGGCATTGGACGAGGCACCTCCCAGGGTCTCTCCAGCCTGAAGGATTCAGTGGCTCCAGGCCGGGCTGTGCCAGCTCATGGCTGATGGTGCAGCTTGTGCTCTGTGCATAAGGATGACTTACATAGCCTTCACAGGTACTGGCAAGATGATCCAAGAAAGTTGCCTGAATGGAGGGGAAAAAAGCTCTTTTGTATCATAGAGGCTTTCTGAGAGCTCGGATCTCTCTTCTGTTCCATCTGGTGATCAGTGTGGTTCCTATACACTTCACCATCCCTGGCAGATTCCAGAAGGGCCGGGCCAGCAGTAACAGCACTGTTAAACTCGAAGTGTTGCTTTTCTGATGGTGTATCTTGGACATGCAGCAGTAGGACGGCACTGGTCCATGTACCACCCCTCCTTTACACTCAGTAACCTCAATGAACTAGCAGTGTGAAAGAAAATGGCACAAAATTTCCCAATTCCTCCTTCAGTGCTCAGAAGATTATTCATTTTTTGGATCTTTTCCTTCTCTGTGGCACAGACGCAATCATCCGCGTGGATTTGCTGAGTGTGGTCATGGGGTGTTACAGAGGAGATCTTTCATCTCCTGCTTCTTTGTCACTGTGCTGGCACCACTTACGTTCCCAATCGTGTGGTGCCTCTCCGATTTCCTGTCTCTGCATGCCAGATCATGGGAGCTAGACAGTTCAGCAGCCCTGTGCTGGGGCCGGAGCCAAAGAAGAGGAGCAAAAGACGTGAGCAAAATTCTTTCCTTGGGTGAAGCTCTGCACTAGGGGTCTTAGGTTATTGACTTGGAATGACTGACCCAAGTCTTTCTAGCAATTTGAAGGTGGGGCTTGTAACTGGAAGCCCTCCCATCCCCTCTTTTTTACACTATCCTATTCCACTGTTGCCACTTGAGCTGGGGTTAAATTCTGTGGAGTCTGCAGGGTTGTGAAGAAAATCCTAGAACTCCTGGCTGTTCCAGTGCTCCACCATGCACTCAGATTTCCCATTTTGTTTGCCAACTCATTCCGAGACTAAAACCAACGTAAAGACTCAGCATGTTCCACGTGAACACTCAGATTCTGCAGGAAAAAGTTCTGCAGAGCTATCTGAATGGCAGCAGGAGTGATGGCTTATTTTTGGTCTTCAAAGACAATCAGCAGTAACTGGGAGACTCTGAAAGTCTGGAAGTGATAGCAGAAGCCACGCAAGGTTCTCTGCAGAGTTGCAGTTCTGGTCAACTGGACCCTTGTGTAAGCTGCACAAACAAACCATGGTGAAGGTAGTGCTGCAAGGGCCTCACAGTGACAGAATTTCATTTCTCATTAATGATTTGCTCTGTTTGGGATCCAGTGCAGCTTGAGAACGAGAGCTGGTTGTGCTGCCCCTGGTTTTTGAAACTCCATTTACAAGACCACCAGCTACTCCACGGAGCTGCTTTCCAGCTCGTGTGGTGCAGGCAGCCTGCTCTCTTTCTGACTCCCATCCTGGAGGGTTTTTCCCAGATCCTGCCTATTCCCCGCAAGTCTCTCTTAATTGCTGAGATTGCTCCATCCTTTCTTTCATGTCCTGACTTAAATCAGCGTTTTCAGTATTGGAGATTGGTTAGCAATAGGAATGCTTGTCTGAGAATAGGTTCATCGCCATGCTCCTATGATCCAAACCAGACAGAAACGTGGGTCTGTGTGCATCTCTCTGGTTGGGACAGTAGGCCACAGGGCTTTTGGTTCATTGGGTTTTGGTGGTATGGTTGTCACTTGAAAAGAGATTTGTCCTAATTTAACAATAATGCATGATCTGGAGGCAAATGTATGTTCGATGATGCCATAGTGTTTACAGAATGATTGGGTTTTTATCTTTGACAGGTCTTTCATGTGATAGGATCTGTGCTTTGGGGCTGCACTCCTGGCAAAACTGAGAATGAAGAAGCTCTATGGGGTTCAAGATAAAGCAATCTCTTTCTCCTCTTGCTTCCCATGGTGAATTTGCTCCCGTGATGGTTGCATAAAGCAACCCAGCTGAGCAAAACCTCAATAAAAGGGCAGAATCTTGCTGCTTGCTTTCTGTCAACTTGCCACACTCCTGAACATGCCGCTCCACACCAGTTGCAAATTACCTCAGTAAATAGCTTCCAAAACTCTAGCAGTCCATTTTCCTGTACGCCTTTTCTTGTTACCATGGCTGGAATGCTCTTGTGCTACTGCAGCATGGCTCGTCTGATGACACTTCATGGTAGAAACCAGTCTACTGTCAGGGTCCTTCTTGATACTTCCATAGCCCTGGCTGGTCATATGTATCTGCTCCTGGAAAAGGAGCAAATTGGGTATCTGGAAATGTGAGGAATCACCTGGAAACATTCCACATCAGTTTGGATGGGGCTTTGGGCAACCTGCTCTAATTGAAGATGTCCCTGCTTATTGCAGGGGGGTTGGACTAGATGAGCTTGGAAGGTCCCTTCCAACTCAAACCATTCTGTGATTTCCATTGAGGGCCAGACTCTGGCTTGCGAAGAGCTCCTTTTTGGCTGTTTCTACATTGTTTGCTCCATCTAAGTTAGTGAGGTACCTGTTTTATAGTGGTAGGTACAGCATGAGCCCACACTGCCATGCTCTAGCTCCCTACCTACGTACTTGCTTTCATCCAAGTTGTACAGTATGAGGAAAGACTTGGCATTGTCTTCCTGATTTACCAAGTCTTGTATTAGTCCTGCCTTTGGGAGGTGGTGGCAGTTCTTCTCCTCCCATGCAGAGCCCAGGTATGCTCTTTTACCGGGCTCAATATGGATTAAAACCCCCCAAAATTCTTCATAACTGCAAATAGAAACAATTAATACGTTACAGTTTTGTTTGTCTGATGAGAAGGGTGCTCTGTGCTATCAACGGCATTTTGTGCTTCCCTCCCCCCTCCCGCTGTTGCAGTAGGGCGAATTGCATCATTTTTAATAAGATTAGAGCTATTTGCATTTTAAGGTGTTCAGGGTATTAGCTGGCGGTGTGTCAGTTTAGTCTGTCTGAGCTGGCTTTGGTCACCTCCCATAAAGGTTAGAGAGTTCAGAAATATTGTGCCGTGTTAAACTGAGAGTCTAGACATGTCTGGAGAGATCCTTAGTTTTTAGGGTTTGTCTAAGCTTTGTTTCAATAGGGGTGTGAAAGCTACCAAAAATGACAAGCGAACACAAAGGTTTGAAAGTCATTTGAGTACTGTGTGGGTGCGAGATGGCTGTATCTATGCTCTTAGTCAAGGAACAGTAAAAGGGCACACATTAAAAAAATAAAGAGCACTGTCAAGCAAATAAAAGGCCCTTTATTTGTGTGTAGAAATGGAGAAGGAGTTTGGAGTTGCTCTGGCTTTACCGTAGAATCCGAGTTGCGCCGCTCAGGCTCTGATCTGTGCAACCTTGCCTGGCTGTGAGCCAGGCGACAGCCTCCCCTCAGGCTTCGGGGATGAAAGAGCAGAGCAGTAAATATGCAGAGCATTATTCCGGCGGGACGGCACGCTTTGCCAGTGCTGGAGGCCCAGCTGACGGTGGTGTTCCCGTGCTCCGGGCAGCCGTGGCCATCCCTCTGTCCTGCTCAGGTACCGGCGTAGCCAAGAGGGCTTGCTCTGAAGACCCCACTCCTCTGCCTTGATCAGGCCTATCCTCTTTTCTCCTCCTCTTCCAGTGAACCTCTTCTGCCCAAGAACACGGTTTTCAGGGGAAGATCTCGAAACGAGAAGCCGTGCTGCTCCTATACCAAAAGCTCTCTTGAATCATGGAGAGTTTAATGGGTCTTAACAGAAGCTGGACAATTGCCTGAGCCTTGACAGCTGCTGCTGTGTGTTCTGTGCTGTCTGGAGGAGCCCCTGTGTGCTGGGGTCACCTCACCTCGTGTAGGTGCTTTGAAGCAGTGGTTGAGGTGGGAATGCTTCAGGATCTACCGCGGAGGCTGCTTTTGCTGTTGCCAACGGGTGGTCAAAACACTGCGAGTTACACACAGGGTTTTTTCCCCAAAAAAGCTTGCAATTTCTTGACGAGCAGTTGAAGTAACCTGGGAAAAGGACAAAGGAACAGTAACATAAGCAAAATATCCCAGCGGAGGTTTCCTAGAGAGGAATTAATGCCGAACAGGAGCGACTTGCTTCTGCAAGTTTCTACAGGCAAAGTATATTCTTGACCACTCTTCAGTTCTCATGATATTTGGAGGGTTTTAAAGCTCTGATTCCTGGAACCAGATAAATCACAATGTCAAATTTCATTAAAAAATTATAGTAAAGCATGTTTCTAGCCTTTCTTGGTGGCTGCAGCCTAAAGCTTTAAGGTATGGCCTCAGTAAAATGTTTCTCAACAACCGAAAACAATGGAAATGTATTTTTTTAGTCTTTAACTCCAAGTGGGCAATACTAGACTCCTCAAACCTTCCTGATCAGTCATGCTGAAGGCTCTGGAAGGATTTAACCGCCTCAGCACTTACATTTAATTTGAAGTGCGGAGAAAAGAGAGCAGCCCGTTTATTTCCCTGGTTATTTACGCGCCATTGGTGATATATTTGTGGGTTTGTATATTTAATACAGGCTTTGATGTTTTCCCTTATGCATCTTTTTATTATATAAATAACGTCCTTGTTTCTTAGTGTTTGTTGTTAGTGTGTGCAAATACATTCGGCTTTTGTTTCACCCTTCCCTAGTGACCTGTTACATTTAGTTATAGGATATGCAGAAAGGAAATAATTAGTCTAACTTTGATCTGCCCTTGAAATTGCGCTGTGCTTTTAAACCACTGCAGAAGAGGAACAGTAAGTTTCTTTCTGCTCTCCTCAGCATGAAAGCACAGGGTGAATTTAGGCATTGTAAATTACTGTCTTACGATGGCCTAAAGAGCCACGTTTTAACGGATCACTTGTAGATGGAGACTTTTCTTTGCAGCACAGAGGTGCTGCAGATGGGGCAGTGGTGTGCCAGGAGCTCCTGAACTGTGAAATCAGAAGAGACCGTTAGATAATCGCTTCGGAGCACGTGCGTGGGTGCCTGTTTCATCTCACCCACTTACTTTCACACGGTCCCTCCCCTTAATTTAGATTTATTTCCACTTTTTCACATTGAAGCTTAGCTTGTCGTTGATTCGTTTCTGCGTATCTCCATGGCTTTTCCTTTTATTTTCCTTTTCCATGTTGGCATTCTGCTTGGCACTGCGGGAGCAAACCAATAAAGGTTCCCTGCTCCAAGGAGAACAGCGTTGAGATTTGGTTTTTCCAGCTGCTGGTGGTGAAGGAAAGTCTCGAGTAGTACAGCCACAGCGTTTGAACTGTGCGTCTGTCTGGTTCGTTCGGTTTTACTTAAGTTGAACATTTCCAGTTGCCTTCTTGGTGATTTTTAAACATTTAATTATTTCCCAGTGTGTGGTGTTTTTTGAGACACCAAAAATACCAAAAGGTAGGTATGGGAAGATAGGAAGCAGCTTTATTTCTGTTAGTATCTGGACCTTGTTTTCACAGTTTCTTTTGCTGCTCAGGAAAAAAAGCAGAAAGCATTGGGAATTCAGAAAATACAATGGGTGCGAATTTCTCCTGCTACTCCCCTTTGTCTGGCTCGGATTTACGGCATGTGGCTTGGTGGGAGATTGCCCTAATGCAACAGAAACCTGTCTTGGTGATTCAGTAGATGGTCCCTGATATACGGGGAATAATATTTGCTGTCAATGTCCTAAAAAGTCTTCCTTCGGGGTGCTTTTGGCTGGGTTTTTTTTGGTCTAGGCAGCTGTTGAGCTGTTGAGAATTTTGTGCAGTGTTTTACTCCTCAATCTCACCTCCTGTTTCATCAGCAATTCATCTTTTTTGTTGTAGTTCCAGACCTCAAGATCGTAGACATAGAAACTGTCTTTTTTCACTTAGGCCGAGCACAGGCCACTGCAGTCGTGATTCTTGATCGAAGGAGCTTTATGTTCCTGTAATACAAATAAAAGGTGAGAATGAACTAATTTTACCAAGGTGTTGTTTAAGGAGCATGGATGAAACCAAGGTCTTTGTAGATCCTCATAATTAAAGATCCCACTGTACAGTCTGTATTTTTTCTATTATTATTTTTATTTGGATTAGCTACTATTACTATCAAGTGATGGTTTCCAGTCCAATTCAAGTGGTTTTGTTCCTTTTATCTATTAGCTCTGTGTATTTCCTGCCCAAAGCCATCATGACATTGCTTTAAGATGACAACATCCCTAGAACTAGGAGCAGCAGCATATAAAAAAGTGTCTTTTACACACTTCACGCTATTATGATGCTAAATTATGTAAGTTTTTCTAAAGGCATTTAGACCTCTGCTGAAAGAGGATCCAAATGTGTGCGGCAGTGGTAGTTATTACTCAGTGTACGTTTGTCCGTAAACACATAGGAAAGGTAGAGATGTTAATTTTAGTTTCCCTAAGTCTACCAGGCTGGAAACTGAATGTACATCTGAGGATGTATCTCTCTGTTGTGTTTTGCCTCTAGCAGCTTTTAGAATCACAAATGCACATTTTTAATGACTAAATGTAACATTAACAGAGAACCATTCTGCCCCAGTTGTTTCATCAGAGAATGGACTTGCTGGAGACTGCTTTAAGTAGCCATGTCTGTCTTACCAAGGTTCTCCCCCAAAAAACCCCATATATTTAAAAAGCATAGAAAATGAGATTATTCATTTCTGTGCAAGCTTTGTGGTGGGAGATGGAATGCAAAGTCAAAGGAAGAGGTTGTTTTGTATGGGTGCGTACTGATGTCAGTGGGGACACGGTGGTCCAGTGTCTGCATGGCTCAGCGGGGAGCTTGCGGCTTGAAGAGAGCGGGAGGATACTGGGTGTTATCCTGCCTTTACCTCTGGGCTATTTCCGCAAAGCATCTGGCCTGTGGCATCTTGCTCCTCTGTGAGGACTGGGTGTCTGAGTCCCCCTGTACAGGCTTGGGCGTTCGGGGGTCTATGAAAGGGGAAATAGAGCTTGGCCAGCTAGAAGACTCCACGTGGCGTCAGCTCCTGGCACCTTCCCATTCCCTTTTCTTTCCCAAGAATGTGAAGCTGGTCACCTTGAATGAAGTGGTTGATGTACATGGTTAAAAAATAAAAGAGTTGCAAGGCTGGTGTGAGAAAAGGCAGAGAAACTCTTGACCGACTTGAGGACAAGGGTCATTCAGAAAGCCGTGCAGCCAGCTGGTCATGAGCTAAAGCGTGAGGGATTGTCCTTTCTCTGTCCCACCTCTGCCTCGCCTTTGTCAGGCGAGGTGTCCTGCCGGCTCCTGGGAAGGAGGGCTTCCCGGGGAGGTCGGGGCTCTCGCGCTGCGGCACCCTCTGACCGGCCTCGTGTGGGGAAGGGAAGAGACCTGGGGGGAGAGACAGCACAACAGCACAGCAGCTTTTAAGGGCATGACCTTAAAGGAAGAGGAGTTGGAAAAGCCAAAGATAAAGATGGCCCAGAACATCTTTAAGGCTGCCAAGCCTAAAATTAGACGCAGGCTGGGCTTTGTTTTCCTTGCTGGTTCACATGCCATGCGCGTCTTCCCCTGGCTGGCTTGCTCCACGGGGACGGCGAGTGCTGTCGCCCAGGAGCACTTGACTCCCTGGGAACAGGTTTCTTGTGACTTTGGATGCTTGTCGTCATCACACAGCGGGAGCAGGCGGGTGACACGGCAGGGCTGCCGTCACGCGCGGGCACGCGCGGCGCGGCGCTGCTGACAGCAGCTATCCTGGGCCCGTTGCTGTTGACAGCCGCAGTGTTGTTGCCATCAAGGAGGATCAAAATTATTATTGGTGACCAGATGAGGTATCAAGTGCAGAGTTTGCGCTAGGAGTTCCATGCGCATGACGCAATTCACCGTGTCGCTTACACAGGCGTTTGAAATGTGGGCACTGGCTCAGGAACGGGCTGCAGAGGGATGCTGGACACCACATCCCACACCCGTGTTGTAACCCTTCCCTCAGAGACTGTCGCTTGTGTTTTGGCAGGGCACCTACAAACGGTTACGCCCAAAAAATCCACTTTTGCCGGGTGAAAAAAAAAAAACCAAACATTTGGGCACAGCTTGACCATTCTGGGTGGGCCAAAAGCGCGTTGAAAGCTTATCCTTGGGGCTGCGGTTCTGTGTAAATATGGTTTGGTTCTAGTGTCAGCGCAGTGAAGCGGGGTGGTGTGACCGTAGAGTCACTCCTGTTGGAGATGGTTTACCTGTTCAGCGGACGTGCTGTTAAATCAGACTCGCTCTGGGAGCTCTGAAACAGGCTCTCTGAATTTTATTCAGAATTCGCTTAGCACTGTGGTATCCACGTTATGCGGCATAAAAACCTGTTAGATACGTGCTGGCTCGGGAGCCCTGCAACTGGGCACGAGCCTTTCTGACCTGCGCGCCGGGTCGCTCCCGACTCGGTACGAGACGTGGGCAGTTTCGGAGGGGAGGAGTACGGGTAAACCGGGCTGCAGCGGTACTTTGGCTTCCCTGCTGCTGGGCCAGGGACCGACCAGCCCAGGACACTTCAAGAATGCAGAGTTGGGCGTTTCATTTTGCTTCTCCTTGCCTGTTCCTCCGGCTGCTGAGGGAGAGCAGCGGTTTTACAGCCGCCGTCGTTAATCCCCTTTGACTGCCCTGCAATTTTAGCTGAGCGGCACCCACGTTATCGGGAGGGAGAGGCACTGAGTATAATGCTGCAGTAAGGGTTTTATGCTTGTCTCCTCGCTCGCCGCGTAGCCAGGATAAGTCATAACCGTTTCTCCAAATCCCTGTGAGTTTTTCTTCAAAACGAAGTGATTAACTTCAGCTGTAAACTTCCCCTTGTCTAGGGCATCCAGGCCTTGCGCTGAGCTTGACAGCGGTCGAGATCTCCTGCCCGCACAGACTATTAGGCTCTGCTTATCCTTCGTTTCCACTGCCTGGTGAAATATTAGATAACGGGGAAAGAGCTTATCTTACCGGCGTCTGAACTGACAAATATGGCAGCCTTTCAGCAAAAAGGCTAATGCAGACGAGGCCTTTTTCCTGGCTGGAATAAGAATGAGGCCGGTGCTTGTCTTCTGCCGCTGACAACGGTCAGATGCGTGCGGTGTGATTTCCATAGCGCCCAGACAGTGGGAGCACCTCGTACCTGCCTGTCTAGTCAATACATCAGCTTTGCTGGAGCGGGGAGCTGAAGTTTGTCATTGAGGCGGGTTTCTAATGCAGCACGAATGGATCTTTCAGCCGTACCCCAGGGTAAACGTTGTAAGCTGCGCAAATTTATTTACCAGTGGTGACAAATAATGTCAGGCACTTTTGTTTTCTTCCCTAAATAAGATGTTCTCTATAAATGCCCTGATGGATTTAATTTTTGTAGCTTTAAGCAGGGAGGGAAGGGGAAAGGGGGGATTTCTGGCTGTTTGAACAGGTTAGTGTGAGTTATTTTAACATCAGAGGTTAATTCCCTCTGTGCTTCTGCACATGCAGCATTCGTTTAAGTTTGGGTTCGATGATCTTAAAGATCTTTTCAACCTGAATGATTCCATGATTCTAATAACCTTCGGAGGGGCTCATTTCAGGATTTAACAACTGGAGGGGAGCAGCTGGGAAAAACTGTCCTGGTACCCGCACGGAGAGGGGAGTTTGGCTTAAAAGCAGAGCTGAGAACTGAGCCTTTAGTGAGCTGGGGCTGCTTGGAGGGGAAGAGGAGCGGGAAGGAGGGGGCTGCTCTGCCCACAGGGTGTTGAGCAAAGCCTCTTACTGATTTCAGAAGTTTCTTGGCTCCTCTCAGGCACCGAGCTGTGCTTGAAGTGTAACGCTTCCGTTTTGAGAAAGAATGCTCCCCGTTATAACGTGGCAAATTTCTGCATTGCCTTTGTACAGATAGCCTGGGAAACTGCTGTGGAATTCTCAGCCCCAGCTGAAACCCGAAGTGTCTGAGAGCCCATAAAGCTGGGCTCTAGTGGGAGAAACCGGCAGCCTTTTAGAAATGAAAGAGTAGAAGCTAACGGGTGGTTGCCGCAGTACAGCAAAACTCGAGTGTGCTCCGAACGGAGGAAGCGGAAAGAGTTGTTAGCTGGGCAAGCCAGACACACCTAGACAGCATCCTGAGCTGCTGCCAACCACACGGGGAGTTTGGACCTTTTCCAGGCTTTGTTCCTGAAAATAAATTGTTCACGATGGGAAACTTTGAAGATTGCCTTGACCAGTGAGCCGTGCCTCTGGGTGTGAGCTTTAGGGGAGAGGGAGGCTCATGCAGAAAAAGCTGTGATCAAATTTTAGCCTACATTTCATTTTTTTGGAGGAGGGGGGCTGCAATTTTTTGTCATTTCTTCCTTACAAATGGGATTTCTTCTGGCCTCAGAAATTGAGAACAGGGTGTCACTTGGATTATTTAGTTTATTGACTTGCTTTGTAGCTGCAATTCATAGAAAATGTTCACCTCTATCTATTTCACAGGAGCAGCATGTGAAGAAATTAAGTAACAGCTATAAACCATGCAGAATATGTAAAACAATGGATCTATGCTAAATATGATGTTATTTATCGAATGCTTTGATAGCCATGTTGTAAAACAAATGAGGAGGTGGGGATCTCTTTTGGAACAGAATATACCACAGCATCCGCCTTGATCTGCGCTAGGCATCTGCACTGTGAAGCACAAGTGATGCTGAAAGATGCACTGAGAAAACAAAGGGGTTACAGTACTGTTAGCAGTGACAAAACGTGGAGGCAACAGAGAAACTAAAACTACTTCAGTTTCAGGCAGAATGGTAAAGTATTAACTGAGGAAATAGAGCAGAAAAAATAAAATAGGAACGTTTTGGAAGCTGGGACTCAGTTCTTTATGCGACAAATTCACACTGTGCTAGAAAAAGCAAAGCAACTTTTCTTTCTCTTTTAGTAGAAAAATGGACCCTCAAAAATCTGACATAGGGAACCACAACTCCAAAAGTAAAACAAACCAAAACAAAACAGACTTCCTGATAATTTTTGGAGGTGTTCAGGGTTAAGCTGGCTTTGAGGGAGACACCTCCAATGAACAAAAAGTCCTAGTCTGAGCTTTCAGAGCCAAGAAATATGAGAGGACATGAAGGAAAAATGCCAGAGTCCTTTTGAATTCAAAATGTCTAAGCCATCTGCCCAAAAAGGGATGGATTCCTGCTGAGAGCCAGTTTGGGTTGCATGACAGATTCATGTTCCTTATACACACAGCCTTGGCTTGAGCAATTCCCTTCTTCCCGTCTCCTGTCTGTAAAACAAACCAGATATATTGAGAGCAAGGTAAAGTTATTTGATGTATCTGAAAAAGCCAGGATGAGCGCTGGGAAGGGTGTGCCTTTTCTAATTAATTTAGCAAAACGGTGCTAACATGATGACGTGCAGCTTCCAAGGCAGGTAAGGTATCGGCAGCAACTCAGCCTCACTGTCCTTAATGTTGCACCAACATTTCCCAGACGTCATCCATGAGCCATCTGTGATGGGTGCACTGAGATTTCTCCCAGGAGATCCTTTTATGTCGCTACCGCAGCCGGGGGGGTCGGATCCCTGAGAACTGAGGTGGGCTGGGAAGCTCTTGCTGTAGGGTATAAACCTGTGAGGGGAGTAATTGCAAGCTTGCGCTGCACTTGGTTGAGACCACGGGCATGGGGTTGGTGTGGGATGTACGGGGAGTATATATATATATATATAAAATGGGTTGTGTGGGCAGGTCTTTGCTACAAGGAGTTTGCCTGCGTGGTCCTCATGGTCTGGCGTGGACGGGAGAGGCGGTGCGCATGTTTGATGAAGTCCAGCATGTAGGGGAGGCTTAGCTACCATGTGCAGGTGGCCGGCACATGTGTCCGATGTCAGACCCCTCCCAGACCCCGCACCTCGCTGAATATACTCCATGCTGGCAAACCGCACGCTCTCACAAGTCGCTTGTCTGGGACTTCTGAACGGCGAAAAGCCTGGTCTGAGCTGCTGCTATGCGGATCAGGGTGCTGGGCGTCCTGAAATCCCGGATAAATCCCCTTAGCGCTTTTGGTCAATCTGCAACTGGGATTTACCATTGTGACAGCACATCCTAAGTATGGTAAAAATAGCCTGTCTCCCAGCATTGCAAACCTGACTCACGTCCCGCAGCTAATGGGTGAGCAGTCAAGGCTGCTTCTTGAACCGTTGCACGAACGCATGAAGCGGTCCCGGAGGCAGGGGATCACAAAGCCGCATTGCAAAGGGCTTGCCTGGCTCAGGCTGATTCTCTGCTCTTTGGCTTTTTCCTTTTTGGTGGATCACAAGTGTGGCAGAGACCCCTGATGTCAGGCCGGAAGGGGATGATGGAGAGATCTGTCTGCCCTTTGCTCCTCTAGAAGGCTGCACCTGCCCTGGGCTTGCCTGGAGGCGGTCTGGCAGGGGCTGTACAGACACTGTCCCCTCCTAGGCTGGGCAGAAAGCACAGTCCTCTCCCTGGAGGCTGCATAACAATTTGGTTTGATTTAGTTATAACCATTTACCTTAACCCTAAGGAAAACCATGTTTTTTATTAAAAATTAGGACCACGACAAATTTAAAATATCTGTGGGTTTGCTACCCCAGTGGGGTAACGTGGAGAAGTGAGAGGGAGTGAACGTGCTTACAATCATAGGATCACAGAATCATTTAGGTTGGGAAAGACCTTTAAGATCATTGAGCCCAACCGTTCCCCCAGCACTGCCAGGTCCCCACTAACCCCTGTCCCTCAGCACCACCTCGACACAAGGTCTGTGAAACCCCTCCAGGGATGGGGACTCCACCACTGCCCTGGGCAGCCTGCACACACGGGAGAGCCCAGTTTCTCTGTAACCCTGCAAACAAGTATCTTACTCTCCAAACTTCCTCTCCAACAAGGAGCTTCACCTGGAAAGTCTCGCCCCACCCAACCTGGGTGCAGCGGTATCTCTTTAGCAGGCTGCACAGACAGGCTGCTGGTGAGTCAGTACAGGGTCGGATGTACAGTCGTACAGAGTGGGAACACAGGGTGAGGTGGTTTGAAATGCAGCCTGCTGTCCAAAAATACCAGCCAACCAAGGGTAAGATGCATTAGCTGTCAGTTCCCAAAGTGTCTGGTGAGATTTCAAGCAAATTTGGGGTTTTACTGTCACACCCAGGAAAATGGCATGGCAAACCCTTGGGGCCAGCGTTTTGCTCACTGGGAAAGGGCACCTGTCCCGTCGCCACTGGGCAGGTTTGGAAAATGCACCTTTGTCATTTAGGTGTCACCTTCAAAAGTGTGTTAGCAGCCCCAGTTCATACTGTACAGGTATCAGGCCGTGTGTGAAGACTGAAATGAGTGAGGCTACGCTCTCTGAAACCGCTGCATAGGTGATGCTGTGGCACCGAGAGAGACGAGAGTGGGGATGGTTGGGGAGAGCTGAAGGGGCTTCACTGGCAGGTCTGTGATGGAGCTGGAGAGAGAATCTGCATCTCAGACTGATCTTGTAGCTAGCAGACCCTGCATCTCCTTAAACATCATCTATGCCATACGTTTAGGGCTGTCTTGTATGTTGTGTATGCAGGGTCGTTTTTCCTTCTCTCAGTCCCTGAAATCTTCTTAAGAGGCACCTCAAGTTTAGTTGTTCCTTACCCAATCCGGTATTATGCTGGCAGTATAGGAAAAAAAATGGATGGAGGAGCAGTGTTAAAAAGCATCCCTCAACCCTCACTGAGAACCCAGCTCTGTCCTGGAGTCTGTTAGAAACATCCATCCCTCCCCTCTGCCTGGGCTCAGTCACACCGGTGAGACGACAGCCCACCGAGCAGTGGGACCCTGCTACTCCTCGGGGGAAGCAGCACTGCATTGCTTGTATCGTTAGGCTGCTGGTGGTGGTTCTGGCTCGTGGCTTCCACCCTGAAATGACGGCGTCATTGGAACTGCTTAGAGGCACAAGAGTTACCCTGGCCTTACGCAGGGTACGGGAGGTTGGTGGTCTTCATGGTAAGTGGTCAGGCTGCCTTCCTATCCCACGTGCAGTGCCTCAGAAGTGTCGATACCATTAATTCTGCTGAAAACAAGAACGCTGTCATTGCATTGCATGGGATTGGCCTCAATTTATGTAAAGTAGATGCAGATTTAAGCTTCGTACGGAGTTGCTAGGGTGCTGCCCATCAAGTGATGTTTGGAAATGGTTTTTTAGAAGCTATGCCAGTTTTGACACGCTGCTTTAATAATTTCTGACTGCAATAGGGCAAGACATAGAAATCTTATGTTGTCATCACACAGAGAGCGTTCTCTCTCTCTTTTTTTTTTTTTTGCTTTCTCTCTCTTGCACTCTGTCATATGGAAACCAGATCAAGATTATGAAATTATTGCCCACAAACTGTGATCTTTTTTCTCTTTTGTGGTGGGAACTGACAAGTCAGTGATGGCTCGGTGCTGTTGGGACTAGCTGTTCACGCTGCCTGCATTTGTATGTATGGGGAAGTGCCGAACTTGGCGCGCTTCTCGCTTGGCACGCAGGCTGGTGAAACGTCAGATTCTTAATTGTGATAAAGTTCACGAACGAGAAAATTATGGCAGATGTTTCCTTTTGTCAGAGCTGAACTGAATCATTAAAATGTGATATGACGTACTAGGAACGAGTCAGTGTAAACACCATCCCTGTGAACATGTCCAGAGCCTGAGGAACAGAGACGATCCGTGGTAATGTTGAAGACCACATGGTTTTCTCGTCTGAATGCTGTATTACCACACTTTTCTCTTTAAATGCGGAGCGTGAATCTTATGAATTTTGATTGCCTTTATACAAAACGAGAAGATAACATGTTCTGCTTTGGTAAAAATAGCCTGGTAGCTTCTGCAATGTGGTTGCCATTTCACTGGTGGTTTACTCAGAGGCCTCCCTTTCACCAGCAGCAGTGAGGCACCTGATTCCCATTGAGCGATGAGCTCATTCGCCTCATTCCCTCTTTTCTAGAGGACATATTTTTGGGAAGTCTTTCTCCTTTGCCAGTCTGAAGGAAGCAGCAGCAAAGCCTGTGATGATGCGTTAGAACTGGCCTCCCATAAGGAGTTATGGAAGAACTGCAGGAAGCATCTGATGACCAACATTCTCTGTGGACTTTCTCTCCCGTCTCCTCCTCACATCTCCTGCGTGAAGATTATTGTCTACACAGTCGCTTAGGCCATTAGTCAGAGAAGAAGTGCATTAGAAACTTCCTGATGCTTCCTCCTGAGCTGAGCACATTTTATCTCCCGTTATTCTTGCTGGCCAAAGAAGTCTTGACTAGATTCTGATTCTTATTCCCAGTGTTGTCGGTTCTCAGGATTTTACCGTAAATTAAGTGGTTTTGTTAATGTTTCAGCTGCTGGAATCGAGTGCGTTGACAATACCTTCATTTTGACATACAGGTCAAAGAAACACTGGAAAAAGGTGATGAAAGTGCACTCCACAGTGTTGTTTTATGCCACTCTTCTGATTTCTGATTCGAGGGAGCCAGTTTTGGAATGTTGGGATCTGGGAATAAAATACTCTATTATGTCATAAAGAAGATTAAAAACGGTAGCAAATCCAAATCATTTTGCATGTCAGAAATCTTACTGTAAGTGAGACGAATGTGTTTTGAAGACAACTTAAACACTCTTAAACTGCGGCCCTCTTCTCCAGATCGATAACATTGATTTATTGGAGAAAATCTGTGTTTGTGTGCCTGGACATACACAAATTGTGTGCAAAGAGCGTATTTTATTTTAAGCGGGTCTGCAGAAGCCAGAAGTAATGAACTGGGTAAAGCAGCCGTGCAGGATTCAGTGATAGCAGTTGTTAATGGCAAAGGGTCTGTATTTTTTGCACCATGGCAATCCGTGGAAATGCAGCGTGCTTTTCTAAATTAGCGTAACTTTTTACACCTCTCTTGCACCAAAGGAACTTAATCCATCGTGAAACCTCATCAGAAGCTGCACCATTGTATCCTGAGGCAGATGTGAAATCTGTGTGAGTCACTGATTTGCCATCAAGCTGAAGGAAACTGAGTCTACAATTCTTAAGAAAGAAGCCGCCCATTTGGGATGCATTTACGCAGCATCTTTTGTATAAATCATTAGTGCTATAAATGATACATTATTGTTAGGAGAAAAAATTTAACAATGCAAATAAAACAAAACACTGTGGCAGAGCAATTTTATGCTTGATTGTAATGTTTAATGGCATGTTCTCATAAAGAGACTTTCCCATCCTTCAGACCTATCCTGTCGGTGACTCACTTGATTTCCAGTGAACATCCCCCATTTTATTCCTAGAGCTGTTTTCTCTAGAGCAGTTTCTGTAAATGTGCTGCAGCATGGGGTCATCCGGGGTTAATTTCCCTTAGGATTACACATCCAGACTGTGTGTATGTAAATGCTGCAAGACAAGTGATAAGAAAACTGTAGGATAAAAGACAACGAAGAAAATTCCTTTGTTTGGCCTGTCGATCCATTCTTCAGTATCAGCGTATTTCCCTTACTTTTAAATGTTAGGATAGCTTACATTGGCGTCACAGTGCTTTCAAAACATTATTTTTCTGTCATCACTGACCTCAAATTTTGTGTTATGTTGATTCCCTTTCTCCTCCATGTCTCTTCAGATACTTTTTTCACGGTTTCTCTCTTCATCCTTTAGTTCCAGGTACTAGACAGCACCATCCGTGAGGCACAGCTTCGTATCGCTAAACCAGCTGATTTTATTAGTGTCAGAAATAAAATACAGCTCTTCACATTCTACTTGTATTTTTAGTACCGTATTGTAATCCTGGTTCTGCTTTCCCTGCTTATCTCTGCTCTGAGTCCTGCCCTGAGGTTTCTTTCTAAGACCAGGGTTGCTGGGTTTTCCTGAAAGGTTTCTGCACTGTCCAGCTTCTGGAAGTCTTTCCATACACCTTAGTCAGAAAGTACTAAAATATCTGGGTAGTCTGTTAATCTGCAGTCAAGTGCCCATTGTTTTCTCTTCCTGGCTGCCAGGGAGTTTGTTGGCAATTGAGATTTATGGAGGAAATAATCCACCTGGCAGGAGACTCTCTGGAACTCCAAAGACTGAAGGTTCCTTTTTTGGGTGTAAAATACTGCTAATAGCTTATTTAGCAACATACATTTCTCCAGCAGGGCTTTCAGTTTTGTGTTGGAGCTGGGTTCTTGCATATGCATAGATTCTAGCACCCATGCTAATTCTGTCTCTCATTTAACTTTCGTCTGTTCCTGTGGTAGGATAATGCATGATATGATCTCTCAGCTTTTTAATGTGGCCTTTGTGCATCTTTTCTAGCTCCTGTTTGAAGGGGCTAAAAAAAAAGTATTAATAATGAGGAATGATTCCTCCCTGAACTTGCTGGGAATTGCCTGGAAACCACGGGGAGCTCAGGCAGGGTAGTCACGCTGAGGCTCCACAGAGTCCAGTACCAGGTACTAATTGTACTTTCTGCTGGGAGAACTCTGAATAACAACGGAATTAAAAAAAACCACCATCGTGATCCTTTCTTGCCTTCTGTCTTACTTAAATGGCTCATTTTTACAACGGCTGATTAGATTTGAGCTCAAAATACGCCAAAAGCGATGGAATGTGCTCAAGATGAAGGATGGAAGGGGTTGCAGTAGTTTCAGTGCAGCTGGTCTTGTTCACGAGTTTTTAATAGAATTCAGTGGAGGATTGAATTAGCCAATGATTAAAATAAGTGGAAACCACTGTGTAACAGCGTTCAGCAGAACGGGTACCTGCGTGACATTTTGGTTCTCAGCTACCCGGTTGCTTCGTCCCTTTAGGGATATTTTCATGGTCTGAGTAGCCTGATTATCACCCTCAGATCTACAGCTGCCTTTCCTGCCCAGAGTTTCTCATTCCTTATGCATCAGCACTGGGAAATTCTGTCCCTGTTTTTCAGCAGTGGCAGGAGAGCATCGAAGTTGCCAGCAGCATAATCTCCAGGGTAAACAGGGCCAGCGTATCACACTCACTGTACCATTTAACCCTGCTGCAGGAGATGACTGTAAATCGCCTGTGTCGAGCCGGCATGCGAGGACTAATAGAGCTGCAGTGGGGATAATTCACGAGTAGATCTTCTCACTCGCCAGTGTAAACAGAGCTCGGGCTCGTCAGGTCTGAAACGGTGATTACCTTTAAACCAAGCACGGTATAATTCAGTGTCCCAGACTGAACTCTCCTTTCAGCACAGCAAAACAAACCACCGCGCGCGCGGCCAGCACGTGGACCACGCAAGCTCTGCCACTAGCTCTGCGTATGAAGGACCGCTTTGTTTTTGTAGGAGACAAGATTTGGAGGGAGCTCTTCAACTGAGGATTGCAAAGGGTGATTTAAAAAACAAAGAAAAAGAGAAATCAATTTCACAGCCCTCCCTATTAACACAGGGTACAGAACAGCTTTAACAGGGAGTTAGTTTAGAGGCCTTCAACACTGTCCTCTTTGGTGTTAAATCCCTCCACCAAACTTGCTTCTTTTGGCTTGTGTTGCTAAACTCTCCACACTGCTCCCAACTGCTTGTTCCTTGCACCTAATCACATTAAACACGACGACGTCACGCATCTAGATATGCAGCTGCTGGCAAGGAAGTCACCTGAATTCACTGCCAAGGAGACAAGCACTTTTCCTTTCCTTGGAGTGGTGCCATTCCTCGGTATCTGGTCGCATCCAGAGGGTAGCGGTCAATGGATCGATGTCCAGGTGGAGATAGGTGACAAGTGTTGTCCCTCATGGGTCCATACTGGGACCAGTGCTGTTTCATATCTTCATCAATGACGCAGACAGTGGGATCGAGTGCACCCTCAGCAAGTTTGCAGATGACACCAAGCTGAGCGGTGCTGCTGACTTGCCTGAGGGATGGGATTCATCCAGAGGGACCTGGACAAGCTAGAGAAGTGGTCAGCTGTGAACCTCATGAAATTCAACAAGGCCAAGTGCGAGGTCCTGCACTTGGTCAGGACAATTCCCAGTATCAGCACAGGCTGGGGATGAAGGGATGGAGAGCAGCCCTGCAGAGAAAGGCTTGGGGCCGTTGGTGGATGAAAAGCTGGACATGAGCGATCAATGGCCATTTGCAGCCCAGAAGCCAACCATGTCCTGAGCTTATCCCCAGCAGCATGGCCAGCAGGTCTGCTCTGCTCGGGGGGAGACCCTCCTGCAGCACTGAGTCCAGCTCTGGGCTCCTCAGCACGGCAGAGACATGGACCTGCTGAGGGGGGCCAAAGGAGGGCACAGGAATGCTGCGAGGGCCGGAACCCCTCTGCTGTGAGGACAGGGGAGAGAGTTGGGGGTGTTCAGCCTGGAGAGGAGAAGGCTCCAGGGAGACCTTAGTGCGGCCTTTCAGTGCTTGAAGGGGCTGTAAGAAAGCAGGGGCTGTTGTGACAGGACAAGGGGTGATGGTTTCAAAGTAAAAGAGGGAGATTTAGACTAAATATAAGGAAGAAATTTTTTACATTGAGGGTGGTGAGACCCTGGCCCAGGTTGCCCCAAGAGGTGGGAGAAGCCCCATCCCTGGCACCATTGCAGGTCAGGTTGGCCCTTGGGGCTCTGAGCAACCTGCTCTAGTTGCAGATGTCCCTGCTCCCTGCAGGGGGTTGGACTGGATGAGCTTTGAAGGTCCCTTCCCACCCAAACCAGTCTGTGATTCTATGACATGGGGCTGAGATTGCAGCAGACAGTGGTTATCCAGGTAGTCCCGAAGATCCACGGGGCGGCTGTGTGGGCCCCCTAGCCTGGCTGGCTGTGGGACTGAAAGCACGGCTGTCCCACGACAGGCATGTGTCACCCCACCATCGCTTTAACCATGGTGCTGCCTCGAAGAGGCATGTGAGGACACGTGGCCCTGCACGAAGTCTAATGGTTGTAGATTTGTGCCCATCTCAGATGGTTTTCGGGGCTGAATTTACGTGCGTGGCTCTGAGCTAAATTAGCGCAGGGAGGAGGAAGCACCTCCACCCCCGCCACTGTCCAGGTTCCCCTGGTGAGGGACCCCAAGGGACTAGCTGCAGGCAGGAGGAAACACCCCCTTATTTTCCAGTTTCAAGACTGCGGTTTTTCTCTTCCTCTTCAGAGTAAGAGCTGGCCAAGAGCCTGCCCAGAGTCAGTAGTGTCTTTAGAGAAGCAGAGAAGAAGGGGGATAAGTAGCGGAAATGTGAAACTCATATTGAGAAAGCAGCATCTGTCCAGTTTTGGTCACCGAAGCATGAGTGTGTTTTCTTACGCTTATGAGATTAACATCTTTACTATTAGTAAAACAAAAAATCAGGTTTTGTTCTTGCGGGTTCCAGAATGAGTGTTTGGTTTTCCCAGTCAAGACTGAGGAGACAGATCAGTAAACATGTCCCTTGCAAAATTTCACCTAAATGTTACTAAGTTTAACTAGCCCTTGGCTTTACTGTTACTATGCGGGACTTGTCATGGCTTGTGGAGCAGCATTATGGCTCGGTGGGCCAAAACCTGCTTAGAGGGCTTCAACCCTGTTGCCAGAGCAGCTGTCCTGCTCACAGGTCACGGTGGAACTGGCTGCTGGGAGGGGAATTCTAGAAGGAAGCCGGTCCCCTCTCCTTGTTGAGAGGGCAGCCTTTATGGGCTATCTGGCCCTTGCTGTGCAGTCGTTCAGCCCGTGAAGGGCTTGATTCACATTAAAAACTTGATGATAAATTCTTAATAAATAGGTAATGAGCCAAATCCTGTTCTAAGGATGTTCTTGAGGATGCTTATGGATACAGCAGTCCATAACCATTTTGCAGTCATGGTGCCTGCACTTGTACAATAATACGAAACACATTTTTGGTGGGTAGGGATGTGGTGGGGTAAAGAGGGAGTAAAGCGTGTGATGTATCCGTCTCTCTTAGGCACCAGATCCCCAGTCTTGCCAAAGCAATTGTTTGATGCTGTGGGTTAATGCCCATCAGGAACTGTAAAGACTCTAAATGTCTGGTTTAGAGTTATAGGAGTTTATAGTTACAGGAGACCAAAGTGAAGGAGCAGCATTAACACTAATATATTAATGTTTGGTTCCTGCTTATAGTCTTTGAACTACACTTATCTGAAACCAGCTTCTCATTTTAAACGTGATGTTTGGGAGTGATATATCTGGGTCAATCTTTGGCTCGGAAACCTTACATTTCAGGCCATGACAATGGAGAATTTGCAGCAGGAGGATCATCAGCCTCAGCAGCGACGCTGTCCACACAAATGGGTCCAAAGCGGAATGCAAAGCGGGACAGCACGCAGGCTCACTGCCCTCAGCCTCCTGCCCCTCCTGGCTTTTGCTCCTTGCCTTTCTTTGGAGACTGGTCTGTGGTGCTTGCAGATCTGAAAGGAGCGGGGAGCAGCAGGAGTATCTCCAAGGGCAGCCCCAGAGTGTGTCCTGGGGGCTTGGACCCTTGTGGCCGTGCTGTGAAGGGGAGTGGTGCTATCACGGGGCTGTGCTGGAAGCGGGATGTGGAGCCTCGCGAGGGCTGCGGCCCAGCTCCTCTGCCTTCAGCAGCTCCCAGGACCCAGCTAAGAGCAGACCAGAGGGTGAACACTTTTTCTGCTCACGTAGACACGTGCTGGTCTTACCCGGTGCCTTGGGGTTGCTTCCATAATCCAGAGAAGTGACTCGGAAGGGGAGGCGGGCTTGGCCATGCTGGTGAAGCAGGTATAGGAGGACCATCCCAGGAGTTGAGGGATGTGGTGCTAACGGTGCTGCCTGGCGTGGCAGGGACTCTTGTGGGGCTGTGCCGCTCCTGTGAGCAGCCGCAACAGGGACAGCCTTCGTACCCCTGCTACTGGCCTCCGTCGTGGTGGTCCGACTGGGAATAGGGGTCAGGATTGGGATGGGGAACCCATCTGCCGGGAAAACAGCCGAGCCAGACAGGCTGGCTCAGCGGCAGGGCCGGGGCAGGCAGAGCGGCCAAGGGAAGGCAGATGCTGCTGGAGCCGGGAGTTCTGCCAAAGAACCACACCGGAACACTAAAGAAATAAACCTCCACACTGCAACCGGAGCCCAAGTCTCCAAGTCTCCGCTGTCTTCCTCTCCCTGCCCCGTTTGTCTTTTTAACTGGTGCATGTGGATTTTTGAGGTTAGGGCCATCATTTCTCTTGGCGGTTCTTGCTTTGCAGTCGTAGCCTCACTGAATCATGGCATCACAGAGCCGTTTCGGTCAGAAGAGACCTTCGAGATCATCACGTCCAGCCGTTAACCCAGCACTGCCAGGTCACCGCTGAAAAAAGCTGCACCAGGCCGCGGCTCCCTAATACTTTATCCCCCAGCTCCACGACTCTTCCCTACAACGCTGGCGGGGGGTTCTGTGCCCGCCTGGCTGCCGTGCGGCCCGGCCCGGTGACACCGCCTTGCCGGTGCCTTTTCTAGTGAACGGGAACGGGGCGGACGCTGCGCCTGGGTCGTTAAGTGACCGGGGAAGGCGCTTTCACTACACATCCCCACCGCCGGGCCCCCGCGCGGCCCCTCGCCGGGGCTGGCAGCGGCGCCCCGGGGCGGGGCGCGGTCACGCACGGGGGGCGTGGCCGGCGGCGGCGGCGCAGGCGCGACGGGCCGGGGCCGGCGGAAGAGCCGGGGCGCCCCGAGCGCCCGCCGGGCCGGGCCGGGCTTAAAGAGCGGCGGGGCTGCGGCGGCGGCGCGGTAAGCTACGCACCTTCCTTCCCCTGCTCGCTCCCTGCTGGGCCCCGCGGCGGGGCTCGGGGCGGAGCGGGGCGCCGCGGGGCTTTGTCTTCCCTTTTCTTGGTGCTCCCGCTGGTTAATTTTTTTTTTTTTTGTAATTCATTTTTTTGGGGGTGTTTTTAATTTGACTTGCACCAGACAAGGCGCGGCGAGACCTCGCGCTCCCTCGGGAGCCCGGAGGCGCCTCTCGTGTCCGTGCGTGCGCGCACACGCGGGGCTGAGGGCACGGAGCGGGGAGGGGAGAGCGGCCGGTGCCGGCGCTGCCCGCCCGCTCCCGCGGCCTCTGGTAATCGGTAGCTGCGGTCCGAGCGCCGGCGCTGGGCCCTGAGAGGACGGACAGACAGACAGGCTGTCCGTCAGTCCCCGCGCAGGGCCGAGCGGGCAGCCCGAGGAGCGGTGTCCCCTCGCTGGATGGAGCCCGGGGCTGCCGGTGATGCGGTGCCCGCCGGGGCGGCTGGCGGAGCGGCTTGAGCCCGCGTCCGCCGGAGGCGAGCATGTCCAGGGAGCAGCTCAACAGGACAGCGGTGAAGGATGCGCGGTTAAAAGACCTGTTGTGGGAAAGAGGTACCTGTCCGTCCGTCCGTCCGGTGTCTGCTGCGAGCTCGGTCCGGGTCCCCGGGGCGAAGCCCGGGTCGCAGCGCGGCCGGCAGCGCCGCGGCGTGCAGCAGGGCTGTCCCGGGCCGGGAGAGTCTGTCTGCGGGGGAGGATCCCGGGTGACGGTCCCAGCTCCTTTGCTTTTGTCATTTTTGACATGGTTATAAATGATTTCTCGTTTTTCATGCTTTGCTGTGAAGGTGTTTTCATGCCGTATGTAGTCGCCTTTTTCGTGTTATGTGTTTACCGTGAAAAATATTTTCCTGGGGAGAAGATGTATTATAAATATTATTTCCTGTGTGTGAGGAACCGAGTATATGTGAGTGTGACAGAGAGACTTGGGGAGGTAAAACCGTATCAATTTTCTACCCAGAGCTCCCCCAGTCTCTTTCCCAGTTAATGTATAGGAAAAGTGGGCAGGAGGAGATGCCCGTCTGGAAGGGGGGTGCTGCAACAGCGAGGGCTCTTCATGCCCGGCACGCTTAGGGCAGTGGGGCAGGAGGTGAGGCGGGGGCTGGAGTCACCCAGTGTGTGTCAGGCACCAGAAGCGGTTCCAGTTGCCTCGAGCAGTGCCGGTAAACAGAGACTGCTGGTGGTGTCGCTTTGCTTTTGCCTGTTTATAACCTAATGAGTAGTAGGAGGGCCAGCCAGGAGGAAGAAGAGACTAAAAATTACCTTTCCCTTTCTTTTCCCTCCCCTTTCCAGCAAGGAAACCTCTTGAACATCATCAGTGGGGTGTTCTGTTGTGTTTTAGTGTTTGCGATGTAAAGCTGGGCTTGGAAAATCCTGTGTGCTCCCACCTGTGTGCTGTGGCTTTCATTTTCTTTATTGTATGGCCATGTTTTAGTCAAACATTTCCAAATGATTCGTCCCCTCAGCCCAAGGGAAATGCGCACAGGCCCAGTCACCTCTTTCTAAAGGAGAGGCGCTGTCCCCCGCAACTGAAACGCTGGGGCCTCGATAAATTTAGAAGACTCTGCCCTTGGCAGATAGAGAAGTAACATGTCATTCCAGTGATCTTTGCATTCTAGGAAAGCCTAAATCAACATTGCTTGTTTTGCATGTTGCCCTTTAGCAACGGTCTCTCAATTTCCAGTCTAAAGTGTTACATGGACCCCCCTCAAAAAGAATGTTCTGGGTAAAGAAACCCTTTAGTACTCAGGGGCCGCAGAATGTGAATTGCAGGAGTTGTGAACAGTGTTGAGTTCTGTGTTCTGTGCTTCTGAGCCAAGAAAAACTGACTTTTTACTTAACCGTGGTTTTGGTGGGTTTGTTTTTTTTAATTAATTCTGTGCTTCCTGCCTTTTGATCTTTTGGTGCTGACATGGTGAGCTTCCAGTGACTCAGGAGAGGGCAGATTGCTGCACTGCACACAAGATTCAGAGCAAAGCACTGACTAACCCCATTTCTCGTTAATGTTGGTGGTCTTAGTGATGATTAGATGGTACTTAACAGCAAAGAGAAACTAGATGATGGGCATATCATTGTCCTTTACTCTTTCGTTAGCCTTAAATAGGTTTAGTTACTCCTACCGCGATGATGGAACCTCATCATTTCGATGGTGGCTTGCCCATGTCCACTGGTGCCTTATGACCAACAACTCGACCTTGGCACCAGTCCCCACTGGATACCGGCATGCTTGCAGCTCCAGTATTGGAGGTCTTGTTCGCAAAATTATTTAAAAAATAGTATCAGCTCCCCCAAATGCATATTTTGGCACCCAAAAGTCATGCTGTTTTTGGAAAGTGCTGAAACTGAGCAACTCGTGCTGCTGTTTTACTTTTTCTGCCAGCCAAAGACCTCCTCCCATTAACTGGAGTTGTCTTTCAAGATGAGAGCATCCCCTGCGAGCAATGCGGTTTCCATAGAAATACCAGTGACTGTGTAACTCCAAAAGGCAGTTTCTCCCCTTACACTGCTCATGCTTGTATAGCCGAAAGGGTGCAAGAGTGACTCATTTCTAAATATACTTAATATTTGTGGTATAGGCAGGACTTCAGATAAGATGATGGGCTCTGGTGGAGTTCATTGTAACTGTATCTCTTGCAACAGCCAAAGCCCCGGTTTCTTTTTTAACTGCTCTTGGTTTAGAGCACCAGATCTCTTAGATTTTTACCTGAGTGGGAATGTCCTAGAAAAGTTAATTTTACTCTAGTTGAAGTAAGTAGTTGAAGACATTGCACATAGATTCAACAGGAAAAATATTTGTTTTCCACTTGATTTAGGTAGTTTTGTGCTATTTAGCAGATTAAAAGAAATTAAGGATCATTTACTAGGTAGTGTCCTGATTCCTCTCTCTGAGGCCTCTGCTTTGAAACTTGTGGAGCTCTCTGGAATCTGTTGCCATCGCAGATGGGTATTAAAATAGGGTGTGTTTTGTGTCTCTGTGTGTTTGGGGTCCCGTCTGGCCGCCCCTCGCAAGTGAAATTGTTGTATTACCTGAAAGTGTTGTCTGTGGTGTTTACACTGAAAAAGTTATTACCTGTGAAGGCTGCAGAGAAGGATAACTGAGAGGTTCCTTGGCTTTGACCTTCAGCTGCTCATACCAATTGATTAGTGCTGCTAAAAAGTGAATAGTTTTTGTACTTTTTAGAAACACAGTTTTTGCAAAACTTTTCAGTAGAGATCTTACTCCAGATCAATTGCGATGAAATAAATACTGAGGGTTTTTCAGATTACTGCAATGACAGACAACATTCTGTGTGTGACTGACATGTTCTTCTTTTTTTTTTTTTCTTTGTTTTAGCTGAACTGGAGTTTGTTCAGATCATCATTATAATTGTGGTTATAACTGTTATGGTGGTAGTGATCATCTGCTTGTTGAACCATTACAAACTCTCAACACGCTCCTTTATCAACCGACAGAGCCAAAGCAGAAGACAGGAAGAAACTTTGCAGACGGTGAGTATGAGCCCCTTGCACCAAATTCCTTCTTGTGCAGCAAAGCCTCCCGAGGAGTATGGGCAACTGCTGGAAAAACTGATATCGTTTTTGGTACTCTTTATAGTTAGGTCATTTGCTGAGGTTGTATTTGTCAGTAGAAAAAAAAATCGGAACATAAATTTCAGGTATGTCTTTGGTTATTTTTAAACCATATGTTTTATGTAGCATATCTTCATTTTGCATTTGGAGGTTCAGATCCTGTTTGCTGCTGCTGTAATTTGAAGTGGAGCAGAGAGGACAGGGAGTGAATGGAGATCAGCTGGGTTATGAAGGTTTGAAATACGCACTGTTGTGACTTTCCATATATTTACTAATATCTCGGAGCTTTATCACTATTGCTGCTTTATGAAGCAGCAGTAACTGTTTGCTGGATCCAAGTCACCAGCAGTACACAGGCATTTACCTTGCCTTGTGAGTCAGGAGTTTGCTGGCACTGCTCCCTTGTGGAGGGTTAACTACGGGATGTCCCTGGCTTTGGGACATCCCTGAAGTCTGCAGTCCCCATCCGGGATGTTGCAGGGAGGTCCTTTTTTCTGAGGGTAGCCTTCTGATGCATTGAATTCCTGGCAGCACTGCTGGGTTCTCAGCTTTGTTTAATTCTGCTGTGAAAAAAATTGTCCGATTGTAACGGGAAGGTGCAGTCCTGTAATGGTTTACACCAGTCCTGAGGCCCCAGTCGCGTCTTTCTTTCCATCCTGGTCCTGTGTTTCCTCCTTCGTGCTCCTTAGGCAGCTGCCGAGGTCGTGGCAAGAGGCCTCAGGGGGCTGATCAGGCTGAATACTCACTGCTTTTTTTTCCCACAGTTACATTTCAGCCAAATCAGCGTGCGAAGTGCCCGGGCAGGGGAGGAGGCAGGGATGCTGCGGTCCAGCCTGGCAATTGGTAGCTCCCTCCTGAAAGCCAGCTGTAAAATGTGATGAACGCAGGGTCCCTGAAGCTCTCACTGGGCACAGCACCCTCACCTTTTTGCTGGGGTGAGAAGCTCCCACCTTGGAGGCTGCATGAGGAGGAAAGGCATTGTCTCCTCACAGCGGGGTCACCTCATTCCCTAGTGCTTTGGTAGCGCAGGAGGATTTAGCTCTAACTTGGCTACAGGTGAAACTGGAACTTGTCAAACCTTTGTGGACATGCAGGGCTGGAAAAATGAGCTGGTTTAATTGGAGCATGGCTTTGAAATGGACGCTGTAATTCAAGAACCACACTTCTGTCCAAAAAATGTTAGTTGTAATTGCTCCAAGTACCTAAAATTAAATAATTTGAGTTAAAGAAAATGCATTTTCATCATCACAAATCTTCTAAACCTGCAGTAAGCTGTCACATGCGTGAAGTAACCCATTATTTCCTTTGTATGGTTCATTAGTGTTGTCTGTTATCAGAGCGAGTGGTGCCTTTTCTCTTGGAAGCAAGGGAGGAAACATCACCTTCCTGCGAAGACGAACGTGCAGTTTGGCAGTGGGGACTTGGGAGCTCTTAAATGATGTTTTTTAAACACTGACTCAGTTTCAGTTTGATGGCACCCTTGTAAGTAATGACAATCACAGCCCCTTCGTGCGAAGTGATGATTGGTTGGCAAGAGCCGGTTACTAATCCTTCCAAAAACCCTCTGGTATAGGTTTATCATCACTATTACTCATCTGGATTTCTGATAAGCTGAAGCTGTTCTTATAAGAAGGTCATCATTGTGGGAAATGGGACTCTGGAGGTCTCCGAGATCAGATGTCAAATATATTTGAGTTTTCCTTTGTCTCAGGTGTTTGAAGGAAATTCTGATAGAAGCTGATTGTGCACCACTCGCGGCACAAACCTTAAAAGCGGTGTGTGGTGATGGGAGGCAGGAAACTAAAGCAATTGCTCTGAGGTGAAACGACTGGTCTGTTCTCACTGTCCAAGGCAGAGTGAGTTGCAGAAGAGAGCATGAGCAGGAGGATGCAGGTTAGGTTATACGCTTTTAAAATATATTCATTTTTTAACCAAGCAGGCTTTGTTCTGTAAGCAAATGCTATCAAGAAGTGGATTCTCTCCCAAGGGAATGTTTTTTTATTTTTTAATAGTATATAGGCTCTGAAAACACATTTAAATGTATATTAATTACTAGTGTCTGAAGAAAATGTCGTTCTGACTCAGGCCTTCTGTTGGTGGAGAAATAGTGAATGGAAATAGAGGAAGTTCAGTGTATTTCTGAAATGAAAATGGTAAAGCAAGTTAATTGGCTGGTTCCTGTAGTGAACTGTGAAGTGAACCCCCTGTCTCACATAACTGAGATAGGAGAGATGTGTCAAGAGGCAGAATCCTGCCTTTCCTATTCAGATGAGCCTTTTTTTTTTTTCTATTTAATACCTTAGACTTTCCTTTTCTTCAAGCCTGCCCTATTTCTAGGTAATCATGCCTTTAAACGGTTGAGCTGGGGCTGGATTGCACAGATTTCTGGCCCTGTGAAGACCAGCTGTCAAACAAATGATCTCTCTTATTCTGGTTCTTCTAGGAAGCATAATAGAAATGAACAGGTAATTTATCTACTGCCTTTATTGCCCAGCCTCACACCTCTAAAACTCAGGGTGAGGCCTCCAAAAAGTCTGCAAGTTGAAATTCTCTTTGTCTTCCAGGTCCAGAAATTAGAGTGTTTAAAGAGAAGGTGAAATCAGTATTACTAACACTTGAAGGGCAGAAAAGGGACTGATCCCACAAAAAATGAAGTTGCTCTTTGACAAGTACCTAGTGAAAGTACATGGAGCATCCGAGAGGGATGCGAAGGCTGTACCAGGGCCGCTTTCCTAGGATGACGCAACCTCTCCCCTGGAAGCAACTGGTGCTACTGGCAGCGCTGGGGGGTTTTGGGGCAGAGCCATGTGGCAGCTTTGGAAAGGCACCTCTGTGTGGAGGTTACGTGTGCCTGATATCCCAGGGGAGGTGGGTGCTGCAGTGTTGCTGGCTGTGCCTTGGGAGCACTGGTGTTGTGTTGGGAGGGCAGCGTTGCTGGTAACCAAACCTGTCCCGCTGGAGTGGAGGTAGCTGTGGAGGAGCGGCTGCTGCGTCACTTCACTGTTTGCTGGGATAAAACCCAGATAAATCTTGTTTTCTGATGATTAACTCTTAGTGTCATCACCAGTGACTTTCACAGGGATGGTGAGGGTAGGAGATTAACTAAGTGACTTACAGGGAGGTTCTTAATGAGCTTCTGATGTTCCTAAATTGATTCCTTCTCCCCATCCTGGTGGCTTCTGTCTTTGCATCTTTTTCTCTTACAAAGTGGATGTTGAAGGAGTATTGAACACTTGGACTGCCCCAGGCCTACTCCTGGCAGCAAAGTCCCTGTGTCCATCACACAGGATGCTCACTCTGGCCATCCCTGCCTCTCAGCAGCGAGGGCAGTATTGCTACTAGGGCTGGTCAGTTTGCGTTAGGACCTGCACTGATAATGCCCATCTGGAGTGCCAGGCTCCAGGAGCACAGCTGTAAAAATACGGCCCTCCTCAGAACAGCTATTTCAGAATAGAAGGGCAACGTCAGGAGGGTGGCAGAAAATACTCACCATTGACAGCTCCAGGGATTTGTTGGTGATTTCAAATGTTAGTGTCACCTCTCGGCCTTTTAAATTATTCCCCACTGGTGTTACCATTATTCCTTCTGTTCCCTGCTGGCACCCCTGGCCCATTCATTCTCATTCTCTTCCTGACATGTCCAAAAGAAAGAAAATCCCGGTGGGAAAAAGAACCCAGTCTGTAGCTGGGAGAGAGCACGAGTGCTGTAGACCACCCTGCCTTGCCAACCCTTTTCCTTTGCACCAGCCAGCAGTTGGCAGGAGCTGGACATCCGCCGCATTTTGCTGCCCCTGTGAGGGACACGGGCTCGCCTCTGCCAGGAGGGACAATGTGCTGTGCTCTGGCTGCTGCGCTTTGAAGTCTACCACAATAAAGTCAGAACATCTTTAATGAAGGCAGGATCATCTAGGAAATCTGCAGGTAGAGCTAGAAGTGGGGAGCGCCAGCTTTGGGTGGCTCGTGACTCAGTGTGTCACCTTAGGCAACTCCAAGGAGGAAGGATAATAGTACTTATTTCCTTCACTTGGATGAAATGAAGATTACTTGAAGTGGTAAAGTACTGTGAAGTTGGGGAAATAAAAGTTTTAAAGCATTAAGTAACAGAAATAATTGCTCTAAGTGTAGGGAGGAGGACTACAAGTGAGAGCTTTGGTGTTCTCCATAATTATCTCTCTCTAGTACTTTTCCCTGGTACCAGGCACTGCTCTGCCTGATGCCGTAACCTTTCCTGCCCTTGGGGAAACACAGCTTCTAAAGGAAAGAGCAGTCCCACTGGAATACTTGTCATTCTGTTGGGGACAAAGCAGTAGTTTTGCATTGCTTGTGTTTGGCAGGGAAGATGTGGTGATCGTCAGAGCTGTGCTTGTCTGTGTCACCAGGAAGAGCAGGGAGGACTAAGCCCCTGTACCTTCCTGGAGGTTTTGAGCCAGCCACTGCTTTAATGTGGAGTGATGTATCAGTGCCACCTAGGGCCAAACTCAGAAAGTACACTGCTAGCTGAAATGCTTCATTTGCAGAAAGAGCTCTTGTATATTTTTTGTGTATGTCTGTATATACATATCAGAATAATAAAATAAAAATCTGAGTTTAATCGAGGGGGAAGGAGAGACCTTCTTAATATTTGTAATGCATTTTGGAAAGTGAAAAACTCATTTTTGTTTCTCAGGAAATACAATTTCAGGCAGAGTTCTAATTCTCAAACTTATGGAGGAAGTCTCCTTAAGAGTCAGTACTGTCGCCAAGTTTGGATTATATGGAATTGTTGTGGTTTAACCCCAGCTAGCAACTAAGCCCCACACAGCCTCTCACTCCCAGCTGGATGGGGGAGAGAATCGGCAGGGTAAAAGAGAGAAAACTCATGGGCTGAGATGAAGACAGTTTAATAGGTAAAGCAAAAGTCACCAACACAAGCAAAGCAAAACAAGGGATTCATTCACCACTTCCCGTGGGCAGGCAGGAGTTCAGCCATCTCCAGGAAAGCTGGGTGACATCATGTGTAACATAACTGGGGAAGACAAATGCCGTGACTCTGAGTCCTCCCTTTCCTCATCCTTCCCCCAGCTGTACATGCTGACCATGACATCATATGGTCTGGGATGTCCCTTTGGTCAGTTGGGGTCAGCTGTCCCGGCTGTGTCCCCTCCCAGCTTCTAGTGCACCCCCAGCCCTCTCGCTGGTGGGGTGGGGTGAGGAGCAGGAAAGGCCTTGACTGTGTGTGAGCAATAACTGCTCGGTGATAAAGAAAACACCCCTGTGTTATCAACAGTGTTTCCAGCACAAATCCAAACCACAGCCCCCTACCAGCTACTGTGAAGAAAATAACTCTGTCCCAGCCAAAACCAGCCCAGGGATGCTTTTACTTCACTACAGTTATCCTTAGTTAAAAATTATTCCAGTAAATGTCTTTGCTGCTGCCTGTCAATCTGCTGATGCTCAGTCAAGGTAGTTGGATGATGCTGTGTGCAGAGTGTTCAAAAATGGCCCCAAAGTCATCTTCATAAAGTGTTTAATTCTAGAGGCTGCAAACCTTTGTAAAATACAAATTAGGCAAATTATCTTAGACTTATCCAGTCTGCTAAGCTCTAAACATTGAGTTAATTATCTGGTGGTGATCATTATTTAAGTGATCACCCATTTGGATTCATTAAATGATACTGTTATTTCAAAACCAAATTGCAAAATCAGTTTCTGTAAATTATTGTGAAGTCTAGGAATGGCAAAGGTCAGCAAAAGACGTAGCTGGATCCCTAAGATTTTTCTCACTTTGGTGTTTTGTAGGAGCTGGGATTTACCGTGGAGACTCACCCTTTTTATTCCAAAACCTAATTTAAAAAATGGATAAATTGCATTTGCTTGGCTTTAGCCTTGACTGCACATACCTGAGAACTACTTGTACAAATCCCTGGGTGTTTGGTGTGAGGAGGCATCGAGCAGAACTGCCAGAGCTGGATGTACTAGCTGGGAAGTGCCTGCTGGCACAGTGCTGGGCTGGGAGCTTGTGCTGGTGAGCCAAGCCCTATGGCCGGTGCCTGATGTCGTCTTGCTCATGGGATGAGAAGGCACTGAGTGGAAAGATGTCAAAAGTAGCTTTTTATTGTTGGGCCATTCTACCTTAGTATTTTGAATAATGAAAAGAGAAACAGTATGAGGGAATATAAATACAAATGCTGTCAGTTCTTGCCTTATTTTCACTGATCTGAGCACAGGGAAACACTTTAGTTGTCAAATGAAGGTCTGTAAGTAGAGGAACAGGGAGAGAGCAGTATGTCATGAATCACAGACTGGTTTGGGTGGGAAGGGACCTTTCAGGGTCATCCAGTCCAACCCCCCTGCAGTGACCAGGGACATCTGCAACTAGAGCAACTTGCTCAGAGCCCAAGGTCCAACCTGAGCTGGAATGGTGCCAGGGATGAGGCTTCTCCTACCTCTCAGGGCAACCTGGGCCAGGGTCTCGCCACCCTCAGTGTAAAACATTTCTTCTCTCTAGTCTGAATCTCCCTCTTTTAGTTTAAAACAGTTACCCCTTGTCTAATTCTAAAAAGCCTCTCCCCATCTTTCCTATACCCCCCTTTAAGCACTGAAAGGCCACACTAAGGTCTCCCCAGAGCTTGCTTTTCTCCAGGCTGAACACCCCCAACTCTCTCAGCCTTTTCCCTCAGTGTAAGTCACCCCAGATTGTTCGTGACAGTCCCAGCATGTTATTTCTTACATCTACATCTTCGTGGGAAAAAAAAGTCATGGGGTTCTTTTCCTTCTGCAACACCGAGGTTTTTCCTTCCTTCTCCTCTCAACCCCTTGCCATCACCCCAAGAACAGGAGGGTAGGCGGGCACCGAGTTAGGTTTTATCTACCTGGTGCAAGGGAGAGAGGATTTCCCTGACACGAAGACTTGAGAAAGGCAGGCAGTAAGTCTCTTGTGGGGGATGCAGCGATTTCGGGAAGGCGGAACAGCTGAAAAGACCAAAATTGGGAAGATGGGGCAGGCACGTGTTTGGCTGCAGCTCTGTAGCTGAGCGCAGGAAACCCAGTTGTCTGCCAGCTCCTTCTCTTTCTCCTTTCCTCTCTCGCTGTCCATTTTAGGTCTTGTCCATGCACTAATTAAGAGCATAGTGCGTCTTCCTACACTGAGCCCGGTAGTCTGGGTTTGTTCTAGTGGTGATGAGAGAATCCTGTTCTGTGGCACTGGACCGACCACATATGCATGGTGAGGTTGGTCTGCACATGGTGTGTGAGCCTGGTGTTTGCCAAGCGTGGGCATGCTGAGCACGTGCTACCCAGCCATCTGCTTGGGGAGTTCCTCTGGCTCCTGGGATAGAGATCTTACTGGGGGCTGGCTGCTGCCAAATGAGTTATTCAGCCTGCTGCTCTCTCCAGAGGAAACCTAAGGGAAGGGGGTAGCTACAGGTGGGCTGTAGGACATGCTGACACAGAGGCCATGTTACGCATCCCTGCATCCTAAGGACCTCACGGTCTTGGAGTTCAGTTGTGTCCCAAGCTGTTTACCTCCTCAGGTAGTTAGCCCAGAGCAGGGAGAGCCCTGGGCTCCTTTGTCGTGGTCTGATTGTCCCAGCATGCTGGTTACTCTCTGTGGGGTTCCCTCCGCTTGTAGGAGCAAGTGGTTTCTGTTAGACCTTGCTGGTACCAGGCTTAGCGTGCAGGTCCCGCTCCCTTGCAGCATGAGGAGTTTTTCTCCATATACTGCACCATTTCCCTTCTTACTCCCCTGCCTCAGGGGAGATGGGCCCTAGGATGAGAGTCATCGTTTCCACTTCCATGTTAGAAACTTTAATAAGGGAGTTAAGTAACATGAGTGGTGGTGGTAGAAGATTGAATTCCTTTCTGGGCTGGGTCATTGGTTTTTGCCTTTTTTCCTCTCTTCTGAGCCTGAACACATTAAAGGAGAGACTGAGACAGTTGCACACTGGTATGTTTTTCAAACCATCACTCAGGGATCTGCTGTTGGGCTGATTATGGCCTGTACGTTACTGGAGCACTTTAGCTTTGACCAGTATGTTTCACTTAACTGCAGCAGGCTCAGAACCTGCTGGGTCAGCTGCTGTTAACCTGCTTGTCTTTAATTGTGCAAATAAACCCTCAGATATTTCAAAAGGAGGGCATTTGGGTGATGGAGGGGTGGAGAGGAAGGTGGGTACAGGTATGTATATACATATATATATACACACACAGTTACACAGTTCCAGTTTCTCCTGTTGACAAAAACCTTTTATAGGCACTGAAATACCCAATCTACAAGATTTTCCTGACTTGCAAAGGGAAGTTGTAAATAATTGCCATTGTCAGCTTCCCTCTATCCCTGCTCTCTAAAGGTACCAAAGGGAAGTGATGGACCAGCTTTGTTATTCAAAGCATTTCCCTCAACAGCTGAATCCTCGGGGAGATTCATCTCAGAGCAGCTTTCCTCTGCGGTGGGCTCTCCTGACAAGATCACAGACAGCTTTTGGTCTTGGAGTGTCATGAGGAACATCTAGTTAGGTCTATTTTTACATCTGAAATATGTTGAAAGATGCTGTGCAGAGAGGAAGCAGTACAGTAAGAGTTGAAAGCAGCCTATAGAGGGCAATACTTTGGGGGACAGTATGCATTTTCCTTCCTGTGCCTGAAACTTCTTATGTCTGTAAAATCATAAAACTTCAATTAGCACAAAAAAAAATAGTCACGACTGTTCAATGTTATGATTTTCTCTTTTTACACCACGATTGAAATTCTGTACTTTGTAGCTGCTCCGATGTGTCCTTTTCAGCTTCGAAATTTTCCAGTAGAATAAATCCATTGCGGTAGTTAATGCTACTCTAAACAATGAATTGAGAAGAAAAATAATGGTACCCACACGTTGTTCTTCACCCTTTACCTTTTTGCTGGTACAGTGTCAGAACAGCCTTCCAAGGCATGAGAGAGAAAATTCTTTGGTCTGAGAAGGTGTTTGGGGAAGTGATTGAAGAGGGGAACTGGTGGCTAAAACTTCAGCTACTTAATTACCGTTTATGGAGGGAATTGGGCAACCGACAGTTTTGGCCAGACCATTCCTGGGTTTAGCGTGACTGTCACTCCACTGAGGTTACAGGCGCCAGGTTTTGTTGCAATCTGTTTTGGCTCTGATGTGTAATCGGGATCCTGACCGTCGGGCCAGCTTCATCCGACCTGCCGACGGTGCTGACATAGTCTTGTCACGGGTTGGGAGGTGAAGAGTGACCAACTGCTCAGCACACGAGTGCTGAAGTGTCTGCTGTCGTCCCCACGTGGTGCCGCGTGCTGGTAGCTGCAGCTGGCTTGGTGCACCCCTCCTCTGGGTGGGGACAGCCAGTCCTCAGAAGCTGAGTGCTCCTAAAAGTCATGGTGTTTGAGGTGGGACGGCGATGTGATCTATTAATTTTTCTCTGTTGTGTTTTTCTGCATTTCAGGAAGGGTGCTTGTGGCCTTCAGAAAGCTCAGTTTCACGCCAGGGTGCTTCAGAGGTACAGATTTCTTCTTACCTTCACCAACGTGCTTCCCTCTTCCCTGTTATGTATATTTGGCTTCTCTCAAACACACGTACCTGTTTAATAAGTAAAGCTCCTTCAGTGTAGATCAAGAGCCAGGTTCATGTGAACATCTGAGCCTGCCTTAATTCTCAATCCATAAATGCTTAAGACTTTTCCATTAAAAGAATGAAATTCTGCCTGCCTGACACCTCATCTCTGTCTACATCTCCCTGTATCGTGGTAGGCATTCACAGGTAGGTGGTAGAGGTGTCTCTCATACAGTGGCTCAGTTATTTGAGTTCTCAGTGGAATCTCTGAGACCAGTTGCTCTTCTCCCTGCATTTTTCCTGGATTTACAACTCATATCTTATGATCAGTGTCTTCTGGCTTCCAGCTAGCACAGATACCTGGTCTGAGTGATCATTTGTGGGAGTGTTGCTCCAAGTGGCCCAGCTCACCTGTGTCCAGCAGTGAATCTTCTGGTGGCTGACCTTGCATCTATGAGGGTCAGGGGCTGAAGACCCTGCATGGACAGAAAAATGGGAAAAGCAGTTCAGCAGATCTAGATCTAAGAAGCTGGTGTGCGTCTCTAGATGAGGTCTTCCCCTTATAAAGCCTGATCTTCTCCAGGGCTTAATACGCCCGGGACATTTTTTCTACTTGCAGTACAGAAGCCTTTCAGGTCCTCCCCAGAGGCTGAGTTCTGGCTGAGAACTGAGGAGAAGACCTGATACACTCTGGTAGTGAAGGTGTGAGATATGCCAGGCCTTTACAAACTGCACTGAAATGACCATCAGAGTTCTTTGGTGATGCAGGGGATAACACTGACTCTGAGTAGGAGGCGGAGGCTCAGGCTGCAGCTGAAATTCAGTGTTGGGACATTTTCTTAGAACTAGTTAATTGTCAAGACCAGAGAGAAAGTGTTTCCCATGTACAGAAACAGAATTATTTTCTCTCAGCGCTGCATGTTTTAATGTCAGAAGGAGCTGTGTGAGGTCTTGGTCTTCCTTCATGAAGCTGTTCTCCAGTTTCTTGCGTTAGATCCGTCCTGCCCTCCTTTTCACATGCATGCATGTAGGAGCACACGTGCACAGTGTCTACTGGGTTTAATCCTTTAAGACAGGTGGCAAAGAGAAGCATTTTCTGTTTTATCGGCTCTTTGTAAGCACGGAGCGTCCTCAGTGCTCTGCTCGGACATGGAGTCACGTGTCTCTCTCTTCCCGTTTCAGATCATGTATGCTCCAAGGTCCAGGGACAGGTTTACCGCCCCGTCTTTTATGCAGCGGGACCGTTTCAGTCGCTTCCAGCCCACTTACCCTTACATGCAGCATGAGATCGACCTTCCTCCGACCATCTCCCTCTCCGACGGGGAAGAGCCACCGCCGTACCAAGGTCCATGCACTCTGCAGCTCCGGGACCCAGAACAGCAGATGGAGCTCAACCGGGAATCTGTCCGGGCACCACCCAACCGAACCATTTTTGATAGCGACTTGATAGACATCTCGATGTACAATGGGGGCCCCTGCCCACCAAGCAGCAATTCGGGCATAAGTGCAACCAACTTTAGCAGTAACGGAAGGATGGAAGGACCACCCCCGACGTACAGCGAGGTCATGGGGCATTACCCAGGCTCCTCTTTTTTCCATCACCAGCACAGCAACGTGCCTCCTTCCTCGCAGAGGGGGAGCAGACTTCAGTTTCAGCAGAACAATTCAGAGAGCACAATAGTCCCCAGCAAAGGCCAAGAGCGGAAACCGGGAAACCTGGTCTAAGTTCCTCGCCCGGGTGCATTCGAACTGAAGACAGGAGCTTGCAGCAGGGCGGTGGAGGAAGACCCCTGTGCTCCGGTGCACCATGTTGTTACGTTTCACAACTTAGTAAAACCAAACGTGCAAACCAGTTCTTTGTTTCTGATTCCTTTCAGGGGAATTGCATGCAAAGCAGACGGAAAGAAATACAACCTTCCATGCAGTTTGTCTACGAGCAGTGTTTCAGGGGAGAGGGGGGGAATATATTATTTTTTTTTTATAAACTATTTCAATTATTTAATTCTAAAAGTTAACTTAGCACAGAAATGAGGCTTGCGCAGCCTGTTTTATACTCACTGAATGGCAGAAGGAAGAAGGTGGTTTTGCTGGATAAATGGGGGAAGAATTGGCCAGTTTGCTTTTTTTTTTCTCCCAGGGTGTGGATTTTTTTTTTTTTAATATGAATCAAAATTCCTGTTTCGTGTGCCAAGGTATAAAGTTGAGAACTTAGATGAATGCAAGGAATTAATCTGTGTTGTGATAAATGTGTTTTTAAAAAAGTTGCACTATCTTTTATGTTTTAAAAAAAAATATATATATGAGGGAACTGTTTTATGTGAAGTTCTTCTATATGTTGTCTTTTCACCTGTGGAATAATGGTAGAGCCCCAGAAGGAATCTGGAGGAGTTTGCCCCCTCTCCCCCCAGGTTTGCTAGGAAAAGGGGACAGGACTTAGCCTAACACCTCTTGACTTTTACAAACCCAGAAATACGGGGACACTTGTCTTTGCAATAATTTGCATTCAGATAACAGTGCGTCAGTGAAGTGTCTCCGAGACTTTGGGATGGAAGAAGGCAAATACGAAATCCCAGCGTTTTCCATCACGTAGAGCGTAGCTGTTCTGCAGCGTAGACTGTTTTGTAACCAGCAAAACAAAATCCCTGATATGTTCATTTGTATTGATTCTAAGTGCTGCCGTTCTTTTCCTTTCCATAACGCAGTATCGCCAGTACTTAACGGTTCTAGAGATTTCTGTCCTCACTGTAGCCTGAAATGTATTTAGTCACATATCATGACATTATGCAATAAATGGTTTAAAACGCAAGGTGGGTTTTTTCCCCCTGCGACGCTGTTAAAACACGTGCGACTCTGTTGTGCTTTTCGCTCTCCATTTCACCCTTTAGATCCCGAAGTTACATCCTGGAGATCCATCCTGTGGAAGGGAAGGGGCCTTAGTAGCTATCACCCACCCCCTCATGCAGTTTCCGCAGCAGTGCCGAGAACGCTCGGGGCAGCGGTGCTGGCTTCTGCGGCATCCCTGGCAGTGACGTGGCAGCACCAGTTATCCTCGCTGGAAACCATTTTGCTCTGGGCTCTGTTGCGGAAACCCTCCTCCGTGCACGTCATCCGGCTGAGGCCAGCAGGACTCCGCTCGTGGGTAAAGATGACGACTCGCATGTTAACTAAAGCACCTGTAAGCCCTAGTTTTGCTGTGCTGGTCTTAAGAGTAGTTGGAAGATGCTCCCTGCCCGTAAAGTGGGATGTGGGGTCTCTCCTCCCTGGCTGTTTCTGTCTGGAAGCACACGCAGCGCTGGAAGGTGGTTGACAAATGGTGATAGCGGCGTCACAAGCACATGAAAAAGCACAACTTGCACTTAAAATGCATTTCGGAAACAGACTTAAAGAAAGAACCTCTGGAGTCTTAGCTTGAACAGTTTCTAATGTGTGTGTATACGAGTGTGTCATAGAACTTGTCAAGACCTTTCACTTCTCTCTTTTGTTACGCCTTGTGCTTGGTTACGGGCAGCAGCCAGTGAGTGCCCCGAGGGCTCTGTGGAGGAGAACCGTGCCCCAGTGCCGGCTGCCGTGCCTGGAGGCTGGATTCCTGCAGGACTTCTGTACGCCGGTGGCTCGGATAACTGAAGTGCATCTTTGATCTATGCAGAGTTTTAATGCCAAAACAGTGTGCGTGTCTGCGTGTGTGTTCTACGGGCCTCAGCGTAGATTATTTTCTTCAGAAGGTGATTTGGTTTTACTCTAGTTTAGAAAGCATTTGGGTACCTGTTAGTCTGAATACGCAGCGTCATTTGTCTCCGTCGTTGGTTTTTGGTCTGAGTCATGCTGGTAACACAGAGTAAAGCTGCCTTGTAATTTATGTTATTGGAAGGGACAGAGAGAAAGGTTGTCTGGTGGGATTCACTTACTGTGTTTTTGTCCACTCAGACCCACAGGATGGGTGTTGAGGAGGTGACTAGTGGCTGTCAGTCAGCTGGGGCTCTCGGCATGCCTGGTTCCTGCGAATAAAAGCTGTGAATTTAGGGTTTTGTGAACAACTTATGAACTTAGTTAAAAAAAAAAAAAAAACCCAGAGGCAAAACCAGCAACTGTTGGTTGTGGCCTTCAGTGACTTTAGTTGTCCTTCAGAAGGGAGCCAGAGATGTGTGTGCCTACACAGGTACTGTGCTGTTGCCTAAACGAGGAGTATTTAGCCGAGAAGCCTTCACGCGAGAACGGTGGGAACTCAGTTGTCGTGGCAGAGCACGCCTGGACCAGGCCCTCTGCTTGGACCTGTTGAGTACCACCTTTTCCCCATGCACAGACCTCAGCGAAGTGAGCCTTCAAGTTGCCTTCCAAGTCACCTCTTGGGAACACGCTTTCTTTGAAGACAGCCCTTCGCCATCTCTGTGCCAGTGGATTTATGCATTTCCCATTAATGCTGTCCGCTGTGGTGTGCTTGCGCTGTTGCCTCTTAATTTTTCTTGACTAAGGAAGTTTTTCTTTGCCTGGAAAACGTAACTGTTCCAAAACTTAATGGTCACGTTTCCTCTTGCATCTTCACCTTCTCATCGCGTTCTGCTGTCCAAAGCCCACATGCAGCCAGTGTACCCATCAGCTCGGAAAGTAGTCACCTGCTGCTTGCTATAGGTGAGCTTGCAGTCTCCTGCTTTTGTTTTGGGGCCTCTTCTAGGAGGAAATACGGTGTTTTCTGGTGGACATTAGTGAATTCCAATGGCAGTGCCATCAGTAGTGTGATGTCGCAGCAGTGTGTGTCCTTTTTCTTCCGTTGCAGTGAGAGAGAATATGCCCTTGCTAACAGAACAGGATGGTACCTTTGCCCAGTAACCCATCTTCCCAAAAATCGGTCCAGTGAAGTCCCACTTCAGAAATTTTCAAGTTAAAAGGTTTTTTTTTTTCAGATGTACCTTTAATGTAAAACATTATGACCTCTATCCTACTGCGAAGGTTATTTTCTCCGTCACGTGGCTTGTCATGGCTCCCTTGTTGGAGCTCAGTGTGTCCCATCTTTGGTGTAGCACCAGAGAAGAGGTTTCTCTCCCGGTTTCCCGATGGAGCGCTCAGCACTTGGCTCTAATTCTGGGTGTGCATTTCGCCTGCTCCTGGTCAGGTTCTGTTCACACACAGGCTCTGCGTGTGTGATGCTGCTTAGAAGATGGGGAACATGAAGACTGGTACCCTGGCATCAGAGATCCCTTTCCCTTAGCGTGCGGCACTTGCAGGATTCACAGTGTGTTGTGTAACAGGTCGTTTTTGTCAGAGGGGACCTGCTTAAGCTACTCCTCGTCCTGTCACTGGTGAACTCTGCACTTAACCCAGTCCACTCTGATCGGACTTTGTTACAGCTTTTTCCTTGTGAGCATGAAAACTCAGATGCATGGACATGTGGTTCAGGGAAGAGCAAGGAGTGAAGTGACGTAATTTCTGAAGGAACGCGCTTTCCTTGCAGTGGGGAAGAAGGCCTTGTCCCGCCGGAGAGTCCCGTGTGTAGGCTGTCGGGCACATCGTTTCTAACTCTGCCCCGCAGCAAGATACCGGACCTTAAATGTGACACTGGTCTGTAAGGAATGTTTAAATGGTCTGGGGAGGATTCATTACTAACCTTCCTGTGACTCCGAGCCCTGAACACTCGTCGTGACTGGGGTAACCTGATTTCGTAGGCAAAGAAACAGAAAGTAGTATGCTGGTGAAAATAGATACGCTCCAAAATGGTTCTTTACCTTTTTTTCGCCCCCTTTTCTTCTTCTTTCCTTCCCCCAAGGATCGACAGTAGGCTTGCTGGTACCTTTGTAGGTATTTAGGACTATTCACAAGTTCTCTCTGGTCATCACCATTAAGTCATGTGCACGCACACGTGTGTGTATACATACCTGCATGCGAACTCGTGCCCGTATCCTACCCCTTCATTATCTATATAGCAGCTACTATTCCACAATCACCTCCCAAAAGTGCTAATGGCTCCATACCGTGCTCTCAGGAACAATGACAGGTCATTTGTCAAGCAGCTGGAGGCAATGAGGAATATTTGCTTTTCCATCCTGTAAATGTCATGGCCCTTTTTTTATCAGCTGGGGAGTTTCTCACTGCGCAAATTCTCGCCCGTGACCTGGTGCACTTAGTGCATCTTTCATCCACCAGCTCTGTCCTTTTGGGAGAGCTTTGAAAAACTCTCGTGCTTTTGGGACAACTCCTGGGCTGATGATGTTCAGGAAGGGAACGTACTTGGCGTACCCTGTATCTCAGAAGCGTGGTTTGCATCTGGCGGATGCAGAGGACCAAGCGATCGTTCGCACAGTGGGTTCAGATGAAGGCTGGCTTTTGAGTGCATCTCTGCTTCTTAGATAAAGGCTGTTGCAAATAATTTAATCACGCGTATCTGGCTTCCTCCCACACTGTGGTGCCTCCTTGCCAACCAGCGCAACTGTTCTCCTAAACTTGCCCCGAATGATTTAAATCCCTGGGAAGAGGCACTTTTAGTGAATTGTCTGAGAGCTGGGAAGGCCTTCTAGAGCATGTGGAAGTCCTTCCTGAGGACATGTTGAACTTAGACGGGTTTCTCATCCGAAGACTTTTCTGTACCTTTTGTTAGGAAATTGAAGTTTAAAGTCTTTTGAGAGTGGCCGAGCTGAAAATGGTGGTGGGTAAGATTTTGTGTTTTAATACTTAATATATTGTTTGCCAGTCTGTGCTCATTAATCAGCGTGTAAACGACCTTTTGGCCCACCTCCGATTGCTGCGCTGGCAGAAGCCCCATTGGGCACACTTGCACCAGCAAAAAACCAGTCGTTCTCTTGGCGCGGCTCCACTTGGGGAACCAGCAGAAGCTGTTCCGCTGGGTTCAGCCTCCAAACCCAACACCTTCCCAGCAAACTGGAGTGCAGGCGATGGCTCCGTTCGATGAAGTGCTCTACCACACCCGTAAGAACCACAGACACACAGTGGAGGAGTCTGCTGGTGTTTCCTTGAAATCACAACTATTTGCATTCAATTATTTCTAACGCCAGTTTTGTAACCCCTTGATGCCATTCTGCTTTCGAATGGGAAAACCAAGAAGGATTTTGCGTTGAGAAGTGTTGCAGACTCTCCCGGCTCGCTCTTTTGCTGTCGTCGCTTCCGTTTTTTGACTGAACGTGAGCAACGCGGTATGGCTGGACAGGCGTTGCTGTCCTGCTCAAGTACTTTTTTACGTTGGTTCACAATAAAGAAACGGACTCGTAACCTCCTCCCCTCCAACAGCCGCCTGAGTTCCTGCCGGAGACGACTCTGTCGTTTCTTTGCTGCTGCTGTTGGAAATGGTTTGGTGCGTGAGCTTTCCGGAACAACGTGATGTGTGTAGGGTCCCGTGGGGGACGAAGGTGTCTCGTCTCTTCTTCCTTTCTCTCCTTGGTTCGTGCTTGTCTCTCTGCCGTGGTAGGTTGAGTAACAAATCATACACGTCTGCGTGAGAGCTAGTTTTGTGGAGGTTCGCATGGCGGTGGTTTGTAAGCAACTAAGGTGCCTCACGTTCAGGTCTGAGCAGATAGGAATCCCCTTGCACTCAAGAGGGCTTGATCCAAGACCCGGTGAAGGTAGTAGGATGAACCCTGCCGACTTCAGGGCGCTTTGGATCAGGCCTTACGTTCCCACCTTCGTTGTGCCTCACTTAAAATGGTGCTTTTTTCAGTTGTCTCGTCTTTTCTTCTGGGTTCTCTTTGGTTGTCGTCGTTGTATGGTGCTGTGTATAACTTGAATATATTATGCACATATCCTACCCAATGGGTAGAACAAACAAACGTACAAAAACAAGTAGATGTTGTTAATACTGTAAGATAATGTATAGATGATGCCAATTTTAACACTCAAAAAAAAATAAGGCATAGGCTTCGTGAATGCCAACTTCTGTGCTTGGTCCTTTTTTTGTAAGAAAAGTCACAAGTGAATGCATACGAAAGACAAAAAGTCTATGTAGTTTATTTTCCTATTAAATATCAATATAATATCATAAGGGAAGGAGTCTGAACAAAGCCCTTTTGACTAGCCTGTGTATAGCGATGGGTCATTGGATGCATCTTTGCTGTGACGATTTGTCCTTGGTTTTTTTTTTTAAATGTGTCACTTTAAGAAAAAGGAAAAAACGCAAAACAAAAACAAAACCTCCACAGCTTTAACCTTGCAACTAGATGCTTCTCGTATTGGTTGTTGCCTCCCTGTTGCTGAGTTGGACCGGTATAAGTTACCACTTCTGCAGCAGACGCGTTAGTTACCCTTGAGTATCTTTTTTTTTTTTTTGAACTTAAAAATGGGCTGAAACCTTTTGGATCTTGTTACCCACGTCCTAGATTTGAAGTGAAGCTCAGACAAGTGGGAACTGACCCAAACCATCCCTGCAAAACCCAGACTAGGCCAACGGGAGTTGCGTGACAGCAGCCAGCCCTTGCTCTGTGCCGGCTGCTGGCGCGGGATCCTGCCCCTGCCGGCGGTCCCAGGGCTGGTGCGTGGTGGGACTCGCCAGTGAGCTCTGTGGCTGCAGGGTGCGAGCCTGGAGGGTGGGCAGGAAGAGTTGGTAGCAGGCTGAATGCAGGGTGTGAGCGTGAGCTTGGATCGGCAGCGCTGCTGTCGCTGCTGTGTCAGCCTCGGACAGCAACGGCTAAACCCGGGTTCAGGTTTAAGATTATGGAGAAAGGCCCAGACCTCTTCAGACCCAATACGGGAAGCGGCGTTGGGAAGTAATTCAACACCTGAACTTCCTGCTCGGCAGTTTGGTTCTCTGCGCGTTGGGCTGTCCAGCGCCATGCCCCCGGCTCTTCGGTGAAGCAGGTACCTCAGGAAGACTCAACGTGAAGTTCTAGTGTAGAGCCCTGCCGATGCCGTACTTATTTGTCTAAACTCTGTTCTAACTAGCCCGGGCTGGTGGGTGATGGAGAGGTTGGTCAGTCCGAGCCAGACTAGTCCTCTCCCAGATGGATACTGGCTAATCTTTCACAGGTCCGCGTGTCTGCGTGTAGCTTTTTTATCCTGGTCAGGCTTTAACCGCAGAGGTAAGGCAGCAGTGTGTTGGGATACGTGCGAGAGGGCGTTTCTGTTTGGTTCTTCAGGTGACTGGCGAAACGCTGTGCTAAAAACTCAGGGGGCCTTACTGGGGGCCCAGTGAAGTCACTGGTGAGGCCTCTTCTGGTTCGGGTGGGCTTTCAGTGCGGTCCGTCATGCTTGAGGATGGTGCCGTGGAGCACAGTCCTTCAGGACTTCTCTCGTTGACCTGGAACTTCAGCCACGCGTTTGTCTGTAAATAAAGCCCCCGCAGGAGTCCTGTATCCGAATGTCGATCATGGTTGGTTGGGGTTTTTGTTGTAAAGAGGTGTGCAAGGTTTTTACGGCCAGTTCTGCATCGTGAAGCCCTCACACGTCACTTGTGTCCGTCCCTCTAGATACCGACGTGGTGTATCCGTCAGCTCGTACCATAGGCAAACGCATATTTCACCACGGTCATTCGTTAACTCATTTATTGGTTGTCGGGGCGTGGAGTAACCGTGTTGGATCATGCCTCGCCTGGCCACTCCAGTTCTGTCCGCGAAGGACAAAAAAACAAACCAAAACCGCCAGGCGTTGACTAGGGAGACTGTACCGAGCAAACCTCCTGCCGGAGGAATCCAGGGTAGGATTTACAGGAAGAAAACTCGCATATCAAGTGGACCAAACATGGGGACGTCTCCTCTGAGAGGCACTGATTTGCTTTGAAGCTGCGGTGGGACGAGCAGACTGTCCATACGTGTATTCACAGCTGTGTTCACGCTTCTCCGTTCACCACAGAGCACAGCGGGCAGCTGAGAGTTAAACAGGAGCGTAGGCAGGAGTTAGGAGAGCCTCAGGCATCATAGACCTGGACAGCAAGATGAAACCAATAACAATTAAAAAATCGCTTTAATACTCTTTAACAAAGCTTTTCTACTTATAGCGTAAAGCTGCGTAAGCGTGGACCGGGGTTGTACCTTCGTGGAGCTATCGACCGCCCCGTGCTGCTGCCTTTCGCCGTGGTCAGGCTGTTAAAACTAACCCTCAAACGCCTGGTTTTAGAGCGCCGACCCTTCCTTTGTTGTTTTACAGTGTAAACTGCTTTGTTGCTGTAAGGATTTTTTTTGTATTTCCCACCCCGTGGCTTTCCAGATCGCATTTTCAACGCGTCTTATTTTCGTCGTTTTGTTTCAAGCTATTCTGAAATATGTACAGCACTATCAACAATATTTAACCTTTCTTTGAAATTTTCTTGTTGTAAAAACAAAGCTATTACAAGCAGTGAAGTCTTTTTACAACTGTATTGGAATTTCTCAATAGCTGTTCATGTGATGCTATGACAAACCTGGCTTGCGTTGATTTTTTTTTTTTAATTTTTTATTTTCTTTTCCTTTTAACACAATTAATTTGTTGCTTATTTTCCACCGTAACTCCCAGTTATATACAGGAAAAGATTTCAACTGTTGTGTATCTGACTCTTTTAATCGAGCAAATGGTGATGTCCTAGTTTTTAGACCTAAGGTCTGTTTATTGCAATACTTTTAAAGGAAGATGTTGCTCTAAGTGCTGTTGTTAGTTTTAAATACAGATTTGATGCTTGTTCTTAATATGCTGTGGTTAAACCACGGCACAGAATTATTAAAAATCATGAAACGCATTTGTCTCCTGTGGAATTTATTTTCTCTTGGCAGTGAAAGAACAAAACCCAACGATCTTTAGGACAAGGACCCCACCTCGATCCCATTTGACGCCCGGGGTGCTGGTGACTGCCTCTGGCACGTTGGGGTTGACTGGCTGGCGGCGGGAAAGCAGCGGCCCCGAGCCGCTGGATTGTGAAAACTGGTTAAAAAATGGAACAACACAAGACGCAGCTCGTGGGAGTGGGAAGCACAACCTGGTTTAAGAAACCCGGGGCGTGCTTGGCCAGTGCTTGAAACAAGAGCAGTTGTGGTCCAGCGTGGGGAGAGAGTAAGATACAGTTAGTAAGAAACGGGACAAAAGAGTCCTGAGAAACTTTGGTTACGCTTCGGTAACGCTGATCTTTGCAAGGTGGATCGAGCCATCCCCGGCTGGTACCTGTCACTGTGTTACACTAAAGCTTCACAAAACCAGGAAGGACTTTTTTCACAGAGGGGTTAGTTTCTGTTTCAGGATAAAGTGAGGCTTTGTTTGGCATGGGTATTAGTGAAATCATTCTCTCATAGTCCATTTGACACCAGTGCCTGAGTTGCTGGAGCTCCATCTCTCTGTTGCTGGGGTGCGATGCTCAGAGGGGGAATGTCAGACCCGGGGCTTTCTCGCAGGTCTTCTCCAGAAAGAGAGGTCTGCTGCGGGAGCCGGAGTCCCGGCCCGTTCCTGACACCCTGCTTAGGGAACAGCCTGTGTGTTTCCCTAGATGGGAACAGGAGATGTCCCTGCTGCTGGTTTCAGATGGTTTGGTTCTTTACATGCTTATTTCTGGTTCCAAAGGAACCATTTTCCTATCACCACCCTGAGTTCACTCCCCTCCATCTACCGCATTTAAATTCTTCGTAGCACTCAGAAAATGCCGAGTTCCTTAGTCCTTAGAAGTGCTCCAAATCTCCAAGCTCCTCCTCTACTGTCTGAACCCTGAACTCCCTGGAAACTGCCTTTTTTAAAATTATTATTATTTTTTATTTTGAGCCTGCTTTGATCTTTTCCTTAATCTGGTTTTAATTGTATTTATATTTGTTTTATAATATGCCATTCTGTTTGATTGTGTTTTAATAGCTCCGCCAATGGTTGCAGCCCAGAGCTGGGCTATAAACGGGCCGTCTCATCTCAGTGGGGTTACTTTTCCCTCTTAAAACATTAATACGGAGGCTGCTGCGGTCCTGTGAAACCTCCAGGTCTGGCTTCCAGGCTCCCAGCAGTATCGCATCTCATTACAAACACCCTGTTTCTGACATCCCAAGCCCTTTTCTTCCAAAGACCCCTCTGTAATGAGACTTCGTTACTTAGGCAAAAATTAATTAGGCTTCTTCTCATTATCACTGTTTTGATCGGTTGCGCTTTAAATGAGTTCTAATTAAAATGCACATTTTAAAACCCTTACTGCTGGAGCCTCTTCTAATCGCTCGCCTCCGCCGCGGCGATGTCCCGCTTTTGTGCCGTTCGCATTGTGCCGCTTCTACACAAGTCTAGCGCTGATCAGGATAAAAACTTGCCTGATTTTTTTTTTTTTCTTATTTTCTACGTTGTTTTTTTTTTCCAGACTGACTGCCAAGTGATTGCTCCTGAGGGTGGGGATTAGAGCTAAGGAATTCTTTGCGTGTGGTGACGCTGATGAGCTGAGTTTCGTGGTACCCTCGATAGTCAGTAACGTTACTTGTCCCCAGAGGGTTTCAAAACCTGAGGGAGAAGCTATGGGCGGTACTCGCTACTATTTGACTGCCTGTTTCTGTTCCCCTCCGGTGTTCCACGTTGCCCTTATTACCTTACTGAAGTTGGTGTGACCTGCCCCAGTGACATCCATCACACGTGGAGCTGGAGGCAGCTTCGCTGGGATGCTGGTGGAGGGACTAACCACAGCGAGAGGGGTGCACCTTGAAGGCTTCCTTTCCTTTATGAAGGGGCTAACACGTAAACCAGCAGATGCTCACTCTAAAATATGTTGTACCCTTCACTGGTCCCCGCTATGAAGGTGGTCACAGCACAGCAGCAGAAAGGTGCTGGTGCAGAGATGAGGAAACACGCCTGAGGAAGGATGTGGCAGGTCTCAGCGCAGTCTGTGGCCATGCTGGGAATAATTGTAGAATCACAGGATGCTTTGGGTTGAAGGGACCTTCCAAGATCCTCCAGTCCAACCCCCTGCAGGGAGCAGGGACATCTGCAACTAGAGCAGGTTGCTCAGAGCCCCAAGGGCCAACCTGACCTGCAGTGGTTCCAAGGATGGGGCTTCTCCCAGCTCTCGGGGCATAGAGCCTTCCCCTCACCACCATTCGTAGTCCCTCCACCTGCCAAGCATAGTTTCTCCCCACTCACTTCTAGCTGTGTCTCGTACAGAGCTATTTTCCTGTGTTTGGCCGATAGTTGCCGGGGTTTAAGCAAGCAGCCACCCCTCATCCAGAGAAAGAGAACACCTTTCTCATGGAGGCCGAGATGCCATGCTTGGCCCCCAGGAGCTCCCTTCAATGCCAACACCAGATCACTCCAGATTAATTTAACATTTGCAGACATTACAGTGATTGACAGTCGAGTTGAGTGGAAAATTCCAGTTTAATCCCGCTCTGTGTGCCACAGACATGGGCTCAGACAGCTTGACCTACATTTAACCCCGGGCAGCAAGAAACTCTCAGGGGAAAAAGAAAAAAAGTCCTTTTCATCTCAAAGCAGTGAGAATGTTCCGGTTGATCGCGTGTCCCTGTGTACATGTAACCGCCTTGCGGAGCTGCGAGTGTTCCATACGCTGAGCCAAGCCTGCCCCGGTTGGCTTCCCTTGGTGAAGAAGCCACACAAGCCAAATACAAAAGCCTGGCTGTGCTTGCAGAGCCCTCAGCAGGGCTTATGGTGCCAGCAGAACATCTAGGAGCAGGTTCTTCCCTGACAGCCGGGTGAGGACTCTAGTGCTGTAAAATTTGCTTTATCGCTCTTGGGGAAAAAGCTGGTGAGGAGGTGACTTTAGCTCATGGTTTGTAAGGACAAGCCTAACAGGCGAGGCTCGACTGACCAACTGCCAAGTTAGGTGGGTTCCTTCAGCCCCCTTCATTCCACGGGTCGGAGGCACCGATAGTTTCTTTAACTCTGTTTTGGACAATCAATCACGGCATCTCAGCACGGCACATGTTAAAAGCCCAATGGCTGAGTAATAAAGCTACATCAGCTACTCAAGGTGCGAGACCTCCCACCGTCTAGAACGCTGCTGATGCTGTACCTGTGGGGAAGAGAATCCGTGCGCTGGCTCCAGCTGCGCTGGAGGAAGGTGGCTCTGCCTCCACCATTGAATTATGCTCTGTCAGGAAGATCCACCAGGTTCACTAACATCGCCATCTGACAGTGATGCCGCGGAAATAAAGTGCTGTCTGTGGTAACACTGTACCCAGGGTGTAGTTTAAGCTGTAGTTAAGTGCTGCTCGTGCACTGGCTGCTTTACTTTCTTTTTTTCAAAGCACGTTGGCCGTGTGCAGGTACAGACTGTGCAGATATTGCTTAAGCAGAGGACTATGGCACAGCAACCCAGCAACATCAAATAGACTGTTGGTGACATCAGGGAGAGCTTGGAGGACTCGTTATATAACATGATAGTGTGTTATCTTTATTTTCATGGCTTTTCTACTCTAGTCATGGATAAAAATTAACCACAGGTATTTGATGAATAGATGCATTAGCCAAGGCTGAGACATTTCCCTGCTCCCCCCACTAAAAAGCTCTTTCAAAGTGTCTCCTTCTGCATTAAACCACGGCTACTGCATCTGAGAGGTGGCTGGATGCCAGAGCTCCTGGGGAGCGGTACCCTGAGCCAGCTCCTGTGGAGCGCCTGGATGATGAACAGCACTGTCAGCGCAAATGCACTGGTGGGACGTGCAAGTACAGTGTCACTTCTCATCTCTGACTTTGTTGGTGTTCTCTTGGACCCTTACGAGCATGTGGTAAACTTGCAGCTCGTGTCCAGCTTTGGGGCCCTCACTCCAAGAAGGACATTGAGGGGCTGGAGTGTGTCCAGAGAAGGGTAACGAAGCTGGTGCAGGGTCTGGAGCACAAGTGCACTGAGGAGCGGCTGAGGGACCGGGGGGGTTTAGCCTGGAGAAAAGGAGGCTCAGGGGAGACCTTCTCGCTCTTGACAACTCCCTGAAAGGAGTGGAAGGGGCGGGAAGGTGGGAGGGTGGTGTCCATCTATTTTTTCTCCCAAGTAACAAGCGATAGGACAAGAGGAAATGGCCTTAAGTTGTGCCAGGGGAGGTTTAGGCTGGACATTAGGAAGACTTTTTCTTCCCCATTGGGGTTGTCCAGCCCTGGCCCAGGCTGCCCAGGGCAGTGGTGGAGTCCCCATCCCTGGAGGGGTTTCCCAGACCTTGTGTCGAGGTGGTGCTGAGGGACAGGGATTAGCAGGGACCTGGCAGCGCTGGGGGAATGGTTGGGCTCGATGATCTTAAAGGTCTTTTCCACCCTAAATGGTTCAGTGAGCAATTACAACCAGGTGGACGCAGCCTGCCTGAGTCTGTACGGAGTCACACTGCCAAGCCAGCCTGCTCAAGCAACATGAGCTCACCTGGCACCGCACACGTTAGGAAGCCCTGGCACATGTCCTCTGGTACCGCTACACCTGCATTTAGCCCACTGGTGACCCAACATTACCAAACCAGCGGTTGGCAGCAGCCTCCAGGTGCTCCAGCCACCTCACCCAGCCACGCTGCCACCCACGTCATGAGTTACTCCTGGAGCCCAGGGGTGCAAATGAGCTCCGGCCAGCAGCACCCACTGCGCTCATCCTGAGCGCGCCCATGTGCTGTCGTCTCAGCGCACAGGGACACAGGGGACTGTCCCAGCTGCATGTTCCCATACCGGACTGGTCTTTATGGTGATGGACAAGGTTTAGAGAAACGGGTCTTCACCTTCAGAGGCGGGCACTGGCACGCCCACCATTACCCCCACGGCTCTTGGCCAGAGAGCTGTGGTCACTGCTTCGTCTGTGAGGAGCTGCTTCTCTGAGCACTCACAGAACTGCCCCGTGTCATGAAGATGTCTCCTGTCTGATGCCGACAAAGCACTGAGCAGCTTCCAGTTAGACCAGTTCAGCTCAGAAAAAGTATCAGATCTGCACACTATGATGTCGGGTTTTTTAACTGTACCATTAACACACCCCCAAATGCAAAAACTTTCTATTAAAACAGTGCAGACGAATTTAACCGAGGGTCTCCTCTGGTGGCAGTTTAGTCTCGTTCTGGCCACTTGGTCAGACCCAGAAGCAGCTAGAAATCTGTCTTCAGTTGTGTCTCTTCATGAAACGCTTCTCCTGTTGTATTAGTTCTGGCTTTTTTTTCTTTTTTCATTCCTAAACAAGCCAGTGTGTCCTCCCCTGTGTTCAATTCATCAAACTCAAGCCCAAACTTAACGCTACGTGTTGCCCTGAGGGTTTACGCAATCCAGCTGTATTCTTTCTGCTGAAGAAGATCGTCAGATCAGCCAGATATAACTGCCTGGGGATGAGTCCAATTCTCTCCTTATTACTGTGGCTGACGGTAAGTGAAGAACAAGGACAATGCAGCGGGATGCTCAAAGCTGACACCCTGCTGGGGACACCATCAGAAAAATGTTTCAACCTTGGCACCAGCCCTGTCTTGGGCCACGATTTTGGCTTTGGCCTGTTACCGGGTCACGGCTTTGACTCCAGCCCCTCTTTGAGCTGCACCTTCAGCTCAGGCACCGACTTCAACTGCGACTGGCTCCGCTCCTTGTTCAGGCCGTTATTTTGACTGGACCCATTTTCAGCCATTGCTTCGGCTCCAGCCAGTGCTCAGGCCATGACTTCAGCTCTGGCCTCGTCTTGGACTGAGGCTTGAGCTCCAGGCTGAGGCCAGGCCATGGCTCTGGCACTGGCCCCGTCAGGCCATGGCTCTGGTTCTGGCCCCCTCTCGGGCTGTGATATTGACCCTAGGTCCTGCTCAGGTTGTAAATTCAGCTCCAGCTCAATACTGGGCTGCAATTTCAGATCTGCTCCACCTTGGTCTGCAACTTTTGCTCCTGCGTATTTTGGGCTCATACTTGGGCTCCAGCTCAATGTTGGTCACAGCTTTGGCTCTAGCTGCATTATCACGGTGCGAGTTCAGCTCTGGCCCAATCTCGGGCCATAGCTTCAGCTCCAGGCTGCTATAAGGCTTCAGCTCTGGCTCATGACTGGGCTGTGATTTTGGCTCTGGCCTCATCAGGCCGTGACTTCAGCTCTAATCTAAAGCCCCAGCTTTGGCAGTGATGTCAGTTCCAGGCCCAATCTTGAGCCACAACTGTCCCCATCTTGGCAAAAGCTGTGGAAATTCAGTTATGAGATACAAGGATGACAGTCAACTTCACCCTACTGTTATAATTGTGGTGTAGCTGGATACTCGCTGGGCACCCAGTGGACTAACGTCATTCATTCCCTGGGTGGCCCAGGAAGTCTCCAGCTGGTCTCTGCACTAATGATGCAAGGCATTGATTCCAGATGAGCCCCATGAGTCAAGGTCACCAGTACAGCCATGCATTTGACTAATTGTCTTAAAAAGCTCTCCGGGTCAGGTTTTCCAAGTCTTGAAAATTCCCCTGCTTGCTTTGTGCAGCTTGAGCTAGGTTATTGTGTGCTTTGTTAATGGATGTGCTGGGTGGAGGACACAGCTGTCTCAGGGATTCCTCAAGGATGTTTGTGCTGCAAAAGAGCACATAGCTGAGGCACTTACCAACAGTCACCGTAAGCTGTTACTGCAGACCCAGAAATGGTCACATATGGTCTACTGCACATAGTTAAGAGAGACCTTTTGTATTTCACAGTTGTAGCGGTGGATCATGTAAGTGCTGGAGCAGGCAAAATCCAGCTGGACATGGGGAAGCGCAAGAGGACGGGGGTACAAAAAGGCTGTGTATCTAATGAGTGCGTTCTAACATGCCTAGGGGCTACAGACCCATCCTAGGACATGTGCAAACAAGAGATGGATCCTGTGAGCTGCACCTAGATGACCACGCACTCTTACTGGGGCAGACTTCGGGCTTTGCAGGGTGCTGCAGGACACAGGCACCACTGCCTCCAAAAATGGAAAGCCAGAATAAATGCCACCATCAGGAGAACATGCACAGGGGACAGCAAGGAAAAGTACCATACAAGAGAAAGAAAACGCGTCTGCTAACTGCAGTCCTACAGCAGCGCTCATCTCAGCAACGTAAGAGTTCACAGAATTATTTTTTAATAACATTTATCAGAAACATGGCACTTTACATCTTCAGGGCACCAAATATACAGTGATTATTCCTCACAACATCCCTGTGAGGTAGGAAGGCATTAGACTGCAGTTACTGTTTGACATGTGGACAGAGGCAGAGACATCGGTAATCAATCCTGCACAATTAAGTTCAACTCAAACATGGAGAGGCCCTCAGTGAGTTGGCTGATAACATAAGAGTGGGGCAGAGCTGACACTTTATCAGTTAGATTCTTTTTTGCTCTAATCAATAATGCTCAGGGTCCAGCTCTGTTGCTTCCCCATATGTCCCTGCTAAAACCCACCACTGTGAAACAGGACACACATGCAGAGGTGCTACAAAGTGAGATCTGTACTGGAAACAGCCAAACCCCACTTTGATTTCAGCTATATCTGAATAAGACCATAGGAGAAATTTGCCTGCCCAGTCAAAAAGAACAGCTTCAACTTCAGTCCTTTTTGACATCTGAGACAGCATTTCAGCCTTCAGCTGTATTTGCTTGACCTAAGAAAATCTAGGGGGGAAACAAATGTGGTAGACTGTGATGACTGTCTCAGAAATTATGCTCATTCCAGACAAATTATTCTACTGCAGTCTGAGGGATTCCTGAACATGGGGAGGAACTTTGGGGTTTAATCCTCACTTTGCATGTATATGAAAAGCCCCTTAGTATACCCATTTCACAAGTAAACTCATTCATATTTTTGTTCCTAAAATGAAATAGAGTTTTGTAAACTTTTACATATTAAAAAAAATCCTCATTTTTAATATACAATTATTGATTAATTTCATTTAATAACTTTTCTTTCTACAGTAAATCAACTTCAGGAAACAAAGTATACTTGACATGGCTACTGTGATTAACTGATCTTCCTATAGCTTTCAGCTGAGATGTCTGAGAAGACACACGTCCAAGAAAGATTCATAGTCTCAACCCGTAAACTGCCACAGCTCTGAAGTCAGTGTGGCCATTATAATTCACCCAGCCCGAGCGGCCAATCCATCGATTCCTTCATGTGCAGCATCAGTGACAATGGTCCGTCTCTAAGTTGAGAGATGATCACGATTGAAGAGGCCTGGGTCCACATACACTGAAAACCAAAATATGTTGCCTTTCCCAGCAGAGAAAACTTCATTTTCATTTAATGGAAGCTTCGGTTGAACGGAATAATGGCGGTGCACTACCATGGAAGAAGAACAAAGCGGTGGCTTTTGGAAGGAACCATCTTCATTGTGAGACGGGTGGGCAGGAAGAGGGAAGATTCGCTTTTCCTTCTGTAAACTGAAATTGTGTCACAACTTCTTGCCCAGGGAACATTTATCTTGGTGAACACGGAAAACTTAAATCCACAGAGCAACTGTAGTCTCCAGACAAGGGGGGAAAATTTGTAAAAAAAAAAAAAAAAAAAAAAAAGCAAAAAAAGCCACAGCTCAGAAGTGCACTTTGTATCTCCTGCCTCACAAAGGGTTAAAGTGCTAAGTTTGATAGATCCAAAAATTAAGCATCTCTCCTAGTCCTTTATTTTTTTAAATGAAACTTTATCTTTGGTTTCTTGTATCTTCTCTGTGATTTTATCTTTTGTTTCTTCCATCTTCTCTGTGATTTTATCTTTTGTTTCTTCCATCTTCTCTGTGATTTTATCCTTTGTCTCCTCCATCCTATCCTGTAGATACTCCTTTACTGGTGGTGGTGTGGACATGTAGCCACTCTTACGTAAATATTTAACAGTGATGGATGTTCCTCCCAATGTCACAGTGTATCTGGCAGGAGTTGCAATCTTAAAGAAAACAAAGAAAACACGTATCGATAAAACAGGACATTATCTAGAGAAAGGTATTCTCAATATTGAGAATTTATTTTGGCCAGTGTCAGATACTAAAAAGATCTTCCATTCATATGGAAACAAGCCAATTTACAGTGCTAAGAGAGACCTTAAGAGGTCAGCTAAGACTCAACAAACCAGGTTTGTAACTCCATATAGACTAACCTGTTCTTTCAGAACTTCAGAGATAAAGCCTGTAGAACCTTCCCTCTGGAACCCACTCTAGTGCTTCCACATCTTGAAAGCTTCTTCCAACTGATCTCCCAGCTATAATGAAATCTTTATATTTAACCACGTTTGTTTATTTGTCTCTTTTAGGCACAGGAATAACTGGCAGGAGTAGAGCTTTCACATTTTGTTTGGGGGAAAGAACCCCTTTAAGGAACAGCTAAGCAGCACACTGCATTTGGAAACAGAACAGATGAGTGTTGTTTCCAAACACAGATTGTGCACATATAAAGCACAAGAGACCCAAACCTGAATGTAATGGATTCAAGTGGACAATGAAAGCACCTGTCAACGACAGAGAACTAAGGAACACAAACTAGCAAATTCTTGAGGATAAAAAACCTGTACTTTTATCTGGAAGTCGTGAGGTGGTTAGACTTTACCTCTTTATCCCTGTTAATTATGTCAGGGATACAGAGGAAGAACTTAATTGTAATTAAACCTCTGAGGGTAGTTCTGCAGCAAGCAAAAGTCATTTTAGAAATACAGATCGACTCCTTAAAGAACACAGAGCCCATATCAACTTGCATGAGACTATTTTTACTACAAAAATAAATGTTCAAGTCTGTGCAACTATCTTGGAGAAAACAGCATTAATTCTTTCTGCTGTATTCAAGCTAACCCTGTTTAGTTTACCAGGCAGGATTCTGAGCTTACTTACAAACTCTAGTTACACTTACTTTATACAATGCATATGCAGTCAGTGCATTTCCGCTCTGGGAATTTTTCAGGATGCTTACTATGCTGTCTGGTAAGCCAACCAACTCCAGGAATGGAACCACATTCACTCCTCTGGAAAAGAAAAAAAAATTTGCAACCTGAATTGGAATCTGAAACCTGAACAGTGATTTACATTCCCATTCTTTAACTCTATTATACAAACTTTGTAGTTTGATAGCAAAGTGTTCTTTCACCTAAGCAACGCACTTACAGGGTTTATATTTCTGTACATACAGGCAAAGCAGTGCTCTGTTCAGCATTCCACGAGCTGACCCATTTATGTTATCCCTGCTGGGCTGAGTAGCTAACTTACCTGTGCCCCAGTTCATTATGTTGGGAGGCAAGTAGACATAATGGTGGTAGGACACCTACTCAGGCTCCAGTTGTGCAGGTTCAACCTCAGGTTCTGTTTTGTCTAAAAGTTTTTTTTCTTTTAAAATTTCAGGCTAACCTGCAGCATGCCCAGAAGCACAGAATCCATACTTCAGTGTCCTCCATTCACTTTTAAATATATCAAACAAACGGGGTGTGGCGAAGGAAAAGGAAGCGACATGTTATATGGACAAGACTTCAGGGGCTTTGTGCCCAGTTGTTCTACCTTGTCAATATAAGGTGTCAGCATGTGGAGGGGGCTCCTAGCACAATTCCCTTCTGTTTGAAAACCAGAGAAGTACCATAAGCACCAAAGGAAAAAAAAGACAGCCCATCTCTGCATAGAGGACCTGACTTTCCAGCATTTAGAGGTGGTGTGTTATTAGCATCATTATCCATTCCTACCTGATGTTTTAAGCATTTTTCTGTACATGCAATCACTTCAGCATCAGAAGCAGTAACAGGCAGTAGTTTACCACAGCTACTAGAACCTACGTGAAGGCCTATCCCCAGAGTAGAAAATGGAGACCTAGTAAGATCTGGAATGACCGTGTTACTCCATAAACCGCCACTGTTTAGTCTTGTATCATGAGCAGGCATTCTGAGAGTTATTTTTCCACTTCAAAAGGGTGCTGCTCCTGTGGCATGACAAATTGAAGCTTTGTTATAATTAGTTTCTAGTTAAATATTTCAGTTGTTTTCATCCATCAAATACCTATTTTAGCAGCCAACTTTAGTGTTTCAGGAAAAGTAATCTTCACTCAATCTGAAACGTCTGGATGTAAGCATCGACCTGAACTAATCCAAAGCAAAATATTTTTTATAGCTCAAGACCTTTATTCCTCTGACATGAGCTAAATTTAGAATGACATTTAGATCTATAGCTCCGAGAAAGGGCAATTATGCCAGCTGGTTAGAGTAACTAAAACAAACACTGGTGCAGTAAGGCATTCTGATGTCAAAGCTCCATCCTTGCCGCTGCAAACTGGGGTTGTTTCATGGGTTCTATTATTAAATATACACTACCAGTGATCCAGAGATAAACATTTACTCATATTTAGCAAACCACTTGCAGACAGATAAAGCCTCTTTCATCCGAACTCGCAGCTCATAGCTGATACAGTAGGTTTTTTCTAATAAATGGCATTTTCCAGAACAGTATCTGGCACACACTATTAGGGAAAAGAAATTAAAATTAGAATACTTAATTTATTTTGGTGTTAGACACACAAACATTAATTTCTGAGTAAAAAGTCTGGCAATTTTTTGCAGCAGAAGGCAGGAAAGACAGGAAACAGGAGTAAAAAAGGAAAAGATACATGTCTTGCAAGTTGCTCAGTGAGGGGAATGATGTGAAAGTCCAATGATGAGGGAGGATTGGGGACGAAGCAGGGAAGAAGTGGTGAAACGTACCTCAAGTCCAACAGCAAAAAAAAAAAATGGACAGATCTATAAAGACCTCACCTAGCAATTTGTAATCAGCATTCCTTTACCTTGTGAGAGGTTCCTAATAATTTCAATGCTGTTTACATCGACGTGCATTGTGGGGAGATGAGTGTTCCTTCCAACATTAGCAACATACCTAGTACACAGCAACAACTCTGTGGTAGTAGAGTGTACGTGACACTCATGAATCATATATAGTTTTGGCATTAATCTTGTGCTTCAGTTAAAAATGTAGCCTCATTTCCCTATTACACATAGGGGCACTTTTTAACAAGTCCCTTCACCTGTGAAGGTCAATCTTAATTCAACAGTGGTACCGGGCACCACAACACCATATCAACTTACTTCATGGCTGCATAGTAAAAGGATCCAAACCACACAGTGGAAGTCAGAAGATGCACTGGAATCATGACTTTTCCATACTGCTTAAAAGTTTTCTTGAATCTCTGAACAAGACCAATTGATTTGTCTTGTAATGGGTCAGGATCTGAAGAATCTGACCCTGCAGGGTTCTGCTTGGGTGTATCAGTGGCTGAAGTCACAGGATTTCTTTCTTCTGGTACTTTGCAAGAAGTATCTGCCTGCTGTGATGGAAGAGCACTTTGCTTTGAGGCAAAGCGTGCTGTACCTGCATGCAGACATCGCTTAGGAGGGTCCAGTGCCAAAATGACTTTGCATCCAACATTAGACAACACCGATTGTCCTTTGAAGCACTGAAAGATACTAGTGCGAGGAAAAACCAAACATGTCCCATGCGCCAGCTGAGCTGCAGTATGCAATAGACTCCGTTGCATTTTGAAGTGTGGACAAGGTTTCTATACAGAGGAAATAAGAAAAAATAGTAAACAAATGGCATTTCAATATCTGATTTCTATTTGCTTCAAAGCCACTGGAAATGGTAAAATTTTAAATTGCCTTCTAGTCTTAAAAGGTTTTCCTTACCTTGCTTTGCAGAAGTTGTTACCTTCTAGAGTTATGCAAATCATTTCAGATCTCACTTCTTTAGCATTCTGAACTAAAATGGCCCCTTTGCTTAACACACTCTGCTCCTCATAGCTAAAGTGCTCATTTACTCTCCAAAAACATTTTTAGGTGTTTACTGCTATCTACTGCTTTTATCTGCAGAGTTATCGAAAAGTCACCCTTGAAACTTCTAATAGCAACCAACAGTTTGAGAGATACTTCGAGCCTACATAAATGTGGTACCAACTCACTGAAGTGCAACTGGTGTCAATACATCCTTAGTTTTGGTATGATTTTTCATGTTCTGTACTATTTTGAACCAAGAGTAAAAGTTCATACAGTAATAAAAATTGAAGAATGATAACTATTAATAATCAATAATCTTAATAGTAGCAAACCTAACTACGACAACCTGCCAGGAGACATCTGTTAGGATAGGGTGTGGTAACTGTTGAATGACATGTATTAACAGGAGCAAAACTGAACTGCAATTTCAGAAATACTATAATGCCAAGAGTATTTTAAAACTGTGGATAACCAATTAACCTTATGATTTTGAATACTTAAGTTATTCCTGAAAGTTCAAAAGATGCATTGAGAGATTCCCCACAAAAAGGAATTGTTTGGCATCTATAGACATGAAGAAGTAATTTTTCCCCCAAAATGCATGCTTTCAACCAGTGAATGAAATACTCACTCCTTTCCTTTACATAATTACTGCAGCTTACAGAACTGATTTTCCTTCCCTCCAAAAGAAGTGCCACTAATTGGTTTTATCTAACAAATGCCAGTTAAGTCAGTTGTATTACAACTTTCAAATCTTTCTGATGCTTTTATGTTTTTAATTATCATAACAATTTTTGACCCAAACTAGAAATCATTCCATTTAATAGAAACTCCACTGTCATCTCCAAGTCTGCTTCGTCTGCACCTGCAGCCTGAGATATACTTCATTAAGGTGTTTTGATAGTGATTTGTCCCGGCTGATGAAAATGATCAATACTCCATAACACAGGCAGAAGTTAAAAAACAAAGCCATACATACCTGTGATTACTTTCCAGATATGCAACAACAACAAAAAAACAAATGGTTTGGATCTTCAAAAAGTTGCAGCTCTTCCAGTAGTTCCCCACCTTTCAAATATGTGTCTTGATCATATTGATGATGCTGCTGAAGTAGAAAAAAAGGCACATTTAGAGAAATGGCAACAACAGTAAACTAATGCTATTAAGATTTTTGGTCAGTTGGAATAAGTTTCACTGAATAAGTTATTGGTATAAACTTCCCTTTGGATACTGATGTGTTCGTGTAACTCAGAAGTTCCTCAATTGTGAATCACTGTTTCCTTCCAACAGAAAAGTTTCATAACCCAAATGCATCTGTTAGAACATTCCCGCCTATGTGTTTTCTAGGTATTTTTATGCTATTGTTGTGCTTGAATTAATTGCAATTACTAGAATTACAATATTTGACAGGGGGAAGAGATTGGAGGAATAGTTTCAAATTCAGGGGGAGTCAGGAAGCACTGCTTCTTACAGAGCAGTAAATCAGCCATGGGTACTGCCCCTCAATGACTCAGTCCTCTGTAAGAATTCACTGGAAGTAGCAACTGCTTGTGGTATCTCCAGTTTTACATGAAGCAGAGATTCTTGCTGACTTCTTAAGATCCAGATGCAATTGCTTCTCAAAAAAAAAAAAAATCATGAAGACTCAGCAAAACTCAGGTATTGAGATTTATAGAAATTATAACCACAAACTGAAAGACAACAGCTACATTGCCTGCCTATTGCCACTGACACCCCGTCCCAGAGGGACCACACTCTCCCCAGAGGACTGTTTTTCCCTCTCACTAACAGCACACAACACTGAGCATCTCCCTAGCCAGCAGACTCCACAAAGGATCCAACTACAGGAATTTAGAGCTCAAGTCAGGCTTCCGCTGTTCATCTATTTGCAGTGGATGGTACCAGTACCCTATTGAAAAATACCTGTTCCAGACAAGCTTTGAAAATTGACACCACACAGCAAAGAGGGAATCCATGCTCAGCACTCTGATTCTGGTTCATTAACATTAACAGGACTCAGCATTCCAACAGCCTTGGAGGAGATCACTCTTCTGTACAGAAGCAAGAAGAAACTGAACCAGTAGTTCTGAAATTCCCCATTCCACACAGTGCACGTCTCAGAACACTGTTCCCAGGTTTTGCTGTCCAGCACCTACTGACAGCACAGAAGTAACACTGCACCACACCTCTGACACTCTGCAACGGCTGCAGAGCACTGGGGTATGACATGGCTTCCAGGGGGTGAGAATTCTCCTTAATATGATGACGCAACAGGTCACTACTACTATCAGTGTTCAATGCTGATCGGTCAGCAGCTAACATAGTTGGGATTAGCAAACAAAGTTCAAGGCCTCTGCTCATAGAGTTAGGTGTACCATGTTAAGACTTAAAAGTAGACTGTCACCGCTGGCTTTAAGGCAGGGGCACTACCAGGGCCACTGACGTGATTTGCCATGCCACATTTTTGTTCCTATATCCTCAGATGGGCCTGGAATACATTAACTAAAGGGTTTTTCTCCATGATGCCAGACCTGGCTGGCCAAAGGGAAGGTTCTCTAACTGTCTAGGGCAGATCTGAAAAGGTCCTGAATCTTACCAGCACAGATGATAGGATGGTTGTAGATAATATTTTGAGACTTCTGTCCCTTAAGATGCAATTAGTGAAAGGAAGTTCCTAGGACCCTCGGCACTCAACAGGCAGCAGAAGAAAGTGTGTCAGCCTATGGATTTGAGACACAATTTTATTCTTTAAGTATAATAGTTCTCTTAAAGAAATTACTGGAGCTATATAAGATATACAATTGTCCCTTTAACTTTAGGTTGTTAAAACTACTCTGATTCTAAGGAAGTCAGGAGAGTAACCTAAATGTTATCCACAGTTGAACCTAATGACTTCTCAAAAGTTGTTTCTTCATGGTCTATGGCATGAGGACCTGGGGGATGGGGGGTGGGGTGGGGGGGAGGAGGTGTTTTAAAGCATCTTAGAGTTCTACATTAGCTTTCTCTTAAAAATGCCACAAGGAAAAAAAAATATGGAGCTGTCTAAGGACAAATATAGCTTTTCTCTGCTGTAAGAATCCCATGTAGTCAGAGATGGAAGAGACACTAGTAGCACAAACTATGAAACGATACACAAACACTTTTGGGATAAGGTCTCCTCAGTGCTGTCATATTCTGCCTAAGGATTTCGTAGTATCTCCAGCTGGCTGTAAACTGAGCTGAAGAGATCTTGACTGTTCAGGACATAGCCCTGTTGGGATTCTTGGATACCCATTTAGTTCCTGAAGGCATGCCGGTCTCACTGCAAGCCATTAACAAGCCCTCTGACATAAAGGGAGTGCTCTAGTGGCCTCTGGAGGAAAAGGCTAGATCAGCCTCTCATCACTGTGCCAGAGGTTCTGTTTAGCCAACTTTTGTACAGTTACCCAGTTACAATTAACTTTTTTTGAGCTACCAGAGAAATTAAACCACAAGAACAAAGGTGGATATAAGACGGCAAAAACTTTAGTCTAAGTTCTTTTGTAAAGGAGGTCAGCAAGCATGGGAGGGAATTGTGGGTACAGTATATACAGACTACACTAGTTTATTTTCTCAGTTCTCCCAGAAACACTCTGCACACAGTATGTAAATATGGATGAATTTAAAGCTTTTTTACTTGTTCTGTTACTGTTTAAAAAAAGAACATTAATTATACCACAGGAGAGTTCCCAATGAAAATCCATGAGCTTTTTCCACTCCCAAGGCACCTTTTTATGAAACCAGAGAATTAATTTACATTCTTGTCATTTTTAGTGTAAAATCAAGCAAACTTTGAGGGTTGTGTGTCATATATACAGAAGAATTTTGAAAGAACAAGCCAAGTTTTCAGAACCCCCCATCTCACATTTCAGACTGCATAAGGAGCAAACGTACAGAGATCTCATCCAAACAGCTCAGTTTAATAAAAAACTCGACTGCATTGCTTACATTTTTACTGAATTAAAAAAACAAAATAGAACTTGTTTTCAGATTTAAATTGTTCTTTTCAAGAACTTATTCAGAGTATATTTTAAAAAATGCATCTTACAAAGCTAATAAACCAAAATAAGAAAACCACAACTGAACAGAGAACATATATGGGTTGCCTAAAAAGCTAGGAACACATTTTATAATCGTTATAATAAGAATGCAAGACATGCAAACTATTGTGTTTCCCCTAATTTCAATGTAAAATAACTATAAACCTCTTAGCAACTGCAGTGGTTCAGCAGAGCATGCAGTTGCTATCCATGGAGGAGAAAATGGCAGCGTACAGGGACATTTTATTCTTTGTATTTATACTTTTAGACCACATGAATGAGCATTTAGAATTTGTATTTTGACCTTTACTACTTTTGCAGTGTCCCTAATACAATCTGTTATTTATTCTAAACTTAGAAACTTGGTTATAATTTGAAGTTAGGACTAGCTGTCCTGTCTTGTCTACCATTTAGGGCTGTGTAAAAAAAGGTAACGCCACATTTTGGGTTAAAGGGAATAATGCAAAATAAGTCATGGCAAAATTTATTAAAATCTTGGTAAAAAATCGTCACATTAAAACAAATTAAAGAGTGAACTTTTGTAGACAAACTACCCTAAAACATTAGCCCCATCCCACCTCCATCATGCCTGAATCTGTTGTATCTTTCACTTAGTAAACACTATGCTATAATTTTTAAATTAATCATATTACATTTCATTACTGATGTAAGTGCAGACAAGCCAACAACTTTTTTACCCTTATTTTATGTAAACTACCCTTGTTCTTCCAAAAGTAAATGTAGTGAAGTCAAGAAAGTAGAATATCCCTCGTAGGGTCCTTACACACAGAGCTATCTTCACTACTACAATCTTCTGATACTGACATATTAGAAAGCAGAAGAAGAACTAGTTTTAGGAAGAATATAAATATCTACAAGACCTTTTGAAGTTTGAACATTGGATTCAAAAGGCAAACAGAGCAGGACAACCTAATGCAGTTCTTGCGTGTTGAGTTATAGATCTGGAATGCTAACAGGAGGCTGAAAAGCCGATCTGCATCCAGTCAACATGACAGCAGTATCCCCATTCTCCTCCGGGTCAGAAGGCATCAGATCTTCAGTTTGCACGCAGCTAAGCAATATATCAAAGTGTGAATGTTGTCTCTCTTATTCTTCTAAAAGAAAGTATCACACTCATTTGTAGTGCTTTCTGCTCTTCAGAACTATGTTTTTAACGACTGGTGCTATCCCATCTCTTAACTCGGTTTTCCTGCCTGGCGGTGCTGAGGAGCTACCCCGGTTCCTTCGCTCAGAAGTTCCATTCTGCCCTCTACTGCATTTTTACACAACTACACCTCTTATACTAACACTACCCAAGGTCTCTATGCTCCATAATTCCTCCCAACAAGTGTAAATCTGCTGGATCAGCTTCTGTGTTGGTTCCAGAGTCCCGCAAATAACAGGCACATCTTAAAGGGGGGAAACCGCCCCCCCCCCCGTCTTTAAAGCATTATCTGATTGATTCGTTGTGCATTTGTCTCTCAACTCTACAGACATGGCTGCAATACGCAGGTTGGAGAAGTTTTGCTTTTAGGCTTTAACTAAGCTTAAAAATAAGCATAAACATCTATGCTAAAAAAGGTTTTTTTAGTTAGTTCAAAAACTAACCCTGTTAGTTCAAAGCAGGCACTGTACTCACCTGCTAATTATTTTGCCCTTCTGCACATTACCTTTGACATTAAGCTAAGGAACAAAACAAGATTAATTCTCTCTCCTTCCTATTCCACTCCATGTATTAACTTTCCCAAGTGACCACTAACAGCCTCTTTCATCCTGGTTATCTCCCAAGGTATCGCTAGTTCATTCCCCTCAAAACACCTGGGCTCTTCTGTCAAAGGGTTTTTCAGCCAGAAGGACGTTAACAGTGAGGTGCGGGGTGGTGGTTTACAAAGCAGTAGGAAGTTCCTACTGAATAACTACAAGGGGCTGCAAAAGGTTATTCACCTAAGCCTCATGTCAGCAGTTTCCTGTATATGGCTTTGAGCGCCTTCAGAAAAAACCCACAACTGAACCAGTGAGGGGTTAGATGCTGAAACAAACAAATAGATCTGGGTGGTTTTTGGTTTTTTTGGTGGTGGGTTGTTTTTTTTTTGTTTTGTTTTTTTTTTTTTTTACACTTCACCAAAACATTGAGACTCTCTCAAGATCTCCCTCTTGAGAGTTCACTGAATGCACTTGGCAGTTTCCTCACCTCTTTCATTGAGCATCTCAAGTTCCGACTCTACCTTTTAACACACACTGGAAGGTGTTAGAAACATGATTATTAATTCTATATTCAGGGTTCATGTATTTCTTTTATGAGGTTCTGCTACCTCTCTCTGGAGCTCCATGCTGCTGTGCACATCTCATTTCACTAACAGAGCCACCAGTAACAGCCAAAGCACTGCAGACAACCGAACTCCAGCCTTTTTGACCGGACCACAAAATAGGAGCTTAAGTATTCAAATACTTTCTCTTGACTAATTAGAAAAGGCATTTATTAGGAATACTCTTAAACTTTGATCTTTGCATCAGCTTTGTAGAGCCTTCTGCCTCAGCTTGCATTGTGCCTACCAAAACTGTTTCTTTTCCAGCCTTGACAAATGCTATTTTGGCTACCATGGATCTTCTCGGGTCTTGTCTCATTGTTCTGTGCCTCTTCCCTCTATAACCCAACTGCAATCGGCAGCATTGGCTGTAATATTTTAACTGCAAGTTATGTTATGTACACAACAATTCTACTTAGAACAACTCCTACCAAAATAACAAGCCTTTTACAAGCAAATTTCACCCCAAATGCTTCTAAGACTTTCAAAAAATATTTTTGTGGAAAAACTCTGAAGCCTTACAATGAGAAACAAAGTAGGAGTAAATATAAACCAGTCCCAAACTGAAAAGAACCCAAACGAACCCAACCCAAAACCCATCCTCAATAAGAACAGAATTCTCAGTGGAAGCATTAGGTTAAAGACTTTTTTTTTCTTTTATTCTCTCACCACATTTATTTCACATTTTCCAGTATGAAAAGCTGTCATTTTTCCCCAGCAAAAAATACAGAACATTCATCTTTCAGCAGAATTACTGTTGGCAGACATAAATCTTTTCTGAATATTCAAAGTAAGTTTTGAATTCTCTGTTGTGAATTCAAACTTGTCCATATGGGGAAATATGTCTAGTATCAATCAGAATAGCTTGAAAAATTATGTGTGAAGAGGCTGATCATAACATTTACAGAACACACATGTGCTCAAAACCACACTCTTCATCTAATTTTCAGTAAATGCTGTTCTCCACAGCTCTACAAATGAATGTGAACTGTTCTTAGGAAAGACATATTATTTTTATTAAGGTCTTGATGCCCAAGTGGATAAACTTTCTTGCCCACTATTCAGCAAAAAACAGCATCTATTGCTTAGAGGACATGATCCCTAACATTGCCAGCCATGCAAACAAGAAAATGACACTGTCTACAAGGGTCCGAAAGAGCATCAGACTCACGGAGCTGTGTCTTTACACCAGAAGGAACTCTGATGGGACTTCAGTAATACGACCCGAATAACGCTTCTGCTCACAGGCTGAAGCGGGAGATGTACTACATTGCTGTATTCAGACTGAGAAAGGAGTCCTGTGGCTGCAGCACCGTAGCCTTTGAAAGCACACTGCATCCTATGAGATGTGATCAGCAAAGCCCAAGGCTTGTGTTTCAGGACAGAAACATCCCTCTGTCACAAAACACTGTCCTATGGCCTGAGACAGCAGGAAGCAAAAGATGCCATCTAAATTTAATATAAGCAAAATCAGCTTTCAAAGCCACAAGATATTAAGAGCAAATAGTTAACGGACTGGCACACACTGGGGCTAAGCACTACCATTAAATGATAAGTGCCCTTGTGTTCTACTCAACTCTTCCACTAGCCACTTTTGGAAGCAACTTACAGAACCGCCGTAAAGCCACACAAGTATTTTTATTTAGAATCAACAAAATCCATCCTTTTGGAAAAACTACTACTACTACAATTTGTTCATGAGCACCTGACTGTATTAATCCCCATTTCCTTCCCTCATCCCACTCTGCATGGACAGACTACACAAGTTCTAGAGAGCTGTAGGGGATCATCTGCTACTATGCTCTACAAAGCCACAATCACAGCCATGCAACTTGTTCTATTTACTTAAGAACTGTTACACATGGTCAAGGTCAGGTTTTGGACAAGATCACATGAAACATCCATGGAATTAAAATTTACAGCCCAGCTAAGCAGCACTTTCATTTTCTCATGTGCACAGAGTAAGACCTAATTTTAGCATTCAGATGTCTTTGTTTAGAAGGAACAGTGCCACGTCTGGCAACATAACACAAAATGTTCATTTTTTTTTTGTTGAATCATACAATGGGTAGCTAGTTTGAAGATGACGCGGGGAGAACTGAGTGATTGGAAGGCACTGGGGTAGGAAGGATTGGAGCTGTTTAGAGAAGACACGAAGTTAATGAAAACACAGATCATTACCGTTTGCGCTGTGGAAGCCCAGACAGCAACCAGGGTAAAGCCCTATCACATGATCCCAGTGCCTTAAAGGAGAGATAACTCCTGTCCTGATCTGCTTACTAAGACAAATGGTGGGAGGACTGACATAACCAGACACAATCTGGCCTACTAACACCTGGTTCAACCCTCATTTTCCTGACAGTTTGAAGCAATACACCTTGACTTAATATGAACAAAGTATGTTGGACTTAACACGCCCGTACTGGCACCTTCAGGACCAACTGGATTTAGGAAGCTATCATCACAATAGATCACAAGGATTTTTTTAACTGCATAGTAACTTCCTACTCTTTACAGTAATTTGATTAGAATGACAAGGATGTGAAGAATCATCTGTGCTTTTCAGAGCTATCATGATCCAAGACTTAAAAATTAAAAGAATACTGCTCGAGTTACAGGACTTATGTCATTGCTATTGCTACACTGCACCATCCATTTGTCTCAAGTCAAAGAATGTACTAGAGGTACTTTATAGTCATTAGGAATCCCTGACCCAGAAGATGATAGGTAACTATCAGATGATTCTGATAGTTACCTATCAGAATATCGAGGTGAAATCCTTATGATCTATTGTGATGGTACCTTACTGTCCAGAAAGACTTCAATCATGTTTTGGGCCCAGGCCTTGGTTCCTCTAGTGGTTTTATTCCACTCCTAATACTGAAATATTGCTGACTGATGTTAAATTAGCTTCAGCCCCAAAGGAAGTTCAGCTTCAGCTATCTGGGTTCACAGTGTATCAACACCAGCAATGACTATGTTGGATCTTCTTCTGCATCTGCAAAACGAACTGACTGCAAGGAATCTAGTTATGGATTCAACTAGCAGTTCTACATTTTAATAATCAGTGCTCTTCCTGCTTTTATCATTGAATTTCTTGTGGCCTTGTCTTCAAGAGTAGTCAGAACTCCCCACAGACCCAGAAACACGCCAAGATGCAAACTGAGGGCTATTATCTGCAATAAGGGGACATTAAGAACTCCCTATCTTGAAAAACAGACTTAGTGATGCCTATAAGCATATACACAGAGCTAGGTCAGTTTACCCGGAGAAAAGATCACCTGCAGCAGGAGCATTACACGGATCCTTTTAAAAACCCAAACCAGGTCAAACCTTTTCTTATCAGCTGCTATAGTCTGTGAGGTAGATCTGTAGACAGTCCTGCTAGACAAATCTTTGACTTCTTACATTCTTTACATACTCTTTAACAGTCTGAATTTACCTTCTCAGTTTTTGCCATGTGCAAAATCCACCTACCCAAACCATCAAATGACTTTTTTCCCCCCTGCCTGAGGGAAATGCTTCTCAAGCACCAAGTGCAAGTCAATAATGCTGCCAGAGAGGCCAGTCATACCACTTTTACCTCAAACAGCCCTTGAACAGAATCAGAGCTAAACACCTGCTGCCAGCCCCATAGGAGGGGATGGGTGGTGGGGACACATTATCCTCTGAGCACGCATCTCCCACACAGAAGCAGCTGCAAGACACATAAGTGAGTGGCACAGGGAGCAGTCACATTCCAAATGAGGAAACTGCTCCCTATCTCTCCCTGAAGTAGCAAAACTTTGGCAAATCATTTTGCATTTATACTTGTAAGAGCAATAACATCTCAGGGGGTAGGTAAATTGAGGAACACTTTCAGGTTAAGAATTAGTTTAGGTAAGTAATTAATGCTTTCTGTTCTGGGCCAGCTTGCAGAAGGCATTTCACAAATGGACATTAAGTGAGGCTGAACATGTAGTTTGTAATACCTGAGATAAATCCACATTCGACTAAACAGGCTTAACAAAAATTCTTATGACTTCTCAGCCTAACTCCCCAAGTTAATTATCAGAAGCAGATTACTAATAAGAACCATAACTCCATGAAACTTTGCCATGAGGGCTGTGTTTCATTCAGCCAGCCCCTGTCTCCTACGGGTTCAGAGACCTCCAAAGCTACTCCATACTAGACCTAAGAAGAAAAAAGTGCTGAAAGTTCAAGATGAGCAAGAAAACATAATTTTACCAGTGAACAGGTAAGAGGCGGAAAAATGAGATTTCTCAGGTTTGAGATTGTCCTACTGAGGGAAGCCAGCGCTTTGCTCGTATTCATCACGTGCCACAAGCGAGTCACCAAAACGCATGCAAAACATTTTTTAGACAAGAAAATATTTGCAGAGTCACTTTAAGAAGTCTAAAAAATCAAGACACGCGAAGAATCAGCTGGCTTGGGAGAGAAACTTCCTAAGGAACATAAACTAACGACGGCCCTTGTGCAGTACAACTGTCAGAGACTCGCGGGCGAGTTATTTTCCAAGACACTGGAAATATTTCAAGACGTGTTTGTTTTATTTTCCACGCCAGCCAAAACAGCCCCAGAGTTTGCAGAAGAGCAAGCAAGCAGCCAGGAGGAAGGCATAGCACTCCAGATCCGCCGAGCGGACCGTCCTCCTCGGCCCCGCCGCCGGCCGCATGTCGGTCAGCCCAATCCCCCGGCACTGCGATAGCAAAACCAGCCGGGGATGGGGGCACCCGCGCGCGGCGGAGAAACCCGCCCGACGCGCGCGCGTCCGACCTCTCCCCACCGACCGTCGCCCACCCCCCGAGGCAGCAACCCCGCTCTCTCCCCGCCCCGCTGCCCGCCCAGCGGGGCTCCAGGAGGCGCCCGCACTCTCCCTTGCTCGCTCCCGGGTGGCGGCCCCTCTCCCTCGGCCACCCCAGGCAGGTACCTTGTGGCCGAGCCACTGCTGCTCCTCACGGGCCCCGAGCCATGGAGAGGCACCGGGCGGCGGTTGTTGACCAACGGCCGCGGCCGCGCGCGCCGCTCCCGTCACCGTCACCACCACCACCTCCCTCCCGCCCGCCCCGCCCGCGCGGGAGGGCAACGTGCAGCAACGCCCGTCCCCACCATCACCTTGAGGCCCGGCGGGACCGACTGCGCAGACGCGCCCCACTCAACCCCTCCGCGCGGCCTTCTGGGGCTCGTAGTCCTCCGCTGCAGCGGGCCGAATCCCGGCACGGAGCCCCACCCTCATCTTTTACGCGTGCGCAGCGTCCCGTTCCTCCCCCGGACGTGACGCATTCGCCGCGCTGCGAGGTGGCGTCACTTCCGCAAACAAGATGGCGGAGAGTTGCGCTGGGTGAGGGAGTGTCGCGCGCCGAACTGGGTGGCCCGGCAGCGACGGGGACGCGAGGCGCGGGGACGGGCGCGCGGCCCGCGGTGGGCGCGGGGCGGGGCTGCCGGCCCCGAGCCCTGGGTTTCGCGGGTGGGCGGGGCTGGGAGTGGAGGCCGGTGCACGCGGGAGGTTGCGCCACCGGCCGCCGCCAATGGACTGCGGGCGCGCCGGGACTGCTGGGTGCGCGGCGGCGGCGCGCGCTTTGTCCGTTGCTGCGGTGGGCTGGGCCTCGGCGGGCTCCTGCGGCCCTCGGAAACCGGCGGGCGGGATCCGGAGGGTCGCGCTGCCTCCCTCTGCGCTGCTCCTCCGTAACAGAGCTAAGAATCCTCGGGGCCGTGGCCGTTAACGGGGTGCCGATATCGCGCCTGTCCTTTCTTTGAGCGTCCGGCTTCATCGAGTCACGGACTGCCTTGGGTTAAAGGGACCTTTAAAACCCATCCAGTCCAACCCCCCTGCAGGGAGCAGGTTGCTCACAGCCCCAAGGGCCAGCCTGACCTGGAATGGTTCCAGGGATGGGGCTTCTCCCACCTCTCTGGGCAACCTGGGCCAGGGTCTCACCACGCTCAATGTAAGAAATTTCTTCCTTCCCTCTAGTCTGAATCTCCCACTTTTAATTTAAAACCCATCACTCCTTGTCCTATCCCAACAGCGCCTGCTGAAAAGCCCCTCCCTATCTTTCTGACAGGCCCCTTGAAGCACTGAAAGGCCTGGAGCCTTCTCTGGTCCAGGCTGAACTCTTCCAACTCTCTCCTCTGTCCTCCCAGCAGAGGGGTTCCACCCTCAGGTCATTCCTGTGGCCTCCTCTGGCCCTGCTCTGCTAGGTCCTTGTCTCTGTTGTGCTGAGGACCCCAGAGCTGGACCCCGCACTGCAAGGAGGTCTCCCCAGAGCAGAGCAGAGGGACAGGATCCCCTTCCTTGACCTGCTGGCCGTGCTGCTGGGGATAAACTCAGGACATGGTTGGCTTCAGGTCTGCACGTGCACATTGATCGCTCATGTCCAGCTTTTCATCCACCAACACCCCCAAGTCCTTCTCCACAGGGCTGCTCTCCATCTCTTCATCCCCATCCTGTGCTGATACTGGGAATTGCCCTGACCCAGATGCAGGACCTTGCACTTGGTCGTGTTGAACTTCATGAGGTTCACAGGTGACCACTTCTCTAGCTTGTCCAGGTCCCTCTGAATGGATCCGCCCCTCAGGCAAGTCAGCAGCACCAACTCAACTTGGTGTCATCTGCAAATTTGCTGAGGGTGCACTTGATCCCACTGTCTGTGTCATTGATGAAGATATGAAACAGCACTGGTCCCAGTATGGACCCGTGAGGGACAATGGGCCATGGGCGCAGTCCCGTCCCCCTGGGCGTTCCCTGGGTATTTTGAGCTCTCCAGCTTTTCTTCTGAAGGAGCTGCCCTTCGGTGCCTATTTGCCATCACTGGTTATGAGATTCTGATCATTTCTAAACTTAGGCCTTAAAAGCATCTGGGAAACTGCTTGGAACAGCCGGGTGAAGAGAAGAAAGGGTGCGCTGCTTCTTTGGAAGTGTGAGTTAGGTGCTGTACTGTGGTGGAAAAATGATTTCCATAAGTCATCCGGGTGGCCATCTGTTCGGAGAAAAGCTGTTCTAGGATTTCTGTGTGGTGGTTCACTCCTGATGGTGTTGTGAAGAAGGATAGGATGTGCTGAAGACTATATGAGCTTTGTAGCAGTGATTTGCAGTCCTGCAGACTGCGTAGGTAGTTGTAGAGGTGCAGAAATGCAGTTACAGCTGGAGATTCCTTGTCTTGGTGAAGCTTGAGGCATAGTGGATGTTCTTGGCAAACTTGAATACCTACAACTGATACGAAAATTTCTTCCTAAACCCAGTAACACGTTGCAGTTGAATCAGGAGAGAGAGAGCGGAAAGACTCAGACATGAAGAGTAAAGATTTATCTTAAGTTGATCTTATTATGATGAGAGTACTTTGAAACCCCACATATTTTAGTGTGCTGTCTTTATTAACCAAGAGGTGAAGTCTGTATGTTGTCTGGGACAAAGGCTTGTTATTTTTTTATAATGCCGTGTTTTGGGTTTTTATAAAACCCGTCATGGGTCTGGTGTTATGATTGAAAGTCATAACCGTAACCACGCGTCAGTGAAAGTAGTTGGGGGGTTGTTTTTTCTCCCCCTCTGTAGATTTCCATTCTGAGCAGTGGACAAGGAGACTGACTGGTTAAAAATGGCTGATTTAACCAAGACAGAAGAACAGGACGTGGAGAAGAGTTTGGATGAAGAGGTGGAGAAAACACCTCGTACTTCAGAGGCAGATTCAGGTGTCGGTTGGGAAGGTGATAGTTCAACTTCAGTGCACTCTACTGAGAAGGAGAAAGAAGTTGAGAGCGGTCATCAGGGCGGCGGAACAAAAAGGAAGAATTTAGATCTTGAAGATGAACCTCGTAAGAAATTGGTGAGTATTGTTGATGTCCTGTTATGTTCAAATCCTTGTTTCAAAGCCTCAAGAAAATATTGAAAATATTTATGCTGAACATATGTGAACCAGCATGAAACCCCAAATGTCAAAGTTTGTGGATAGCTTCATCGTGAAGTAACAGTTGCATAAGTGATGTTGGGCTGAACGGAGGAGAAAGAGGGTCGGTCATGGGAATGATAAGGAACCTGATCCCAGCACACACTTAGTCCAAGTGTATTTTATCTGAGTGTAATTTGAAAATGTCTTTGACCTAATGTTGTGTTCCTCTGTTCAGAATTTTTCCAGGTTGTTAATTTATGGCTAAGCAATCTGGTACAGTAAAGGGGAGCCCTTGGTTGTGATAGAAACACTATTAACCCTTTCACCTTTTTAATAAGGTAGTTCTGGCATAATGCTGTACATTAAAATCAGTTGAACCATCTTCTTGCTTGAGGAGCTGCTGCTTGGATAGTAAGATACCGGGATGTTGGCTTGTGTAGTCAGCTGCTGTGTGAATTCCCGCTGGCTGGGGCTTTGTAGCGTGTTTATAGGTTTCAAGTGAGAATCCTTCATTCTAATTTGTACTGTTACCTCAGACACTTCTGTGCTTCGCTGAACTTATGTTAGTTCTCCATGTTCTGTTACTTTGTATTTTGTTTAGAATTTATTTCAATAATTATTTAATAAATCATTGAAGATTATTTTCAAGGTGAAGAAATCATAATATCTGGGTATCGGCTGCTTCTCTGTCGCATGGCACAGAAATCTCTTGGAGTATTTATAGTTGAGGCTGAAACAGAGACATTTCTACTGCATTTATGCATTAAATGGGATACAATGTCAAGTCTTTACTTTCGTTCCCTTACCATGGTCTGCTTAAAGCTCTGGCAGTGAGATCATCCACTTAGGGCTTTATGTGACAGCAGCTAGTTGGCATTTTGGTTAAATTAGCAGTTTATACATTTCTGTTAGATGTAAACTCTGAGTTTCTGAAACAGGATTTTTGAAGAAGCTTGAAGTTCCTCGAGGAGGAACATCCTCTTCTTCAGTCCCAGGCTGAAGGGGAATGAAATAGATTCTTTGAGAGTGGTGAGAGTATTAGAGAGCTGAAAGTTAAGTGTTTCTGTGAAGTAAAGATGCTGGGCATCACCCGTCAGAAATTACTCGGACCAACTGACAAGGGGATTCGATCTTTAAGGGCGTCGTCTCTGCAATAATTTGAGCGCTGGCTTCAGTACTAGGACAGATACGGGAAATGTTTTTATATATATAATGATGGTACTTTTCATACTGTTCCTTTACTTTCTTAAATCCTTAAAGTGAGCACGTGTCTTTTGATTACATGGGAAAGAATTTGCTGCCTGACTCTATTCCTTCTCCCATTTCTTCAGCATGAGACAGGCCATGGGCAAGCTGTAGCTGCACATTATAATGAGCTTCAAGAGGTTGGGTTGGAAAAACGAAGCCAGTCTCGCATATTCTACCTCCGAAACTTCAATAACTGGACAAAGAGCGTCCTCATTGGTAAGCTTCCTTAACTGATTGCTGAGACTTTAATAAGATGTACTAATTTTTGGATCAAAATGTAACTTTTTTCTGCTTTCTGATGTTGTTGTGGCATTTTGTCTCTTAATACATAGGAATATTTTCAAAGGCAATGAAATACCTGTATTTATGTTTATTGCGCATCTCTGTGATAGTGTTTTACCTTGTTGGAGTGCCAAACGTATGCTTAAGTTTTAAAGATCAACTGACCTGAAAACTAGAAAGAGTTCATACTGTTCTTCTTTGTGACATTTTTAAAGAGAAAGGTGCAGCTTTAAATGACAAAGAATTTATCTCTTCTTGTTAGATCGAGCTGTCCTTGTTGTTTAAATCTATCCCAAATAATTTCTTAGCTGTTTTTCTCAGAGCAGTCTGCCCTCAGGTCTTGATCAAGTGATTCTGCAGGAAACCTGAGCACATAAATGTTTTTTGTAGTACCCATAGTCAATGGTTTAAAAGGTGAAAAACTAGAGGATGTGGTTCTTTAAGAATCAGCAGCTTTTCCTGAAAGGCAAAGTCTGCTCTCCCGCAAATTAATTCCGAAGTGAGGAAACAAATCCATCAGATATCTGCAAACAAAGAAAAGAATTATCGGCACAGCACCACAGATTCGTGAAGAGGGATCTGTGCCAGGAGATGTTGGCACCGTTTGTCTTACAGCAGAACAAAAAGCAGCACGCGATCAGCGCAGTTCGAACATTACGGTTTATATAAAGCCGTTCCGGAAGCCTGTGTGGAAGCTTTTTGATGAATTTCAGGATTGTGGCATTGTGGCAGTTGTATCAAAACATATTTCACGTCTCATGCTGTGAAGAAAAGTTGCCATCATGTTGATAGGTTTTGCATAATATGCCAACGGCAGTCAGAGCAGAGATAATCTCGACAGAGAGGAGATAGAAGAGAAAATGAAACTGGTGTACGGAGGGTAAAGAGACAGTGCATACGTAGCTAACATTACTGCAAGGCCTAGAAGAGCGAGTGGAAAACTTTAGGTTCTCTTCTAACGTGTCTGCAAGAAAGTGTTGTGACTGATGCACTTAACTGACTTGTACTTTTCTGCAAAAGCCTTTCCCGTACTTCCAAATCACATCTGCCTTCGTTATGAAGGCAATGAAAGGGAACTCTGTTTCCCTCCTCACGCACAGGGCTGTTGTTTAGCTATGTGCAATTTTTCCTTGGCCAGGGAAACAGTTCAGAGTTCTGGTCCCATGACATGCAAAGCACATTAAACACAGAAAATATTCATTATCTTCTCCATAGTTTTAGAAGTTTGTGGTTCCTTTCATCATTAGTGGTTTCTAGAAAAAGAGGTTTAGGTTTTAAAATTCTCAAACCCGTTGGTCCTTGAGGCTTCTCTGTACCCTACACATGAATTACGGAGAGCTGTGTACACGTTCTCTCTTTTTATTTTTTCAGGTGAATTTATAGACCGGGTACGACAGAAAAAGAGTGATATAACTGTTTTGGATCTAGGATGTGGCAAAGGTGGAGACTTACTGAAGTGGAAAAAAGGCAGAATTAAAAAACTTGTCTGTACTGGTAAGAAGACGCGCTCGCTTTCCAGGGAAAGTACATCAGTGTTTCATGGGGAAACCACAGACCCATATGTTTGCTTAGATGTTGGGAGGGAGGTACCATCTTCCCTTTCCCCAGAAGCATCCCACGGATAATCAGAGGGAGTATTACTTAACTTCAAATTTAATTGGATACTAAAATGTCATAAAATTTGGTTGTCACTCTTCGAATCCAGGGTAATTGATTTGCTTACAAAGTTCTTAGGTGAATTTATTGCGTATTGTTGGTTTTGAAATTTGTGCCAACTGTTATTATTCAGTGAAATTTGATGCCTGAGAGGAACAGTATTAAAAATAAAATAAAATTAAAAAATTCCCGTGATGCAATATATCAGTGAATATTAGAATTAACTAGTAATTAATCAGTATCCATCCCTTGAGATTTTGGAGTCTGGCTTTGCACTTCTGAGGGTGGAACCTTTCTGAAATCTTCAGATTACAGCTTTTGTCTTGAAGTAAAGACTGAAAATGACAAAGAGTTACAGTCTCAAATGCTTCCTGCAAATCCTTAAATTCTACAAATTGGAAATAAATGTGTTTGGTCCCCTCAAAGTGTAACTGAAGGTCAGCTGTTATCCCTGCCATAATGGATCTGCTGTGTTCCACTAATCACTCCAATTCTCTTGTCTGGGTACCATTTTACCCACTGCTTATTTATTTATTGGTCTATTCATTTTGAATTTTTCTCTCCATCTATAGATATCGCTGACATTTCTGTGCAACAGTGCAGGCAGCGATACGAAGACATGAAAGCCCGGTGTCGTTATAACGAACATATTTTTGATGCAGAGTTTATCCAAGCGGATAGTACCAAGGTACAGTTCCTCTGCTCTGTAATACTTTGGAGATTTAACGTTCTCCTGTTAAGTATAGGAAGTGATGGTGGTGCTGTACTATCTTGGACATGTATATTTTTAAGATCAGGTTGTTGTACTATCAGGAGAATCAGCCGTATGGGCTGCTGAAAAGTTGTATAAGATGTAGTTAAATGCGTTTCGTTACTGTTTTACTGTGTAACATTCTCGAAGCCTGATTGTCTTTTGCAGATAATAAATCTGGTGCTTGCAGTTTCTTTCACTTGACAAGGGGAAGGGAATGGCCTCTTACCTGTGCAGTTCTGGGAGCCAGCCTGGGATATTGGAACTATCTTGGTGAATAAGGGACATTTTCTGAGTTGACTTGTGCATTTTGCTTATCCCAGTGTTTTTTTTCTAGCAGCGTTTTAATTACTCTAATACAAATCTTCAAAACTTGTGTGATAGAGCAGATTTCTTAGACTGCCTGGAGGCGATAGTGAGAGGCTTAGGAGACAGTCTCGTACCGAGCACTGCTTTTGCTCCCAAGAAGTGTAGGCTGAGAGTGCCCTGCTGATGCAGGCTGAGAGACAGAGCCTGCCTGCTTCTAGCACATCTCTGGAAAAGCTGAACCTGCTCTTTCCAGCCTTGCAGGAAGAGTTGTTTGTTTGAATTCTTGGTTGCCTCCCCTTCTTCTGAGGAATGCAGTCTGTTGCAGGTTCCAGGTCATATCTCTTGGCTCAAAATTACAGTCAGGGAGAGAGAAGAGAGCCTTGGCCAGGACAGAAAGGGATATTTTCATGTTGCTGTTACAGCTCAGTCTTACATGCACGTGTATTTTCTGTTGCATGCTCTGTTCTGTCTGTCCATGCACACAAAAGTTCACCTCCCTGACTTTGTACCTCTATCATCTGTGTTGTATATAGTGCAGAATCTCATTCTTGCAGCTTGTCTAATCCCTCCCACCTCTGTTTCTCAGTTTCCTGTATCTCTTTCTCAAAATGTGGAGGGGCAGTAAAGGAACAGATAAAATTGCTATGATGGGTATATGACGTGTCCGTTTTTGTCTTGCCACATACAGAACGTTGACAGTATGTGGCATGAGCTGGTAGAGTCTGGGAATGAGTGGATGGATGGGAAGTCTGGGAGAGAAGAGAAACTCAGGTAGAATTGATAAATATGAAATATTTTAAGTACAGAACACCTATCATGGGCTTTGGGGAGAACTTGTGAGCTCCTGTGTTAATTTATGGTGGCTCCTAGTATTGTGTCAAAGAAGCCTGATTAAGAAGAGTGCAAGGACTGCTGAGTACAGGGTCAAACTGTAGCAAGCTTTAACCTGACAAATTTCAAACGCTTCGGGTTCTTCAAAGTTACTGGTTACTTGCTCTGGGCTGGGGAGGAGTATGTTGGTACTTGTGTACGTAGGTGTATGAGAATGCAGGCAAATACAGCTTGGTGGGCAGGGCCAGTTGCCATATTTAAAACAACTCCTCCTCCTCTCAGTTATATGTTTAATGGGTCAGTTCTCATTATATAGAGACTTAGTAAACCGAAAAGTAATTTTATTATAATATTTTTTTTCCAGCTAAATCATGAACAGTTATAAACCCTCAGCCAAAAAATATCTCTGGAAACTTTTAGGTAACTAACTTCGAGTTTTGGCCTTTCAGGTGCAGTGATGTTACTTGACAACACGGAAAGAAGTTTTGGACGTAACTTTGAAACGTGTGTTTCTTGTTTCTTCCCCGATGATTTTCTGTGCAGCAGAAAACTCTTTCTTACCTTTTTCATCTTGTTCTTGTTGAACTTGTGAGGGAATGGGGGCTGAAAGGAAAAACTTGAAAGAATTATGGGAGTAGCCTATTTGTTGGAAGATTTAAGTGACTCATGCTTGTTTCTGTAACTTTTCTTACAACCTTTTGCTTTTTAATCTATTATTTCAGGATCTCTTATCTTCCAAATACAGTGATCCAGAAATGCGCTTTGACATCTGCAGCTGTCAGTTTGTTTACCATTACTCATTTGAGACATATGAGCAGGCTGACATGATGCTTAAAAATGCTTGTGGGAACCTCGCTCCTGGAGGGTATTTCATTGGCACAACTCCAAATAGCTTTGAACTTGTGTAAGTACTTTTATATTTTATTATTCTTCCAAAAGCCGGTGAAGCACTGTTAAGCGATAGTCGCTCTTATGGTGCTCTGGTTTATTTTTGTGCAAACAACAGCAAGCTTATTGTAACAATTTTGTATTCTAGTCAGGAAAATCTCACTCATGACCTTGACTCAAACAGGTAAATCTGTACTAATCCTTGTCTCTCCTGGTACAGCATATAGATGTTCATATATAAACCCTCAGTATTGACTTAAATAGTGTCAAAATAGCCACAGCCTGGGGAGTAACTGTCCGGGTTTTGCTGTGGTTGTTCCAAGAAGCCCAGACTGTGTCTGGTCTAAGGTTAATTTTCTAGGTCCATTGAGTCCTTGGTATGTTGTGTAAGGGTGATAAAACCTCGTGTGCTGCTTCTCTATTTTTGTTGTTTTATTGCCTTATTGGATAAGGGAGGTGGGAAACTACAGAGATCACTGAATGCTGAGTACTGGGAGAAACTCTTCCAGGCCTCTTGTGCATAGTTTTCTCTGCCTGTTAAATTAAAACCTAGTCCATTAATGTTTGTTTATATCTCATTTTATAGGAAGCGACTTGAAGCTTCAGAAACAAACTCATTTGGGAATGAGGTGTACAGTGTGAAATTTGAAAAAAAGGGAGAATATCCCTTGTTTGGCTGCAAGTATGATTTCCACTTGGAAGAAGTGGTTGATGTCCCTGAGTTCTTGGTTTACTTTCCATTACTGGAAGAGTAAGTTAAGTTGTGAATTCAATATACAGTGAGTGAAGGTTGTGAAACATAATAAGCATTTGTTTAGTTCATGTGGCATTGTGTAATACTTGTAGAAAATTGTATTTTGGCTTTCTTATTATATTTTTCAACGCTCATTTTTGTTGTTACTCCAAATGCAGAGGTTTCCTGCACTTCCAATCCATCTACTGCTGTCATCTGTCTGTTGCACTCGGTTGAAGGTGCTCTGGTCAGCAGCTGTGAAGACTTAAACTAAGTCTCACATGAGAATGTCTGTGTCTGATACATTGGATCTCTCAGCAAACCTTCAGTGCTGTCAACTTTTTCTTCTTTAATCTGAACTGTTTGGGGAGTTTCATTCTACCTTTCTTTACTCCTTCATCAAACCTTCTTGTATATCCTCTTCATCATGGTGCCTCTTTCTTGTCTTCTCCAACTTCCTTTCTTCCTCTAAATCTTCTTTATCTGTGAGCGTACTTCTGTATCTTGGAAGAAGAGACATTTTCCTATGAAAATATTTTTGTCCTAATTAAAAAAAGTAGAGTTTATGGTGCTAGTGCAGTTTTTTTCATTTAATGTCTCTACTAAAAAAGCGAATTGTAGAAAGAGTGTAATCCTAGTGAATACCATAAGATGTCACTGTGGCTTAAAATTGTTCCTTTGAAAATAAAACAATAATTTTATGGATTCCCTAATTAAGCTTATTATTGACAGAATGGCGAAGAAGCACGGTATGAAATTAGTCTACAAAATGACATTTCGAGAATTCTATGAAGAAAAAATCAAGAACAATGAGCATAAAATGCTGTTGAGGAGGATGCAGGCCTTGGAGGTAAATATGGAGTTAACTTCTGTTTAAATAGCATTTTATATCTTGTTAATTATTTGTGCAGTAACTGAAATTCCTGTTCTGAACGTTGCGCAATTGAGGGCTACCAGTAGAAGAACTAAACTCCTGTGGCTGACAGTGTGGATTGACCTTGACTGGCTGCCAGACACTCATCAACCTACTCTTGCATTTCGTCTTCCTAATACGAAGAGGGAGAATATAAATAAAACTTGCAGGTCAAGATAAAGACAGGGAAGTTGCTTAGTAATTACTATCACAGGTAAAATAGACTAAACTTGGAGATTAATTTAATTTGTTACCAATAGAAGAAAAAAAAAGAGTAGGATGGTGAGAAACAAAGACAAACCTAAAACCACCTTCTCCCTAGGCTCAGCTTTACTCCTTTACTCCCGACCTTCCTGCCTCCTCTCCCTGCCTCACAGCACAGGGCGATGGGGAGTGAGGGTTGTGGTCAGTCCATAACACTTTGTCTCCGCCTCTCCTTCCTCTTCATGCTTTTCTTCTGCTCTAGTGTGGGGTTCCTCCAGTGGGATACAGTCCTCCACAAACTGCTTCTGTGTGCATTCTCTCCAGGGGGTACAGTCCTTCAGGAACATGCTGCTCCAGCATGGGTTGGTTCTTCATGGAGTTGCAGCTCCTGCCAGAAAACTTGCTCCTGGTTGGGCTCTTCTCCACAGGCTACAGGTCCTGCCAGGAGCCTACTCCTGCGTGGGCTCTCCACAGGCTGCAGCTTCCTTCAGGGCATGTCCACCTGCTGTGATGGTGGGTCCTCATGGGCTGCAGGTGGTTATCTGCTCCATTGTGGTCTTCCATGGACTGCAGAGACCACCTTCATCATCATGATCTTCTCCAGGAGCTGCAGAGTTGTTTCTTTGGTGCTTGGAGCACCTCCTCACCCTCCTTCTTCTCTGGCCTGGGTGCCTGCAGGGTAGTTTCACATTTTTCCTCAATCCTTTCTTGCAGATGTTGTGCAGGTTTTTTGCACTTTCTGAAACACACTTTCCCACAGATGCCCCACTCATGGCTGAGGGGACCAGCCATACCCTGCGGTGGCTCTCAGCTGGGAGAACTGGCTGTGTGTGGCACAGGGCAGCCCTGGCCTCTCCTCGCAGAGGCCACCTCTGCAGCCCGTCTCAGCCATCACGTGAGCATCAGCACCCACTAGAGTGATTCAGTTTTGTAGGTAAAATTTCAATTTTGAGGCAGGTTTTTGTTCTTACTAAGTAGAAGCAGGAGAATCATGCTGGTGTCAGACAGTGGTGACCACAATCCATTTCTTCTCAGCAGAGGGACTGACATCTGGATCTTTGTGCAAGGAATATCAATTGGAAAGGCAGAGAAATAATCATTGTAGGAATAAAAGGACAAGCTATGTTTGTAGAAGAAAATGGTACTTAACTGTAACTGAGCTTATGGTTTTGCCCAATGTTGTTGCTTTTTTTTTATCCTCAAGCTCTTATTCTGGATGACTTTAGCAGCTTCAGAGAAGCTTTTCAATACCATCTCCGAGGCTTTGGTTTTACTCACAGTTCTCTGTCCTTCCCTCCTCCCTCAAACAGTAGAATTTTTCAGCACAAAACTATCAGGTCGAGCATCTGGTGACTTATTAAACTGAGTTGCATGGGCTGCAGGTGGGCTTGACAGTCCCTGTTGACTCTGGCAGTGATGGTGCTTTGTATGGGCTTACTTGCCAGTAGCGTGACACCACCTTTGACACACCAGCTTCATTATTAGTAAAAGTGAGAGTTGACTTAGTGGCCACTTATAGCTGAGGACTGCCTTGTTAAGTACAGACCATTATGGAGTAACTGGGATCCTAAATAAGTGTATATTTGCTTTGAAGAATCAGTTTTATGCTTGTTTTACAGCTCCTGTGTGGTGTTGAAGCATTTTAAGCTTTCTGCTTGAAGTCGTAGTTGCTCATTTCTTAGTAGCTCTGCTTAAGAGGCTGGTTTGTTCGGTTGCTGTTCTAAGAGAGGATTTATCTAGGTAACACTCATAGTGAGCTGTGCACGGAGAATAATTTCTATGGTTATTCTGTTTCCATTGAGCTGCAGACATAAGGATAAAAGTTGACTTCTAAATCCTGGGCATTGGGAAATAGGGGATATCAGACCTGAGCTTGTAGGTGCTATGAAGGAGAGATCTATACTTAAGATCCTCTTAATAATTACTGGCCTGCGTTCTGGCCTATGTTGTGACAAACCCTTGACTAATGTGTCTTACTACACAATTAATATTTTTTCTTATTGTTTCTCTGTTTCCAGCCTTACTCTACATTTGGCGATTCCAGGCTTGTTTCTGATAAACCTGATGATTATGAGCATGCAAACGAGTTCATCAAAGATGGCAAGGCAAAGCTACCGTTGGTAAGTTCCTTCTTACCTCACTAGAACAAACAGTGTCTAAAATTGAGGTCCTGACCTTCAATCACATGGTGGCTTCTTCATTACAAAAGGGAAAGGATATTTTGTCATCTTTTCCTTGACAACTGTTTTGACATAACTCTGCTTAGTTTGAAGAATTTTCCTGTGTTTCTGGATCTTCCCAGTACTGATTTAAAGCTTTAGTTTTGTTTCAGTCCTCTGACAGGAGAGTTGAAAGCTTTCTTCATAGTGCTGTATGTATTTGAAATCTTAAATGCTGTTTTTTATTCTCTTTTTGGGTGGAGAAGATCTGGCTCCCTTCTCAGCCAATTTTATTAAAGTTCTGTAAATACGATTTTTAAAAATCTTCTATACTTTTTTTTTAAAACAGAGCTCCTGGAATTAGTTTAGTCCTATGTGCATAAAACTAAATCCATATATTTCCACCCTCAATTTTATTAAATATGATGTTCTGTTCATGTTCTGGAATGAAAAGAAACTTCCCTTGTGATGATCGTAATCTTACCTTGTACAAACTTAGTCTGCCATCCTGCCACATATTTTTCTGCATTTCTTCTGTTTTGGCAGCTCGATTTATGACTTCAGAAATCAAAGAATACTGACCCATCTTTAATGGAGGTTGTATTAGGTTTTAGATCAGTGGTCCAATTAAATACAGTTTTTCTGCTTCTAGTCCTGTCTTCCAATGCACGTGTTGCCTTTCTGAGCTTGCTGGCTTTCTCGTGGTTGTTATAAAGGGTTTTTCTTTCACAGGACAGGCAGTGTCTGGTGCAGTTTTTCCCCAGGAGCTGTTCCTTTTGGCTATTGCCTCTCCAGCTCTAGCCGGGCTACGGGGCAGCATATTCACAGCTGTTCAGGGCAGCTGCGAGTTTGCTTCTGTCTGCGCATTTGGAGAGTCAGCTCGGAGGGAAACCTGGCAAAGGCTTGGTTTAACCTAACTATTCGTGCTGGATGATTCCTGATAAGCAATGTTGGCTGTCTCAATCTGAACTCTAGGTTTTATGTGTTGAGGCTCTTTGACCAGAGACAACCAAAACTGGAGATGAGTCTAAGTTTTAATAAAATCATATGCAGTTACTGAGAGATGGCATCTGATTTCTTTGTCACAGACACAGCATGAGGCTGGTCAGCTTGAAGTTTTTCCACTTGGATTTTTCTTTTTATAATCGTTGGTTTATCTACTGTTCATGTACTGAATTTCTGAAGAAGTATTCCTTTTACTGTACATAGAAAACTCCTACATCAAGGGGGAAAAGAAACCTGCTCTCTGTATTTGAAATCTAAAAATTTTAAAAAGAAAAAATGCTGCTTTTAAGAAATAAGAACAGGAGAATGGTCAAGTCAGACCAAAGGCTGTGAGCTGGACTGGGAGTTAGTCTCTTGTGAACAGAGTTTTTGTGGGCTGCAGGGAGGTGTTAGGTGGAGGCAGGCAGTATTCCCAGGAAAGGTGGCAGCACCGCGATAATAGGGCCTGTTCTTGCCTTCTGCGCAAGTGTTGGGCATCTCAGGCTGGAGAGCAGCATCAGCCAGGCCAAGTCACACTGATATGAGCTATGGACCCAGTGTGCTCTGCAGCACAGAGGCATCCAGCCCAACAGACTGTTGGCCCGTTCTCCTGTACCCATGTAATTTGGATGTGTGCCATCATTGGGGTGTTCCAATTCCCTGCTGTCCTAGATTGGAGTTGTAAGTATCCATCGTCTACTGTAAAGCTTTTCTAGTCCCTCAACAGCCAGCCAGCGTGGGCGGTTAGAAATTGGTCTGTGAAAGATTGACCATCCTGAGTTAAAACTGGTGGTTAAAAGTGAGTTAAACTGGTGTTTTATTGTTTCCTTGTGTTTTGTTGAAACTGTGTTTTTGCATTTTTTGTCTAGGGAACCTTGAGTAAATCTGAATGGGAAGCGACAAGTAAGTATTGCCGTGAAAACTCAGTATTGATGGAATGACTCCTGTGGGAAGTGTGTAAAATAGCCTGTCGGTTACAGAAGAAAACCCAAATTTTAGAACACAGCAAGATTTTCTTATTTGTGTTATTCACATGCCTATGAATAGATCATGTAGTGCATGAGTCTCAAGAAATTGGGAGGGAAATGCATAAAATGGGTTGAAATTTTGCTTTATTTAAGTAGCACAGAAACTTTTGGGCTAAAATAGTTTGGGGAAGCCTTTCTTAGCATGTATGAAAAGAGGATGCCAGTGTTAAAGTTCTGCTAGTGTTAGAGGATTAAATGCTGTACTCGGTACGCTTGGATATTATACTGGTACCCGTCAACTAGAAAACAAACTCCAGTTGGGACGTACATTCATCAAAAAAATAATACAAATCTGTTTTGGGAAGACAGAGACTGAAGCTTCACTCTCTGCCCGTAGTGGTACAAGTTTCAGGAAGAAGCAATTAAGACATGGATGGCGAAGAGGTATATGAGTGTTTGATAAAGGGAGAAGAAAAAAACAGTGCCTCAGACACCAAAAAATGATGAACTGTTGTTAAATATGTTCTGAAGTTTTGTGGAAAACTTCTGACATCTGTTTTTTCCAGTGTTGAGCATAATAACCCTCAGATATAAGGGTCTGAGGATTCTTAGGATAAAAATTGATTCCTGGGGAGATTATGTGGAACTCCATCCATTCATACGTTGCTGAGGCAATAAAGGCTTATCTTGAGGAGGATTTGCAATGTAGCTATGGCACCTCATCCATTAAAATAACAGTGGAATTCAAGTAGAAACCCATAAGTGTTTAATTAGACCCTTGGTCTCAAGGAACTGGTTTAACTTACCTGTCTGGTGTGAAGCGTAAGAACATCTGACAGGGGTGGCATTGATTATATGCTCAGTAAGAGTTTCCAAGGGTGCTGGTGTGGACTGTATGAGTATCCATTTCTAGAACCAGACTGTTCTGGAGTTGAGACAATGATGTCTCATGTTTGTAAATATTTCTTCTTTGTCCACCATAATTGAAAAGAGCAAAATTAATAATTTTGTACCACGAGTTTATTCACCTTTTAATGAAAAAGGAAGTTGATGATTTCCCCCCGAGTTGTCCATCACTGCTTGTATGAAGGAGTCTTTAAACTTAGTTATGTATGACTGGTGAATGTTAATTATGGCACAGTGATTTATGAATTCCACTCCCGTTTCAGTAGTATTGTTAATTGAACTTAGTGTTGCATTAACCACATCGGCAGTATTTCAAATACTTTGCTTTTGTGCATTCTTAGCTCTATTGTGAAAACATGTCTGAAAAACCCATGCTGGAACTGAATGCTCATCAGGAAACCACCGCATCTTGAATAATTTCAGTAGTCTCCTAACAGGTTGTTCGGGCAGAGTATCAGCCTGTTCAGGGTTTGAAACCTTAATCGAGTCGCAGAGGAAGCTGAAACTTTAAATACTCCCATTTTCTGTTTTAGGTATTTATTTGGTGTTTGCATTTGAGAAGCAACTGTGAAACTTCACATACTGGATGCAGCAAGAGATGCAAGTTGGAATGATCAGAAATCCATTGCGGCAACTATTTTTTTATGTTTTATTTTTTAACTATCAGAAGCGTGCAGGACACTACCAAAAACTAGAGCAAGCTCATAGTTCTGAGTTCCATTGCCTGTCTGTGACAGCTGGCCTTGTGTGTGTATATAGAAGGAAGATTCTGAACCGGTCTTTTTAAGCATTTGTAAGCGATCTGCATGCTTGAACTTGACACAACTTTGTGTTAGAAATGAACGGTTTGTTCATAGATGTTTGTGATTACGAGCCTGACCCTGCACTTTGTGAATCGGGTAGAAAAATAATTTTTGTTGACTTTGGTGCAGAATGAGGGCCGAAACACTGTACTGCAGAGCTCAGTTAGTTCATAACGAGATACATCCAGACATCCAGGGTGTGTCTACAGTGCATGCAGAGCCGAGTGGCAAATAATACCCGAGTCAGTCCGAGTACCTCCGTGCCATGTTCACGCCTGCAGTGTACATCTACCTGAGTGGTATTCCAGGTGTAAAGTCCCATGATGTTCTTGTTTCTCGTGCTTGCTGATACGTAGTGTCACTTTGTGGTGCTTTCAAGATTAAATGAGTTTGTTCTGAATTTCTAAAGTTTTAGACCTCTACATTCGTTTTCCAAAATATGACTGTGTGGTAATCAGTAACTGCTGCTGAACTTAGATTAATGAACATTTTTTTATTGTATTAAAGACTCTCCTGACTTTTTGGTAGCTTTAATGTCTTGTGAAACTTATTAGACGGATCTTAGGATGTGTTTCTTACTTGTTTCATAAAATTGCAGATGTGCTCAGCAGAAGAACAAGCTATTGGTGGAGATGGGGACCTCATTGCAGTCCTTAAGGAACGTGGTGACATACTGGATCATGAACCAAAAGGGGAGTCTGTATAACATTTGAGGTTACTAGAAATTCACTCTGGAAGAGGAGGCTGTGTACATGTGTACACACCCGGTGCACGTGGATAGCAACCCCCAAATTAGAGCCCAATATTTTGTTTTGGGAATATGATAATGATCTAATGATATTGGTAGGCAGAACTGCGCCTAACTGCCGTCTTAACTGCCCCTCAGCCTCTCAGAGGTGGCTGAGGGATTGCTGACGTGGTGTCTGCTCTGCTTTCCACATGCCTGTAGCCACTCACTACTGAAAGATGTGGGTACTTCATGTTTTTTCTCTCCCTCTTGGGCTGACAGTAGCTGTTGGCTGCTGTTGGCTGGTGTAGCTCACATAGAGCTGAAACGATAAAGTGATGGTGGTGGTACATGAGTGTTTTGAAAAGTTCTAACAAGCCTAGGGCAGAACTTTTCTGTTACAGAGTTAGGCATACAGATTACTTGAGTTTGTAGTTGTGTTGCCTTCGCCCTGTAATTAGGTGATACCCTTTCTCCATGGCTCCTGATTTTTGGTTTTGTTTGTTGTCTGGAACACCTATAACCTTCACCAAAGCAGTGGAACCACAGGCAGTTCTGCTGCTGAAATTAAGAGAAGACTCTTGTCTGCTAGAATTAGTGCTCGTGAAACTAGCTGAAAAATGCCTCCACGTTAGAAGTGTTGAAGTGTTTCACTGAACTGTGTGCATTTCAAAACTAGTTTTGTTAGATTTCTTGTATCAAATTTTGTTTGGAAGTACATTGTTACACTATTTTTGGAAGAGATCAAAATAATAAAATGAGGGGAAATACATTGGAGTGTCTTCCCTCTTTTAAACAAATTTCAACATATCACAGAATCACAGAATGTTTGAGGTCGGAAGGGACCCTTGGGACGTCATCTGGTCCAACTCTCCCTGCTCAAGCGTGTTCATCTACAGCTGGTTGCCCAGTACCATGTCGAGGCAGCTTCTGAATATCTTCAAGGATGGAGAGTCCCCAGCCTCCCTGGACAACCTGTGCCAGTGCTCGGTCACACTCACAGTGAAAAAATGTTTCCTGATGTTCAGAGGGAACCTCCTGTGTTTCAGTTTGTGCCCATTGCCTCTGGTCCTGCCACTGGGCACCACTGGAAAGAGCCTGGCTCCATCTTTACACCTTCCCTTCAGGTATTTATATACATTGATAAGATCCCTCTGGGCCTTCAGTTCTCCAGGCTGAACAGCCCCAGCTCTCAGCCTGTCCTCATATAAGAGATGCTCCAGTCTCAACATCTCATTTGAGGGATGCTCCAGGAGATTGGACCCAGTAGTGACCCCTGGGGTACATGGCTAATTAGTGGTCTCCCACTAGACTTGGTGCCACTGGCCACCACTCTCTGAGACCGGCTGCTCAGCCAGTTTGCAATCCACCTCAGTGTCCATCCAAGACAGTGTTAAAAACCTTCCTGAAGCTGAGGTAGACAATATCCACTGCTCTCCCCTCACCTACCAAGCCAGTTATTTATTGCATCGTAGAAGTTTATCTGGTTGGCCAAAAATTACTTCCCCTCAGTGACCATTCCTCATGATTTTCATGTGCCTGGAAATCGTTTCCAGGATCTGTTGCTCCATCACCTCATCAAGGTGAGGTTGACCATATGGTAATTCCCTGGCTTCTCCTCTTTGCTGTTCCTGAAGACAGAAGCGATGTTTGCTTTCCTCCAACCTTTGGCACTTCTCCCAGTTGCCATGGGTGTTCAAAGTTGGTTGAGCGTGGCCTTGTAATGGTATCTGCCAACTCCCACCACAGTTGTGGGTGCATCCCATGAAGGTCCATGGTGCATGTCTAGTTTGCCTAAGTATTCCCTGACCTGATCCTCTTCAACCATGGACACATCTTCCTTGTTCCAGCCTTTTCCCCCTATCTCTGGCCCTCGAATTCCTGAAGGCCAGTCTTGCTAGTAAAGACGGGCAAAGCAAGCATTCAGGACCTTTTCCATGTCCTGTGTCACCAGTGCCCCTGCCCCATTCAGCACTGGGCTCACATTTTTCCTAGCCGCCTTTTTTTCACCCGTGTACTTAGAGAAGCCCTTGTTGCCTTTGAAATCTCTGGCCTGATTCAGTTCCAGGTGGGCTTTTGGCTTTTCTAACGGCACCTCTGCATGCTTGAGCAGTGTCTTCATATGCCTCGTAGGTTACCTGTCCATGCTTCCACCTTCTGCAGGCTTCCTTCTTGTGCAGGCGTTTTGCCAGGAGCTCTTTGTTCATCCGTGCAGGTCTGCTAGCGTTTTTGCCTGACTTGCTGTTCATTGGGATGGACCACTCTTGAGCTTGGAGAACATGACTCCTTGAATATTAATGAGCTTTCTTGGACCCCCCTTCCCTCCAGGGCATTATCCCATCAGACTCTTATCAAGCAGATATTTGATGAGGCCAATGTCTGCTGTCCCAAAGTCCAGCATTCTGCTTGCTTTTTGCTCTGCTCCCTCATCTCAGGATCCTGAACTCCAATGTCTCATGGTCACTGCAGCCAAGGTTGACTTTGACCTTCATGTCCCCAACAAGCCTCTTGGTGGTGAGTATGAGGCCCAGCAGAGCACCTCTCCTCATTAGTTCCTCTATCACTTGGGTCAGGAAGTTGTCATCAATGCTTTTCAGGAACCTCCTGAATTGCTTATGTCCTGCTGTGTTGTCCCTCCAGTAGATGTTGAGGACCAGAGTTTGCAAACATGAAGCTGCTTCTAGGTCTCTGTAGAGGGCCTCATCCACTTCTTTCTGGTCAGGTGGCCTACAGCCAACACCCACTATAATGTGACCCATCACCTCTCATCTCTTCAGTCCTTACCCATAAGCTTTCAGTTGGCTGATTGTCCATCCCAAGGCAGACTGCCATGCATTCCAGCTGGGTTCTCACGCAAATGGCAACTCCACCACTTCACCTTGTCTTCGTGGCCTGTATCCCTTCATCACAGCACTCCAGTCATGTGAGTCATCCCACCGTGTCTCCATGATCCCAGCAAGACCATAGCCCTGCAACATTTCCTGATACAATACAAATCTTTCCAGTAGAACTGGATGGCTTCAGAGAAGCAATTAAAGGAGTGCAGAACATCAAGGCCCTCAGGATTGCTGATGAAAAAGTGAAGCTGGGGAGTGTCAAGGTCATCTGAGGTGGATGATTTTCTTGCAATAGAAGGAATTTTGGTAATCCCTTCAATTAAGAAAGTCTGGAGGAGTGATCCATGAAGGGTGCTACACCAATTAAGTGGTTCAGTTTTCAAATTCACTTTACACAGTCAAGGAATTCAGATCAGAAATGGCAACTTAACTTTGTAGTTCAGTTTATCCCCTCTCATCTACGTGTAGAGGCATGAGTTGCGACCAGGAGCTAGAAGAGGTGCAACCTTTTCCTCTAGTTCCTTCTGTGGTGACAGATGCTTGAGAACTGTGGTAGAACCCAGCTGCTCAGCATGTAGTTGCTGTGGCTGAAAAAGCCATTTTGCACTTAGATTAAATAAATTCCTTGCCTCAGGACACACCTCAGTGTGCCACGAAAGTCGATGTATGAATATCCTGTTTTAACTGATCAGTTAATAGGTTCAAAAGTCCAACGCATTTTATGTATAATGTGTTGATGAAGAGTCAAGTCAAACACCAGCCCTTTCTATTTAAGATGGGATTCAGTGCTTGTGAAAGCCACAGTTGCGGAGGTAAGGATGGAAGACTGGTTCGAGAAAAAGGGACCTGGCTGCTGGTGACAATTTGTTCTTATTTTTTTTTCTCCCATCTTTCTTTGGTTTTGAAGGAAAGAGCTTGGTATTTTGTTTCCTCATCCTGTAGCTGAGGTCTCGAGGTTGCCCAACCACTGTAATTGTTCCTTGTGGGGTTTAGGACATTCTGCAACCTTACAGCAAAAATAATGACACGAAATATTATATTTGTGCAGGAAATGTGTCACGCTTCAGTACATTACTGCTGTATCAGTGCCACGTTGTATGAGTTTGCTTTTGTGAATTACACACCAGCACGGTGGAAATCTCTGAAAAGCACTTAAACGTGCTGTGTGCTGTGCTTAAGTGTTGAGCAAGTGCTAAAGCGGGTGGTAGGTTGCCCGGTAGAACGTGTTTGATTGACATGAGAAGCTTGACTTGCTGCAAATCTTACACCTACTCCTGTTACAACGTTTGAATAGTTTAATTTCCATAATGAGCATCTCAGTCCTTCGACTAAAAGTGTTTTCCTTTTGAGTCATCGTCTATTTAATAAAGCACTCGTCTAATATCTATTTTTATTAAAAAGAGTAATTATATGCTGTATTCCAATCGCTAAACTGTGTTTGTAAAGACTTTGAAAACAGCTAATTTAGGGAACATTAAGCTGCATAGCAATAAATCCAGAACATCTGCAGAGTAACCAAGGGGCTGATATTAAACCCACTTATTGCCAAAGTAATAATGCTTTATGGGGGCGGGGGAGAAATGACTTGGGTAGAATCAAGCAGGACTAACGGTCGTCTTGTAATCTCAGTCCCTGGTGTTGCTACAAATAGGAGCCTCTGCACTGCCTGGAATGTTTCTGTTACTTAGAGAACGGATGTGAGGCAGGACAAAGTGAACACGATACGCTGGGTTTTGGTAAGTTAAACGTTTTCTGATGGTGCGTAAATGCCGTTTTAATGGAAGTCATCATCCCTTCTTCTTGTTATCAGAGCTGGTTCTCAACATTGTTGTCCTCTTGTTTGCTTTCATGTGTCTCCCAGCAATGGGAATTCGAGGTGTTTGAGCATTTAAGGTCTGACTGATCTGTGCTGTTAACAGTTGAAGCCCAAGGAAAGGACGTTTTGTCCATAGACCGTATTTTTTTCAATAGGCAGCTTCATGGGATTGCACCTGCTCTGAGTCTTACAGTCTTGTCCCAATTCATACTAGTTGTCTTTCTGACAAGAGTATGCTTCTGCTCACCTTTAATTAATCCCTAATTGTGATTAAACTGGAAATTTACTACTCTTAGCGGTGAAATGAACATCACCATAGGATTCAGAGTAACAATGTTCATGTTTTCTGGAGTCACTCTTTCTCGCTTCCACCTAGGCACTTGGCTCTTCTTCTTAACTTCTATGGCTTTTCCATAGCCTTGGAATCAGACCACTTAGCTAATTACTTACCAGCTCCCAACCAGTAACAGCTTCCTTCTCAGTGTGCACTCCCTTCTGCTGACTTGACAGTGATAGAATTGTTCTGACTTCAGGCACAAGAATAGTCTTTCTTTATTGGTTTAAAACTAAAAAAAAATGTACATAAAATAATAAACCCAAAGACAGCCTTGGTTTATGTATAAAACATAGCTTTTAAATCTCTTATTTTATAGCCCAAGGGATCTGCTCTGTGGAGTAGTGATTTTCTGGTAGCAGAATTATTCTGAATTCTTTGGTCCAAGTAGTCCTTTTCTTTCCTCAGTTCCTTTGCTTTTGACACCTGCCAGAGTCCATCTGTGCAGCAAACAGCTGGAATGGATGCCTGCTGCTTTATGAAAGAGCTGCGAGTGAGCTGAACAAATAATAATTACAGGGTTGGAGATGGTTGGCTTCCTTGCATAATTCATAAAAGATTCAATTAAATATTTCTTCAGCTAGAAGCAAATTACTGCTTTCTCTTAATAACAGCCTCAAGGAAAAATTGGGCTGCCTGAAGAGTGTGTAGGGTCTTCTGTGTCTTGAGTATAGTGGTATGGACTGTTTGACCACTTAGAAACTGGGGTAACTGGGGCTGATTACACAGTGTACGGTTTGTCTAATGCCTGTTTAAGTTTATATAAAATGTAATGCAATCTGAAAGGAAGATGTAGTCCAAAGTTTTTAAATGAGAAGATGATGGTTTTCTGCACAGCCCTACTTGGATGGACCTTTACCTTCAATAGTACTATGGGTTTGTGCCTGAATAGTGATGAATTGGTGTTTTATTGTAATTTTGTAATAATATTTCGGCATTTTCTTAGAATCATAGAATGGTTTGGGGCGGAAGGGACCTTTAAAGTCCAACCCCCCTGCCATGGGCAGGGCCACCTTCCACTAGATCAAGTTGCTCAGAGCCCCAAGGTCCAACCTGACCTGGAATGGTTCTGGGGATGGGGCTTCTCCCACCTCTCTGGGCAACCTGGGCCAGGGTTTCAACACCCTCAGTGTAAAAAATTTCTTCCTTCTCTCTAGTCTGAATCTCTCTCTTTTAGTGTAAAACTGTTACACCTTGTCCTTTCACTACAGGCCCTGGTAAAAAGTCTCTCTCCATATTTCTCACAGGCCCCCTTTAAGTATTGAATGGCCTCCCTGGAGCCTTCTCCAGGCTGAAGAATTTCAAGCAAAGCAGCAATATTTTATTGCATGTTGGTATTTAAAAATATTCAAAATTAGGGTGGCAAAACCTGGCACTTTTCCATAGTTCTTGCCAGCACATGACTACATCATTCCCAACAGCCTGTGACAACAATAAATAGATACGTGTGTTAGCCCTTGAGACCAGGATTTTAAATGCCCCTGCAGCAGCTGTTAGCCCAACACCTGAGACAGAAGGATGCACAGAAATAGTTTAAGTCTACCTAAGACACTTAATGGATGCAATAAACCATTTCTTTCTGGAATGTAACTTTTTACATGAAGTGCGTGTTCCTTACATCCACTTTGCCATCTTTGAAATATTTTTATTGTTCTTGCCATATTTTCACCCCTGCCGGAATATAAATTATAAAATCAGTTGTTTTATGAAATTAATCTGTTGATGGAGGTGCGGTTACTGTTTTGCTAATCACTAGCAAAGTATTAGAAAAACAGAGGTAAAAAAATGCAAGTTTTATTATCTCCTTTTCAGAGGTTTCTATTGGCTCCTGAGGTAAATGGAAATGAAATGTACGATTTGGCTGCTGCCTTCAGTGCTTTCATATGCCAGGCAAAATTCTCAAGATGAAACAATGGAGATTAATAAAGAAACCACTTTTTAAAGACTGGCTAAAATCACAGAATGGGGTGCAGGGATTTGGAAAGGACCTCTGGAGATCATCCAGTCCAACCCCCTGCTAGAGCAGGGTCACCAGGGCAGGGTGCCCAGGATGGCGTCCAGGCGGGTTTGGGATCTCTCCAGAGCAGGAGACTCCACAGCCTCTCTGGGCAGCCTGGGCCAGGGCTCTGCCACCCTCACAGGAAAGAAGTTTTTCCTCATGTTCAGGTGAAGCTTCCTGTTTTCCAGATCATGCCTGTTGCCCCTTGTCCTGTCACTGGGCACCACTGAAAAGAGTCTGGCCCCATCCGCCTGACCCCCCTTTAGCTATTGATCACATTGATGAGGTCCCCTCTCAGGCTGCTCTTCTCCAGCTGAACAGCCCCAGGGCTCTCAGCCTTTCCTCTGCAGAGATGCTCCAGCCCCCTCAGCATCTTTGTAGCCTCTGCTGGACTCTCTCCAGTAGTTCCTTGTCTCTCTTGAACTGGGGAGCTCAGAAGATCTTTTGTTAGCTGACTTTCATCTACAAACAGCCTAACAGATGCAGTCAGTGTATTAAACTACTTTCTTCTATCCTGACATAACTTTTGCAGTACAATTTTTAATTGTAGTCATCATTCCTGCTGTCGGTTTGTGCTAACTCCGAAGATGTCTTGGGTGCATTAACCAAGAGCATCTGCAGCATCCGTGCACCTGTGCAAGAGTCGCAGCCAGAGCTGGCTGTCGAATTTTTTGTCTCAGCAACTAATTTCATAGTGTTTTGCTTTAAAATTGGTTTGCGCAGAGAAGGGCAGCACACCTTACAATAACCAAAAGAGCAGTTGAAAGGATTTTTTAAAAATTTCTTGTATTTCCTTTCCCCCCGTTGTTCTCTATTCTGCTCTCAAGTGCTGTGCTGAGTGTTCGTCGTGTTTCCTGCAGGAGCCGATCAGTTCCATTGTTGTAACTGAGAATATTTTGGGGAGAAGAACACATTAATCGAATGCATTATTCAGCTTTGCAGGAGTTTCTGCAAGCTGTAGCGTAGAATAATCACTGCCCATTTCTTTTTTTTTCTTGAAATGCGTCTCAGTCAGGGTAGTCACTGCTCTAAATCACCAGTTCCCATTGTATGAAATATCTCCATTTCCTATGTGAAAAGACCGTGGGTCCTCCAATACGAATAAGATTTTGATAGAAATAGGCATTACAAAGCAATGTAAACAGTCTGGGTCTAGCACGTGAGGAGTTTTCTATAAATACTTCACAGTGGGGAAAACATAACATTCTTGCTTGGATTCGAGGCCAGAAGCGGTTCATGGAACAGAGACCGTGCCCTCATTGTGCTTTGCTTAGCAATTTCTACTTTAAATTAATGGCTTAAATCAGGTGAGTAGTATCTTTCCTCCTTTCTTGATGATGTGATTGTCTCCAGACAGTATCCCGACAGTTTTGCTTATCACGGCTTCTCCTCTCACAGCTGCCCTTTCTAGCAGCAATCCAGCAGTTACCCACTGAAGCATGTCTTGTAAAAAGAGAAATGGTCTTTCACAGACGTGGTACTTTTCAGTCATTTAGTGTGCTGAACCTCCTCTGTGGGCACAAAACTAAACCCTCATTGATTTCGGGTGTTAATATTGCCCACTTCGCCCAGTAGAAAGGTGACTGTTCAGTGTGGTGGAGAAAAACTAATTCATAGTCAGGATTTCTGTATTCACCTAGTAGGGCTAACCACATTTGTCCTCAGCCTAAATGGAAAAGGGCACATACTCCCTGCAGGATGCAGTAGTCCGTCCATCTGTCCTTCCTTCCTTCCTTCCTTCCTTCCTTCCTGCCTCCCTTCCTCCCTTCCTTCCCTTCCTTCCCTTCCTTCCTTCCTTCTCTTCCTTCCTAATGCTGACTTTGCATTTAAACAGTAAAGTATTTGTTTTACGTCTGTCACCTTGAAACTCTTTTCAGACTGAAGCATGTTAGATCAAAAAACATAACCCAGTGTGACCAACCAAGGTGATGACATTTATGTAGGTAGCACTGACAGAGTTTCTTGTAGGTCATTCCCTAAGACCACTACGGCCGCTAAAACTTTATGCAATGGGACCTTGTGCTGTGAGGCAAAACTGTATTCTGTTGTGTGCCTTCCTTGGCACAGGATTACCCAAAGGGCTAGTAAAACAGAGGTCTTGGGTCTCTAAACTGGACCGAGGAGGAGTTTTACTCTTTGGATTTGAAATTATGATTCCTCTCCCACAGACTCCAAATTCCTGTAGAAACCTCTTCCTCTTTCTTCCTTTCCCCCTTTTCTTGCTTTCCCCAAGTTTAAATGCAGTTTTGCCTCTTCTGTGGCAGAGTCCTTGGGAACCCTGATCCAGTGGGTTTACTCAGACTATGTCAGCAGAGTATCGCCTTGAAGAGCCTTTTTTTCAGATGGACTTCACGGCCATCACTTCAAAGAGATGGCTGCAAAGAGAAGGGACAGCAAGAGAGCTGGAGTAGAGGGGCCAATACGGAGGCAGAGCATGTTGCTTTGTGTTTGTACTACAAAACTCATAGAACTCCAGCTGAAAGGTAATTTTTCTTTTAGTCACTGGAATGAGCAAGTAGGAGCTGAGGGACAAATCACGTTGGTGTGAACCTTTACTGACAAGTCGAATAAGGAATAAAAGAATTTCCCAGATTCTTGTTTACTTATGCTCGATAAAGTGTGAGATAATGAATGAGGGTATATTGCTTATTAACAGCTTAATCAAGGGGATGTGTCGTCACGAACAACCAGAGCAAAGTATAGTTACCTATAAAAATGTCAGGTCCAAGCTGACTCCAAAGCTTAGAGCGTGGTTTATAATCACTTCTGTATTACACAGCGAATAGTTTTTACAAGTAAACGACATGCCATTCAGTCCTGCTGTAATTAAAGGATGCTCATGAGACATGCCAGGGCAATAATTGCTGGGCAATGATACCGATTCGGGTGATGACGTAAGGCAGGCAGCACAGCGGAGGCAGGGTAGACCTGCAGACCACCAGCAAAACTCAGGAGTCTCGGAAATGCTGAGCTAATACAACTACAGGAATTGAATTCTAATATCTATTAATTCACTGATAGACACAGAAAAATTCAAAGTGACTCAGCAAAGGCTCTGAGATCCTGCACACAAAAATATTTCTGGTTTCCTGCCTAGATGACTGCTTTGGCCAGAAACGGGTTTGTAGAAAGCAACAGGGGTGCTCTGTAGTGTTCTAGCACTGCCAGAGAATCACTTAAAAACCATTCGGTTCGCTTTCCACTGCTAGTTGTCTACATGTATAATGCAACATTTTTATGTAATAATGTAAATACTCCTTAAGGCAAGAATCCTCTATCTTCTTTAGCATCTCTTCCAAGCTTCCGAAATAGCAGGCGCTGGGAATTTCCGAGGAGCTGGGATCTGGCTTTTGTTCAAAAGAAATTACGATTTTTTTTATCCCTAGCCTTTTAAACATTTAAAAACTATAACTTTGACTGTTTTCAGTAAGGGCCAGGGTGGAAAATACTGTGAAAAGAGTGAAGTTTTGTTACAGACTTCTGGGAAGGAGGAGCAGAAGGCAATTTGGGCTCATTTGTATGCTATGTTTAGAAGCGTCATTGCCCTTTCCAGTTTCTGGTGCTACCAAAGAAATGCATGTGAAACCCTGATGCAATCAAGGCTTCTTGTGCTACCCTAAGTGTGTTTGGCTTGTTAGTGGAACCACTGTACCTTCTTTCTGGAGGGAGGTTGTCAATCCAAGGAAGTGATTCGTAGTTATCTTTTTTCATCAAGCTGCACAATTATTCCTTCAAGCTAGTTCAGAGTTCAGCTTGTTCCTTGGTGTTGATTTAGCACAAATATGCTGTAATCAGAACGTAGGCTCGTCATACGGTCGTATTATTTCTGAGCAGCCTGCTGGTTACTCAGATGTGACTGTCGAATACACTATTTGTCCTTTATCAGCACTTGCCTTTGTCCCTTTGCTGAGTGGTATCACACGTCTGAAAGATGTTTGGGCAGTTTCTTAGCAGAGGAAAAACCAGCGATGCTCAACCTGAGAGTGCCATGATGTACAGTGTTCATTTTTACTCACAGAATCGTAGAATCACAGAATCATAGCCTACCAGGCTGGAAGGAACTTCAGGCATCACCTGGTCCAGCCTATCTCGGGAAAGGTTCAGCCCCCTCATTGTCAGCCCAAGACCAAGGTCAGATTTCCTCACAGCGGCTTTGCATCAAAGATTTAAGCTGCCCGAGACCAAGACAGGGGCTGCGTTCTCCTAAGACAGGGTAACTTTTTCATGTCTCCAAGGTGACGCTGACAAAAACCTCTGAGCAATCCAGAGCACTAGCAGGGGCAGCACACTTTTACAAGAGTAAAGATTGCTTATTAAGTGAGGGGGGAAAAGTGCTTGCAAACCTCTATAGAGCTTTGCAAGGTGGTAATGCCCATCCTAGAAAAAGTTCAGCATTTATTATCATTCACACAATTTAAGGCTTTTCTTTGCCTTGTTTTTTGTATACAGGGTATGTTTTCTGAGACTGACTACATATCCACAGACAGTTTTAGACATTTATCTGCAGTCACCCTCTTGAATGCTGAGGAGTAGCTACAAGAGTAGAGTTGTCCATTGGTATCAGAAAGAGGAAAAGGACAGGGCGGTGAAGAAAAGATATGCACACAAATAGCCGCACTTGGTTCGCCTGCCCGCTTTGCCTTTGGGAGGACACACAAATGGAGCAGAAGCATTGCTGAGTCTTTTGTTTGGAGCTGGTACAGGAGATGGTCAACAAAAGGCAACAGTGAGCTGTGAGAACAGTAAATACAGGTGGGGAAATCAGCTTTCCAGCACAGGGTGTTTCTGCCAGACTCCTGGGCTTTTGCAGAGATGGAGGTGATTTTTTGACTGCCCTGCCTCACAGTGAACACCAGTGCTCTGGCTGAATATGTCCGAAAAAATGTAGGAAAAGGGACAGTGTCCATACGACTCAGCACAGCCATGTATTTTCTTCTGCTTTACTACAAATTTCAAACTTCACGTACTTCTTTGCCTGTATCTGATTTTAAAGGGCTGCAGCAGAAAGCAGATTAACTTCAGAGTAAACAAGACCTGTCTGTTAACAAGAACCTGCAGCAAACAACTTGGGATATATATTCTTCTGGTGTGATGGTGTCATATTGTTTAGTGCTTGCTTTGGTTTACCCTGCCTGACTGGGGCTGCTTTTTGCCATGGGACTTTTTTTGGTGAGACAAGCCATCTCATCCTTCCGGGGGCGGGGGCTTTCCTCGGGAGAGCTGTTGTAGCTGATAGAAACCCTGTGAGAAACCTCAATTGTCACAAATAAAAGACAACACTTCCTTGGAGGAGATGTAGGAGGAGAAAAGACCACTAGTCCAGAAATCTAAGACGGTTTTCTGAGTTGAGAAAGCTTTTTCTGCCTCTCATGCCCTGCAGTAGGGAGAAGAGCACATGTGAAAGTTGTCGCTTTTTCAACTGTCTGGCAGGACTTTGCATCATAAACACTGATAAATATTTATTAGGAAAAAACTCAGTCATTTTGTTCTTCCTAAGAGAAGTAAAAGTAGAAACAAATAAAGCAAGATAAGCATCGATTTGTTATGATCAACTGATCACTCCTGGAACAAGGAGGCATGTTGGGTGGTTTTGGCACTGATCTTTTCTCCAACAACTAATCCCAGTCCAGAAGTGAAGATATTCTGCAGATGTGGGCTCCATGTGACTTTTACTGGTGCAAAGAAATGCTCCCTTTAAAGCTTTATATGTTGGTAGAAACTTTAAAGATCATATTGTTGCAGCGTACACTTAGGTTTTCATCTGATATTTTGTGTGGTTGCTGAGTTGGAGTTAGCATAGGACAGCTACCGAAGGAATAACGAGTGACCGAGATTGGCTTCTGTAGCAATTTGGTCCATTAAACCCTCTCTGCTACTCATTACTGCCCGGGAAATATCTTCTGCTTCAATTAGTGCAGGGTAATTATATACTGGCTGTGGCGATTGGTTTTCTGCAGTAAGCAGTGCCCCTGCAACATATATTGCTGCTGTCGGAACCCTGTCAGATACAATCAGAATAAAGAATACTACCTGCACAAGCCGAAGGCAAATTGCTCTTAATCTCTTGCTGAAGAAAGGCAAAAAATAGCTCATAATTACAGACAAATTCTGCAATTTTTGTCACAACAGGTGAGCTCATAGGCTGTTACATTAATGAGAGGATGAATATGAAGTGCATGGTGCTATTCAGTGTGCCTGAAGATCTGGCTATAAACAGACTAAACCTCTGTTAGGTGAGGGTGTAGTGCTAAAGCAACTCACTGCTTTGAGTGTTTTTTGTATAAAAACTCCTCATGCACCTCACAGAGGCTGGAATGATTTACCAGGTAATACAAGTGGAGGGTGGCATCCAGCTGCGCAAGAATGTGAAGAGGTGAAATGTACAGGTGGTACCTATGGAAATTGTACAGAGTACACTGCCCCTCTGCTTCAAAAGAAGCATCGTGGAGAGGCAGAGGAGTTGCTGTTTTTTGTGTGTTTGTACATTCATGTATTCATTCACACATGATAGAATCACAGAATCGTTTAAGTTGGAAAAGACCTTTAAGATCATCGGGTCCAACCGTTAACGCAACGATGCCAAGTCACCACTAGCCCATGTCACTCAGCACCACATCAGTACATCTTTTAAACCCCTCCAGGGATGGGGACTCCACCACTGCCCTGGGCAGCCTGGGCCAGGCCTGGACAACCCTTTTGAGGAAGAAATTTTTCCTAATATCCAACCTAAACCTTCCCTAGTGCAACTTGAGGCCATTTCTTCTTGTCCTGTCAAGTTGGATACCTCAGCTGCCAGCCTTATAATGCCAGCAATGAAAGCCACATTGTCTTACAGACTACATCTCTCAAGGGATAGTAAAAACCATGTAGGACAAGTTAGCTGGTCTATACTTTTGCCTCATCTTCTGAGTGTGTCCTCAATTATACCATACAGAGGTCTAAATTGCAATGCAAAGGCTTAATTGAAGCCATCTTCAGGATCTTAGGTGATGATGTGGGAAACCAACACTTCAGTGTAAAAAGATTCCATATATTAACTGGATTTCAAGCTGAGTTTCCAGGTAAGTGAGCTAACAGGGGAATTAGAAAAGCGCAATGCAGAAAAAAGCTGTTCTTCCTACGTGTCCAGTCCTGAGGAAGGAGCTTGTAAGACTTGTTCCACAATTCCAGGATCCTAACACCGAGCAAGTCCTCCTTATTCACCCAAAAGGCCCAGAATGTCCTATTTCCTTGACACAGGTAGTAGCCATCGGATAGGGAAAGCTTGTCTTAAACGTCTTCCAAGCCAGTACTTTAATAGAAAGCTCCTTCTTGGCTCCTTTAACCTAACCTTCATTTAACCTAAAGAAAGAGTACTTCTTTTGAGGCACCGCCCATCCATCAGAGTTCTTTCAAACATTGCACTACCTAGTTACTTGCCTTTGCTAAGTTAGATCAGTGCAAGTGGTCTTTAGAGAAGAACCTAAATGGCTTCTGGTAATTTGGCAATGTGAGTTCTGTGCTAGATCCGGTGGAGTAAGGAGTTTTATAGCAAATGTGTCCTTGGTACCACTTTACTCATTGCTCTTCCAACTCCAGCAAAAGAAGTGCAATATTTAGTATTCTTTATTCACTGCTGACTTTGTAAGAAGCACTTTTTTGGCCAGGCTGGGATCATTTTTTATTTAATTTTGTATTTATTACATGTCCAGAAAGGGAAAAAAAAAACCAACTAAGAGAAAAAAGAAACAGCCATTATCTTTTTCTTTCATGTATATATATTCATTAGAAAATACTGTGCAGAAAATCATTGGCTTGTATAAATTAAAAAGGAGGTGAGGAAGATAATCTCTACATCAGTAAAACAACCTGCCCTTGAAGAGAATATCTGGTTTTACACTTCCACACTGCAATAATGGCAGCCAAGTGTACCCAAGGATATCAAACCCGAAGTCATCAATATGGTTTTGAGTAACTTTCCTCAACTGATGGCCAAGGAGACTTCCAGTAACTTCAGTGGGTAAAATACTACTGTGGTGACCTTTAATAATAGCAAAGAAATGGGGAGAGGCAAAGGGGTGATTATCCAGACAAGGCTTCACTCACACCTGAACGTCACACCAGCCGGTTCAGTGCAACATTCATCCTCCATCTGTTTGAATCCGTTCCTTGAAACTTTCACGATTTCCTAATCTGTGGTCAAAACGCCCTCGAAGAGAAAAAGTCCTATTAGAAAACAAATTGTTTTGAACTACTTATGGCCAAATCTGCCATTATGTGCTTTAAAGATTGAGCGCTCCTGAGAAAAGCTGGAGGCTGGAATTTTCATTAAAGCCCTGCCCTGCTGCTATTCTGAGGGCGCCTGATGCTTTCTCTGAAATCAGTCAGTATTTCTGTGCATGAGGATAGGTCACTGTGCCTTCTCTGCCCGTAACTGTTGAACTAAACATGATATTAAGTCATAATTTAAGGTAAATGTATTCAGAAGTAAATCTATCTCACATTGCTCATCGAAGTTTACCTTAAAGTCTTCTACATTTTTTAAACATGATTTTAGTGATAAAATCCCAATGTGACTCTTATGGCTTTAGAAGATTAATTTAATCTTTTATACTTCAATGTGATAGTTTTTCTCCTGACTAAAAGCAAATGATAGAATTTCATCTAAGGGGAAGCCTGGAATTCGCAAGATATTATTAGTTTATTGATCTTATTACTAAGAAAAAAGCCCACTCATCTCACACGTCAAGCAGAGGGCACTGGCTTCCCAAATGCTGATTGAAGAAGAAACAATTCATAAAGTAACTTTTTAATTCGGACTAGTGAGGGAAAACTGGGGATAGTGGAATGCATTTACATGGCATCCTTTAAGTAAGTTCTCACACCTGCCAGAGGAAGGCAAGTGATCCTGATAGCGATTGGGTACCAGCTGGGGTTTCCTGACTTCTCCTGCTCCAGCTCCACTCTGAGAGTTGTTTCCAGCCCACCATGATGATCGGTCCTCAGTGTATGTGCCTACTCGTGACACAGATACAATGCTTCACCTCTTATCACCTTACTTATCTGGAGAATAGACTGAAAAAAATTAGCAAAATTGAATATAGCGGCAGTCAGAGGCTAGTGGAGAGCTGCTGGCATTAACTCCAGAACTCTGGCTTTCAAAATCAGTGGTAATGTTTGACTGCTTTTTTCCCAGACACAACCCTGTACTGTATCATCACGGAAGCTTCCCCCCACTGCTCTTTCCCACTGCTCTGGGACCACAGACTGATGCTCACTTTCTAGCCCACAGCGGTGGCTGCTGTAGTGGGTGATATAACCTCGCTGTTCCTCTGCCCTGTCCTGTTCTTGAGCAGGCACTGAGATGAAAATCCGCTCCTCAGTGAGCTTCAACTCCTGCATGTCTCTTAGACAGTGACCTAATCTCATGTGAATAAATCTAAGCGTTACAGGAGATGTCTACAACTTTGGCTGCCAGCAGGAAGCACTTGAGAACACTTGAGAACACTTGAGTGTTCGCTATCCCAGATGGAGATGTAGATGAGGGAACTCACTATTGCAGTTGCGCTACTCCTGTGCATCCAAACCTAGCAGCACGTGTTGTGTCTTCGTACTTCCTACTGTAGGATCTGGAGATTTTGGTCACCAGGGCATCCTGTGCTAACAAAAGAGCTGGTGGAATTTCCTTCTGCCTGGGTAACAGCTCACCACAAAGACTGAACTCTGGCGCTTGTGCCGAAAGACACTACTCATCTGAATTATCTGGCTGTCATTAAAGTGACTGTGGCTATACCACTGCTTCAGAACAACACCCATCCTTTAATCAAAGAAGACTTAGTAGTGTCTTTTAAAGGAAAAACATTGAACCAACTCTGAAACAAGTAGTGGTTGTCCTATGCAAGTCTTTTCAAAGCTGTGTAAGGGAAGCGTGAGGAGTAGAAAGCTTGAAGTCAGACCACAGCTGTGAATGAACGGGCTGTTCTTTGCTCTTAATAGTAATATCGGCTTTTTTTTTGCAAACAGCAACTCAAGTTCAGTTAGTACGAAAAGAAAAAAGTTGATACAAAAAGGTGTTTCGATATAGCAGTTGGTTTCAGGGGCAGATGCCAGGGCACAGCTTCTCCAAAAAAGCAGAAGGTTGGCGTATTTTAACCAAGATTTCAGCATCAGGCCTAAAAGAAGGTTTCTGTAGCGTTTTACAAGAGCAGAGAGGGCCTTGCTGGCAGTTGCTTTGGCTTTTTTCGGGCAGCAAAAAAATAGGCTGAACAAATTTCTCCTCTAAGAGGTGGTGTATGAGCATCCAAATGCTCAGTTTCTGCCGGTGCTTCCCTGTAGACAGTAGCTGTTTTGCATTAGTGCCACCAGTTATGTGAAAGCGGTACCTCTCGCTGGAGGTGTAGTTGCGGATGTGAGAAGTGATGGTACACACAGAAACATCTCTACCCGTTCAAGTACAACAAGGTGTGCCAGGAGGAACCATCCTAGTAAAGGTGGCACACTCTAATTGATAATTCTTTCCTCAACTAGATGGAGAAAGTTGAATTTGTTCTTCCTGTCATGATTATGTGCATTTCCAACCTTCAAGGCTTTGGAATATTATTTATACCCCAAACAAAAAAACCCACCCCAGCCACCACCCCTCATTATATTCTCATAACTCTAGGCTTGAAAATATGTAGAGTAAGGTTTCCTAAAATCTGTGTCTGGAGTTAGCCTTGAAGTCAATACTTAATGACCAAAACTTGTGTCCTGAATTTCGAAAGTAATGATCCTTCTGTTGTTAATGAAAATTTATCCTGCAGTGTCTTTTGGAAAAAAACAATGCAATGACTTTGTAGGACAACTTCCAGAAACACAAATCATCAAAAGATAAGAATAAAATAAAAAATAGGCTCACAGAATAGGAAAGAAATTTAGACTAGGCTAAAATATTAGTATACAACAATGTATTTCGGTTTTATTGGCTGTGTGTAGAGGGCATATTCACATGGAAAAAGCCTTATTATCACAGTTGCAAGTGGTTGTTGTGTTAGGCTGCAATATTAAAATTGGGAAGGACCTCACTGATAAGGGGTGTAGGAGCTGTGGTTTGACACGGCAGTGAAGTTAACGTGCTGATCCTCCATTAGAAATCTGGCCGTGAAGCCGAGCTCTGATGTACCGCAGGCTCATTCCGCTGGTTCAGTTCCTTTGACCAGTTTTGATGGGTTAACCCAATGCTGGCATGCTTTATGGCAGTGCTTGAACTGCCTGTTCACCCCACTCTAACTCTGTGTCAGGTCAGGCATTGACCATCCCATTGCAGGGCATAAACTCTACATTGTGTGCTAAATCCAGCACAACCCTTCAGGATAAAAATGGCTCTTCCACTGGATCAGGTGTCTGGAACTTTTTCTCACTGCTAACTCATAGGAGCATGTCTTTGTAAGGAATTCCCATGGCCTTCCTGTTATTCTCTGGAACTTTACAAGCTCGCTGCATTAATCTCAAAATAATGTAAAAAGACATTAAAAAGAAGCATCTAGTTACTGACAAATTTAGTGTCTTTTAGGAAGACTCTAAGGAAGATGAAGAGGTGGAAATGTCATTAGTTGATTAAATTATCTCTCTTATATTATAAATTCTATAATAATATTAAACTTTCTTTTGCCTGATTAAAATACAATCAGTTGTATTATTTATAACTGAGAAGCACTGCTATTTTTTCCTAGTCTTGTTTAGTCCGCTGAAAATAGACGTGTAAATCTGGAAAGGAAAACTGTGTCCTACTGTTTCATTTTCACCTTCTTGTCGCCACATTGGTAGCAGTTAATTTTAACTCTCAGCACCAAAACCAGTGCTCGCTTGCAAACCTCGAATCAACTGAACATACTGGATGAGGTAATCGGTTTTCTCTAGTTAGCCTCTCACACTGTGCTAAGGCAAAGCTCCAACTGTCCTACTGCTAAGGCTGAATTCAGGTTGGACTGGGAAGTATACTCTGTGTGTCCTGTTTTTCAGAAGTGGTGGTACCATTGAACTTGATAATGTTGGTACTGCAGGCCAATATTAATTCTGTCACTAAAACTGAGATGTATGCTAACCAAGTGGTTCTCCTTGCTGGAAATTAGGCTCCTTTTGTTTCATCCTGTCCTTCGAATAAGAACCTGTGAACTTGCTCTGCCTGCAAGTTCATTCTCCGGAGAAAAGTCGGGAGACATACAACTTACCCCTCTCTAGGGGTAAATGGGTGACTGGAAGGTCCACCTGGCAGCTCATGTGTGCCTAGCACTGGTGTTACAAACTGTTATTATTCTATTCTATTCTATTCTATTCTATTCTATTCTATTCTATTCTATTCTATTCTATTCTATTCTATTCTATTCTATTCTATTCTATTCTATTCTATTCTATTCTATTCTATTCTATTCTAATTCTATTCTATCCTGTCCCATTCCGTTCCGTTCCGTTCCGTTCTAAAATAATATCTAAGGCTTTTCTGCTCAATGCTAGAATATAATTTCCTGGAGATCGGGTATTACACATCGTCTTTCATTGAGTTGTCTGTGATCACTCTGACACAGTTAAAACATTCAAACATTGAAGTCTCTGAGGAGCTGAATTATACAATAAATTAGCAACGTTTTATATAAAAATAAAAGACATTCTTATGCACAAGCATCTTATGAAACAAAGGAACAATGTGCTCCTAATGTTTGCCTTTGCCATACTGTAAGATAAGCTTGCAGAAATGAGACATGGAATGTCTTGCAATATGTAATTCAAGTAGCTCTTTTAATCCCTTATTTTTGATAATTATATTAATGGATAGAGAGGTATTAAAGCTTCCCTGTGGTCTAGCAAGAAATACTTTTCTTTCTCTTGTAGAAAGTAGCACCCAATAAGAAGCCACTAAGTGGGTTGTTTTTTTATTTTTTATTTTTTTTCCCAGTTTGCTTGTCCATCATTGAATTACCCCCCTTTGTGTCAGAAAGTTTCTATGATCTTTTGCTGGTCATCTGTGCTTTGTGGAGCCTGCAGCCAGCACTTCTGCATGATTCACAAGGCCTGTGCTGCTGACCCATGCTCTAAGAAAATGTCAGGGGATGATTCATTACTGGAATTGTCTCCCTTTAGAAAATACACAAAAATGATGGTTACCAAACCTCTTATTACCCTTTTACAGTTTAGGAGGTTAGTGACAACAGCATCTGATTTAGGTTATTAGAATAGGTTTTTCTAAAATGCCTTTTAAACTGAATTGCATCTTCCTGGGCTTTCTATTCTGATGCGAGAAGGTACTGATAGGTACTAACTGAGAGTGGCCAGAGATTATCTCAATCTGTTTTGAAGGACTCAGATGAAAGGGGTGATGGTCAGAAATGTTACTGCAGTCACACCAAGTGTGGCTGATCCCTCCCTTTGACAGGGCACAGTTAACGTGCTATTTTGATGTCTTTTTTCAGTCTGGCTTTTCTGTGATGCTTCCTGCAAGAAACATTCAAGCGTTGAAGATTAGGGCCACAATGTAAAAGCGTATATTCACTATCACACTGCTTACTGCAACACCCAACTTCTAGGTTTTCAGCCATTCTCTGGACAGGGGAGGGGACTGGACTACAAAGGGTCTATTGCCACTTCATCCAGCTTTTTCATGTAAGAGCAGGAAGTATCGATGCCTTTTATTTTTTATCTCGATTAATTGCCTGTGTTTATTGAAGACTAAGGGATGGTAATGCTGGGGGTGGGTGATGGTGGGGACCTTGATGGGGCTCAGCCAAAGCTCCTCAGCACAGAGGTCAAGAGAAAAGAGGTCTTCTCAGTCGTTAGAGAACATTTGTTATGTGATTCAAATGCAAAGAAGGCCATGAGCTTCACTGCTGGTGATCGATGGGTTATCTCTTAGGACAGTTTGAGAGCATCCTCTGTGGCTCTGAATGACAGCATAGGCAAGGAGTAGATAGAAGAGAAATTTCGTAAATAGGTCAAGAGCATCAATCCAAAGCTGTGTTATGAAGGACAAATGTATTTTCATTAAATAGATAAAAATAGCTACAGAAGGACACTGGAATTAAATTGCTTCAATGTATTGGCACTAGACAAGCTGGGTAGGTTTGTATGCACATCAGTAAAGCTCTTCTCTGAATCTGCTAAGATTAGCATGGATTAATACCAAAATCCATCTGAGTGTAATAAGCTCTTCTTAGAGAAACTTCTTCGGGGACATGTTGTACTGTTGGCCTCATTTATGCATTCGTTGATAAAATGAGTATCCTGCTGTCATGAAGGTGGGATGCAATTCCCTGCTGGTTTTGACACGATGTAACTCGGCCTACGGGTCACAGTTGTCACAGCCTCTCCCATCCCAGTGGATGTGCTGGGTGAAGGGGAGCTTTGGAGTGATGGCTGGTGGTGTTGGTGGCAGACAGGGGCTCTGTGTTGCTGTCAGTGATGCTGTCATGGCTCCCAGTCTGGTCGCTGATGAAACCTGTGAGGCAGATATGTGGCTGGAGCAGCTTTGTGCCCTCACCACTTCACAATGGCAAAAAAATGTCATGGGATCAAAACAAGCCCTGACATCTCTTTCTTTGCTGGAATTGTGTTCTACTTCTTTCTTATGGTCACTGATGTCTTTTTGGGGCACTTTTGATCTTTTTTTCCTGAAGCAAACTCGTGGTGAGTTCAGTGGAACAGGGACCTTAAGCAGTTAGCATTTTCCTTATTCCAGAGAAGATGTTACATAAAGTACAGAACAAAACACCTTTTCCTCAAGATACATTTTAGCATCCCTTTTGGGATGACCATGGACCTCAGGAGCTCTCCCAAGGGCTCACATGCAGGCTTCTTGGTGTATGATCCAGCTGTGCCCAAGGTCCTCAGTCCAACCTCTCTTCCTCATTCCATCTGTGGAAAGAAAATGGTGCTTTGAAAACAGGACAGGGGCTTCGGTGTGTTCCTCGGGATACCTGCTCCGTGTGCGCTCGAGGGGTCAGGTCCTATGCTGTGCTGGTACAGCCCAATAGCTAAACACCAGCACAGGCTTTGCAATGCATGAAATAATTTGCCCCCATTGTCAGACCAGACATGATCTTTGTGGCCCTGGAAAACATCAAGCCCCAACCCATCCATAGAGGCAGAGAATATATTTAACTGAACAAACAAGGGAGCCGAACACCAAGATCATGATGCCTGAAGGACTAGCCTATTCACCAGGAGCCCTCCAGCTGGAGGGTGAAGCCACTCTTGGATTCTTCTCAAGAGAATCCAGAGATCTACTCCCATGCTCCTTTACTTACAATCCTTACGACTCACCTGCCTGCCTCCTCCCCCTGCTAATCGAGTGTTCCTTCAGTTACTTGCTTGTCAAACGACAGCATTTATAGCGCCTTTCTGCAACAATATAATGATAAAACTGTATTAAAAAAAAAAAGAATATTTTTTCATTTCATTCTCTAACATGAAGAAACCACATCTACATCGCTATCCCAGTTTCCAGAAAGGTAATTTCTCTGCAAGCTTTGTAAATAAGGGAGTTTCTTTGTCTAGCATAGACACTTGTGCCAGGGTTTATGCCTGTCTTGTGGAATGGGAATTCAAAGGCTGATTCATAATTTATGTGTGAGAGACCTGGCACTGCTCTAAGGAATAACAGCCAAACCATCCGGTTCGATGTGTGATTTATTTCTCGTAATCAGCTGGTCTACTGAGTCCTAGCAGGTACAGCGAGGACTTGTGTAAAGACAGCTAAGCCAGGCTGCGAGGAACTTCATTAAACTGAACATACAGGGGAATTTGTAAATGGGAAGAGGAACAGAATTTAAAGAGAGTGTAATAAACCGAAGAATAGGATACTGGAAGGGAAATAATTGAAAGTGGAAAGAGCAGAATGTCTGCATGGCTCTTGTTAAATATAGGACCACTGAAAGAAGTGAAATTTTACTTCTAGGTCTATGCTTTCCAAGGGTCTGCAATGGGAAAATCAAAAATTATGCAAAAGATAGCCCAAATAACTCAAGTAAATTAACCAAAGGTAATCTAGGAGAACTAAAACGTACTTTACATTAAAGAACAGAAAGAAGACTGCAGATGGCATCCTCTCTTCTTTTCTTCTTGGGTATGGCAAAGAGCTATGAGCTCAGGTTTGGCACACACAGGTGAGATACAGCAGGGAGTGTTGCTGCTCACCGGCTGGCATTGTCTGCTCACATCTAACAGCTGCACTCGAGCATAGTTCACTACCTCTAGTAAGTGATAACCTAAATTCTCTGTTCAGTAGTGGGCAGAAGGGACATGCAAAGTTCATCTCCAGACTATAACAGCATAATGCTGGAGGAGTCATTTTACTCAAATGAGTAAAAATGCTTTTCATTGTCTCCTTCAGTGCGGGGACGATTTGTACAGAAGAAGATTTCAAACAATGGCCTGGGTCTTTCAGCATCCCTAGAGTGAAGTCGTAGCAACAGTGGAGGAAGCTTCTGTGGAATATAGCGATCAGAATTATGGATTTAGCTGCATGATAATGATAAACTATCTAAACACTGAAAACACAAAAATGCCACAGGAACCAGCAATAAAGTTTGTGTTGTTGGTGGAGATTCTTTAAGAAAAATGCTACAAGATGAAAATGAGCATATGAAGCTGTTACATATCATAAAAAACCCCAACTCCCTTATTTGGGGAAAGGCAGTGATTTGGAGAAGCAGAGACTTTTTATCTCAAGTTAACATCAAACCCTGCATGGTATTTGCCTGGCTGGTTAGTGGATAACACGAAGGGCATTTAGCAGTGCCAGGAGGGTGTGTGCTTTGATTCCCTCAGTCTGTGTGCAGAAGGAGAGCCTATTTTCTGAAGAAAAGGCTCATACTGATTTTTCCACCAGAATGGGCATTGGCTGCCTGACTGCCAGACCCACCGAGGGACTTCAGCCACTGCGATACTGAGCACTGAGTTCACCAGCAGTCGGAACCTGTAAAACCTGGGGGGATTCACACCCATCTCGGGAAGCCCTGGCTCCCGGCACCATGAGCTGTGTACTCCTTCCACGTCTGCATCGAAATCTCTATTCTAGCAAGGGGACTGGAACACAACTGTTCATTTGTTCTATTTTTTCACACCAATTACTTGAGTTGTGTCTTCCGTTAGTGGTGTGACAGGCTTGACTGTGCGTTCTCTGAGCTTTGTAACAGTGTGGTTCTTATTCTTGCAAAATTATAACTGTGAATCTAAGACAAGTGCTTATAACACTAATAAGCCTCCCATTTCAATAACAGTCTTCTGCTCTCACCTCTTCTGGAGTACTATTGAGGTATGAACTTATTGTCAGTGAGTACTAGCAACAGCAGAGGAAAACAAACAAAAAAAAAGAAATGTTTTTGGAAAGGAGCATGCCTCATGCATTTTCCCCTTTAATATTATAAAAATCTCATAATGAACTTTAGATCAGAATCACTGTTCAGTTAGAAAGACAAGAGAAGCCCACTAGATGGTGGTAAAAACCCAAGCCTCTGCCGACAATATCTGTGAAAGGAGAAGTTCAGAGGGGCAAAGAAGGGGAGGAGGAGCCATGGTTTGAGTACTGAAGTCATTATTGCTTCCAGTCTATAAAAAGGCAGTTGCACAGTAAGTAATTTATACGTGGTCAGCCTTGACTCTATGGATTTACTCATTTATTTTCCTCTATTTTTGTCATCTATTCCCACCAAGGAGTCTCCAGTCCCAGATGTGGGGTGACGAAGGGGGGCTGAAACTTCTGCTCTCTGGAGGAAATGTTGCAGGCGATGAAGAGGAAGAGCAGCTGAAGGAGCAGCTCTGGTAAATAGGTACAGTTAATTCTTAACTGCAAATAAAAGGTACCTTTTAAAAACTGAAAATTATTTAGCTTGATATGCTGTGAATTTTATTTGTAACAAGTTACTGACAATCAGCTTTAAGTGTTCCCCTTATTGAGAATCCGATGGCTTACAACTTGCCCTGAATATTGTCATTACCAGAAGAGCTTTGAATAAAATACTTACAATTTGGACTAGAAAACTTATTTTTATGACACAGTTCCACCCATAGTGATCCTGTAACCTAACTGTATCCCAAAATGTGTTGATCTGCCCTGGTTAGGTGTTTTATACTCAGCTTTTAAGTGAGCACATTAGCATTGAACAGATAAGCTGTTTATAACACAGTTCATGTGAACTTGAGAAGTACAAAGGTCAGCAAATCATTTAAATCCCTTACTGAAAATGTTCAATTCTAAATTGTGGCAATAATTCAAACTTCTATATATTGTATTGAAGTGAGCAGGCTCTGACGAACCTAATACTATATTCTCCTGCATTTCTGGGGTCTGAGAATTGAGATTTCATAAACACTTTGTTGTCTGGTGTCCAGCAGAATTGCCAGGATATTATGCTCACTTCGGGGAGACCGAATAGAATAAATAAAACTATGAATGAAGAGTGTATGAGTTTCTTCATTAGTTTGTGGTTTTAATCTCCCAGTAAGGATGGGTAGAAAAACTCTGAGCCAATCGGAGGTTAATTTGCAATCACTGTAGGACTATGGCATGGAAAAGGCAGGATGTGTGCAAGCCAAATTAAATAGAAATGGGTGATACTTGTTTTGTCAACTTCTGCCTGTTCTCGTCATGTTCTATTTTTTTTGGCAGGGTCTTTTTGGAAAATGCATTTACCGCACTCCTTGGCAAGTCCCTCAGAAAGAACAGACCGTGTTTGCTTCCAGAGATGAACATGTCCTCTCAACTCTATGTTTCTGAACTAAACCTCAGTGCCTTTGGTAGCAACTTTACTGTGCCTACTGTCAAGAGCAAATCATCTCCATGTGAGCAAGTGGTCATTGCAGCTGAGGTGTTCCTAACTCTGGGCATCATAAGCCTCCTCGAAAATATCTTAGTGATATGTGCAATAGTTAAGAACAAGAACTTGCATTCACCCATGTATTTTTTTGTTTGCAGTTTAGCAGTGGCTGACATGCTGGTTAGTGTGTCTAATGCTTGGGAGACCATAACGATATACTTAATAAACAATAGACACGTAATTATGGAAGATGCCTTTGTCCGTCATATAGACAATGTTTTTGATTCAATGATCTGCATATCTGTGGTGGCTTCCATGTGCAGTTTGCTGGCTATAGCAGTAGATAGGTATATCACTATCTTCTACGCCCTGCGTTATCACAACATCATGACGGTGAAAAGATCGGGGCTTATTATTGCATGTATCTGGTCCTTTTGCACGGGCTGTGGCATTATCTTCATACTTTATTATGAATCAACCTACGTGATCATTTGTCTCATCACTATGTTTTTTACTATGTTGTTCCTCATGGTCTCGTTGTACATCCATATGTTCCTCCTGGCTCGTACTCACGTGAAGAAAATAGCTGCTTTGCCTGGGTACAACTCTGTCCGTCAACGAACCAGCATGAAAGGAGCCATCACTCTGACTATGCTTCTTGGCATCTTCATTGTTTGCTGGGCTCCGTTCTTTCTTCATCTCATCCTGATGATTTCCTGCCCTCAAAACCTCTACTGTGTTTGCTTCATGTCTCACTTCAACATGTACCTCATTCTCATCATGTGCAACTCGGTGATCGACCCCTTGATATACGCCTTTCGTAGCCAGGAAATGAGGAAGACGTTCAAAGAGATAATTTGTTGCTATAGCCTGAGAATGGTCTGTGGGTTATCAGACAAGTATTAGAGAAAACCAAACTAAATCAAACCAAACCAAACCAAACCAGGGAAGATAATGGAAATGCAACTTCTTGCCACATCTTGTAATTCTGCTGAAATGCCTGTGGCCCATCTTTCTCCATGCAGCTGTCATGATTTCTGTGGCAACCGGAAACCGTTTGTTAATATGTGATTTTACCTTTCCTTTCCCTCCAGCCACCTCTCTCACACTGGTGGTAGGAGCTACTCAGTGCTTCTGTATTACGAGGAGAAAGAGTATTTTGGATCTCATTTTCCTTACTGAAGACTGGATTTTATAAGAGGATTATACAGGGAAAGCCTTATTTTTCTTTCTGCTAAATGCAATGAGTGTGACCTGTCATGCAAACGAGCCCATCAGCCTCTCGGTGTGTGTTTCTCTTAATACTCTTTGCCTCTGGATACAGCACGGCTTATTTCGATTCCCAGAATTAACAGATTTTTTGCGATTTCCTTCTGAAGACATAAAACCAGGGAAGTAGCTGCAGTTATTAGGGTTCACATACCTTGCTCAGCAGCGATGACCAATATATATGGACAGAGCAGCAGTCTCATGTTCCAGTCATGACTGTTACTGTCATAAAATACATATTATGGAAGAGGACAGTGTTACCACGAGATTTTCCAGGTTGCATACAGTACTTTGTCATATCTGACTGCATGTGCCCTTATCACTGTGGGGTAAGATGTGCCATAGGTGGATTTTGAGGCTGAGTATGATTACGGTTTGTCTGTTTTCTTTATTCATTAGGGCTAGGGAAGTAGGGGGTACATGGCCTGTAGATAGTCACGTAAGGTTTTGTGGAGGTGGAAAGACTGGGTGAGTGGCTGTCTTGATATAGACATTAGAAAAGCATTTCAGCCTTTTGTTACTGGAGGAAGCTGTGCTGTGATTGCAACTGTCAAGCTGGGAGAGACAAAACCAGTGTGATGATCAAAAAGCATATCAGGCAACAGAAAAACAGAGATTTCAAAACCTCAGGCATGTGTAGCTGTAACAGAGACTCCTGATTTTTGCTCCTCAGTTTTTGTCTTTGTTGAGAGGATTCTAAGAAGAAACCCTCATGCCTTTTGTGTGAGTAATTTGCACCTAGTCACGCTCTAGTAAACAGAGGGGGTTGGACCAGATGACCTTTGAAAGTCCCTTCCAACTGAAAGTGTCGTATGATTCTATGATTCTGTTCTGCAACAGCTCTGTAATGTGCAAAATACTGGATTTATCTCAGATGAAGCAAGTGCAACTGTAGCATTGATTTCTTGATGCTATACTGTCTATGGACAATAGATACCTTGCCCTGAGATAAAAGCTATAAAAATACTTCAAGCAGTGCACCCTGCTGACTAGATATCAGAAAATAGCTTAGAAAAATGAATTATTTCTTCTGAAAAGCTGAAAGAATAACCTTTGTTATATCTGATTTAGGGGTGCTCTAAATCTGTTGCTGTCAATGGGCCTTAGGTTAAACCTTCAAGGTAGAAGTTCTGATCATGTGTTAGGAAATTTTTTTTTCCATGAGGCTGGTCAAACGTGAGAAGAGATGTCCAGTGGTTGTACAATCACCATCCTTGGAGATATTCAGAACTTGACTAGACACAGCCCTGAACAATCATCTACTGTAAGTTGAGAGCTGACTAACTTTGAAGTTGACCTGCTTTGAATAGATTAGGAATAGATGACCTCCACAGTTTCTTTCAGCCCAAGGTATTCTGTGATTCTATGAAACAATTTGTGTATTATGATAAAATTTTCATTCCCCCCCTCCTTATTTAATCTGTAAGAAGAATTGTAAAAGCCACCACGTTCAGAAAGATAACGTACTTTGTGTCTTCATTTGCTTTGGAGGACTCTGGAAGGATAAGTAGGATGCATCTTTAGCACCAGAGTTACCTCTTTTGTCTGTTGCACCTTAAAATATACTCTGCCTCCAGCTCACACGTATCTGCCCCTGACACGAGTGGGAATGTTATTCTCAGTGGGGACACCTTATTATGCTGACTGTAAATAAAATGGTTATGTCAGCGCACTGGGTGCTGGAATCTTCCTTCATCTCTATCTGAAAACAGGATTTCAGAGGTATGTTTGTGATTGACAGTGAGAATCTTGCCTTGTTTCAGTCCACCTCTTAGCCCTATCCATAACTGGCACCTACGAGTGAGCTCTTGGTACTATGAATGTAAATAGCAAAAGGAGACGGTTCAATTGCATAGTGAAAGGCACCAGCTGATATTGTAAATAAATCATTAAATCTTCACTGGGTATTGCAAATAAGACAGTCTCATACCTAACTGTAAATCAACAAAGAGGAAGCCAAAACTGTAATAGCTTTGGGTATTTTCTTGAATTGTACATTACTTTTTTTTGTTGGAATTTTATTTGATGTATAAACACAGACGTATGAAGAAGCTATTAAACTGGATTGCTGGAAAACCCGCTGTTGCTGGTTGTTCATTGTAACGTGGCTGTTAACTTTATGGATTGCTCACAGAGGGAAATTTTCATGACAGGCTTTCGCTTCTCAACAGATGCCTGATGAAGAAACACATTCTGAAAGACAGTTATGGACTAATACAATGTATTTACATTCATACTTATGTTCCTCTGGGTGTCAGCATCACATCCTCGTTATAAGCTTTACAGGTGGGGAGCTAAAATAGCTTAAGGAGAAGGGAAAGTCTTTTCAAGAACAAGCTGTTCCTGGTGGAAGAAAAAAAAAAAAAGATGCTGTTTACACTGTAGGAGTATGTATAAAATACATGTCTCTGTGAAGCCATGACAAGTTTTAAGCTGTTTCTCCTGTTTAGCTGCAGAGTAAAAGCAACATTTACCATGCTTTCATTTCTAGCAGTGCTTGGGAAACACCAAACATTCTGATAGACTGGGACAACCATTGGGTAAGTAAGGCACTTGCTGTCAAAGGACAGTCGTGAACAAATCAGCTGCTAGGCTGCCGTTGCACCATGTCCCCACAGCTAATGATACTGCTCTCGTTTACACGGCTGGTCATTCACAGTTTGGTATCAGTCATTGGAAAGAAGCTCAAATCACACTATTTCTGTCCCAGAGCTCCAAAACCAACTATTGCCCACTGCTGCTTTGAGGTCTGAACTCTTCACAGCTTCTGACTGTGTGTCACTATTTTAAACTTTTTAATTAGAAATTATTCTGAACTCACTCCCGTTGCAGGTGAGGTCAACTTCTGTGACCTCCTGCATTTTAAGTAGATTAGTAGGGGCAGGGAGAATATTTAAAAAAACCCCAAAACGACATTTCTAGCTGCACCAGAACTTCATCTAGTGAAGCAGTAGACTGGGTTCTTTAGTCTATAATAGTGCAAAGGGTGACTGGTGGTAGACAAGTTGCTCTGTCTCCAGATTACACTGAAGTACTTCCTATGTTGCTTTAAGTTTTTCTTGCTTTAGTAGATTGAAGTAGAAGGTTGGCATTAAAAATGATGGCATTGCCTGGATAATCCCATACCCAGCATGCCTTAGGAGAGCCTTAGGAAAATCTGAATCTGTTCTCCAGGCCAAGGCTACAATAAGGTACCTGGAACTGGTTTTCCAAGAGCCTGAGTGTCTCCTGTGACACAAAACAGTCATAACTGAGCAGAGCAAAGAGGTTGTTTGTGATCCTGCTTCTCAACTGGCACAAGTCTGTCGCAAAGGGCTAATGAGTACTGTTGCCTCTGGGTCTGGGCTGGGACGGGTGGTTCCTTTCGGCTCTACAACCCACAGGCATGCAACTCATGTGCAACCAGTGTCCAACTCCCTTTTGGGAGCTGGTTGCACGTTCCCATTGCTTAGGCTTTTCCTCTTAGAAAAAAACATTTCCTGAGCGGTTCTCTGGAGACCTGAGTTGTGTTTTTCAGGAATCCTGTGCAAAGAGTGTGCAGAAACCACAGGAATTTCCTGCACACACAAACTTTAAGAAGGCAGAAAAGGTTCATAGATCCGTGGGAATGCAATGATCTCCCTCACACAGTCTGCTCTCCGAAATCTCAAAGGACTCTGTTTTGCCTCCAAAGCTTTGCTGGGGATTCTTCCACCTTTCTTGCAGTAAATCCTTCTTCTGTCACTGGTTAACCTCTTGCATGATAGACCAGCTCATGGTGACCGCTGCTGTGGTCAGGGATTGCAACAGATGGTCTCAGTCTTCAGCTGGGAGGGTAGGTGAATGAGATATGGGAACATGGATATGGAAATGGGGATCCCACATCAGGAGCGGAGAGTCACGCAGGCTGTGGTGGAGCTGCCCGCGTAAGCCTCTCTGTTAGGTTATCTCCATGTGACATGCTCTCCTTTTCTAATCTTATCATATATTGCAACCTGAGCTGTAATCTGTGCGCATTTTGGATGCAGCTTGTTTTTCACACAAGACAGAAAAGGAGAATCTGAGGTTTGTATGTGTGAGTCTATACTTACAAACATGCCCCCATGTGTATGAGCTCTTACACCCAAGTGTAGAGTACAATCACAAACCACATCAACAAACAAAATGTATGGAAAGCTGTCTAGTCTTTTCTCTCCTAACCTTTCTGCTCTTTGTCATCCAGTTATTTGTTACACTACTTTCCAATTTGCAGCTTGTTTCTCACGTATTTTCTCCACCTGTGAACAAACTGGCAACAGTCTAAAATCTGAAGGTGAAGAAAAAAACCTCAAGCGCTTCTTGCATCCTGAGCTTTTGCAAATTATTGTGAGTCAGTGTGACAGAACAAAGCGGTCCCCTAGCACCTGCTACACTGTCCAGTAAAATTTCAATTTTTATGGTCCCTAAGCACTATCCCTAGAACAGTTTCTTCTTGAGCTGCTTGGCTAAAAACCGCCAAGAACGCGTGACTGGCTGTACTGAGCACTGGGGCTGAAGGGTTTCCACCAAAATAAAGAGCAGCTGTTTAGGGGAATTACACAATTCTGGATACATTCATGGTAATCATCTGGAATACCCTTACAGCTCCCAACAAACTGTGGTTGAGGGACTTCTTGGACAAGAGGTTATACTTGTGGTTTTGTGACTGATAGCTCTCAACGAATGTTCCTTATAGGGCTTTGGAAATACATCAGCATGTTATGCAAAAATACGGCGCTTAGGAGTGCTTCTGGGTTTCCCGGTCCAAGTACATGTCTTGGCCCTGTCCCAGCTCTGTAGCAGAACTCATCTGATGGGCACAGCTTCCATCTCCCTACCTCTGATGAGAAGGAATTCTGGCCACAGAGGCTGGAAAGGCCCTGCTGTATGTCCCAGCCATGCTTTGGGTGGTTGTAGATCAGGGATCCCGAGGTCATATACAGATTTCTCCTGAAACTCCGTAATTTCTTTGAGAAGGGTGGTAAGAATGCCATGGGCGCAGGTCCCTCCAGATGGTGAGCCATTTCTCCCTTCCTTTCAATTAGATGGATTTTACACCTGATTAAAGCAAGATGAGAATTGGAACTCTAAGCTTTGTATGCTGGCTCCAGAATATTTTCAAAGGCACTGAAGGAACAGTTTTGATGCCCTCTTGCCTGTGTCCTAATTAACACCAACAAATCAAAACAAAAACCCACAAAGAAAATGGGATTAATTTTCTCTCCTTTGCCAGTTTTTAGGAGGACACAGTTACTTTCAGCAAGCAGTAAGTGGTGCCTGTAAATTAGGTTTTTCATTGGCTTTTGTATCTTGCACAGAAACTTCACCTACCCTGAAAAAATAACCCCAGGAATTCCTCTTGACTTTATATTGCACCTTTTATTTGTCATAGCTTTTCTCTGAACCGCTTTCTGGAAAGTTTTGCATAGGCTTTGAGTCAGGATCTAAATCCCTGAATTTCTATATCCCAGGATTTCATAGTGCTGCAATACCCTTACATAGACCTTACTATTATTTCTGCTTTACAAGTTCCCTGTGCTTCTTAAAGCCAGGGGAATCTGTCCAGGATATTCTTCCTTTCAAAGCGTAGCAGGAAATTCTCCCATCTTTAACTTTGTTTGATATCTATAGCAACAAAGTTATTGGCAGAGCCACCACTGACCTCAGCTCAGAGATACTTCACTGAAACCAAAACTAGCTCTTTCCCAAAAGTTTTTTTCCCAGAGGACATAAAGAGCCCTTTATGGAGAGGAGATTCCTGCTCTCTTCTCAAACAATAATAGATAAGTGGTGGAGCTTGGGGAAACAAGCATTTTAAATCTGTCTTAAGTTCACACTTCACTCTTACAGAGGATGAAGTTGAATTACCTTTTCCTGCTGTGAGGACCGGGCTGTATTAAAAAATGTTCTGGTAGACAAACTTGTGCCAAATTCCGTTTTAGAGACAGGGAGTCAGTGAGTGCTGGAAACTTGACTGAAAGTTTGGGCGCAAGACCCTCACCAGGTATGACTGAATCCCATTCCACTGAAGTGTCTTCTAGTCAACTTTTCCCCACAAAGATATACGGTAGGAATTCAGGATGTGGTAGTTCTCTAGCTCCTTCCTCCTTAGAAAGGAAATTAACACTATTTTAAACATTAGTGGAAAACCAGTGTGTCAACAAATACATTCGTTTCTGCTGTTGCTCAGACTGAGAACCTGCCAGCTGTCCCCAGCGAGCCCCCAGGATCCAGCGCTCTGACTGGGAGTCTCTGAAAAGTCAGCTCATAGGGGACCTGCGTAACTCGCTTGGAAAGGGTAGGACAAACCTTTGACTTCTTCTAGGCTTAAGCTCCCTGCTTGGTAATCATGGTTTGTAAAGCAGGTGCTTAAAAAACCTTCTTTCAAATGGCAGAGGAAAGAGATGAATCACTTGAATTTCAAGTGCGGTTCCAATGACAGTTCATGTCCCTGCATAAAGTGCATAATAAATGAAGAGGTAGGAGGCAAGTCCTTGAATGAAGTCCAGGTCTTCCAGCTCACAGTGAAGCTGCTAAATATTCAGATTTTCACTCTGAAAAGGGACATTGGTGCAGCCTCCTCTGAATCTGGAGGTGGATTTCTGAAGGAAAACTTCGTGAATTTAAAAAAAGAGTATTGGATGTTAGATACACCTGGGAAAGTCTGACAGTTCCTCTGGTGAAACAAGTGGAGAAACATCTTCCTGGTTAATTTTGACTGGACTTATTTGTAAAGTGGTATCTGTGGTCTGTAGCCCTGGGTGTCTCTGCCACCCAAAGCAACGGTGCTCATCTCCTGCAAAACTGGAAGGTGCAAGGACTTCAGGTACAACAAGTGACAGGTGGATGCAGGCTCTCAACTCACCCAGCTCCTTGATTTTGTTGGCCACATGCCTGGTGCTCCAGTCACGTACAATTAATGACTGAACGTGGCCATGGCATTTTAAGCAATACACTGGAACTGTATTTAGAGTGGGGGATATTGGAAATGTGTCCAGCTTAATTAGAAGGGAACGGAAAAGAGGAAAGCCACCCCAGAGCTACCTCACGGGAGACAGCCCTGGCACACAGACAAGCGAAGGATCAAAGACCTATTGCTCAATGAGTAAATAGATGACAAGCACAGCAGTAGCTCTGGTGGACTTTTAGAGGGGAAGGCAGGCGATGCAAGGAACACCGCGTGTGTTTCAGATGACCTTTCACTGAAAATACCAGTTAGAAGCTTGTACTGAATTTATAAAGAGGGTAATAAATAACTGGGCTGAATAACGAAAGGGAAGAACCAGAGCAAAGATCCAGGGAGGCTGGGCACCTGGAACTACACACGCTCTAAAACTTTGCTGAAGTAATAGAGGCCAGTGAAGTGCCAGCATTGTTAGTGCTCTGAAAAAAAAGCATCTAATGACAAGAATATGGCTAACAATAATAATAATGAAGGAAACTTGTGGTAAATTAAGAGTTCATAGACGAGAGGCCCCATGGAGGCTGCTCCCAGACCTCGTCTTAGGTCACCACTGCCTGCAGAAGGTCCCCTTCTCCCACACTCCAGCCGTGGGAGGGGGGTGTCCGTGGGGCCCTGACCGTCATGCGCTTTGGAGGAGCTACAGTAAGCCTTCTCCACAGAGAAACAGGGAGGAATTTAACCATCTCCAACTGATTTTTGTTTTGTTTTCTTCTGTTCTGCAGTTTACCTTTTTATGATTTTTCAACTTTTTCAGCTTGACTCGGTAAAATAACTTCAGAACAGAACAAATTAAAGAGATACTTAGAATTCAGCAGCACCCTCCTTCTGAGAGTTCCAAAGTATTTTGCAGACACTAATGAAGGAAATCTCAAGCCATTGCTGCAAGATTGCTTGCAGAAGAATAGCATCACCCTGAGGGTGAAGGTAGAGAGCTAAAGATGAGTTACTTTTGAAAGCAGAGGTCTAAAATACTGATTTCATCCCGTTGTGGTTAAGTCGCAGGTCTCTGAAGTTGCCACACAATCCGAAGAACTGAGCTTCACGACACCAAAAGGACATCAGGGTGGTAGGATAGTCCCAAGCTCAGCTTCCTCCTGTACCAGATCTGAGGAAAAGGGTTATGCTCTGTGCTGTGGTACCAGCCACGTCTGTGGAGTCCCTGCTGGGCTGCAAGGGCAGGCAGGGCATTTCCTGCTCACAAAAAAGTGGATTTCCAGCCCTGACTCTTCCTCCTCTCCGCTGGAGCCCAGACACAGTGAGAGCACAGGAGAAAGCATTCACCTATCAGTGCAGTGTTTGCTGATGAGGTTGCTCTCTCAGGGTATAAAGACAATTGGGTGTATTCTTTTTTTTTTTTTCTGGGCTGTGGCTGGTGTCCTGTGAGTGGCATCTTTGTACAGGTCCAGGATCTCTTTGCAACATGAAAAACTCTGAAACAGCAGCTATGATCACTGCAATGAATGGACGCCCTCCTAAAGCATCCTTACTCGTCTGAAATGCTTGTGCTGCTTAGGACTGTCCTCTGATAACAAACCAAATACAACCCATTTTCTTTATTAATTAACTGAAACAGCCACAGACAACAGGATTTCAAGGCTTAAGAGTGTCATATTCATCGCTGCTGACCTGGATGTTAGCAACAGACTTAGCTGATAGGTAAGGTAAGGTTTTATTAGGCTGCCATTGCTTTTCTAATAAGCCAGACCACAGGGGAAGCGCACTGTAAAACTTGTGTTTGATGGGTTTCTGCATTTTCCTGCAGATGTTTTAAGTTAACTGTACTTTCAATATAGTATTTGATTTCATTTAAAATACTTTTTGGACAGGGAAACTTTGTAAGGCAGAGGTGGGATATCACCAGTACAAAGATACAGCAAAGTACCTCTAGGTTGAAGTGACCAATGCAATCCAACTTGACAAACTATTGATTCTCAAACTTAATAGATTTGCCACTGGAATTCTTACCAGGTACCCTGATATGAGTGTTTCCATCCACCTCCTTTCAGTTTTGGCCTGTACTGCTGTGGGGCTCGGTAGTTCCAGAGAGAACCACGCTCAGGCTGTGGCTCAAGGACTTAGAATGGACACCAGGAATCTAAAAACTTTATTCAGATGCCTTGGCAAAACCACAGACAAGGTAAGGACAGAAGCCTGTGTCAAATTCTCCCTCTTGTTTTTGGAGGGAGTTAGAAAATTCTCTTTTAAAAAAAGAAGTCATAACACGAAACACGATGTCTTACTCTTGAAATGTGCAAATACATGGAAATTAGATGGAGATTTGTTAACGGCCCCACAGTTTCAAGCTGGTATTTTGCTACAACTGGAGGTATCTATAAAGCCAATGGAAGCAATTTTTATCGCTTTTCTTGTATAGGGTTGGAATCGCTTAAAAATCTTTTCTACTTCTCTACTAAGGCACATTTAACTCCCAGTTTATTGGGGGGCATTGGGGCTGTTGCTGGTGCACTGTCAGTGACCCTCTGCCGCTGTTTTTATTGCTTGTGCTGCAGATGAGGCAGTTTTTTATTGCACTTTCAACGGTTTTATTTCCAGTTTTACTCTTTCACCGATCTATTGCTCCAGCCTAGTAGCATTACAGGTCCTCTGAGAACTTCCTCCTTAAGTAGCCATGGACTTCCATAGCAGCTAGTGACAAGCACCGCTTGTGCCTCCTGCAGCAACACACTCCTCTGCACTGCAGAAACAGACTGAATTTAAAATTAATTTGTCCTGTGGGGGGAAAAAAATCAGTGATGGATGAAAACAAGTAAAGCTTTTAAAAATACCTTGGTTTTACTAAAGCTGCTGTCTTTGATTACTCACCCCATATGTAGCCATCTGGTCTAAAATCCTCTTAGTCTATCTGCAGTCAGATGGTTTGGGGGCACCTTTTTCAGTTTGCAGGTTTTCCTTTGAAAAGGTCTGGAGTTGACTGGCGCCTGCTGTTCATTAGCTTCATGGCAGCATTCTTGATTTAGTCTCCAGTTCAAACAAGTGCACAAGAACAGGCTGCTCTTTACAAGTGCAAACTGTCTGAAATCTGCAGGACTGCGCGCTTGGTGCTTCTGGGGTAGGTGGACGGTGCTGGAGGTCCAAAACTAGAGCCAACATCCCTTCAGAGCAAAGGCACAAGGACTGACGTGAGGCTCCCAGGTATTCTAGCTGAAATATGGTGATGTTTGGGCTAAGCACTGTGGGTGCCTGTTCCCACAGCCTTGGCACAAGCTTCTGTAGAACTTCCTCAGAGATCTCTGCACTGCAATCCAATGCAAGGAGTAGATGTACCCTGAGTAAATTACTTAGATGGATCATTGTCTCCATGTTCTGAACTTGACAGATTCAAGTGTCTAATGATATTACACGCATGTACTTTATTTTTGCAAAGTGTCGTTAAGCTCTTAAGTGTCATTCAGCCCCTTCTTCATACGGTGTGCATGTTCCATTTTGCAGCTAGAATGAAGCAGAAAAGACAAGTAAAGGTACTGTGTAGATACTATCAATGGAGTAAATTTTTCACCAGACTTGGAAATGTGGCTTTTCATGTCTGGTGCCACTACTGTATTAACACAATAAATTGAGAGGCTGTGAAAAGAGTCGTGGTAAGTACTTGTGGAAGCTGAGTTGTTAATGAGAAATTAATGTGTCAATCATCTTGATGCAGAAATCACAGGATTTTTATGGTCTTTATTATGAAAGTCGGACTGGCAGATTGTGTTAATCTGCTCTGGTCTTAACATTTTGAGTTAAGGGAAAGGTATGTCCATCTCTTTCCCATGTTCAGGTCTCTTTCCCAAGGAAGCTAATGAACAGTGATAACGCTGTTCTTCTTAAGGGGTAAATTAATATGGTCCAAAAGAAGTTTACTTACAGTTACAATTGTGGAGCTTCATTCCAGAACCTTTCACGAGACCGGGTTAAGACCAGAACATCAAAACTATACAAAACTGAACACAAGCATTAAATCAGAAATCACAGTACAAGTGAACAGCCTGAACGGTGAAGTAGCTTTGTACAAAATTCTGCTCTGACTGAGAAACATTGATGGAATAATTAATTGATTTAAAAAAACAGAAAGAAGAATTTAAGGTCATGAAATAATTTGTGTTAAAATTAATTCGGCCTGATCTAGCAGTGACATGCTGCATATAATTGATCACTTATTTTCCTGGAATTGCTTAACTTCATTTGAATCAATCATGATTAACCTTATTTAGTTTTGCCTTGAATATGGTTACTGCATCTGTAATCATCCAGAGCTTTTGATATTTGTGTATTTTTGCTGCCTCCAAAATATTTAATATAAGTAGCAATGCATTAAAAATTCAGAGGAGGTGAGGAAATAATAAAAATCACCTTAAATTCATGCCTGTCGATGTTCATTTTTAAATCCCCACAAGTAAAAGGATGAGCTGTCATTTTAGACATCCATTCAACCATCAGGGTGATAAACTGTGCAAAAAACCCCTTGTATAAGATAAATGATGGAATAATTCCTGATTTGGATGGGAGAGTTAATTAACTCTCTTCTTCTTTCCCCCCAAGGCAATCCATCTACTTCCTAATACAATGTTGGTTTTACCTTTTTGGAAACAATTCCAGCGTTTTAGACTCTCTGCTATTTAAATGCTCAGAGAATAATTATGAGGTTGGTAAATCCTGAAATGTTACTTTCCAAAGCAAGAAGGTAACACCATAGACAAACCCATAAACCTTAGAGGAGAAAAGAGCTGCTAAGCAAGTCTGTGTAAAAAATATCATTGTTTTAATTAAACTTCAAGCCTGCCTTGTAAGCTGTATCACAAGAGGCTGGCAGAGGCAGCGGCAAAGTTTGCATTTTTTTCCTCCAGTCATGAAAGTTTTATAATGACTAATTGATACGAATTAAAACCTTAAGTCCCAATTCTTCCTATCCCTGCATTGGCTCATACGTGGTGATGGTTCTTGTATGAATTATTCTCTGTTTATATTAAATAAAGCAGGAGGGTAGGGATTGCCGCTACATTTACTAAAATATCTTTTTTACACTCCTAATCCCCATCCTGGTTTCCAGGGCAATTAGCCTGGTGGCACTGGGTGGATAAAGGGAAGCTTTTGGGATGGGATGAAGTGTTCGGCTCTGTGCTCACAAGCTAGGTGCTTGGTCAAAACTAGGCAAAATGGCTTCCTACAGTGCCTCATGCCAAGAAAGAGGGCAGTGCTTCTCATTTCCCTTCTCCCCCACAGCAGGGGAATGCATGAGTATGAGATGACTGGAGCAAGAGAGAAAACTCAATCACAGGTTTTTACTTTGTCTTCTGGCAACTCCCTGATGGGAGGTTGTAGTGAGATGGGGGTTGGCCTCTTCTCCCAAGGAACAAGGGACAGGATGAGAGGAAGTGGCCTCAAGTTGTGCCAGGGGAGGTTTAGGTTGGATATTCAGAAAAATGTGTTTGCAGGAAGGGTGGTAAAGCCCTGGCCCAGGCTGCCCAGGGCAGTGGTGGCGTCCCCATCCCTGGAGGGACCTTATGTTGAGGTGGTGCTGAGGGACAGGGGTTAGTGGTGACCTGGGTTAATGGTTGAACTTGATGATCTTAAAGGTCTCTTCCAGCAAAAATGATTCTGTGATTCTGTGGTTTGTGCGGGTGCCTTCATTCCCCATATGGCGGGGCTGCAACGTTGAGTCTAGGCTGCAAAGGAGGAGAAAAAATCCTGCTTCATACACGATTGGCCCACGAGTTATTGAACTGAAATAAGTAGAATAATATACAACATGAAGTATCCCTCAGCATGGTTCAAATAGTCTGCCTTTTCAGTTCTCCATTCATTTAAAAAGCCTATTGCACTCCCAGGAAAGCTGTTGTTGGCTTGAGTATTTTCAGGTACTGTACGTCTAATGGCATTCTACAGCCGAGACTGTCTTTGGGAAAGTCCTGCCCTGCATTTACTGCATTTCCGCTCACTTTTAGTTGGAGAAAAAAGGCTGAGGCATAAAGGTTAATCTCATTCATTCTGTTCTGAGTCCATTAGGAGGAAAAAAAAGACCAAATCATAGTATTTTACACTATAGTAAGAATGTACAAGAAACAGTCATACAGAGGAAAAATTTCTCCGGAGTCTTTGGTAATGATTGGCTTTTATTTTTTCGCTTCATCATAGGTTATATAAAGGTGTATGTAAAATGGAGATTGGCCTAATACCATCCCTATAACTGATTGGGTCTCATGTAGCAGCTTCCTCCTTCATGAGTTGAAACTAGATTGCTGTAACTCATTCTATGCTGTGATAAGCACTTCCATAAATCAAGAGCTTTATTTACTTCAGAACATCTGAACGACAGCTGCTGAAAGGAAAAACACCGTGGATTTCTTCTTCTTACAGACTTGAACTCTGAGTGCTGTTTTCCATACCCCATTGGATTCATCCGAAATGCCAGAGAGAGTCTCCCGTCTGCCATGCTGTGTCATTTTCTTATGTAATTACCAGGAATAAAACATTTCCAGTAACTGTCTTACACCCTGACAGCGATGTAGGTGAAACTTTTGAAGACACAAGGGTTTCTCTGTGTACGTCGAAGACATCTCCTCTGTAGGAGTGCAAATGGGGAAGTTCTGTTTATCTGCAGATCCCTTTAAAAGGATGTGACCGCGGAAGGAGTACAATGTTGTGTTGTCTTTATCTTAGAAAAATCAGTCATGGCAAGACCTATGAAGCCAGTTAGGATTTAATTTTTAAATTACTCCAAAGGGTTTTAGATCTAAAGGAATGGATTTCAAATATTTTTATGGATTCTGTCTTATCATTTTACTGTCTCTTTTTACATTAGTTGAGAGATGGTTTTACTTGGTTTTTCACTGCTTTCTTGCTACAAAGGAGGGTGAGGTGGATTATACAATAAAGATCAATCTTTCTTTAAAGAACGATTACAGTGTCAAAACATGAAACCCATCTGTTTCTTTTGAATAATTCTGCTTCAGTGAGTAGCTAATACCTGTTAAATAACTCCCAAGAGGAAGTAATATATATGTATAATTTCCTACAAATGGCAACTTCAAAAAGGAACGCTGCTCCAGTGGAATGTGGTAAGGCTTTAGATAGCTGTGGCAATACCTGCTAGGTGAGTTTCGTGGTGTGGACATCTGCCAGTGTATCCTAACCTAAATCTGCAAAAATACACTTTGTTCCAGCGCTGATCCTGCTAGATTGCCTGAATTGTATTAACGCCCAGTCTCGTAAGGGTCACGGGAAAAAAACTACAGCATTTCATTTTCTTCTGTATGAGCTTTTGAGTGTCTTTGCTCAGAAACTTCAGCTTCTTTCACTTGACAAACGAAGAAGTATAAGCCCTTGACTGTTCCCAATGTCCCAGCTGGAAGTGAGATACAGCAGTGGGAGGCAAAACAGAAATACAGACCCTGCTTCTCCACTTCCTCTGCGTGAGGTTTTGTGCGAGTTCACTTCAGCTGAGTGTTGTTTCTGTAAGGCAGAGGCAAAAGTTAGAATGAAGGAGGTGAGCAAGCATTTTCCATATAAGGAAAAAGGATATTTGCTCTCTCCTGTGTAATGCGTTTTTGAGGAAGCATTCATTTGTAACAATGGATTTATCTGTAAAAGAACAAGCACAAAAATATAAACCTCCAGAAGTTCTACATACAAAGCCAATCTTACTTCTTCCTCTTACTGGGTCTATTTTAAGATACCTTACTGCTGTATTTGGTAACTAGTACAATTGTACACTCTCGACAGTGTTGGCTGATGTTTTCGTTACCACCGAGCAGTTAATGCTCACACACAGTCAAAGCCTTTCCTGCTCCTCACCCCACCCCACCAGCGAGAGGGCTGGGGGTGCACAAGAAGCTGGGAGGGGACACAGCTGGGACAGCTGACCCCAACTGACCAAAGGGATATCCCAGACCATATGATGTCATGGTCAGTGATAAAAAGCTCAATGAAAGGAAGAGGAAGGGGGAACATTTGGAGTGATGGCTTTTGTCTTCCCCAGTCACCGTTATGCATGATGTCACCCAGCTTTCCCGGTAATGGCTGAACACCTGCCTGACCATGGGAAGTGGTGAGTGAATCCCTTGTTGTGCTCTGCTTGCATGTCCGACTTTTCCTTTACCTATTAAACTGTTTTTATCTCAAACCATGAGTTTTCACAATTTTGCCCTTCCATTCTCTCTCTCATCCCACTGCGCAGGTGTGAGTGAGCGTCTGAGGGGTGGGCTTGGCTACCTACTGGAGTTAATCCATAACAACTGACTACTTAGAATAGAACAGGACTGACTCGTAAGTGGCAGAGGAGGAAGAGCATTTTGTAGAAGCAACAGCCTTGTCCTTTTGCTTAGAAACCTGTGGTGCAGCAGCTACTGGTGTCACTACAGTCCTCTGAAGACCTTACTGCAAAACAAAACTCTGTGAAAGAATAATTTCCCACAGCAAATTATGCTGCTGAAGGTCTAAATGTTGCAGGGAACTGAGGGCACATCTCTGCAAAATCGTGCCGAATTATCTGGCTCTGTGTGGCATTCTGTGTCAAAAAAGTGTATCTGCTCTCCTCAACGCCTTTGTTGTGCAGCTGGAGGCAAGGGATTGTACGGGCACAGAAATAAGTGGATACAAAGCTGAATATAACTTCACTGCAACAAGACTAAAACAGTGACAGCAGCACTTCACAGCTCTCGGTGTTATTTTGAAGGTATGACACTGGAGTTCATTCCGACTTTGCATTCCTGCTTGTTTTGTTGGCAAGGTGAAAGAAAAGGAGGAAACTTCCCTCAAGCAGTTTTGATCTGCTTGAGCAATCCAAGTGACAGAGAGCTCTGCGATGAAAAGTAAGGTTGTTAAAGAAGATTCAAGAAGTTCAGGGAGAAGCAGAGAAGTTAGTGAGTTGACTGGGATGACAGCTTTCATGGCAGGATAGAGGGGACATCATAAATGAACTAGCTCCCTTTTCTGTTTCTCTTCTTTTTCTTTGTCCTGTTATGACAAGGTCGATGATGATTATACACTTATAAAATCAGAACGCTCCATATTTTAAAAACTAAGTTCTCTCTTTGTTAAGAAATCTGTCAAGTATAGCTGCTGGTAGCATCCCAGCACATGCCAACAGACTGACTTATTTTTCCACTTTCTTCTCTTGTGCAACGTGTGCTGTCCTTGCCAAGTTCCTTATCACATCTTTTTACAGTGGTTATCATTGCTGAAGTGGTTTTGTGAAAGTTATTGACAATTCAGAGGTAGTAGAGGGATTTAAAGGTTATTAGCTCATCAGTGAAAAAAGTTTTACTCTCTCCTGGCTGCTCTAACTGCTACAGTGACTTCGATCGTAATGCTCTTTCAGTATGCAGTTTCCTGGATTACTCTTGTTTGAGTCATTGCTGGATTTATGAAGGGCAGGTCCTGTTTGACCAACCTGGTCTCCTTCTATGACAAAGTGACCCTTTTAGTGGACGAGGGAACAGCTGTGGATGTTGTTTACCTGGACTTTGGTAAGGCCTTTGACACCGTTTCCCATAACATTCTTCTGCAGAAACTGGCTGCCTACAGCCTGAACGGGTGCACATTTCACTGGATCAAAAACTGGCTGGATGGCTGCGCCCAGAGAGCGGTGGGGAATGGAGCTAAATCCAGCTGGCGACCAGTCACCAGTGGTGTTCCTCAGGACTCAGTACTGGGGCTTGTTCTCTTCAACATCTTTATCAATGACCTGGATGAGGGGATCGAGTGCACCCTCAGTAAATTCACAGATGACCCTAAGTTGGGAGGAAGTGTTGATCTGCCTGAAGGTCAGGAGGCTCTACAGAGGGGTCTGGACAGGCTGGATCGATGGGCTGAGGCCAATGGTATGAAATTCAACAAGACCAAGTGCCGGGTCCTGCACTTGGGCCACAACAACCCCCTGTAACGTTACAGGATTGGGGAGGAGTGACTGGAAAGCTGCCCAGCAGAAAAGGACCTGGGAGTGCTGGCTGACAGCCAATTGAGTATGAGCCAACAGTGTGCCCAGGTGGCCAAGAAGGTCAACAGCATCCTGGCTTGTATCAGCACTAGTGTGGCCAGCAGGAGCAGGGAAGTGATTGTTCCCCTGTACTCAGCGCTGGTGAGGCCACACCTTGAGTGCTGAGTCCAGGTTTGGTCCCCTCACTTCAAGAAGGACGCTGAGGTGCTGGAGCAGGTTCAGAGAAGGGCAACGAAACTAGTGAAGGATTTAGAGAACTTATCTTACGAGGAGCGGCTGAGGGAACTGGGAATGTTTAGTCTGGAGAAGAGGAGGCTCAGGGGAGACCTTATTTCTCTCTACAACTACCTGAAAGGAGGTTGTAGGGAGGTGGGGGTCGGTCTCTTCTCCCATGTTACGAATGACAGGACGAGAGGGAATGGCCTTAAGTTGTGTCAGGGGAAATTTAGATTGGATATCAGGAAAAATTTCTTTACACAGAGGGGCAATAAGCATTGGAACAGGCTGCCCAGAGAGGCGGTGAAGTCCACATCCCTGGAAGCGTTCAAAAGACGTGTGGATGTTGTGCTGAGGGACATGGTTTAGGGACCCTGGGAGTGCAGGATGAAGGGTTGGAGTCGATGATCTTAAAGGTCTCTTCCAACCAGATGATTCTGTGATTCTGTGATTGCAGGGTAATAGCTCCTATCCCGTTGTTACCAACCTTTCTTTGTCAACTTCAAGTTCCTTTTGTGGCTCATGGTTTCTTCTACATGAAGCAAATAGAAGCTTCTTCTGGCTCCTCCTGGTCTGCTTTGACTTAGTGAGCCGAGTATCATGAGTTTATCCAGAGTTGCTGTCAAGCTACTGCCAGTGCTGCCCTGACTCTGGAGCCAATCTGCGTTTGAATTGCTGTGCTTATTCTGCACTTGTGAATGCCACAGTTTCAGACATTTTCTTGAAAATGAAGCCAATCATCCTCCCTCCCTCTCTAGCAGACCTGCTAAACCACCTTGCCTCTTACCAAACAAACAGCCCTGTCATTGCATTGGACAGGGAAGGAAGCAGGGATCCTAAATCTGCCAGTGAAGCAAAATCATGGAGTCCTCGGCATTCATGGATAGAGACTTCTGAGGTCACCATTTGTGGCAGAATCCAGCAGTAGGTAATACCAACATGTATTAAATTGTTGGGAGGAAGTGAAAATGAGTGAAGGAGTGAGCCTGTGTTTCCGCTGCAGGTGAGAGAGCGTTGTTTGTGTTCCCCTTTCCACCAGTCTCAGAAAAGGCAGTCTCAGGATTCTTTTTCTGATTATCCTTGGCAGCTTTAAATAAGTGCAAAACTGCTTCAAGCAGTTTAAAAAAGCACAGAATTAATGATGGACTTTTATTTGAATCTTAAAAGCTGTAAGTTCTGGAGGGAAATATGGTGGATACATAAACCATGCAGGGCTTGGAATGATCTAGTCATGCACTGGTAGATGACAAGTTGGGGAAGAAAGCCTGCCTGGGAAGGGTTTTCTTTTCTCAGACAGCACAATTCTATCTCAACTTGTTTTTTTCTTCCCTATTGTTGTGGATGGGAGAGTGCTATGATCTCTTCTGTGGAATTCTGGTTTTATGTGCTGAGGTACTACCTAAAGCCAGCTGTCAATTGGAGTACAGTTAAGCAGAATAATTGGAAATGCATCTATGGTCCATGTCGTTCCACAGGTGAGTGCACCTGGACAGCTACTGCCTAGAGAGCTACTGGTGAAGTGAGTTCCTTATGATCTGGGCGATGCTACAAGATTATCCTGTGTAAGTCACTTGTCTAGCAGATTCAATCCAGCAAGTAGAAAGATCACAAAGAATTAAGATCCTGTGCGTTACTGTTACTAGAGGCTTTACTCTGAGCTTGACTTGTGTGTATGCAAGTAAGAGTGGACTTACATGGAAACGCTCTTGCTGTATTAGGTTGATCCACTGCACCGACAAGCCTGCCAACAGGGAAAGGAGCCATCTCTCTCAGCAGGAAATGGTTCCCTGTCTCCCATTGCACAGATATTTGGGAAGGTCAGGAAGCTTGGTTGTCCCCTTGTGGCACTAGCTGGGAGAAGATCCCACTGGTAACATGCAGTTAAGAGGCAGAGAAATAGGTACTGGTTGGTATTTAGTGTCTGTTTGTGTTGGGATTGGAACATACATCTCGCCAGATCTTTAAACGTAGTTTCCCAGCGGCTCCAGAATGACTTCAAGCATCAAAGCTGGAGTGACTGCTGGGTGGAAGCATAGCCCTGCACAGTGAAATCCCTTTCAGATCGTTAGGAGTGGGAGCAAATGTGACTACACAGACCTGAAAGAACAACACATGATATATGCTGTTGTGCCTAGACAAAACAGATCTTCTGAAGAGAAAGCTGGCCATCAGCCGGCAGCAGGGTACCATGCCAAATGCTCTGCCAGGGTGAAATACGTGACCTCCCCCAGTGCCTGCTGACTCTTTTTCCTTTGCTGTTCTCTCTCGAGCTCACTGCATGTATTTATTCTATTGCCTACAAACACGCTCTGCCTGCAAATCCTCAATTACTCACTGTAATTATAACAATAATAAAAGAAGCTGAAATACGTTTCCCTGAAATAGAGGTAGCTATCTCTGGCTGGGCAAGGCACTGAATAGAAACTATTCACTCTGGTTTTCTGTAGTTTTAGGCTTCTTTTTTTTTTTTTTTTTTTAATGGCAGCACTATTAGGTTGGCTTTTTCTACTCTCTTTCAAAATCTTCAGTTACGCAACTACTAGAGATGGAAAGGACTGTTGTTACCAACCTTTGACCCTGAGATAGCTGCCTTCACATTATCAAAATGTCCTCAAGTAACATTTACAGCTTTCTAGTTCCTGAAGGAAGTTCAGGTTTTGGACCGGTTCTGTTTGAGGCACTTTAGTTTTACCTTAAGCTTTCAAAAATAAAATCAATAGATGGTTTTTGCAAGAAAAGTAATTTCTTTGCAAAATGCTATTTCAATTAGCTGGGAAAAGGAAATTTTATACATAAGACAATTAATCTGTGAAGTGTTTTTTGAGCCATTTTATTTTTTATTAACACTATTTGTCAAAAAAGGAGTTTCAGTGGCTGGGAAAGCAATGAAAAATATTATGAATATAGCTGCCATGGTGATAACGATAGTGTAAGTGCTTACGTTCAGTCTGACATTGCAGCCTGTTCTAGGTGAACCTTCTTCAGCAGTGGGGTTGGACTAGATAGCTCCAGAGGTCTCTTCCAACCCCCACCGTTCTGTGATTCTGTGTGACATGACTAGGTAGAGAAATAGTTTTTTAGCTCAATCAACATAGCAAAAGGGAAATGAATAACTTTGATTTAAGTAGATTTAATAAAACTTTCTGTGAAAGATAAAGAGAACTGCTTCCCTAGGTGATATCTCCTGCCAGTGTTAATAAACCAGAATAGGATGTGTCTTTTAGAAGGGAATACATTACCCGCTTTAATGGAGATTCCATTACTGTTCCTTGGTTAATTACTGTAATAGCTTAATTTTTCCTCTGTAAGAGACACAAGTTTTTTGATCAGCAGAGCTTTCAGAGGTCAGGCAAAATAATGACTTGTCTGCAAAATATTCTAGGGATTTCTTGCAGTAATCATTTCACTGGATTTAAATCAGCAAGTGCTGTCAGGGCAGAATGCATAAAATTATACTGTGCTTACTTTGAACTGCAAAATAGTTGCTTTTTCCATCCAGAGAAACCAACGCTTTTAAAACCAATGGCTGCAGTAACTGATTGTGAAACTGTTCTGTCTGTAAAAGACATGAACAGAAATAACAAGCCTCTTATATTCTGACAAATAAAAAACCTATGCCAAAATGAGGTAGAAAATATAAGACACAGCTTTATACTTCCATTTTGAGAAGTTTTAGACCTTTCTTTGGTCTGGACTAATATGAAAGGAGTCTTCATTAGTTTAATATTTCATTGTATTCACAGAGTCCCTGTAAATAAAAGCTGTGGCTATGATTGCTGGTAAGAAGAATCCGACTCTACAATTCAACATTCATTTTTCCCCCAGCATTTGAACCAGTAGTTCTTTAGACTTTTTAGAGGTTTCTCTTCACCATCAAGGTTTTGAACCTCACCCGTGCTGTAAATGGCAACACTAATTCTGTGGTTGTTTTTTTTTCCTGCTCCATTGTATACTAAGGACAAGGATGTGAAGTTCTTATCTCCCTAGATACCACTACTCCTACACATCCATTTGTTAGTGGGAAATAGTCATTGTCCTCCGTGCTTTGATCACATTGACCTCATTATTTGGGCTGTTTCTGTCTGTCCTTCCCTAAAATGCATTTTTTTCTTACCAGTCATCTTCTATGTCTGAGGCTTTTGTACTGCTTTGTTGAGTGGCCAACTTTGCTTCTGAAGTGGCAAAATAGCATAATAATGATGTAACATTATGTATGTATGTATGTATGACAAGAGATGCATGTTGGTGATCTAAATGCTAACGGTCATCAAACACATCTAAACCTCCTGATCACAAATTTAGGTGGCTATTGTTAATATTCCTATTTTTTCCACACATACAAACAGCTCTGTGGAACTTCATCACACATCAGAGAGATGCACAGACTCCTGACAGCCAAAGATAGGAGATTTAAAAACCCAGCCAGTCTCATGGAGACAAACCTGTGAGATGACTAGTGAAATGTCAGAGTCACCCAGTATTTCTTTACAGTGGTTTTCAGGCTAGGTAGAGCTCACTCCCTTTAAATGAAGGCAAGAGAACTGCTCTCTGTAACAGGTTTCTTTGAGATCCTCTGTTTAGACCAAAATCTGCATGGGAGCGTGTCCCTTTGGCTCTTCCAACTCCCCTTCTGCAGCAGCACAGCAAATTGTGACCTCTTTAAGGGACCTAAAGCCATACTGGTGTAACAGCTGAATTCTTTTATAGACAACTTGTGCAACCAGCTAGGAATTATAGTTGGGAAAGACATTTTCCTAGAACAAAAAGGGTACTGAACAACAGGCATCTGTATACAGATCCAAAGGTCATGGGCTGCAAAGCTAAGGATAGACTTAACCAAGTTGTGCATCAGCATAAGAGACATGCAGTCCTTGTTGGTTCTTTCTCTTGTCCTGATGGATTGTCAACTCATCATGTCCTCATGTCTTAAAGAAAGGTCTGCTTGCATTTCTTCCTGATGTTTGCTCTAGCACAAGTTATTGGTGGGCAGGTGAAGCTCTTCTATGTTTCGGTCAGTTTTGCTCAGCTGTTGTCCTCTCAGCCTTGGGGGTGGGTACAATTGTATTTCAAGTGTATGAAATTGTGGTTTGGGTAATGCACTACTTGTCACATGATCTATAAAACTTGTCGAACTTAAGACATGAACTTTAAGTCAGCTGAGGACAGATATCTGAATCTTGAACACGTGCCCAGACACTTGACATGTAGACCGCAAGATTGGCCAGGGAGTGGAGAGGAAGCAACGCCGGCTGAAGTGTGGGTGCAGCTTTCCATATGTTATGGCTAATTTGCTTCCATGGAAACGTATTTGAAGCTTATTTCAAGTACCTGTTCTTTACTCTCACCATTATGGCTTGCTGCAGCAGTTCTCCCCTGAAAGGATGCTAGTATTCCATGAGGGAAGCTAGTGTATTGGCGGCTAAATTCTGCACAGTAAATCCATGACTTCTGTTATATCTCTTTGGTAAAAACTCAAGAGTTAGAACAATCTTATTAGAAAGCCCCTGTGATTTAAACAGGAGCCAAAATCCCATAAACAACCACACAGAGGTGAGCCTACACCACTGAGTGCTAAAACTAACTCATCCGCTGCTCTGTTTATTGAAGGGATGGTTTGTCTACCTTTGCTTTCTTTCCTGCAGGGATGAACGGTGTTTGGATTTCAACTCACAGTTGTCTTCTTCCCTCCCTGGAGTATCATCCTGTGGCTCACCTCCTGTTTCCTTAACCTCCTCCTCAGAAACAGAAGTCGGCTGCATTCTGGCCTCTATTTCCAGTCTTTCTCATCCAGCTAATAGTGATTTTGTCTTTAAATTTCATGTGCTAATTCACTTAAATAACAACTTTTTCAGCTGCAGGGACCCATTGGTGGGTGTGTGTGCTGGTAGCAGAGTTCATAGTTCTTGGGATCCTTCAGCTACAATGGTGAGGGTGGGATGGAGTGTTTTGTCGCTATTCCTCGTAATGGGGATCAGATACTACTGTTAGACAGGCCCACCTTGGCTGTTATGGGGGAAAGCATGAGGGAGCTTCTACCTCTTATAAGAACGTTTCCTTCACATGGTCAAAATACGTCCTCCCCAATTTTCAGTGTGTTCATCACTTGGTCAGGGGACCTTCCCTCTAGCTACTATTATTGTAATGAACTTGAGTCTTGTCATTCAAAGAAAATACCCTGAGGTAACTAACCTAGGAGAGTAATGGTAAGGATTCGTCTTGCAGCTGGTTGAAAAACATTGTGAGTGGGTCCTGAGAAAAGGTGCGAAGATTTAGCAGCGAAGAATGGGTCTTGAAAGTTGACTCTATGAAATGATTTTTAAAGGGCAGCAAAATGTCTCTAATGTTTATGCATAAAAGGGCTCACAGAAAATGTGGACTACAATATGTGCTAGAATGTCCTTCAAAAGCCAAACATCTCGAAAATCAGTGTGTGCTTCAGGTAGTTCACAGATTGCCAAGATTAAACAGAGCTCTTAGAATTAAATTCCTTTTTTACCACTACTGAATTATATACTCTTTTAAATTTAATTAGTCCTTTCTCATTTCTTATTGATTGAATATTGTACCAAGGAACTTTTTTGCAACCAGCAGCATCTTGGGTGCAGTGGTGCATGACATTTTTCTCTTGATGATTACGACACTACTTCTCCTGTTGCTGGAAAGCACTACTAAAATGAGGCAGTTAGTTTCTTTGCCTTTTCTTTCTCTTACGGTTATGTTTTCTGGCAAGTCCTTTGCTCTGTGTCACCTGTCCTGCACCTCAGGCTGTTGTGCTTTGATGAAGCCATCTACTGGACACCTCAGCTCACAAGGCAAGACAACCTACCTTGCAGACTGTTGTGGAGAAGTTGGTAACTGGTCAGGTGCACAAACCAGTCCCAGTGTGCCTTTCCAGGACTTGTTAAGCAGACCTGAGCAAAGATGCTTGTTGAAGAGAATCTCCAACGGATGAATTGTGCCTCAGCTTGAAATTAGTGTGCGAAAAATTAAACTTAAGTATAAACACTCATTTCCATATAGCTTCATCTGTGACCCCAAAAATACTGGTATGAAAGTATCATTGACAGAACAGATGCGTTTTTGAACTGCCAACTGCTGTTTCTGACTCTTATGCTGGACAATTTGTTTCAAAACATTGCTAGTTGGTGAGTTGCCATATTCCTTGTGGGAAGGCTTTGTCATCAATATAACCAGAAGGGCTGGGCGAGCAGACTTACCTCATCTAGAAGACCTTTTGTTTCCCCCTCATTTCCTATCATGTTCTTTCAGGAGAACATTTTCCAAACCCTTAAATTGAAAGTCTGGTCTTTTACGAAGTTAACTGCAGGCAATGCGAGATCATTTAGTAAACTTATCATCTGTCTTCTTTAGGGGAGGAACTCTCCCTTAGAGGCTTAGTGTAATACAAAGGGCCTCTTAACAAAAATAAGACACATCCTAACTCGATCAAGTCCAGATCTTTCTTGCAATCAGGAGGAAGCAGGATTGCTATCGCTTTTCAGAGATCTGCGTTGCAGTTGAGCTTGCAGTAGGGAACGGGGGGATGTGGTACCTTTTCTGTACTCTCCTCTGGATCATTCATGCTCCACAGTTCACACAGGCCAAACAGCTGCTCTTGAGCTCTGATTTTGCAGAGAGCATGTTGGGAATGGAGCTGAATTGCCACCGTCCACTCCTTGTGCACAGAGGAGAGAGGATAGTCTGGAGAGCCGAGATAAACTGATTTAGTTCTGACCATTCTGTCAGCTTCCGCAGTGCCTGGAGAGGAATCCAGAGCCCTCCTTAGGTCTGAGGTTCTCCAGACTGAGTCAGGATACAAGCAGGTGTCCCAGCACATGGTCAGAAATATTGAACGCAATGATGTGGAAGGTGTTTCAAATCACCTTGTGGGGTGTGGAACCACATCCTGAGTAACTCTTCTAAGAGCAGGTGATCACGCCCTTCCTTTTTGAGGGAGCTGTGTTCTAGATACCATTCTTGTAAAATGCTGCCATTGTCTCAGTTGTAAGACCATGACCTTCATGCCATGTATAAACCCACCCTCCAGAACTATGTGAGGCTGTGGATGGGGTTTTGAATTCTCTCTGTGTAAGAGGAATGTGAATCTTGGTCTCCCATTTCCTGGGGGTTGCTTGGGTCACTGAGCTTGTGTGCCTTTGTTTGCAAAGAAAACAGAAACATCTGTAGGTGTTCCTGTTTTAGGCACCAAATTCCACCACAGTCCTAAAATATTTTCTCACAGTACCGCCTTTTATTCACATTTTCTCTTACAAATATAAGAAGACAGACATTTGAGTAGATTAGTGAATGTTAGCGCAGATATTACATTAGGTAATTTAGTCATTTAACCTGAATTTTACTATCATGCCTCAGACGCTGGAAGGACGATCGGCTGAGGAAAGTATAGTGTAAGGTACTTTTTATGGAATGGATATAAAGCATTTTGCAGATATTTTCATTACTATTCAAAATATTTTTTAAGGCTTCTTTGGTCACTCAATCAAATGGATGCAGGACTGAGCCTGAAAGTCTGTATGATTGAGTTGAAAGAACCCTTATGAAGAAAGCAATATAAAGAAAATATATGTGTCTGTACATTTGGGAAGATAGGTATAAATATTTCAATTTCTTTGTAGCGTGACATTGAGAAGAGCCACAACTTCAGGTTGGGATCTCCAAGAAAGCTGGTGCAAGCTCACTCAACTGCAGCAAATCACTTCCTTCACCTGAGGTGTGCCCATCCTTGCAGTCCTATTGCATCTGATCTCTAGTCTAGAACTATTAATCCTTATTCCAAGATTACTTGATTACAGTGGGTTGACCTTGGCTGGCTGCCAGGTGCCCATCCAGCTGCTCTCTCTCACTTCCCCTCCACAACAGCACTGTTGTGGAGAAAATAAGATGAAAAAAGCATGTGTCTTAAGATACAGACAGGTAGATCGCTCACCTGTTACTGTCATAGGCAAAACAAGAATCCACCTGAGGATAATTAATTTATTGCCGATTAAACCAGAGTAGGATGGTGAGAAAAAACAGACAAATCTAAACAGACCTTGCCACTCCTTCCCTCCTTCGAGGTTCAACTTCATTTCTTCATTATTCTTCATTCTTGACTCCTCTATGTCCTTCTCTGTCCCACAGAGGGGTGGGGAATGGAGGTTGTGGTCAGTCCATAGCAGCAACTCTCCTCCACATACTTGTTTCCTGCTGCAGCATGGGTCCTCTCCATGGGCTGCAGCCCTTCAGGATAAACCTGCTCCAGCATGGGCTCTCCACAGGTTGCAGTTCCTTCAGGAAATATGACCTGCTGCAGCGTGGGGTTCTCCATGGACCACAGCCTGAATAGCCTCTCTCAGGTCTGCACAATTATTTTCAGCTGTGCAAGGTAAGTATGTCCTCTCCACTTGCTTCTTTCTCTGTTCTGCTTACTTCCATGCTGTTTCACCCAGTCCTAGAAATGACTTTTTTCTTCCCTGCTCTCTTCTTCAGCCAGACCCTGGCTTTGCTGGCATTGTTTCCAGCCTGGGAGCCCAGGGGGGTCACCCCTCTGCCCAGTGAGCTTTCTTATGCCACTGATACTCCTAAGCCATCCAGAAAAAGCCTTCAGTAAAGACCCCCAGGTATAGAAAAGGGCTGAACAATTGATTTAGTTCATTATTATTTTTCAGAGACCTTTTTCCTCGGGCCTGTCCCCAGACTTCTAACAACCCTTAGTGCCAGCTCCTCCAACGGGCAACGCTGCCCGTCTCAACCTCCTATTAACCGGCCAGCTCTTGCTTGCAAGGCTGCGCTTCTTTCATCTGCCTGCTCATCCAGGACCCCGCAGCTGCCTTTTATCCAAACTCCCCCCTCTTTTGAAGGCTCTGCTGTGATCTGAGAGGATGCTTAGCGCAGATGAGAGACCTGAGGTCTCCACCAGTTCCTCTCGGCTTGCCCTCTGCCATGGACCACTCGGTGCCTCTCTTCCTTTTTCTCCTCCGTGCACAGCCTGGCAGTTAAGGCTGATGTAGCTGTCACACCAGACGATGTGATTACCCAGATTGCTTGGCTCTGGTTTCATCGCTCAACGTAAATGGAAATGTAAGACCGTGAGACTGATACGGTACATCAGTGAGGCAGACTCTGTAGATCATTCTTTAAAATTCAAGCGAAAGCTCAAATGTATATTTAACGTGGTTGATAATAGGAATTAATTTTGAAAGTGAGTAGCTGCAGGAGTCCCTGGGACTGGGAAGCTAGTTTTGAGCTGAGAGTCATCTACCCTAAACTTTCAATGCCACCAAACAGTGAGACCAAATTTAAATTGTCAGGAATTAGCTAGAATAAAGTACGTGATAGGATTTTAAAGGGGCTGAAGGCATTTCCTGCTGGCTTTAGAGACTGTATTAAACTACGCGGTGTTAAGCTGAGGCTCCCTGCAGAGCTCAATGCTCTCCTGCTACGTGGTTCCAGGCTCCGCGAAAGTGGCTCTTAACCATCTGTTTGCAACTAATGGCTTCAGGCCAGGGTGCTGTGGAGCCGGTGGCCATGGCGTTCCTCTGGGGTCCATCAGGGCAGGGCCTGGCAGCCAGGGCTCATCCCACTGCCCCAGACAGGAGTAGGGCAGCCCCAGCCATGGGCTTTGGGTACCTGCCCGGGGATGGTCCGAGGCTGGGCCAGGACGTGGGCCCACGGGTGGGCCAGGCTCCCAGAGCCCATGGCCGCACAGGGCAGGGCTGTGGGGGGCTGCGGCATCGCTGAGGCAGAGGCTGATGGCTCCAGAGGACTGGAATGGGGTTCTGGGCCGTTATGGGAGTCAAGGGAACCCTGGAGATGGGCTGGGACAGTCAGTCCTGGCAGTGCCTGAGGACCATGACACTGACGCGAGTTGTTGACCTGTAAAGCCGCAGGCAGTGCAGCCTGCATTTTGTTCCGTAACCTTTCCATGATGCAGCACCGATAACGGGGCTGCCACATAGATCCTGCACCTGGCTTTACAGCTGAATTGACAATACAGGTATCCACTCAGGCCACATGCTCCATCTCCTCCATTCTTGATCAAGTTGTCAGCGAGTGTGAAGTTGCTGGTGGAGTAACTCCTCTCAATAGCAAACGATTTTTGACTACATCTACCCTTACCCAGAGAGGTCATATGAAGTTTAGGCGTTAACTGTTGAAGGGCTGAAGTTGTAATAAATGGTAGCGTAAAGCTGTTGCTGAAGCAATGGTATGTGGGAAACAAACCTGTCTCATGGACTTAATGTAAAAAAAAAAATTAAGGAAAGCAATAAATAATTTTAGTTACTTGTTAGGCATTTGTACTCCAGCTGGGTTATCCAGAATTACTTGATAGCTAATGATCACTCATTAGACTATGTGTGACAGTTCAATAGTATGATCTTTGTGTTATAGCAGTGATTGGAGGGGATTCGCAGACATAAGAAAACTTCTTTCAAGTGGACATGAAAAGTTTTCATAAACGGTCACATTCCTTTCTCCAGAACTGGACTGTAAGTCATCCTCTTTGAACCAGAAGCTCACAACGGCATTGTGTCTTCTGTAAAAACGGTACTTCAAACGAAGCCGTATCAAAGCACTATCAAATGAGGAACATATAATATCTTCATAGATGGCTATCTGCTCTAATTACCTCGAGAGAATTAATCACCAGGCTCTCTGTCTACTTGGGGAATAGATTCTGTTTGAATAAATGTATCATTTGAAGAATTTGGTTCAAACCTGACTCAAAAAAAATTTTTTAAAAGAAGTATTGGCTTGTAGATGTTTAGTACTGAAAGAAAACTACTGAAAGTTCCAAGCCTTCAAGGCTAAACCAAATCAAAAAAAATCAACCAAATCAGTAAGGTTGTGAACATAATCGCAGTTGTACATTAGGTCTCATGATATGACACTATAGTGAAACTTCATAGTTTCTTGCTTGAGATTTTTAAAAAGAGAAGGATAACCTTTGCCTCAACTTATATTACAAGCAAATATTGCTTGCCTTTGACAGTGCTCTGCACGTCAAGATAAAGTTATTTTTCAGTTACTTAAATTTTGTTTATAAAACTGAAATTTTGTTCAGCTACTAAAGTCCCAGACACCTGTTTTTCTGAAAGTCTTGCACAGGACCATAATTCATAGAAATAAGATTTTTCTCATATAAATAAACTCTAAACTATATTTTCTCACAAATAAAGTGTCTTGTTATTTTGTGAACAAAATCAAACCGCTCTGCAAGTCTGTCCCTCACTGGCGTACCGACTGCTTCAGTGGAATTGATTCCCCTGGGTGCCTTTATCAGATCTGTTCACTTTGTTCCTGAACATGAAGTTCAGCTCATGTTCCAGAAGCAGAGGAGGAGCTTTTCTTCTTCAATTTTGCAGTAAATGACTAGGAAATGTTTTGTTGCCACAGGCATGTGAAGTTCTGTGGGCCTTTCCAAATGAAACATCGATTGTAGTGTTCCGTGTGATTTTCAAGGGACTGGATTTTCCCTCCAGGCTTATTAGCTTCTGGTGGGATCCAAGATAAACTTGGAGAATGCACAAGAGCTAAAACGCACACCAAATTTACAGCCAGGATAACGTATGGAGATTTACCCATCTGCTGACATGCAACAAGTGCTGGCAGGCTTAAAAATGAAAATCTTCCTAGAAGCTTTTTTGATTCAAGAATATTTTGTGCTCTTCCTGATTCTGCATCCCCAGAAAGGAAATATTTTCAAAAGAATGCTTCATTTAATCATAACTAGTGCAAACTGGAGAAAAAAAAGTTCTTCTATGTGTCTTTTGAATTTTATATTGACTCTTTTACATAAACCTTAGGCTCAGCTTGAGATCTAACATTGTGATTTAGATTTCAGCTGTATTCCAAAGGCATAGGATCTGCATTTCTTACAAATTTACACCGAGAACACGGCAAGTTCTGTTGTCCCGAACACATTAAAAATGGAGAACAAGAGCCAGTTCTCATAATTTACTACCTTGCTGTCTCTGCGTTTGTCTTTGATCCCCTTATTTAGCAGCTTTTTCCCAATCTTGATATCTGTCTGGGTATTGGAGTCCAACAGTAACAACCATCAAGTTTCTACCAGTTTAAAGACGTAGCTTGAAACCATAAGTTTAGGTGTTGCTCAGGTATCATGACAGGAACAAATGCTTTGAGACATTGTTCTGAGTGTATCAACAGCTGAGACCAGGTAGGCTACAAAGAATAAACAGTTAATTCCTGGTAACATCAGGTGGGAACCAGCTCCCGACAGTGCTCATGGCAATCCAACGTCAGTAACTGCAGAAATACTCTCAAGTCAAAGAAAACTGTGGAATAAAACCTGCCAAAATTTTGCTGCTTAAGTGTTGACTCCTTGTTTTAACGAGCTAGACGGAAAAGATATCTCACTGGGCTGTAACCTACATAGGCAGAGCTGCTCCATGTTTGACAGGTAAACGGTGGCTGGGGGCTTGGGGATGGTGCTGGGAAAGACAGTGGGACAGCCTGGGAAGGAGTGGATGGATGCGGGGTTACTGGAGGAGAGTTGGTTCTGCCCTTGAAGTAGGGCCAAGAGGAAAAGGACCAAAAGTGCATTTGTAGGACGGATTTTCTATCTTAAGTCCATATCTTAGGAGCCTTTAGGGTCTTAGGTCGAGGGTGAGGCTGAGGCATGGGTAACGAAAAGGAGGGAGTGAGCCCAGCTGCCTGGTGAGCAGTTTGTGTCCCATACAGATTGTCTAAGGACTCCTGGACTGTCTGGGACCATGGCAGTGGAATGCCACCAGTCCCAGCCATTTCTTGAGGCTATAACATAGGCAGGGCAGTATGGAAACCCATAAGACAGGCTGGATGTCTGGGATGAAGGTGGGAATGCTGTCTTGTCCAACATCCTTGCCTCTGGCCAGTCTCTCCTTGGCATGGCCCGGGGGTCAGGCTTTGTGGAGAGGTAGGAGCCCAGGTCCTCGTTGCAAAGCAAAGTGCTAGCCACACAGGGATGAAAGCTGGGCTCTGGCTTCTGGGATCTGGGAGTGACTGCTCCCCCTCCTCTTTCTCCTGGGCCTGGGGATGCTGGTGCCAGCCAGTTCCTGAGACTATTGTGCAGGTGAGGGCAGTCAGATGAGGGCTGAAGGCAACCAGGTCCAAGCTGCCCTGTTTCCTCCAGACCAAGCCACACTTGTCTCAGGACTATCCTGATCTGTCACATGCTGGTGTGGTAGAAGAAAGCAGAAGGTGGTGACTCCATCTGGGACATGGGGTCATGTCCACCCCCAGCCTGGGCTCTCACGTTGGCCCCTTTCCTAGTCCTAACTGCCAGTGCCTCCACAAGACAGGGACTTGGAACATGGTAGAGGCTCACTTAACTATGTCTGGTTAAGGGAAGTACATGGAAAAGAAAGTTTTTGAGGGAAGGTGCATTTAGTAGGTATTTCATGTGCTGCAGAATTAACATAAGGGCTGCCTAAATCACAATTTTCTGCCCAATATTTTTATCATTTTGAAGCGCATCTACTCTGTGCACTGGGTGTTGTGGTACTGTAGGTATTTTGTTTTGCCTTGTCTTTAACATTGTATAATTCTTTTTCTTCTTTTATTTCAGGTCTAGCAGCACTCATTTCTTGCTGTGCAGTTTTACATTTATTCTGCTTTTTATGGAAAGGAAAAAGTTCTCATCAGACTAAATTGTGTGACTATATCTGAACTCCCTTCTGAACTTGCGTTTTATAGATAAACTGTTTTTTGTTAATCAATCTATAGGTTTGAAAATTTTTCATTTTAGTGTCTCTTTTCTCATTGAAGTTATTTTCCTTGCTTAGTTCTATAGAGGCTTTCAGGTTTATTGTCCCTTATATCTTTATCGGTACGGCTAGAGTCCACCCGAATGTGTTTTATTTGGTCCATATTACACATATCTTGAAATTCCTGTTATTCTTCATGTTCCACCAGAGTAAACTCCTCTATTTATCTATGAATTCTAATATATTTTATCTTTCCTCTTGTTCTTTTTCTAGCTGTGCCTTGGCTTTCTCAGCCTCATGGCTGTCTCTTACTAAATATTCTCTCTGTGGCACAGCTGAATATTGTGAGGTTAATTCCTCGCTGTATGCTCTGGACTGCTTCAGGATGTTTTGCTGTTGAAAACCACTTTTCTTTAAAGTTTTATGAGTTTCGTATTATTTTGGCAGTGACAATTAAAAATTTTCTCACTAAGATTTTATCAATTACAATCTGCTTTGTAGCTTCCTTCCAGACTGGCCAGATGATTCCTTACCCAGATGGCTGATTTCCTTGGTGGTCTTTGAATTTTGTCTCTGGTATTTTGGTTTTTAAATTCTTTCTTGTGGCATGTTTAGAAATTCATGGCTGAATCCAAATTCTTTTACTTTCGGCAAAATTTATTGATTTATTAAAGCAAACTGGCCTAGGGACTTCCAACGGGGCCCTGGCAAGCTCTGTAATTCCCTTTTCTAGTCCACACTAGAAAATTCAAAACCTGATTTTGTTGCCAAGATAACTTTACGTGGGAAAAAACTCTTCAGTCACTAAAAATAACTTTTAAACTGAAATATCTTCTTCTCTTGGACTCACACTTCAAAAATTATTTTTGAAACTAAGAGAACACTAATTGCATGGTTTTAAGGAGACTAAAGGACAGTCAGGAATTCACGTTTCCAGAAAAATCCAATTACATGTCCATATTTTCTGCTTTATCATAGACTTTTATATAAATGTGCAGTTTGGAAACAAATGTTCATTTTATTGTGATTTAAACAACAATATTTTAAAGTAGTATATACCTTAAATTGAAATTACTGATACAAAATGAATTGGCATAAACTCATCTCAGGGGTAAGGCAATGCTTGATGCAGAAGATTTATGATTGAATTTTTCTCAAATGACAGAAGATAGTCAAGGTACAGTTATTGTTTTACTTGCATTAAAATTGTTGTCAGAATTAACTTAATCTCTAATATTTCTGGAGGTCTTGTTGGCAAAGACCTGTGTGCATGCTTAGCTCTTATGCCTTCTTTGGTAGCCCTCTGAAGATCACTGGCAGTATCCTATAAGCATAGTGTTACTTCGGGCATAATTGTTGGTATTTTTGACTCTGCAAATTGATGTTGCACAGCACCTCATAGGTTTGCTCCAATAATCTTCATTTTTCACGAAATGTTTACCAGTTCCAGTTTGACCTGGCACAGCAGAACATCTTCTTAAACGTACTCCGTAATTCTGGGCTTCGGAATGCAAAAATCATAGGGTCGATGATCGCGTTGCACATTATGAGCGTCCCATTCACGTGGAAAATGGACATGTAGCAGGCACAGTAAGGGTTATGTGGGCAAAACCTTGCTAAGAGGATGTGAAGAACAAAGGGGGCCCAACAGCAAAGGAAAACTCCAAGGAAAATAGTCAATGTAATGGCTCCTTTCATGTTCGTTCTCTGATGGACTGTGCTGGTTGCCAGCGAGGCGATCTTTTTAGCATGAGATCGAGCCAGGAGGAACATATGGACATAGAGGCACAGTATAAAAAACATCATTAAAGGGAACAGGATGGTGAAGGGAATGACTGTTGCTGCTTCGTAGGAGAAGAGGGCAATGGCAATGCTACTGCCGGTACAGAACGTCCAAATGATTGCCAAGATAACCAAGGCCCTTCTTAGCGTCATGATATTGTGGTACCGCAAAGCGTAGAAGATGGTGATGTATCTGTCTGCTGCAATAGCTAACAAGCTGAAAATCGACCCCAGTAAAGACAGAATGAACATGGAATCCATGGCATCATCCAGCTTTTTCTCAAAGTCCCCCCGGCGTGTCAGGTACCCCATTTTGCACAAGATGATAAAGATGTTCTCCAGAGTTTTGTACAAGCTACCCAACATATCCGAAATGGCTAAACTGCAAATGAAGAAGTACATGGGCAAGTGCAAATTCTTGTTTCTAACAACAGCAATAAGGACAAGCAGATTTTCCAGTATTCCAACAGCAGCGACAGTGAAAAAAACTTCCTCTGGCACCACGACCTGGGTGCAGTCAGTGATATTTAAGGAGAAATCACTTCTATTTTCGAGGGATGGACTGCCCGTCTGCCCTGGGTGTTTGATTAGGTTGGAAGGTGTCTCAGTGCGCATTTCTTCTGGCTGTGGAAGGATTCTGGATTGCTGTTTTTCAGGCTTGGCTTTATTCTGAAGCTGACCTGTCAGTCAGACCATTCTTCTTTTGATGAAACTTTCTCCTTCATCTGGAGCAATTTTAAGACTTATCTGAAATGTTTGGAATTTCTCCTACAATAAAACATGTAGAAACATAAATGTCAAGAAGACATTTACCACACAGATACAGCAAAAACAGACATTTGAAATATTACCTATTGCAATGGAATGAACATATCATCAGGGAGAACCAAGGTTGGTTTGGATAAAATACTTGCTGCTCCAGGCTTTGCTGAGCCTTAGAGGAAAACAAAGTGTAAATTCTTTTTTAACTTCAAAGCAGTTTTAAAAAATATATGTAGTTTTCTTTACCAATGAGGATCCCATATTCACTGAAAATGATCTGAGAGACTTCAAGATTCTGGCAATCTTTCCTGGCCCAGCTGTTTGCTTTGAACGGGGCTGGCATTTCTCACAAGGGTTGCAGTATTATTAGACACAAATAAGACCAATGCCAAGATAAACTGTTGTCCAAGACAGTAACATGTTTACCACCACACTGTTGATGGTGAAATGAAATGGCCTCGATTTACATGTGAAAACTTGTAAATATTGAGGTTTTCAGAAGCATGTGAGATACTGGCTAGAGGTTTCCTTTTCATTTAAATTGAAACCTTCCTTGATTTGATAAACGTATTTCTAATGCAGATTGAGATCTAAAGCACAAAGGTTTCTTGGCCGTATTTTACAACTGTCTAAAAGACCACATGTTTATTTCATCATCGAGATGATGTTTTCCTCTCTCCATAATGATCCTGATTTAAACTACATTAAAGCCTATAGGAATCTTTCCAAAGGATTGGGCCTTTTGGGCTTTTCATTAGTGTATAAATGGATACGATATTAATGTGTTGATTAATGTGTTTGGCCATTTTTCAGTGGAAAACAGGTTTCTCTCCTGCGTTTGCTAATGTTATCTGCTGAGATTGCTGATAAGGTGTTACTCGTGGTGAAGAATGCTGAGACTTGGACCTCCAGCCATCGTGAATTCGACTGAAACAAGCTCACTCAGAGAGAGCATCCGAGACAGTACCCACACTTATCAGAAAATGAGCAGCTGTGTAGCAGAATAAATGATCTGTATTGCACTGCAGCACAGCTGGACATTCCCAAAGACAATCAGGTCCACGTCTGTCAGTATGTGAAGGAGGGAGTTACTAACACTCAGAAAAGCCTTTTTAATGGTACGTTTTTCCTATTCTCACCTAGAGCTACAGTCACAGTTAGATTTTACGATTTCTAAGCTAGCAATCTAACAACTTAATTGTCACCCTTAATAGAAAGTCAACGCAGACACTTCAGACAAAGCCTCATTTCAATGGGGTTTAAACAGGACATTTGTTAAGTCGCAATTGCCTCAGAACTGTTTTTCAATATAGTCATACTGCTGAACTAATATGCCTGACAAACACGAAGTTTCCTTCACTGAAACCATGTTAGTGTTATGAATGGCATGATATAGTACACCTTCTCTTTACAATTTTACGGTAACTTCATATTAAGTACAGCATTTTGTTAGAGCAGAGAGTTTATAAGGGCTTTAGTGCAGTTACGGTAAACTGAATAGTTACATTATACAGGTTAACATTGTTTTCAAACAATTAATAGAAATTATTTCAGAGATTCCCATTTCAGCATATATACATGGCGATTGCACACCATTTTACCAGGGTTCCACCAAGGATCTTGCCGATTATCTCCTTTTCTGATGCTTCAATGGGGTGCACAACCATATTTCTGCCCTAGAGCTCCCCGACAGAAATATCTGTACATACAGTGTACATACAGCACCAGGTAGTAAACCTGGTGCTTGATTTACACGATTATATCATACAGCCACAGTAAACCCCACGTTTGCAGGATTCTTTCACTGCTACAGATCTACCAGGTAGTGTGCATGAAGTAGTTTAGCACTTCCAAGCACTGGAGGACAAACAGACTCGCAGGGGATGTAAAGCTGTGAACATGGTGGGTAGCCTTGGTGTGTCCAAGCCAGTGGGAAAAGAATCACCTTGGAGCTTGGATGCATATTTCCACCGGCTGAAGAAATGAGAGCCAAGGGCATCTCACACAAAGCTATATATAAGCATGGGGTGAAAATAGTTTGCCCTCCTGTGGTGTTTGCACTACCAGGGGCATCTTGGAGGCAACAGATTTCTGCTCCACTGTAAATACCTTGCCAGTTCGTGCCACTCACCATCACTACCCTCTGAAAGACCTTGGTTTTATCTTTTGCAGGTATCTGCACAGTCAGCTGTTCACATCTCATATTTACATGTCAGAGTCATTAAAAATAGAACACAACAATTTAAGAATAAAAAAATTGCCTTATACTACAGTGATTTTTTCCTGGCAATGGCTGAACAATTTGGATTTTACTTTTCTCGAGGTCATTCACAGTCTAAAAATAAGTTTGCCTGACTGTATCAAAAAACGTAAATCAGTCAGAACACAATAAATGACAGAAAAAGCTTTAAAGCTTTAAACTTGTAAGTTTGAAAGACATTTTCAAATGTAGCTGTGTCACAAAAGCTGCAAAAACCTCAGCCCATTTTTTTTTCCTGTTTCAATTAGGTCCTGGAGGGAGAAATCAACAGCTCAGTAACATCGCATATTCAGAAACGTCATTTGTCTTAGAAAGAGGCAGCCTCCTTAACTGGTGTAACGGGCCATGAGCTGATGGCAATAGCGAAGCTAAGAGTTGCATACATTTGTAGTATTATCAGCAATTTCTACTCGATTTGTAGTTATCTAAAGCAAGGTGAAGCAGGAAGCCGGGAGACTGGAAGCCAGAAGCACTGTACTGACAATATCGTACAACCTCAGGAAACAAATGGAATTCAGATTACCTGTCAACTGCATTCATTCACCTTGGTTCTGCTTGCAAAGCGTGTTCGCACCGGTGTGTATTACCCAGCTAAAAGCCAGCCCAAGTCCTACAGCTTGTGCAAAGGCTGAGAATGCTGCCATAGGTGCTGGGAGCTGCCAGCACCACGCAGGATCAGCCTTGGACGAAAAGCGTAGCTCTCCCCTGCGTGCCCAATGCCTATTGATTACAAAAATCCAATTTTCTCTACAGTAGAAATGCAATGACTTAGCGCCTGAATGGTCTGGGAGTAATAGGTCTGCATTTGATTGGGTTTTTTTTTTTAATTGGATGAAAACTTATTCATTAAGTAAATAAACAACACAAGTCCCTCAATCCCATAACAGTAAATAAACTGGCTTGCTCAGCTGTAATAACAACAGGAGTCATTTCAGCTGTGAACTATGATGACTCTATATAGTAAAGAAATATATATACCTTAAGTACTGTATAATCTCCCAGGTTTTTTGGCAGCTATTAATTTTTTTGTTAGAAAACCATATGTCCCTTTACAGGAGAGATCCCAAGCTGCATTTGCTCTCTAACCGGCTGGCAGTAAATAAAATCTGAAAGAGCACTGAGCAGCCTTCTCTGCTTTTGGACTGCATGAAACAGCCAAGATAACTTGTCAATTATGTAGAGGCAATGATTTGTGTCTAGAACCATGAAATGTATTAATTCCCTCTCCTGTGTATATGTATCTTTTAAAATAAATAATTTATTAGGAATGAAAAGAACGAGTGTTTTGTGTTTCAGACACAATATCTCTCTCTCACAATCCATTCAGTGCATACAGAGATACTTATTTGTCAGTTGAAATACCATGACCTTTTCTCAGTCCAAAAAACCCCTCTGATGTATTAACAAATGGCTTCTGATGTCGTTATCTCCAGCATTTCATCCCCAAAGCTATCCAGTGTATAAACTCTCAGCGGTTTAAATAAAAGTGCCCCAGGCATCAGGGTGGCTGGTAATTCATTCAGCTTGGTTCTTTTTCTAAAACTTGGTCACGGTGGAATATTAACCCTTGTGGAGGTGGTTGGACAAGCTCTGTGTGACTGGTTACACTCCCTGGTGCTGCTTAGGAGGACCGTTTTCTGAAAATGACAGCAAAAGTCCCGTGGATGGGAGCTATCTACTTTTCCAGACACTACTATACAAGCCGTCATAATTTTCTATCAAAATATGTTTGGCAAAAAGACATGGACAATTACCTCTCCTCTTGTTTCCACCTCCCTGTGATTAACATACTTCAACATGGCGGTGTAAAAAAACCCAGACAGAAATCCGTCGGCTTGATGAACAGTAGCAGATCACGTGGGAAACATCCTCTGCTGCAATTGTCAAGCAAAGAGTTTCCTCACACGGCCTGGACTATAAATCCCTCACTGTTTGTTAAACAGACTCAAATAGCGCAGGAAGCATCCAAGAAGTCGCTACTTAATGTTAGTGGCAGCACAGGTCCTCAATAACATAGAAATCTTGCTCCTTTTTGAACCGCGCTGTGAAGGGAAACTTGGAGCATTCTGGTTTTGCTGGTGGAGGAGAGCTGACGGCTGACTTTGTGAGAAGTCATGGTTTCACAGCAAACCCTGAGCCAGCTCAGCAGCTTGACCTGCTGAACGGCCGATTTCCAGCTCTCTCTTCCCATCCGCGCTTCTCTCCGCTCGTGCCCTCTCACTCCTGTTACCTCCCTTGAGCCTGTCAAAACCGTTTCTCCCCGACATAACACGGCAGTAATTAGTGTGTATATACCACATCTTCTCCTTACACCAGGGTGTGCACTGAAAATGGGATGTGCTGGGGGTGCAGGGGCTGCAGCACTCCGCACCGCCGTGTGAGGTAGCAGTTTACTCAGCGTACACTGACCCTAACTTTGAGCTCTTTGTCAGTAACTACATTTCTACCAGTGCCAGCACCACGCTGTTTCCATCCGGCTCAGACATCCCTGCCAGCACAACAACCTCTCTACAAACAGCAGCAGGAGTCATTCCTTGGTTGTGGAACTCGGATGCCAGGGTTCCTCCTCCACCAGGTCCTTCCTCTTTGGAAATTATTCAAGACCCTACGGGTCCTCCCTTTGGGAATCCTGCTGAAAGTATTGGTATTTCTTAATACTACTGGCTACTCCCAGCAGTAACTGAGAGGGAAAAAGTATGTCCATCTGATAACTTTCTTCCATGCAAAACTAAAAAATGGCTCTATTTTAAATTAGGCATTTTATGTTACCAACTTTGTTCAGCAAACACTGGACAAAACAGCAGCTGTGATGGCAAAAGAGTGACAGCGTTAATATCCATCCTGTTCTGAATGTGAGCTGTCTCAGGTTCTTGCCTCTAGGTCTAACAGAAAGGTCTCTTTCCAGGGAAGGTCTTTCAGAAACATGAGTTTGCCCTGCCTACATGCTAGAAAAAATTACCGTGTGTTCAGTGAGAGAGCTGGACTCTGTGTTTCATTGCTCAGTTGCTAAAACCTCAATCTTCTCATCAAGGTCAACGTATGTCATATGAAAAGCTTAATTGCAGCGCTGATATAAGCACAGTCCCTTCTAAGTATTTTTTTTCATTCTTTCAAATTACAGTCTAGGTAAAACAACACCAAATAAAGGTATGTCAAAACCATGATGACAAATTAAGTTACTATGATACCTGGCGTTTCATCCTATCATCAGCTGAAGTTTTATGAACGACTCCAATTAGTGTCCATAACCTATGAGATCATTTATTCTTTTGCTTTGATCTCCCTCTAGCGTTCAACAACATAGGGTTAAGCCAGGTATTAATGACTAATTACAGCTATTCTGGTTCCTCACGTGTGGACACTCTATAATGTGATGCAGCCTAATCTCAAGTTCATGATCCGGCATCAGACCTAGATAAATATTTGTTGTATAAGGGTGTTTACTGCCGTGTGTCTTGGAGATCTACTGCATCAGAATAATCTATATATGTCCCATACAATTCCAATGTTTACTACTTAGAAATAACTTCATGCTAATAGAGAGAGTAAGCTTTGAAGAAAACAGCAGAGACAAAAAAGGGAATGAAACTAAATACAGAAAAAGTATTGTTGTGTCTAAAGCCATGTACCATCCGGGCTAATTACTAGCAAAATATTTCTCACAGGATTCTAACTGTGGCTTCCTTATAAGTAGCATTTCTAGAGTGAAATTAAGCTGTGAATCACTCTTGCTGGAATTATAAATGTTAGATATGCATGTATATGTTGAATAGAATTCTACATACTAGGTTTTTTCCTGACTTTGGAAACTGTATAAAAAGAATTTTCTGACCAGATCAGAAGCCAGCCAGACTGGAGGTCTTGCAAAAAATACAGATGAAGAAAATCTGAAAGATGGGCTTATTTCTTAGGGATGCTTCGTTTTCTTTTCCCTTTAAGGTCAGTGTTGAAAGAACACAATTTTGTGTTTGTTTTCTGAATAAGGAAAAAGGTCACTTTCAGGAAAGATTTCTTCATTCGTATTTAAGGTTATATATATTCAATACGCCATGATTTTGTTACCAACATCAAAAAAATGCAATAAAGCATCTAAGCTATGCAGAAACCTACTGGCCAGGGCTTCTCTCTATATGATGCTGGTGGAGCTTCATTCAAAACATCCACAGCCCTGTGTATTTCAGCAAAGATATGGAAAGCAAGAAAAGCAAATATGATTAGAAAAAGATGGACTGAGTTCTCAATATACTTAAAAAAATCTTTGCATTACCACGGAGGAAAAGGAATTATTTAGGATGTTTCTGACTGAAATGACAAGAACCATTAAAATGACAGTGAGAAAAATAAATTTAAACTGAAAAACCAGGAGATGTTTTTTAATTGATTAACTCCTTGTGGCAGTATAATTTTTCACATACAATTGCTGAGACCATAAGCTATGCTGTTACTTCAAGTAAAAAAGATTGTGTGAAGTGTCAGAGGTTATGAAAAAAGCTAAAATTCTCCATAAAGCTGCTGTTGCTTTGTAAAATTGTGATACACTAAGAAATATAATTAATAGTCTACTGTAATTTGTAATGACATAATCTAGCTAAGGGAAAAACCACGCCTTGCTGCACCCGATGCAGGTAATTGCTTTAGCAGTGATGTTCTTACACCCTTCAGTCACATCCTTCACTCTGGCAGATCAGTCTCAATCCGTTGGAGTGACTTGGTGACAAGCTGCGATGGTCAGTGCCTCCTAAATATCAGTTTCTTTATTAAGATTGTAGGATACTGATTTGTGTTTTTTTGAAACATTAGTGATTATGCTCCAGACTTCATAGTCTGCTCTTATTAGACTATTCTTTCTTATTTGCTTCCCGAATAAATTAATTTTAAGCCTATGTATAGCTGTAACTTTCGACAAGGAATGAAAAATAACAGTTAACTTGAATACAGGACAAATAGTTCCCTGGGATCATTGTAAAAATCAATCAAGAGGCCTTCAAGTGACATTTCTGAGGCCACTGCTCTGTTCTGATTCTTTCCGGTAAATCATTAAGTTTGCCAGTAATAGTGCCGTCAGATAAATGTTATCAACAAGCATCAAGGAAATCTGTACAGAAAAACGTTAACCGTTTCTTGGAGAAGTTCTGTGTGTCTCCTCTTGAAGGAAGCAGCCCTCCTAGGTGATCTTTTAGGAGCCACAAATCTTTTCCTCTGGCTCCAGTAGTTGCAAAAAACCCAGTAGTTAAACTAGATGGAACCTTTTGAATAATATTTTGAATTTAAATGGAAGAAAACAAAGGTGTGGATTTATAGCACATCCCCTGCTGTATAAGTGCACTATGTTGTAAACCCAGGTACGTCTTATTGAAAAAGAAAAGCATGAAATATACAGGATCTTCTTTCCTGAGAGCTACTTAAAAATACTATTATGCTTTTTGTCTTGTCACTGAGCTAATGAATTTACATCTCTATATACTAGAAAGGAAAACAGTGAAAAGACAATGATTAAAAAATTAATTTCTCTGGAAAACCTGTAGGGTGGGGGCAAGGTGAAGAAAACACCTCTTTGAGATGTTTCTTTTCAGAGCCATCTTCACACCCGTCTGTCTGGGAGGGAGAAATAGTGAATAGGAAGAGAAATGTGGGATGAATCAAACCTAAATTGTGCAAGCCCATAAAAATGTGTTTGCACTTGGAGTAGTGGCCACATAAAGCTTTTGTTCTGTTGCACGTCGCATCCAGTGCTGGCACGGTTTCTATTATAGGTAGACAAAGTCTCATTGAAACAGGTGTACTGTCATCCAAACCCACCTCTGGAGAGGTGTGGGAGGTTTATGGAGATACCCCCAAATGAGGTCATTCTAGCTTGTCTTTCCCACGCATTAGGTTGTGGAGCCCCATGGCAAGGGTGCTGTGGTAGAACAGGTATTTCTGTTTCTGCACAGGTATCGCAGAACTACGTGCCCACACGTGTGTGTGTGGTGGTATTTGGCTTCTGCTTCCAGTCTAAAAAAAGTAACAAGGAGAGTCGGAGGATAAATGTTAGTTCAGGTATCTACAACAGCATGTGTTAATTATAGGCATTTACCCTGCCCCAATTCTCCCTGCGGTCATCTCCTGCAAGGACAGAGACCTCTGCTGTCCTCTGCCTTTGCTGTGAGCTGCAGTTAGAGAGCACCAAACCCCACAGTCTTCTGTCAGTTGTACTCCTGAAGATCTATAATAATATCAGGTAGATCAATGGAATTGCTCAATATTTACTCTGCAGTAAGTTCTCAATGAGTAAGTTGTCACAGAATTCGCTCTTCCTGCAGCAGAGCACAAGTCACAAGGCTGTACCTGGCAGGAGCAGCTCTCCTTGCACAATTCCCGGTCTAGATCCAGAATAATACTCTTTGATGACCAGTTAGAAAGTCTCCAAGAGATGTGTGACTGATGTGGCAGAGGTGAAACAGGGAAAGCAGTATCCAAAAGATAAGAAACATTGCAGCAGAAGCTTTCCTGCTCTATAGCTTAACTTCTTCAGGTGGTGAAGAGGAAAATCTCACTCAAACTTCATAAAAGAGGCATAAAACTCCTGCCAAAATTTTGCTTTAGGGATGAATGATTATAAGATGAGAGATTTTAGGGAACCTTAGAAATATGGCACTTCATTCCACAAATAACGCTGCATCTTTCATTACTTTCTCCAAGCAGGCTTTCCCAGTTTTAGATAGATTTAGTAAACCCCCACTTACCTGTCAGTGAAACAACTTGTGAGGCGGTGCGCTGGTAACTCTGGAAGCAAGATTACTTATAAAGGAAATGAAGCCAACATAGTTTTTGCGTAAAGGAAAGATTGGAACATCTAAATCAAAGAGAAAGACAGTTGTCTCATTGGCATAACCTTGAATTAGGGTCGCTTTAAAATAAATCATCCATTGTCTCTGGAAACATCTATAAGAAAAAAAAAAAAGACGGCCAGTCCAAAGGAAATATTCCGTGTTTCAGCAAGTCCTGATCTTTACAATTTCCCCTCCTAATATCTAGCAGACTGTAAATCAAGGCGTCTATTTGCCAAAAGACCACAGTCCGTAGTATAAATGGTGTTTTAACCCTCAGGTGGATGGTTGAGCTGTCATAGCATGTTCGATGCCCATCAAGATGAGTCTGACTGTGTTTGATTTTCAGTCTAAGACCTTTGCTAAAGACACATCAGGTAGCCGAATTGAAAAGTTTACAAGGTAGAGAGAACCTGGCCGCACCGAAGTCCAACTGTGCTAGTCTGGATAAATTTAAGTGATCTTTCCAGAGAACTGTAATTCAGGTCATGCAGGTAAAAAAATGTACTGAGCTTTAACGATATTTCACAAAGAGGTGGTAGCCCCTATTGCTGAGGCAAATAGGGGGCAATGGCAGAAGTTAGTTACCTCAGGGAAAGACTTCACTTTTGTTAAATAGCTGTTAAATAGCAGTGTCCAAAAGCAGAGTCTTATTCCTAACAGTATAAACAGAAATGTGCCTCCAGGAGGCACATTAAGTACGAAGCTGCGGCAGTAAAAGAGCTTGAGCTGCATTTACTGTACTGTTCACCTGGCTGTAGAAGGTCTCTGCTGCTCAGCACAGATATGTGATGCTACAGTCAAAGGCACGGTGAACGCTTGAGGAAGTGCAGTGGTAAGAAATAGGAAGATTAATGTTCACAGATTCATTCTGGAAGGTGCTGTGAACATTTAAAGAAGGCAATAGAGTTAAGAAATAAATTAAAATGCTCCTTAACAAATCACCTACCTAAGCACAAACCACGTTAATTTTAGGCAGATCAGTTTTTCTAATGTTAATGCATTAATTTCTTGGTTTGCTTTGTGAAAGGAAGGTATGTAAAGATGCAAGGACATGTCAGAGAGGGGCCATGAGTTATTCAATACTTTTTTGAATAAGATATTACTCTGTAAAACAGATGTACTATAATGAATTACAGTGAAAAAAGAGCTGGAGTTGCATGTTATAAATGAAAAAAATGTATCCCTGTTATCAGACTGTATAAAATCTGTGATTTCTGTTTATTGAGCTATGGAATCAGTAGGAAATTCTAGTTTAAAGGCTGCAAGTGCAAAGTAATCAGAGAAGGACCCTGTCACCTGACAAACTTCTGACAAATTCTGAGTTTACCGGTTCTGTGCTTACAAAACTTCAGCCACTTGAATACTCATATCCTGTCTGTTTTCACCCCACTGTGTTTCAATTCCAAAGAGCACACCAGGAAATAAACAGTCTTTTCACAACAGGTGAAGAGAGAGAGACCTAGAAATTGTAGCAGAAATGAGCTCTGTAAGTAGTTCAGGCTTTCAAGGAGGAGCCGTGCTCAGTAAAGTTGACCAGAAGAGGAGTACATGAAAACTGGCACCTCAGACGGGCCAAGAAAACCACAGTCGCTATTTCCACAGTATACGGAATTCTTCCATCCAATAGGCAGGGAATACATCAGCTGCAGTTTATTAGCTGTATTAATACTCACTGCAGTCTCAGATTCTGCAGCCATTACCTTTAGCAGAAGAAGTAAGAAAAAGTCGGCTGCCTTCACCAGTGGATTTAGCCTGCCGTTAGACTCTGGCTTAAAACCAGTCCCGTTAGGTCGGATTTTCATTTCACACCATTCTTTGTGTGCTGTGTAAACCTGGAGCTTTGCAGAAAAGGCAACTACTAGGCTACTCTGTCATCAGAAAGAAAATAATCTTTTGGGGGCAGATGGCTAGAGAAGATGTTAGCAGGAGAAGAGGTTTCTCTTAAGCAGAAGACAGCCTAATTGTGATTGCCTGTTAAATCAAGAGTATGTGAATATTAGCAATTTTATTGCTAATATTCCAGTATTTGCACAAAGATGTTACTCATTCTTTTTTAGTGGCTTGGCAAACATGGAGTATGAAGAAAATTAAGTTTGAGGGGATTATTGGAGGCACACTGGCAATGAATTCATCCCTGAGGCAGTGCCATATGGTCAAACAAAGTTCTAACAAGCAAGCATTCAGCCAACTTTTTTTCAGATGTTGTCATAATTTACCCCGCATGCTGAAATATAGCATGTATGATGGTAACAGCTGGTATTAAAATGCCAGTAGAGAATTTTTTGGATGAATTTTGGGTAGACAGAGGAGCCTATGGTGCAACACGGGTATGCTTCTGTCTCCAGCCATCACCTCTTGCTTGGTTCACACAGCTGAACACTGTTGAGCACAAATGTATGGTTACAGCTCTAAACCCCTGAGAATCTTGAGTTGTCATTAATCAAAAATAGTTGCAGTAATATCAAAGGTAGTGCTGTTATTTTCTTGCACCAGGTAGTTTTATCTAGTGTATTGGAGTGAGGGGAAAAGAAGGAAAAGAGCCGAAGGCTTCCCAACTAGTGTGCCCTTGCTTGATGAGGAATGGGGAAAGTCATGAACCCACAGTCTGCGGGGGGGCTGGGGGGGTGGGGGGGTGGCATGTCACCTTTGCTGGAGCAAGCTGTAAAGAGTAATAAAAGACGAAAGAAGAAGGTGGGAGGAGGTCTATGTCGACCATGGTCTCCTCTGGACTTCTTAAAAATAGAGACCTAGTTTTCTGATCCTCCTACGTTCCTGTGAGGTTAAGAGCAGTCAATCTCTGGTCAGCCCATGCGGAGAGCTGGTAATTTTGTCAGCCCAAATGTCGCAAAAGTGCATTGTTGGTCTACATGGCTTGTGTGTAAAAATGCAAATTCTTGCAGCAGAATTTTTTTTGCCCCCTTCAACATTTCTAGAAGGAATTGTATATGAAATTTTGTTAAGAATCACATAACCACATAATTACTGAGTGCATTAGGCTCAGTACCCGTAGGGGTTAACTGCAGTTGCACGGTCTACTTTAGTGTTAACATTTACTAATTTTTAAATACTCAGATTTGCTATTTTTGTGTTATGTCATTGTTTTAGGTATAATAAGTGTTTTAGGTATAATAAGTGTTTTAGGTGTAATAAGTGTTTTAGGTATAATACTGCTATTCAGTGTGAAAGAGTTGAAAAACTGTAAAAGGTTACTTCATCTGTTCTACTTTTCTTCTTTCTTATCTTGCTCTCAGAAAAATCTTGAGCCCCAGGGCCTTCAGTGGGACCGTCTGAGGACAAGAGCAGCTGTGTGTGTGTCGTCGGTACCGAGCAGGAGGCGGGAAGGGGGAAAGTGTAACCCTTCGATAAAGCGGGTGGGAAGTTCTCCTTTTGTTTTTCTTGCTTCCTTTTCCTTTGTGCAGAAGGCTGGTGATGGAGTATGTGAAGACTTCCTGTCAGGCTGGAACAGCATCGCTGCCACCCTAGGTTAACCCGACCACCGGCACTACCTCGTGCTCTATAACATTCTGATTTATCTTTGTAGCGGGAGCTTTGACGGTAGAGTTAAGCTGCCAGGGAGGGGCAACACTGAGAAAGGAATACTGCAGTTTAGGGCACGAACCTCTGAGTTTTAACACGCTTCTGAAGCAATGACGATGAGCGGAGGAGGGTTCACTGGAGTGTCCAAGACAGCCCATGCAATTTTTACGTCACTGAAACCCAAATAGACAGAAAAGGGAAGGTCCTGTTACCGCTGAACTGTGTTAATTTACATTTTCTGATGACTATTACATATCTCTGCCCCATAAAAACAAAAACATTGCCCAAATGGATTTCTAAGAACAATTTATCTGGGTAGTCTCTAAATACATTGTTACCTGTTGGGTCTCCTTTTTAACTTGGACTTTTTTAAATTGATTTTTTTTTTTCCTTACATGTAATTTCAAGCTTTATGAATCAGGTGATTTTTTGAAGTGTTGTTTGAGTACTTTTCATATTCAGCTTTTGTTTTAGGCTGATGATAGAAACTGAAAGAAAAGAACATTTCTTCAGGTATTTGTAGGTTTTTTTTCCTTCTGACTGTTAATTAATCTCTATCATGCTATTATTGAATGCTTCATTAGTGCAGCGTGACAGAAAATCCACAAGACTTGCATTTTGTTCTCAATCTAGTTTGTATCTACTTGCCTTTTATTCACACGAAACACATTTTCCATAAAAAATGTAAAGTTACCTGTTACTTATAATTGAAAAGCCTCTTATATTGTTCATTTGCCATTCTCAGTCATGCCTGGGTAGTGAGACTTGGAGCCCAAATTTGAAGGTGTTTGCATTGGTAAATTGAATGTTTTGTACCTGTACTAATCTTCACAAGAGGTATTTAGGCTCAGTAGGCAATAAAATAAGTAAAAAGGGAGAGAGTCTGTTTCCCCTCCCCGCTTTTTTAAAATCTTTATTTAATTCCAAGACCAGAGGGTTGTTGTCTTGGTGGGAGGTGGGGGCAGTGGTCTTGTGGAATCTTGACTTTGACTGTTTGGTACCGACTGTGTTATTTCTGTCATGTGTTCACAAACCAAAGCAAATCCAGTAAGGAAGGTATGTAAAATAACAGATTTGCAGCACAGAACTTTATCAGGATAAGAAGGTAGTGTAAGAAGACAGTGAAAAGAAAACAAAGAAGACATTAGCTTGGTCTTATTGCTCCAGCATCTGAACACACCATCATCTTCAACATGCTTATCTGCACAGTACCCTTGGGGTAAAAAAAAGGTCTTAACTCATTTTTTCTAGTTGTCGCAGCCAATAGGTGATTGAGTCATGGAGAAGCTGGGAAGGTCCTATTTACGATAAGATTAAAGCTCCTCAGACCTAGATTTAGGCTAGCTATCAGTATAAGCTGCACAGAACTGTGCTGGAAATCATTTGCATGGGTTGGGGAACCCTCAGAGCACTTCACTGTAACTTGCTGCTGCTCACTTACAGATTGGCTACCAGGAGGATGATGGTGAAAGAGAAATTTTCAGTATTAACCATATGTTCTTCTGGTGGGCAGCCATCAGCTGGTCAGGTGGAGAGTGGTCACCCCAGTGGTGGGACTGAGCTCCATGAGGGGATGTAAGGACATGCCTACAATGAGCTCAGGAATAACCAGAGGTCCAGCTAATGAAGTATTTTGTTTCCAGCAGTAACCATTGGTGGATGCCTCAAAAAGAAGGCTCTAACTTCTTCACTGGATTTTGCTTCTGGGTAAGCTTGAGTTTGTTGTGATTTCTTTTTTTAAATGTGATTGTCTGGCCTTCCTTCATGCACATGTAAACTTCAAAGCCTCAAACTTCAATGCCTTCAAAGCATCCTTTTGTAATGAGTTGCTCACGTTTATGACCTGTGGGAAGTACATCCTGCTTTTATTGTTTCAAATATGGCTCCTATTTTCATTCTGTGAAGGACAAGTTGGATTTTGATGATGAAGGAAGACAGGGATAACAGCATATTGAGACATATAGCAATACTTTCTCCTTTTGGGTAATGTCCTGGATCACATTAGTTCCCTTCCTCTACTGATAAATGAGCTTTTTTAATCTTAGTTCTATGCATCGGGTTCCTGGTTGTGGTTATTTTTTTTTTTTCCTGAATGCTAAGGGGCTGAACATTCTGATTTGGGATTTCTGCCTAGGACTATCTTCTCTAACTTCAGCATAACCTTTCTGAATTTTTGAGCTTCTCCAGGAATTTTGTACTATTTAAACCTCCAGAAATAAATAAAACTGAAGCTTAAGCAAATACAGAGCCTATAAAAGGTTTTTAATCCAAATATCCTTGTCTGTAAATTGATGGTACAAAAGTCAATGCATGTATCTACCCTAGACATTTAAAAAATGTGGGCAACATGCTCTGGCTTCTTCTCCTCACCAAGAGGTCTTTGAACCTCTGTCATGCTCAGTTATGGAGTGCATGATCTTTATATCTCTGTGGATGGTTTATTTTTTGCATTTTTATTTCTTCCTCTCACTCCTGCAAAAACTTGATTGCTTTTGGCTTTAACTCATTTTTGCCAAATTACCTCCTTGCTGCGTAGTTTTCTGTATTTTTTGTCAAGGGATTCACCTTCCTACCTTCTAGTCTTACAACTAGCAGGCATGTTTCTTTGATGTGATTTGGTGGTGTTGATGTCTTTTGTTCCCCAAGGGGTTGCTTCCATTTAAATGTGAGTTTAATGAATATTGTTGTTTATGGTCTCTCACCAGCCCTTGGAACTGCATTCTAAATGTAATTAAAAAGCCACAAAGAAAGCAAACAGTGGAAATGTGGAGATTCTTTATTTTTAATCTGTCTGTTACCTGTAATGAGTTGTCAATACTAAGCCATTTATAGGTGGCAAATGGAAAAATTTCCCAGAGCATTATGGATGTTTAATTATTTATGAACTACAGTGAAGTGAAGATCCTGTAACAGGAATGATCACTGCAATTGGTGAGAAGGTCTCAAGAAATGACTTGTGAACAAAGCTGCCGTGGAATAGGGCCATAGCAGCCTGCACGGTTCCTGTGAAGTTGCCTGTTGGCGTTCTAGGCAGCCTGCAAGGCAGGGTCAGAAGTAAAAAATGCCCTGACAGACCTGCTCTGAAACCTGCTCCAGCCAAACTCCATAAATGCTGATACCTCATGGTATTCCAGAAAGGACAGATGGACTTCCCTCTGTTTTTTTCCCATAAATCAGGAAGCCATGTTCTGAAGACACTTTGCTCCACAGGACAATCTCTCATACCCATTCCCTAAGAGAGAAGATGAAAACTCTCTGACACAAGATCATGCATCCACAGCTGGGACAGCTGGTGATCATAAAGAGTTAGACTTTTTAACTTCTGTAATATTTTGATTGGCTTATGTAGTAGAAGAAGAGCTGAGGACTTCATATTTCTCAGCAGAACACCATTACTGCTGCAGTCCTTTTCTTCTCAGATTCTTTGCATGTTTACAGCCACCAAGCTGAATAAACGGGCTAGAAGGGAATGCAGGCTGTTCTCAGCCTCCCTCTCTTTTTCACCAATGGGCAGTTCAACCAAACCTCCATAAGGGAACATAAGCACTTTGGGTTTTCTCCATAGTTTGCTCATTGCGACACAATTTGTAGGCAGAGTGAACACACAACATCTGTGAGATGGGGCTGCTATAGACATGATCTAGCTAGGGAAGCATTGGCACAGGTCAGCTGTGATCTTAAAGTTATAGAAACAAACACTTTAAAAAAAAATCAGTTGAAAAAAGGTTTTTCCCACCGGCGTTATTATGTGCAATAGCTAAAACTGAAACAGTTTGAAGCAATTTCAAGAAGCAGGAGAATGAAAACATCTGTAGTGATCACACTGATCTGGAGAGCTAACAAAAAATTCCTGCACTTTTACTGTAATACCTGATCTTTGATGCTTTATGTTATAGTTAAATAAAGTCACTTCCTTCATCATTTTAATCAGAAAATGTTTTTCTTCAGCAAACTGTGTGTGCATTAACTTCTCACGTCACCCCATTAAAGTTCAGGGCTGCTAAAGAGCTGTATTTGCTCTCAGCAGATCTTGAAATAGCTCGCTTTTTATTTTGAAAGGAGATGCATAAATACATTGAGCCTGAAAGATGGTATAGTTCAGAAATTGGAATAATAAAAAAAAATGTTTGACACATTCAGTGTACAGATTTTGAACAATATTTCTATTTAGAGTTATTAACGATAATTTGGTCATGCTAATTTGCCTATGGAATGCGAGGCTAATGAAAGAAATTTCAAAACATGGCAATAATGAACAGTCCATAATTAATCAAAATGTTGTTTAAATCTCAATTTTGAAATAATTGTAATTACTGCCTTTTAGGATAATAGTGTGGCCCAAAGGAGAGTGGCTGCATTTTGCTATCTATGAGACACCCGTGTTGCTGTAAGTGCCTGTGCACAGCTACAAATGCATCTGCGTGTAAGTGTGGTACTGGAGCCTTGCTAACAACTGGGATTGAAGGAGTCATTTTATTTTCCCACTAAGAGGAGTCTATACTAGATGAGGACACACAGGATGTCCAGCAAGAAAGAGCTTGAAAAACTGAAATAGGCAGTCATTATGCTAATAAAATGAAGAGTGTCTTCAAAAAGATTCCTGTAGATTATGGCCGTTTCCTTTTCTATTTATGAACCTCTCTTCTTTGTAAAAGCAGCATTGCAAAGGGAGTGATTGTGCATGCAGAATATTGAATAGATACAAAAGTTTTCATAAGCTGTCTGTGCTTCATGGATTTTTTAACAAAACCTGCCACATGCAAACTCTAAGGCGCCACCACTGCTAAACCAACAAACAGGAGATGTCTTGTCACCCCTGCAGAAGATCCACTAGGAACGGCTCTTGGTCGCGTGTTCAGAGCACTTGCTGTCCCTGGATTAGACACCCACTAGCAGCAGTGCTGGCCTTGCTCTAGAAGCCTGAAAACCCATAGTTTGCAAATAAGATTGTCTGAAAATTTGGCAGAAGCTGCTACAAATAGGCATCACTTTCCAAACTGTCCTATGTGTCAAGTATTTGCCAAAATATGAAATTTCTAAAGCTGTGCCCGGAATATTTTTAAACTTTAGGCTGCTTACAAAGAGTTGAGCCTATAACACAATGTAACACCGGATTGTGGTTCAGTTATTCAGACTACAAGAAAGATAGTTCAGGGGTGATGTGAATACAGCTTACAGAAACCCAAGCAGCAGCTTCAGAATAGAGGGTTTTAAACACCTGACCAAAGTACGAGACCCAAGGTTGAAGATGGATGTATTCAAATTGTCATTTTTTAGTAGTTAACAATAGGGGCAGCGTATGAAGGGTAAAGTAGTGATGACTTAAATCAAGATGTTGTTCTAAACCAAAAATTCTTGTCCAAGCACAAATACTAGGCTCGAAACAGCGATAATGCACAGCCTGTATTGTGCAGGGTGCTGGAACGCGTGGCCGTTGCAATAGAGCTCCGTTACTAGCTAGGGCTTCAGTGAGGTTAACCACAACCACCGTATTCACTGAGGGATTTAGGCAGCGATTTCCATGGAAATGAGAGCCTGGGTGCATCCCACTGGACACAGAGCCTGGCGCCGGAGTGCTCTGCAGGCGCTGAGTCCAATGGGCAGTTCTCCAAGAGCAGCTACTTAACGTACAGAATTAACAAGGTGTTGCTCTGCAGCGGTAACGTCTGGGAACCACCTACCAGCTCACCAATGTTTTGGGGCATCGTTGTTTTCCAAAACAGCTGGCAACTTTTCAACACAAGACAGCAAAACAGGCACTTCACAGGCACAGTTCGTAATGGCCACATCCTGAAATGAATCTTCTGGCTTTTCTCAGGGGAATTCTGTTTGTATAACAATTCTGAGTAGTTTCTTTTTTCCCTCCTCAAGTGCAGAGCAAAAGTTAGTTCGCGTGAACAGTGTTTGCAGTGGGCCCCTTATGTGAAATAAATCAGCTGACTGCGTCTACCACTATAGTCAGCTTTACACATTTCACTTTAATTATTAAGAAAACTCTAATTATTACTTTCCTTATGGTCTAAATTTCTGCTTTAGGTAAAGGTTGCCAAATTATATCAATATTCACCTTACAAATATTCTAGATGTTTCCAATCCAGTGGAATTTGAGTAGCTCTTTTTCTTTATTCTTGTTATCTGTCTAAAAACCATAGTTCTTTATAGACCTTAAAAGGTAGATTTCTGAGGGACTTTTTTTCATGTTATGTAAACGTCTGCTTTTACGAAAATTGCAGTTCCCCATGTACTAGTTTGCACATATGTAATCATTTTAGTCTATTGACATCGTTACTCTGATGAACATTGGTACATCAGTTTTACATTCAAGGTTTTATTTTGACTTAGCTGCTCTCTAAACTGTTTCGTGAGCAATTTGTGAACCGCGTCGAGGCTGGATTCCAGCTGATAGTGAAGTGCAAGGACGTCACTCTGTCACAAATTGAGATGCAGGATTGTAGCACTTGGTGTGTGAAATGTGTTTTTTAAGCTTGCTGGTACTTTAGCATTTCTCCTGCAAGCAAAGGACCTCCAGCCCTTCTTGGGATTGATTGTTAATCACTCTACGGGACAAAGCCACAGTACTGTCGATGGGAGACTGCACTGGTTAACTCTGGAAGATACAGCAAGAAAAGAGGATTACACTTCATGTATTAGTTCTTACGTGGATCTGGAGAGCTGGGGAATTTTTCTGTGCCGCAATAGATGAGAACAACTGAATTGCCATGTGGGGAGTGGTTACTGATAACACCGGTTTCCTTCCCGCCCCCCTATACTCTTGCCAAGCAGATTTTTATTACAGATGTCAAAGTTTCCCTGCTGGATTGTGTCTTTGAATTGCAGTATTTGTTTAATCAAACCCTTGTGCTGATTAAAAAGACAAACCCTTTGATTACCTCTGTTGTTGCAGAGGGAGGCATACAGAAATATGACTGTGTAATGTTGGGAGTAATATGGACAGAGGAGACACATGTTTGATTTTGAATGCTCTTTTACTTCTCAATTCTCCTTTTAGTGCCCTGTGCAAGTTTTGTTTTCTGTTTTGCACCCCTTTTGCCTTCTCCTACTCCTGCTTTCCCTTCAAAACCTGGAAGTCATCACAGTCTGACCTCCTGCATCAGGCTGGTATGTGAGACATGATCACAGGCAGGGACAGGCTCATCCTCTCTCTCTATTCGGATCTGGTTCTCGTCTGGAAGCAATAGGGATACGTTAGCTGGATGCAGAATCAAAGCTAATCGCTGCAGTTTGGAGTTGATTTGCAGCTGGCTGAAGGGAATAACAGGCACATCTGGCCTGTGTCTACCTGTAAGAGCCTGTGCAGACGTATTCACCACGATTCTGGCATCAAGATTCATTTCTCCTCAATAGGTTAAAGCCTGTCTTTTAGAAGGATATCCAGGCTTGATTTAAAAAACCCCCACAACAACCCAAATCTCTAAGTAATGGAGAACTGCTGCTTGTATTCTAGATTTATACTTTTTATATATGTAATTATACACAGAGCAGGATCCTGCTGAAGTCAAAGGGTACAGGCTAGAGCTGCGGAACACAAATGAAATCCAAGTGGAATGTGTAAACAGAAAACTGCTGCTCCTGTTTGTCTCTCCTACCTGCTGAAACCTGTCACCCCCTCATTAGCTTCTGGTGAATTCATTGCTTGTAATCAGTATCATAAGATATTACTTTGTAGCTAGAATTTTTTTTTAAGGTGTATTTATGGCAAATCAGTTCAGAAATGCTGAGATGCACATAAAGCGTAGTGAAAAACACCCTTTCCCCCCAACCTCTCTCTGATCTGGTAGTTAAGGTGTGATATTCTATAAGTGCCATTGTAAACAAGTACAAATAGTTCAAGAAGAAAAAAAACCTCTTTGAGGTAGTTTCACAATAGGTAAGCATGAAAAAACCCAAACCTCTCACAAATTAATATAATTAGATAATCACTGACTTTCCGTCATTTGCCTTAACACTGCATTCACTCTGCATTGTTTCACAAGAGGGTGACGGATTGTAAATCCACTGTTACAACACCCACAGCCTTAGCCTTTCACAGCCATCTTTTGTGGATGTTGTTGTATTAAGTCTAGAATAATTATGACTGAGTTGCATTGACAGTTTGATTGGCTCCAGGGAAACTACCAAAAAAATAGTCTGGAAATAGGACTGAGCTAGTCTATTCCCTGGCCCCAGGGCAGAAACACCTCCACCTGTTCTGATTTACACAGGTTGCTTTTCTAACCATTTATTGGAAACCTTTGCTTCTGGGCATGTCACAACCTCCCTAAGTGCTGCTTTTCCCTACTGCTATTATGAGAAAATGTTTCCTCATTTGTAAATCATATTTCCCTTCTTGCAATTAAAGTAAGAGTGATATGGAAAATAGCATGAGTTGGAAATTCTCTGTTGACGTTGTGTTTTGACAGATTAGGTTTCTAACATAACAATTTTTTTTCATATGAATTGCTTACTTTTCCCTTTCATAAAAGAAAAATGAAAAAAAAATTAACGTCAAACAAGGTACTACGAGCTGTTTTGATTCAACAAGACTTACAGAATCATAGAAAAGTTTGGGGTGGAAGAGACCTTAAAGATCATCTACTTCCAACCCCCCTGCAATGAGCAGGGACATCTTCCACTAGAGCAGGTTGCTCAGAGCCCCGTCCAACCTGACCTGGAACACTTGCGGGGATTGGTCATCCACAACCTCTCCGGACAACCTGTTCCAGTGTCTCTCCATCCTCCCAGTAAAGGTCTTTGCTGTAAGCTGTTATCACTGTACTGAAGGCTGGGTGAGGCAACTGAATCTGTAGAATAGAAAATAGAATAGAATAGACTAGTTCACTTGGAAGGGACCTACAACAATCGTCTAGTCCAGCTGCCTGATCATTTCAGGACTGACCAAAAGTTAAAGCATGTTATCAAGGGCATTGTCCAAATGCCTCTTAAACACTGACAGGCTTGGGGCATCGACCACCTCACGAGGAAGCCTGTTGCAGGGTTTGACACCCTCTGGGTAAAGAAATGCTCTCTCATGTCCAGTTTACACCTCCCTTGATGAAGCTTTGAACCATTGCCATATCAGTGGATACCAGGGAGAAGAGATCAGTGCATCCCTCTCCACGTCCTTCCTCAGGAAGCAGTTGGGAGCAATGAGGTCACCCCTCAGCCTCCATTTCTCCAAACTAGACAAACCCAGCATCCTCAACTGCTCCTAACAAGACATGTCTTCCAGCCCTTTCACCAGCGTTGTTGTCCTCCTTGGAATGCATTCAAGGACCTTCACATCCTTCTTAAATTGCAGGGACCAGAACTGCGCTCACAACTAATCTCATGGTATTGAGTTCCGTGCCTGAAAACTTTACAATAATTTATAAATTTATTATTATTTGCACAAATCGATTAAGTGCTTCTGGGAATTAGAGCAATGATGTCAACTGCCTGGCCAGAAATGACAAACTAAACAAGGTGTTTTCAAATCATTTAAAAGGCATTGGTTTTGCTTTTTGTTTCAAATGACAATGCAATTCACTCAACCTATCAGGTGCAAAAAGTGAGAAGAAAGTAGATTAATACGCTAGCCCAAGTCCTTAGATGTTGGTTTTTTTCCCCTTTGGAATAAATCTGAGCTTTGGTATCACTGCTTTTATTATAAGGTCTAGCTGGTTGTCATTCTCCAGCTGTTCCCAGCTTGAGGAGTTAAGAGGCTGTCAATTGACTGAAGAAATCTTTCTTTGACCCCTGCTTCTGTTTCAAGTCTGAGACAACTTTAAATTTTCAATATTCTTCTACCAGGCGGAGGTAGCTGTAATAAAACACGTCTGTAGAGAGTGGCTGTTGTGCATTATTTTTTTGAAGGTGTTCCTACTGAGCAGTCATTAGAAAAGAACGCAGCCTGTATCCTAACCCTATAAAAGATGAATTCCTCTGATATCTCTTTTCAGAATAGACCTTCAAAAGTGAGGTAGCCCAAGATACTAAATCTCAAGCTGGGGAAGGGGAAGGGGGGAACCAGTTGCCTAACCAGATGCCTTGTATTATCTAGGGGTGGCGTAAGGTATCTTACTCCAAAAGAAAGCAGACTGCTGTAGACCTTGTGTCATAACCACCAGCTCCTCCATCAGATGTTGGATCTAACTGATGGGGTCTCAGGTGACAGCAAGCACCTCTGTTTAGGCAGCTGATTCATGCACTAAGTTGCTTAAGTGCACTTAGTGGGATCTAAAGAGCTATTTAGCTCATCCCAACAAATATACCTACCTTTGGTCAGGTGAACATCAATCTGGGATACAGCAGAACAGCGACTGACTGTAGTGGAAGTGCAGACACATTGCCTGTATGTGGATACCGACCTTCCAAAGGCCCAACTTGAACTATCTGAATCCGGAGCTAAAGCCTGCCCTTAGGAGCTAAAGCCCGTTACGGTGGGTACAATTACTCCCTGCCTCCCATTGCAATGGCTTTGGCTGGGTGGCCCGTGCTCCATCCCTTGGACGGGTTGGTGCACATCTTGTTCTGGCTGTATCAACAGGCACCCTCACAGCCCCAGCAGACCTGTACACCTGACCTAGTCTGGTACTTCCACTGTGGCTGAGCCTGCTCTACTAATGAAAACAGAAGAAATCGCTTGGGGGAAGCCTAGTAAAACAGGTGAATGTATTTATTTCCGTGTTCATATCAGTTTATCAATATTGATGCATTTTCAAGGGCTGACTTGTCTGAAATGGCAGTACCTCTACATGAGTAAGTTCTGCAAACAGTGCTCTTAGGGATGAAGTAATACCTTACAGCCTGAGTGATTTAATCCCCAGTCCAACCTCTTCACCTCTCCATGCCTTCTGCTGGCTCAGGGGCTCACCAATGCTAATTATACTACCAGAAAATGAACATAACAATTAAGAATTAGTGTCTTTGTGCTAAGTTAGGGAGCTGACTCTGCTGAGCAAAAGAGCCACTTGGCACCCGAGTCAGTGCAGTGCGAGGAGGGGAGTGCGGTCCCGTAACTGGCAGAGAGGAAGGGCAGGGAGGAGAAGTAGGACATTGGGTAGGCTGCTATGTGCTACCTCTGCGTGGGGACTCCACTGGATTCTATTTATTCTAGTTAATTTTAGTCAGGTACTGGTTAGAATAGCGAGCATGCACCCTGCAGCTCCTCAGGATAAAATTACTCATCTTTATCGCAGCACTAAGATTCCCGTTATGATTCCCTCTATTGTCCAGCTGTTCCTTAGAAAATCTATTCCTAATTGTGTGCACTGTAAGTGGCAAAGGGGATATGTACAGGAGAAAAGAAGTGCTGATATTTTAAATGTCATTTAAATGCCATTTCATTTTGAAGAGGGCGAAGCGATAGGATGGAGGTCAGAAAAGGGGTTATCTCTATGGGCAAGGAATAAATGTATGAACCAAGAACACAGCAATTTCTCTTTTAGTATTTTGTACTTATCTATTTTATTTGTATGCAAGTGAGAGTATAATTAGGCCAAAGTTGTTTATTTAAAATGTGAACAAAAATGGGCCGAAAACTCTTCCCAGTGTTGCATCCCAAAAAAAGACAGTGTCTTCCATAGAAAGGAAGGAGGTTCAGCTGCAGGTGCAGATAGTGTTAAAGTTTTTATTCCATAGGAAAACAATTTCGGAATGATATTAGCCAAGTTAACTAAGCATTAAATATGAAGATAGTAACTAAAAGAAGATTCAGGAGCGGTGTTTTGAAACAAAAAAGCCCTTCATTTTTTAAAAAATCACACACTCGGAATTTTTTTTTGTAACAGGGAAAATTATTCCCTATTAATCTCTCTGTCTCTTTGATGTACATATTTTCTTACTTTAAATATTACCTTTTAAGAATCCAGCTCAGAGCTTACTTATGCTTACTTATGACACTTGTACCCAGTAAAGGAGCTCTTTCTGCAGGACGGTTAAATTACCCACCAGAATGACATCCCCTGTTAGGTACAGATCGTGTCCACAAAGGATGGTGCCCCAAGTTGCATTCATGTTGCTATAACAGCGAAACTTTGTGGTTTAGTCTGGTGCTATCCAAGTGAACGGTGCCTTATTCAATCAGAAATCTCGTGGAGAAGGGCACTGGTATAATTTTTCACAGTGTACGGTGCAGCGTCAAAGCAGTTTCTTCCCCTTTAAGAGACATAGTTACAGACTGTTCTTATTAATATTGAATCAAACATCTTCATCAAACACTTTTCTCCTGAGCCACACAAAATGAACACATCCATTTCATACAAAGATTCTATGACTTAAACTGAGCCATCTACATCACATTATCACTCCCTGCATAATTTATGCTAAAACTGCCTCTGAACTAATTTCACACACGGAATAGGAAGTCTGTATCTGTAAAAAAACCCACTAAAAAAGAAAACCAACCCACAAAATTTCCCCTTGAGAGCAAATTCTATTTTGTACTTTAGCTGTGACAGAAATTTAAATCAACTTCTTCCCTGGGATGGATTTTTGAGTATATTCTCTTTAGCTAGGACTAGCAGAAAATTCTATTTATCTTCTCCGTGAATACTTTTCAAAGATGTAGCTAGAAATACTATACGAGGAGAGGCTCTGGGCTTTTTATCCTTGCAGCAAGTTTAAATGAAACAGGTGTTAAGCAGAATGAAGTAGTGTTTTACAAAGGCGTCCTAGGTTTCCTTCTCGTTTATGTTGAAATGTCCATCATCGGCATCAATAGTGATTGTAGAAGAAGAATTGCTGATAAAAATAAGTGCAAGCATTTTGCGTAGCAAAGGAGATACGGAAAAGTCTGAAGAATCTGTGGTGGATTTGGGTTTTTTTTTTTATTCCTTTTCATGAATAGAAAGGAATTGCGATTGGTCGTTTGATCTCAGTGGAAGAGAAACATACAAACGCATGTCAGAATATGGGAGAACAAGACTTTGCAGACTGACCAAGTTGTTGTCTACACAAGCAGATGTTACACTGCGGTGATGGCAGGACTGTGTAGTGCCCATTCTGGAGTCTCCAGCTGGTTCTTGTGGGACTGGTGAGGGTCTTGGGCACTTCTGCTCTGGGGAAGTGAGGGTTTAATCAATTTTTGAAACCCAGCATGTCCTATGAAACAGGATCCTACTGGTAGTCTCAAATCCTGCTTTCACTTGAATTTAGCCAAGTCCCCTGCATTGAAACTAAAGGGAAACCTTCTGGGAATTTTTAAAAACTTTTATATTTTCCAAACTTGTCCCCATAACATCACATCATTAAAGACATCAGCCTTGAAGAGTTTTTGTCACTTCATTTAATTAAAATTTATGCAAATGGCCTACTGAAATTACCTATGTGTACTACCTCACAGCATGAGGTTTGGGGGCTGTTCGCAGAATTAAATAAAAACTTCTGAAAGTGTGATGCGACACCTTTTTTTCTGTAAAACAAAATGCTTGAATCTCACAGGATTTTGCTTCAGGAAAGAACAATTTCCCTGGGATGTTATTTAATCGGTTCTAAACAATGCTTCCCATTTTCACTGTGATTATCTACAGAATAAAATTTTGAAAGTTTATCTGTTCAAATAAAGATCCTGTGATCTATCTGACATGTAATGGGACTGTTCAGGTGCACATATCAGTTTTCAGGACCGATACGTTTGGAGCATCAGCCAACCCAAATTCTTCCAGACTCCAAGGACTTACTTTAGCTCTTTTTTCCAAACAGCTTCTTGCTATTTTAATTATGACACATTTTACAGAAGTGCATAGCCAACTTCATTATCTCTCATGTTTCACTTGATGCATATTTTGATTTAATAAATAAGAGAACATGAAGGCCCAAAGAATATGACATTCCATTCTTTAAAAATATAGAAATATTGTAGCAGCCAGTAAATCTAAATCTAAATGGCAGAACAAAAACAGAAGTAGGAAACAAGCTCATTTTTACTATTATGCCAAAGACTAAATCTGAAAGACACAGTTTCTTTTCCATTGTTTATTCATTTTTTTCCCATTGCCTCAGCCCACTTGCTCTCCCAGAGCTTCTGCTGCTGATTGCCAACATTGAATGAATCTATATTCCACGTGGGATGGTCAAGCTCAGCCTTCCTCCAGTGAATTCACTATTCCAACACTCTGCTTAGCTCTAAACACTTCCCTAATTATTTTTTGTCCTTCATTTACTTCAGGGTCCCCACACCAACACCTCCTCCTCTCTGCTCATGAGAAGCGAAAGATTTTATACCTATCCGCTGCACAGCGCATAAGTAATGACATGTGGAAGTGAAGCAAATTTCACGTGACAGTAGCTTGGTGGTACTGAGAACATCATTAGTGCTGCAGAGGACCGTGAAGATCAAGACTGCTCAGCTCCTTTGGTGCAACTAATACTCCGTAGTGTTACTGGTTACACCATACTTGCATTTTGTTTGCTTGAGGTGAAAGGCAGAGAAGTAGCTGTAAGTTAAAGGGTTGAAGATAAAATGGAGAATCTCACCGCTGCATTGTTTTTATTGGTCTAGGCTAATTTATATGTAATTATTTGTTCAACTTGTATTTTCTGAAGAAATTCGTATTTTCTGAAGTAATCATCAGTTAGTTCTGATTTCAGTGGAAGTAGTGATACAACATCAAGGAAGACGACCAAAAGAAAAAAAAATCTCATCATAGGAAAGCATGTCATAGTAAGTCCCTTCTGTCCTGAGGTTGCTCAGTGGTTACTGTGGGTGGATGGTTTGGCCGTGAATGAATCCAGAAGCTGCCTGTGTTCCAGAATCACCATTTATAGACATACTAGCACTGAAAGTAGGTGCATTAGAGGAGAGAGAGATGACAAACAGAGGGAATGAAGAGATAACGTTCAAGAGATAATGAAGATCAGAATCAGGAGAGTTTGGATCGTTCTGCTCTGCCATGTAACAAGTTTAATGCCTCAGTGCAGGACAGCTGTGGAGGGCTGGTCTGCAGAGAAGTGGCCTGGAGATAACTGTGGTTCGTTTTTATGAGAGAGTGGAGCTTTGCTTCTCCTTACACAAGGTGCCTGGCTGGCCCTTTCTGGCAGAAGTGCCAAGGTCCATTCATTTCACCCTGCTTGAATCTCCTCTAACATATTTCAACCGTCATTCAGACTTGTTCTTCTGGACTCAAGTACCCAATCTGATAGCACCAAACCTTTAACGTTCAGCCCTTTGCCCCTCTGTCAAGCTGTCCCTCAAAATACTTCTGTGTTGCTTTAGGAAACCCTATGTACACGCCTAGGAGTGATGCCTCAGTAAAGAGGGTGTGAATGACGAGGCTGGCGTTTTTAGGCAAACAGTGACTTTGCTGTGTGATATGTTATCTGTAGGAATCAGAAATCTTTCAAAAAGTGATTCATTATCAACAGTATATGAGCTCCAGCTGACAGTGCAACTGCACCTTTGACATGGGAAGATGATCGGGAGTGTTTTCCTCTGTGGCTCTGTGGAATCTCCCTGGGCAACAGCTCTTCTCTTGCAGTAGCTAGAAACATGGGATATTCTGGAATTCTTGTCCTCTCAGAGTTAAAATGAGAAAGACAAATCTCGGGTCCTGTCTCAGGGCACTTACAGATTGGTCATGACTAGGAGTCACTTCATGCTGGTTCTGCTCAGAAGTTGGAGCGGTGTAGGTGAATTGCTTCTTGCTTGCTTCAGTAATGGAAAGATTTAAGGCTTGACTTTATGAGATTTCCCTTTCAGGATATAACAAAACGTCAGAAAAATAAATGTAGAGTCTACAACTTGTGATTACACTAAAGAAAATTTACCTTTCCTTATCAGCAACAGTGTGATAAATACTGATCACATAATGTACATCCCCAAATCACTTTCTAAATTGCAACCTCTGAGGAAAGGAGGTTGTTCAAATATATTATACCTGGTCTAGCGGAGCGCCAGAGTTTGAACATGGTGCTTAGATACTCTCACAGTGCAAATGACAACCGTAATGTCTTCATAATAGACTGCACAAAAGTATTGTGGGAGGTAAGATGGGTTTTAAATAAAATCTAGCCTAACCTCAATTTTGTTTCATCAGGTACTAGCATTTGTCTGCTCTGTAGTCACGCTTGCAGTGAAAAAAGTGTTTCCTGATATTGAGAGGGAAACTCCTGTGTTTCAGCGTGTGCCCGTTGCCTCTGGTCCTGTCACTGGGCACCACCGGGAAGAACCTGGCTCCATCCTCTTTGTACCCTCCCTTCAGGTACTTGCCCTTCACCAGGCTGAACAATCCCAGCCCTCTCCGCCTTTCCTCGTAGGAGAGATGCTCCAGTCTCTTAATGATCTTCCTGGCCCTTTGTTGGACTCTGTCCAGTTTGTATCTCTTGTACTGGGGAGCCCACAGCTGTACTCCAGTACTCACCAGAGCTGAGTAGAGGGGAAGGATCACATCCCTTGACCTGCTGACAGTGATCCTTCTATTTCAGACCAGGATACCACGGGCCTTCTCTGGGGCAAAGGCACATTGCTGTCCTCTGTTCAGGTTGGTACCAGCCAGGACTCTCAGGGCCTTTTCTGCAAAGCTGCCCTCCAGCTGTTCAGCCCTCATCACATGTTGGTGCCTGGGGTTGTTCCTACCCAGGGACAGGACTTGACACTTCCCTTTGTTGAATTGTTTGAGTTTCCTGTTAGCCTGTTTCTTCAGCCTGTTGAGGTCCCTCTGGATGGCAGCACGACCCTCTGTGATCCCAGCAGGATTGCAGTCTAACTCCTCATGTTTATCCTCACACTGCGTGCAATACCATACAAGCACTTGAGAGAGGCACCCCAGCATGCTGGTTCCTAGGAAGGGTTTTGTAAGCTTCCTGTTATTGTTTTACAGATCTATTGTTCAAATAATTTCGCATTACATAGCTCTCATAGGAAATCATGGGCCTTTGGATTTCTCCAGCATCAAGCATTTCTGCATTTTTCTTGCACCTAAGCCACCTGAGTTGGAGAAATGAGCTGTCATTTCTGGTTTAGTGACACATCCCAAAACATCTGAATGTTATTCACTAAGAAATCATGTTCCAACGTGGAGCACAATATTGTGTGCTAAACTGAGGCGCAATCTGATGGTGTTGAACCAGATTTCAGTAATGCAAAAATGATCTCTTTTTTACCTTGCTTGTAGAAAGACTTTAAGGAGATTTAGGGTTACTGCAGAAACAAGAACAACAAATAACTTCTGTTACATTCTATATTTATTGCAAAATTTCAGTTCAAGAGATAATTTGGGGAATACACTCTTGCAAAAAAATCTAAGTCATTATTAGCTGACGTAAAATCTTAACCTTCTGAGTAGAACCGCTCTTTCTGTAAACTGTGGGACAAATCATCAGTGAAGTGAAGCCTATATAGGACAAAACAACATATCTGATCTGTAATGCACTGTGATTCATCATAGCAATTATTTTTCATTCTTCCATGCAGAATTACTCAGCTGAGTTCTCCCACTTCCAAATCTAAACACATACACACACCCACAGTGATAAATCATTACTAAATCAGTTTTCTCTAGTCTCACTAGAAGTTCACACCTACACTCTTAAAATCCAAGGAAATTTTCCTATCATCACTCACAGTAATATGAGCTCTACAACAGTAACTCTGCGAGAACAGGTAAAGTTGTACTTGCTGAATAGCAGTAGTAAAAAAAAAAAAAAGGTGTGTTCATATGCAGCCAATATTTCTTGAAAATAAGTACTTTAAAAGGTACAGATCATGGGTAGGCAACTAGTGAGGATTTGTGCCTATGAAACAACAAATTAAACAACAAATAACATATTCAACTTAGTGCTTTGAAAGAAGAAGAAACTTTGGATTGTAAAACCAAAAGATGAAATAAAGTGCCTGTATACCTTATCTGTATGCAGAACATTGCTGCTGACTACTGAGCTCTGGAGAATGGCCTTTAATCAAAACTTACGCACTTTTTCTGTATTCAGTGGTGGTTGTCATGGGAAAGGCAATGGCAGAAGCCTGATAGAACAGAACTGGAGAAAAAAATGTCTCTCACTAGATTATTTGGGTGACGATTGTGCTGCTGCTGTGTGATGAGCTCAAGCGGCATTTCTGTTCCCTATTACTAGGCTTGGTCATGGTCTTCCTGTGCAGACAGCCAAACACTTTTTTAATTGTCAGATCTCAAGATCTTATTGTTTTCATTAACTCCTTGACTCCAACTTTCATCAACACGACCCACAGCTTCCTTTCGCATTGTTTCAACCAGCTTATTTCTGTCCTACTGCTGCCAATCACTGTGAATCCTCCAGTTGTTCATTTTGTTTCAGCTAAACAAAGTCAAGTGAGCCTTCAAGACCTTCCTTTACTCCGTTCCTGCCTGAACACCTACTCCTTTCTGTAGTACTGCTCATTTTCTCTTTTGGTCTCGAATTCCCTTGTCTACCTATTGCCTTTCAGAATCTCCCAAGAGCAACAATAAAAAGCGCAACTAGTTCATAATTTGTTTAGTGTTGTTTGTTTCTTTCTCTCTTCACATTTTGTATACCAGTTCTCTTTCATGTAAGCCGTCCTTTGGGACAAGGAGCTCCGTACATAAAGCTGTGGTTCTATTGTATCGTACAAAAGTGTCCAGTCCCTAAATAAAACCACAGTAATAATTTTCAAGGCATTATTTTGCTGTATATCTTATGTTATAGAAACAGCCGGTTGCTGTGAGCATTCAATATCACATGTAAGACATGTATAACATACACTGCATGATACAACTGAAGCACAACACAGTTATGTGCAATATCTCCTTTTCCTTCCCATCCCCCCCTTTTTTTTTTTTCACTTAGAGTTCTCCAAGATCTTGAGGTCTTGTGATTGCAGTTCCAAACTGGCATTCGGTCCATTTGGCAGACATCCTAGAAGAGTCATTTAAAAATAATTCTTTATAGAGAGATAGAACAAGTCAATGTATTTCGTAGTTTACTGGTTTTCAGAGACTGTGGACCAAGCTTAGTCATCAGCACTGCTGTAAAAATGGGAAAATATAGTAGCTGTTGTGTTTGGTGAATTTTTCACTGTTTACACTATTTCATATAAGAACATTTTGCCCTGTCAATTGTATAACTTCTAGCCTTTGTATCTAGCAGTGCACACCCAACAGTGCTAAAGATTTTCCATTCTTTTTTTTTCAGTAAACATGACTTGGTTATAACTTTGATGTTTTCCTGAAAAATGATGGCAGTTATATTTACCATATCTAAATTATCTTTAAGCTCTTTTTAGTGTATAGTTTTCTAAGTTTTTCTCCGCCAGTTTCATGCCCCTGTAACTTTCCAAAACCAGCTCTCAGCAATTCTGTATAGTCACTACCAAAGTCCACCTCTACCTTCAAAATCTTGGAATGGACAAAATGGACCAAACCTTGTTTATGGAGTTGAGCCATGATTGTTAGCCTAACTTCAACAGTGTGATCAAAATAGAACAAAGTTCTATTGAAGTTATTATTGAGTTACCATGAAACCATTTGCAATGGACTCATAGTCCAAATTAACCCAGAATGGTCTCGTTAGTAATATAGTGTAAAATGTTATTCCAGAACTTCTTAGCATCTCCACCTTCTTATTGGCTGGAGGCATGACAGACTTTTCAATGCTGCTCTGATGATGTCCAAATCTGATGTTTCAGACTACCCCAGGAAGACCAGGAGGGATATCCGTGTCCTGGTATCTCACAGGCTAAGTGTGATGTTCACTTTTTTCCTTACTCCTCAGTCTCTAGTCTGCTTGTTTGAGGTTTGTTTTTTGGTGGCATTTTGGTTTTGGTTTGTTTTCGCTCCCTTAAGACTGGCACCTCACACGCTCTCTCTTTTAATTGGTTCCCGGTTAATCTGTTTTCCATTTTCCCTGTTATCTCTGAAAGCAGTTTTAACTGATTCTCAAGGCTGCCCTCCTGCAGTGACTGTAGCCCGACCACTGTGATTTTTGTTTGCAGTCTGGGACCTCCTGCCTTCACTCGTGTCTGCACTCTTCCCCACCACCTTGTGTTCTGGAGTCATGGTTCCAGTCACTGCTTCTTACTGCTGTTGATTAAACCTAAACTAATACAAATCTAGGCAAGAGTTAATTGACTGATAGAAAATTGCTATCGCAGCTAAACAAACTAAATGTTCTCAGGCCAAACAAGTCCTGAGATCTGGTGGCATCAAGTCACTACGAAGCATACGGACCTTTATTAGCAATGGCAAAGTGGTCTTTGCCAGACTATAAACTTAGGTCTGATGATCAGTGTGGGTTACACCCTGCTGTTTCAAGACACCCTTTTAAAAACTGTTGTTTTGGTAGAAAAAACAAGTTTCCAAATTTCTCTTGTTCACATCGTCCTGTTTCATTAATCAATACAAAACAGTGTAATAGAAGAGCCTGACGTATCATTCTCATTTCTTTTTCTTCTTTCTTAAATAAATTATTTTTAAACTGAGTATTCATTTGTATGTACAAATAATTCTGAATACTTTTCCTATTTCTCTTAAAACATTTGCAAATATTCACCAACTTTTTTTCTCCATGGCTTTATTTCTATTAGCAGCTTAAGTTTCATTAAAAAAATGAAATAAAATGTAGGCTTTATTTCACCTGAAGTTTCTATATCTGTACAGTATTGGAATATTTTAATAAATATCTCTGAAACGCAATGCTTTTCGTTGCATTTAAAGCAGCAAACATTCTGTTTTTCCATTCAATGTTAACGCCGCACCAAGTTATCCTCTTTTTCTCTCATTAAGAACGTTACAAATGCACAGTGAGATTTTTGCAAGGGTTAAAGGTAAACTTCCAGACTGACTTATACCTTGCGGTTTCTACAAATACCTTGTAGTTCCCTGGGCTGATTGGAAACCCTGAAAATGTACAATAAGACGTACTAATGTTTATTCAGTGTTTGCTCCAACAATGGCAGCTAGCCCAGAAGATTCCTAGGACTAACAGTATTATTAATAATAATTCAATATCTCTGGCAGGATTTGCCAGTCTATGAGAAAGCGATAGGAAATTTTCTCTTTTAAATCAAACACTGCGAATGAATAGGTTGTGCTGGTATTGCAGACCTGTTGTACCCGATGCTGTCAATGGAAAGTCTGAGCAGAAGGTGGTGGGAAGGAGTCCCTCTTGCCCTGAGTAACATCTTCTGGGACGACAAGGAATACTTCAATTTCCCCCAAATGGTTGTGTTTGTGTTGGTAGAGCCTTTCCTTGTAACCATCAGGTAACTGCAAAGAACTAGGTATGAGCTACATTTCCAGACTATCTTTAGTCTATCTAAGAAAAGTAAAGTTTAAAGAAAATTAAAATCTAAAAAAAAGTTTAAAAGTATGTAAAATTCTGTAAGTGCTCAATATTATGGTTATTGAGATGATTTTATATGATTATTTATTCTTGCTCTATGTTTGGGGACCTCTAACCCTGTACGAGGAGGAACAGCAGAGGAGTGGTCATTATTGCAGGGCAGTCTCTGTGAGGAGAAGCTGGGGCTGACCCGTGTGGGACATGGCCAGCTCCAGCCAGTTCCAACGGCTGACCACAGCCCCTGTCCCTCACTCCTGCACTGCACTGCGACGGGGAGGTAATGGAGTTGGGAATGAAGGATATGAGATTTAGACATTGACTAATTCGAACCCTAAAATATGTTGCATCTTGAATCCCCATTCTGGACTCACACATGGTGTAATCGAAGACGATCCTTGGAGTCTTCCCTAGGTTTGCCAGCTTGTGTCTGGTTCTAACACCAACTGGCATAGAATGACCTGCAATTAATTAATGCTATTAATTAAGCTTCTTAACCCTGCAAACCAGGGTGGTTGCCTAGCAATTGTTTGTGACCTCTGCTATCTCATGAACCATGCCTGAGGGTGACTGAGAGAGTGAATATTTGCACAGTCTGAAGTGTGCCAGAGACTGCAGTAGTAATTAAGACATAGATGACTCAGTTGCAGCATCTGAAAAGGTTTCTTGCCCACCTTTACTTATGCATATAAAGTAATTTTGTACTTCATAATTTTATTACTTCTATTTCATAGAAGTAAGTTAAAGGCAGTTACTGCACCGACACTCCTGTTTAAGCTCTTTCTATAATACCACGTATTTTCATGTCTGCTTCTGGTAAAGGTCCAGAGCCCATGAATCTTCCCAGGACTTTCCAAATTAACTGTCAGGTTTCAGGACCCCTCTCCGAGTATTTGAGCACTGTAACTACATCATTCTTGATTCTTCAGTTCTTGTCATCTGAGCAGCAGTGTAGGTTTTTTGTGTTTAAAATATCAGTCTCAAGGAAGCAACATGCAGAAAGGTGCAATTTAGCTGACAATCTTAATCTTCTTTTTGACAGGATTAATCTTGCACCTCACACATTTATTCCAGATAAATTACATTTTTCTCTGTGTGTAATTGCACATTACTAACTTCTCTGGGGCTGTTTTATGAGCAGTCTACCCCTGTTGTTAAAAGCACTCCTTTTTACACTCCCTTGTCTATGCTAATTGCAATCAAACCAAATGAATCCTTACGTCAGGAGTATTTAAGTAGCAGCATGGCATGGAATTCAGTTCTGCCTAAAAAAATGCAGTTATAGAATCAGAGAATCACAGAATCATCTGGTTGGAAGAGACCTTTAAGATCATCGAGTCCAACCATTCACCCTGCACTGCCAGGGTCCCTAAACCATGTCCCTCAGCACCAGATCTAGACGTCTGTGAAACACCTGCAGGGATGGGGACTCTACCATTTCCCTGAGCAGCCTGTTCCAATCCTTCACAACCCTCTCTGTAAAGAAGGTCTTCCTGATATCTAACCTGGATCTCCTCTGGTGCAGCTTAAGGCCATTTCCTCTTGTCCTGTCACTTGTCCCATGGGAGAAGAGACTGAACTCCACCTCCCTACAACCTCCTTTCAGGTAGTTGTAGAGAGAAATAAGGTCTCCCCTGAGCCTCCTCTTCTCCAGGCTAAACAATCCCTGTTCCCTCAGCCGCTCCTCACAAGACTTGCTCTCTAGACCCTTCACCAGCTTTGTTGCCATTCTCTGAACATACTCAATCACCTCAACATCCTTTCTGAAGTGAGGGGCCCAAAACTGGACACAGTACTCAAGGTGTAGCCTCACCAGTGCCGAGTACAGGGCAACAATCACTTCCCTGCTCCTGCTGGCCACACTAGTGCTGATACAAGCCAGGATGCTGTTGGCTTTCTTGGCCACCTGGGCACACTGCTGGCTCATGTTCAATCAGCTGTCGACCAACACCCCCAGGTCCTTTTCCGCTGGGCAGCTTTCCAGTCACTCCTCTCCAATCCTGTAACGTTGCAGGGGGTTATGGCCCAAGTGCGGGACTCAGCCCTTGGCCTTATTGAACTTCCTCCTATTGGCAATAAATGTAAATATAAATATAAAAAGCTGAAATGCATGTTAATAATAACCATTCTACTCAGTATCTCTCTTAGATGAAAGTTAAGCAGCTGAAGCTGCTATTCCCAAGGCTGTTTCCATGGGCCTCTGTCCTCTCCCCAAATTTAAGGGACTGTGAGAAAAGAAAGGCTATGATAAATCTTTGATGCAATATATCATTCTAGCAGGGCAAGTCTTCTATATAATTTTTCATTCAATAGGTACTAACTGTATCAATTGTATTTTGGTTGAACTTGACCCTTTAAAGATTTCAGTTTTGAAATCCACCTCTAAAGAGAGCTAAAGAGAAGGGGAATGACTGTGATACAACAGCCGTCTCCAAAGGATTTAACTTTAACACGGACATTGGAGGTCTTGGGTAAGGTACCCTGTAGCAAACCGAATGTCCTGGTGACAGAAGAATTTTGGGGATACAGGATTTCAACAAATCTCAGAATTCCTTTGGCATGGAAGGTTTTCCTTTCCCTCTCATAATTTTCCTTTCAGTCTTCAAAACAGGATAAAGAGATAAGGGTGTGTTTCCTTGCTCACCAAAATCCTTGCTGTTTCAATTGTCAGAGTGCTCCAACAATTCTTTACTCTCTTCAGGAGATTATTGATTCGAATTTAGAACTGTTACTTCCCTGGTGATGCTTACCACCCCATTGGCACTGTCCTCCATGTATTTCATTGCTTCAAGGTATTTAAGAAATTAATGAATTTGGAAACATTTTTCTAATTATTCTGAATGTTGAAACACTTTTGGCTAAAAGAAAGCACAATTTTGATACTCTAGCTTTTGCGGAAATTATTTTGGAAGAGCTAGAAATTCGACACCCAACAAAATAATTGCTTCAATTAGGGAAAATACATATTAATGTTGATAATTTCTTTTTCTCTTGCCATTCTTTTCCTGTATCACTCTCTCATCACTTTCATTATCAGTTCATCCATTTGCACTGCTATTGTGCTAGCCACTAACCTAACCCCTAATTTGGAAGCCCATTGCTCTACATTTATTAATTCACCTTCAGAAACATATAAAAGATGGTTCCATCTACATATCTTGTCTTCACTCAGGTAATCCTGCAGGACGTGAGAAGCTGGCAGCATGGAGGTCATAATGTGATCCATTTCCTAGCATATTTGTCCCATGAGGACGATTTATTTTCATGGAATCATAGAATGGTTTGAGTTGGAAGAGACTTTTCAACGTCATCCAGCTCAACCACCCTGCAGGGAGCAGGGACATCAGTAACAAGAGCAGGTTGCTCAGAGCCCCAAGGGCCAACCTGACCTGGAATGTTTTCAGAGATGGGGCTTCTCCCACCTCTCTGAGCAACCTGGGCCAGTGGTTCACCACCCTCAGTGTAAACAATTTCTTCCATCTCTCTGGTCTGAGTCTCCCTCTTTTACTTTAAAACCAACAGCCCCTGTCCTATCACAACAGCCCCTGCTGAAAAGTCCCTCCCCGTCTTTCTTACAAGCCCCTTTAAGCACTGAAAGGACACAATAAGGTCTCCTCGGAGCTTTCTCTTCTCCAGGCTGAACACCACCATACTCACCTGTCAAGCACCACCACTGAAGTCCGTTCTTCAGACGTATAATTCATTCAGTGAAGCTTCTGTTTGCAGGTTTTGATCTTGCTGGCTTTTACCTCAGGCCATTGCCGTTTCGAGTCAGGAATGCTGCGCAGCTTTGCAAGCTTTGTAGACTATTGGAAATGACTATCCTAATTTGCATGCAAGGTTGGTGAGGTACAAGGAAAGGGAGTCTGTTCCTTGCAGACACAACTTGCTTTTAACAGCAGAGCATGCTTTCGTGTCACTCCTCCACTTCATAGGTCAAAAGCTACATTAACATGCTCCACAATGAATCATCTGGAGCTAAATGGAGTTATCCAGGTGTAGAGCAGAATTTTACCTGTGCTTTTACCACGTGCGTGTTCTTCTACTGTATGGAAAAGAGATCCAGGCAGACATTAAGATTTACTGCCACTAATTTTAGAGCTCATTTTGAAAGTTTGGCCCACATACCACATTTCTAACTGCTAAATCACAAACTTCAAAAGTATCAGCTCCTTGTGATGAATATTTTAAAGAAATTGAATAACCATACTACTTTATGCAATTTTTAATGTTAACTTAATTAAGTCTTAAACTAATTTAGCGAGCTTAGCCAGTCCCTCTGGAGGCTGAAAACCAGACTGTTTAAGCATAGAAATCTGCCTGAAAAGAGAAGTGGTAGAGTATTTGAGGGTTGACTTAAAGCAAAATTACAGAGGGGCATTTAAAGCTGGGATAAACAGCACATGCCTTTTCTGCCCCTGAAGATGTCAGATGTTAAAAGATTTTTTTGTTTTTTGTTAAGTCATTAAGTGATTTTTCTCCTGTTTCGTGCAAGCACTGTTGAGTTCTGGTGGGTGCTGGCTCAGTAACACTGGTGAATAAAGTAAATAGTCCCTATTTTCCCATGAAGTGACCATGAAGGTGGACAGTTGCAGTAGTATTGGTGGTTCAAAATGCAAATAAATTATGAGAGTGCTTAATTTCGCTCCCTTAGTTCCATAAACTGCTCACGAGTTACTCCAATGGCTGACAGCAGATCTCAAAATGCAGATTACAATAATTGGAAGACCACTCAGACAACTGAAAATAGGAGGAGATGAAAACAATAGGCAGTGTTCATGGAAAGGTATTTGATGAGACTCTTTCACGGGCACCTCCTTGTCATGGGGAAAGAGCTCGCGTGCCCTTGTGAAGTTGAGAGCTATGCTGGTGGTGGCATATGCCTCCGGTAGGGTCTCCCAAGCCAGACAGGTCTCAACTGAAGGGTCAGACAAAGTGTGTCCACAGGCAGGCTGGGCTCACTAGCCTTCGGGCAACCATCCTAGGAGAAGGACAACTCCAACTCCAAACCCGGGCAGATGGAGCTCGTTTAGCCCTGTAAGGCTATCCATCTAAGAGAAGGATACTCTAACCAAACCTACGACCTGAGGACTTCGCTGTCACCGTCCAAGCTCGCTAGGCCCTGGCAGATGAACCTCAGGTGTAAAGGGTGGGGCCAGTCTCGCGCACGCTGCGCCTCACCTAAAAAATCCACCGCGCAGGCTTGAAGGGTGTACTCACGTTTAAAGCCCTTCCCAAATCTTTGTCCGCGAAGCCAAGCCATGATGATGATGATGATTTGATGAGAACAGGAATATTGCAGGTAAAGAAGATTTTTAACATATGTGTGCTAAACCATACATGACTAAAAGGGAATGTTCAAAGTAGCTTTTTATCTAACAAGGAACATACCTGGATGGAAGACATCAAATTCAAGAAGGGAATGAGGACACCAGCTCTGTTCCTGATGCTGCAGGTACATCAAGAAGCAGCAATAACTTGGATTCCACTGACAACTTAATTCTAAGACTAACTTCAAACCAAGGGACCTTTTCTGATATGAAAATAGAATATACAGTCACCGAAAAGTATGTTTGTACTTTAACATTTTCTTGGTTTGTAGTTCTTGCTAGTATTTGTAATTATAGCTTTACTTTACTGTTATCGTTCCACTTTTCCATTTTTTCCCCTATCACAGTGAGCCAACCCTACCCCAAAGCTTTTTTGCTTTGCTTTTCCTTTTAAAAAGAAGAAAAAAGTCCTTCCTCCTGTGACCTCCACAATTACCTTTTCCGCATTCTTCAAGCGTGTAATAAAGAATATTTATGCAAAGCAGATATTCAGTGTTCAAGAACAAGCTAATAGGATTCTTTTCATAATTGGTAGTTCATTGCACATTTGTATTCATAACTGTTCCCCCTGTAATCAAACCCTCTGAGCTGCAGAAAAGAGATTCAGTGCTTTTATACTACATGCTTTTCCGAGCTGTTAAACCTAACTAAAGAATCCCTTCTATTTAGAAAAGACTTTCATATCTTCAGCAACCAGGAATAGGCTTTTACAGGTTAATGCATGAGCTAGTTCTGTTCGATATGACCGTCCCATTCAGAGAGAGGGCAAGAGCGTTCCAGGCTTTAGGTTCATCCTTCCCAAGTGAGTACCCCCTTGGAGAAGTACGACTTGGGGCAAAACCTTTTTTTTGGCTTGTAGCCCACCCCTGACTGTGTGTCTTCCCCCAGTCTTCTCTTCTTAGATCCCTTAGGATCTAAAGGGGTCCTTCAAGGGCAAAGTCAGAGCAATTGCTTTGCTCTGACTTTCAGGAACTGCATGTATATAGGAGTACTATTAAATATTGTTCTATTTCTGTGTAAAGATTAGGCACACTTTGGGCTTCAGCAAAATTCTTAATTCTTACTTGCTCCCTGCCAATGCTAATGGAGAGGAAGAGATAACGACCAGCAACTTGAACAGTTAAACTGTTGGATATATTCATATCCACAAACAGTTGGATACAGGCTACAGTGGCCACAACAGCTACTCTGTGCTGCTAGGTCATTTGGTCATGGGTATTTCCCAAGTATGTTAGATGTTAAAGTTAACCAAAAAAAAAAAACAAAAAAAAAAACTATAACATTTACAAATGTCATTTTCCTTCATGAAGCTAACAATGGAAACTGCTGAAACCTGGAACCCAACTCCTCCCATTTAATGTATTCAACGTACCTAGCAAAAGACCATGGATCTCTAGACACAAAAAGAATTTAAGATTACAACTAAACAAGCTGCCACACCCAATGGGTACTTTCCCTCCCCGTTGCTCACCTCTGCACTCTAAATGGCTTGGCGTTGCCTCTGTTATGTTCTTTTTAATGAATTAGTCTTCATAAGCTCATAATATTTTCTTAAATTCCAGTTATCTGCTGCATAGGGAGAGCTTATTCTTTTGCAAAATACGTTGGTTTTTGGCATCGTTGTTAGATGTAGCTGCGTGGCAGTAGGAGAAAATGTATGTAGGGGCTTTAATTAGATATTCTGTGAGGGACTACAGTATTAAATAGAAAATTCTTGTTAACGGAGCCTTTGTTGCAGACAGAATTAAACCAAGGTGAACTTAACTATCAAAGAGGTATTTATGCTTACTGAGTAATGTCAACATTTTGAGCAGCTAAACTACATTTCTCAGATTCAATGGATCTCGGTGGAGAGACTGTTGCCTTCTCAGGTGTGTTATAGTCATGGTTTAAACGCGGACGGCAGCCAAACATCAGGCAGCCGCTCACTTATCCTCCCTTACCCCCGGGAATGGGGGAGGCAATTGCAGAGGTCAAGGTAAGGAGACTTGCAGGTTGGAAAAAAAAAAAAAGAAATAAGATAAAATTAAAATAATAATAAGAATAATAATGAGTATAATAGTAGCAATAGAATATACAAATAAGTCATGCACAGTGCAATTGCTCACCATCCACCGACTGAGGCCCAGCCCGTTCCTGGTTAGTGATTATGGAGGAGACAATCCCAAACCCACAATCCCAGAAGAATGAGCACTCTTCCCAGCTAATACCCATCTATAGTATGAGGATGACATGGTATGATATGGAATATTCCACTGGCTAATTCGAGTCCTTTGCTCTGGCTGTGCACACTACAGGGGAAGTTGAAGAGTTCTTGAATTCTTAACAGCAACTAGAAACATCAGTGTCTTATCAGCATTCTTCTCATACCAGATCCCACACTGAATCCAAACCACAGCATTATTCTAGCTACTAAGAAGGAAAAATTAGCTGAAACCAGAACATATATAAAAAACCACTTCAGTAGCACAGCAGCTGTGGTTTCACCCACGAGGTGTTTACAAAAGACAAAGTAGGTTCCTTTTAGTTATGCTTGCTTAATAAGCTGTAGATTGGCAATTGCTTCCATCAGTATTATCTACCGGTCCTGGCTCGTCTTTAAAACCTTAGTTCTGTAAACCTGTACACAGAACTCTGTCAGTCTGTTATTCCATCTTCACAAATTACCTAAAATTATCTATTTGCCTTGTTTATGCATGTCACAAACCCAGCTCATGTTGGCCATCTCCAGGTATCACAAGACCGTCATCTGGTGAGGATGTGGAGAAGCAGCAGGGTGGAGGATACTGTGGATCTAATATCTGCTGTGTAGAAAGTTATGGGGAAAATCTTTGCAAGTGACTGTAGTTCTTTTGGATATGGTCCTAACTTCTTTCGTTAAGGGTCTCTACTCTGTTGCATGTTTTGGTTTAGTTTGATGAGCACTGTTGGACCTCAGTATCTCAAATATGAAAACTGGCAAAAAAAAAGTAATTACAAAAGACTTTTTCCTGACCAAAAGCACAATCTTTTCTGCCTTTGGACAATGCATCCACTAGAAGCATGTATCCACCTTTTCTTTATGGACTTACTAGTTCAAACTTACTGCTATGGATCACAAGACCACAAAGACAACAGTCATTCGTTACACTCTCCAGCAGCAACTTATAAAAGCGATTTTATATGTTATTGTATATAATACCAGGGGATTGGACTTGATGTTAGAAATCTAATCCTATAACCTGATTTATTCACTCAAGAATCAAACTCAGCAAATTGAGGATGGACGGATACTGCAAATCCTGGGCTCTGTGGAAAGAAGTCACGGGTTGCACCAGTTTTTCAGAAAATCAACTCACGTAACTTTGTCTGAAGAGCTAAACTGGCAATGCTACAGATGAAACACATGGAACTGGAAACTGTACATAGGATCGGATGCAATCCTGTGCCCTTTATCGATGGAGTTCAGTTAGCATTCACCTGAAAGGGACAGAATAAAGACCTCAAAATTTGACTTTCTGTTGCAAAATTGTCTAAGCAAACTGGGAATATTACCAAAATGAAAGAAGGTAGAAGAATTGGCAGGCTAGACCGTTGTTTGCCGCTTGCATGTCTCACAGAGCTAATGATTTTAATGATTCTATCCGTGAGTAGTTTTCAGTCACCTAGCATACAGAAGAAGAAAAAAAATTTATGAACTCTTTCTAGTACAAATATGGGTTATTGCAGTAGTTGCTATGCTAGAGAATGGCATCTGGATGGGAAAGCTCAGGATTGTCTGGCTGATTAAACATTATTAGCATTTTTCAACTCAGAAAAAATGACAGAGTTGATGAAAGCAAGAAAGAAACATGCATCCTGCTGCTAAATCTCATGTTGGGAAGAACACACACGCTTTAATAAGCTGACATTTTGAACTGAAACAAGGTCAAAAGACTGTCATCCCACAGGGATGAATGGGCTTGTGCAAAGCAGGACTAGGTAAATTACCTGGAAAGACAGCAGTGTGCATGCTTGGTGAGAAGAAAAGAAGGTAAAAATAGGGTCACGAAGGTGCATTGAAAGAAATAGAAAGGCACACCTCTACACCCTGAAGCAAGCCTGTGTCTTGAGCCTGTTTGCATACTGAGCCGTCTCTGATCCACATCATTTATCCTCAGGAGGTTCAGAGGAGCTTTAGATCTCTTCTGAAAGGGTTTCGCACAAACAGATGTAAGTTTCTTATAACCCAGGTAACAAGCTGATGGCCTAGCTTGATTCTTTCTGAGCAAAACCTGCCTGATAGGACCCTGGGCACTAGCCAGGCTAGCAGTCAGCAAGGGGACTGGAAAGCAGGCAGGACCTCCGAGCACAATGTAGGTTTTCATCAAGCTCCTCACTTCGCAGCCTCAGTTTACCCACAATATCGTAGAGGTGAGTTGAAAGCACTGGTAAGGCAGCCCTTCTTCAGTGTCGGGTATGTCTCCTCTCTAACTGTAGTAGAGAGAGGCCGTGTGAAGGAACTCTCAAATCTCAATGCTATTCTCCATGTACGACAACAAAATTATTGATGCTTAACCTTGTCAACACAGAGGTTTGCAGTGCATTACAATAGCTTACTTCGCAGTAACTGCTAGTTTTGGTCTTCGTAACTAAATGTAAATTTCCCACATGAGGGAATGGAAATCTGAACTCAGTTATTGATTCCAACTACAAGAACAGTAAAATAGTTAAATTACAGTTCAGATATGTCCTTCTTCCTTTAAAAATGTGAAAGGTAGCCTCAGGCTGGATTTGGCAAAGTAAACTAGTTAAGTGTAGGAAAAACAGCACATCCCTTATGACACCAAGTCCATGTGTGGAATGCTTGCCGATACTGTCTTGTTTTATGGAAGAATATGACAACTGGTTGTGCTACAGCCCATCAGGAGATAACAGCATTGATTTGAACTGTATACATTCAGGACACACGGGACAACTGTCGATGATTGCTAACGGGATGTGGAGCTCTTCCATTGTTCTCAGTCTGTAAGTGCCTCTCCTACACTACTTCAGTATAAAAATAGCAAATAAGGATTTTAACATTTTCAAGTGTATAAACCAGAGTGAAAGCCATCTGTTGCAACAGGACAAGGGGTGATGCTTTTGAACTAAAAGAGGGAGATTCAGACTAGAGAGAAGGAAGAAAATTTTCACACTGAGGGTGGTGAGACACTGGATCAGGTTGCCCAGAGAAGTGATAGATGCCCCATCCCTGAAAATGTTCCAGACCAGGTCGGACCGTGGGGTTCTGAGCAACCTGCTCTAGTTGCAGATGTCCCTGCTCCTTGCAGGGGAGTTGAACTAGATCACCTTGAAAGGTCCTTTCCTACCCAAAGCATTCTATGATTCTATGATTCTTTTTCTCAAGATTTTCTGACTCTTGAGCAGGAAGTATGTTTTGGTACCAGACTGACTTTCCTATTCGGATTTTGTCCTTTTCCCTGTATTCTCTGTCAGTGTTCATTCTGTCTGCTGCAATCCCTGTCCTCTGCTCTGAGCTCTCAGGCTGCTGCACTTGTGTGTGCACAAGCCCTTACTTCCAAAGAGAAGCCAGGCTGTGTTTTACATTGTTAGTAAATAAGAAATTTAATTGCTACAAGAGATGTCTTGACAAAGACCATACTGGTGTTGAGGACAAGCATTCTGCATTTACTTCCCCTGCAAGTTTTCACAGTCAAGAGTGTTGAATCTGAGTCTGGACCGACTGGCTGTTAGTCTCTCTGTTGTTGCTACAGTCCCTCTGGAAAGCACCTCCCATCCACTTCTTTAATAAACATCAGCCTAGTCATAATTTTCAGATGCACTCTCTCCCTTACATGTTACTGCCATTCTCTCTCTGCAACTCTATAAGCTGATTTCTTCTAAAGGATAATCAACTAGACTATTTTCAAATGGTATTGTAGGTGTGTTTTACCAATAATTATAAAGAGTAGGTCTCTCTCAATCAGTATGACAGCAACAGAGAGATGGAGGCTGTTTGCTATGTGTGAAGAGTATGCTTGGGATCCCGAGGAGCACGGACGTGAATGGTGCCTGTCCCAGAGAGCTTACAGTGAAACAAAGCAAACTGAGAAAGCCATATGTAAAAACATTCAGAATAAGAGGGCTTTAAAAACGTCATTTACACCACATTTTATAAATAATACTTTTTTTCTTCTTTTTTCTTTTGGAAGATACAGCTCTGCATTTTTGTCTTACTCAGAGGTCCTACTGAGATACAAGAGAAGCAGTGACAAGTCATAGTCACCTACTGTTTTGGTTCTTGGAAAACTCTGCGCACACATTAGCAGTAGAAAAGTATTCTCTGAGAAACACTCCTGATGTTTTACTTTTGACTGTGCAGTATCTAAGTGCTGTAACAGAAAACTCCTGTCCTGCAGCAAAAAGAGGAATAAAGTTCTTTGATGGTTGCACACGTTCACCAAATTAGCATGTTATATAGTGTAACATTGTGTGGATGATAAGAATTCTGGCTTTTACACTACCAAAAGAGAGATTTTTTCAGAATTGACAAAGACTGGTGTTAAACACAAACTATTAAATGTCATTAAACAGTCCTGGCTTTCATTAAAGTATGATTGAAGGAGTAAGACACTTGTAATTGTCCTACTTGGAGGGCTTGATTCCAACTCTAAAATGTAATTCAGCTCTGGAGGAAGACAGACATATTTTCTTCTTCTGAAAGTGAAAGAAACTTGCAATTCAATAGCAGAACAATGCAAAAACTCTCTTAATAAAAGCTCCTAAAGAGATATTTTGAATTAGTTTAGTCCTGCCATGATGATTCTTTGGGTACAGTTTGTCCTGTCCAGTCCTAATCAGTCCAGTCCATTTCCAGTCTATGTGGAACAACATTTTCCCCAAATGTTTAACATGCACTTTATAAAAAAGAAAAAAAAAATTTTTTTTTTTGAGCGAAGTTAAGTGCAAGACTAATGACTCTAGAGGGAGGCAAGAGCTAGTAAAAGCCAGCAGAAAAACCACACATTACTAACCAGAGACTGAAAGTGGGGTGTTAAGATTGCACGCCAGCTTATCATCCTGCTCTTCTGAATCCTCCTGCACTGCTGGGAAAGGCCATGTCAACCTTCTCCCCCGTCTACAAGTTTTAAGAAATTGGGCTCAAAGTAATGTTGGTTAGGACGTTATACTAACGAGCAAACATGTATTACACATCTTCAAGCTTTAATGTTTAACTAGAAAGAAAAGAAAAATCTAATAATAATTGTATGTAATTGTCCAATGAGTTAAAATTATGGTGTAACTGTTATTATTGCTAAGGAGACTTACTTGACATTGAACGCTTGAGGCTTTATGATATGGAGATTTTCACATCAATAAAAATCCCCTTAGTTTTACTGCTTAAAATTCTTATATATTCTCATGTATACATGAACACACCCATATATATACACCATTGCTGAAACAGTCTCTAAAAGTCACCTTCATTACAACATCTCCCTGCATAATCCTATTTTGGATCACACCTTTTCTGAGATTTAATACATTTGCTACAAGCAAACTGCTAAGGAAAGAGTTGCGCCACCACAGTGCCAATGGCTGCTGACGTTTCATGCCCAGAAAACTCTATGAAACACCCATTTCAGTTTTGTCAGAAGGTCAGATTGTGTCCGTATGAATGGTGTGGGCCCCTACTACAAAGAAACCAGGTAGTGGATTTCCCTCTGTGCTGTAGTTTCTGAACTGCTTACTTGGAATAGCCTAATGAGAATGGTTTTAATCAGAGTTTGCTAAAATTACTGTATATGAGAAAAAAATGGAAAAAGAATGGAACAAAACAGCTTCTTCTGAAAATAGTTCATGGATAATAGCACACATTTTTCAGCTAGAAATAAAAACATTTGTTAAATTAATGCAAGTAACAAATGATCTTTCAGACTTAACAGAAGGAGTAATTAAGCTTCTTGATTTAGTAAAGGCAATGGGAAAGATGGGGGAGGAAAGAGCCTGAGGCATTTGGTGATACGACAGATAAGACCTAAATAACGCAGAATTTTCTCAGCTGTAAAGGCAGGTGTTTGCCGAAGCGGCACAGATGCCCCTTCTTTTGGATGTAGGATTCCCTGTAGTGACATATCTGAATAAAGAATGTTTTACCAGCTATTTATCTCTAATGTGCCCAGAGAAACGGGGCTTTCTATACATTTCTGCATTGCACACCCCTCCCAATATGCACGGGTCTTTAAGAATAAATCCTACTTTATCAGCTGTCTACAGTCTAATAGGGAAAATCCTCCAAAGGCAAGAAATTTTTGTCAGACTCATCCTCTGCATGACAGTGGCTATCAATCTTTCGCCTTGTTCAGCCCATGTGAATTGGCTGGCTAAAATAAGACTTCCTCCTCCACAGATGTGGATGAGATTTTAGTGCATGTGCGCATACTCTGGGGAAGACTTGATAATGTGCGTGAAATTGTCCCAGGGGAAGCATTTATTCCTGTCTTCACTCCTCCTTTCAAACACGGCTCTCTTTTCCCTGTCGGTCAGAGGCATAGCAGTATTGCATATTGGCTGCTCACATCGTTCTCACTTCTAATTGTCACCTGTCATTAAGAAAAACAGAAAAAACCCAACCAAACAAGAAAAAACCCACCAAAAAACCCTACAAGAGACTAAGGAAGTATTATGTTGTCACAGTTGCATTGAAAACCTTGAGAACATGACTGGAGGTAACGGGATGTTACCACTCATTTGGTAACGCTGCTGGACGTCTCAAAATAACTAGGTTTGAGCCACGTAAATTGACCTATCCAGTTTGTTGTGTACCAGCTTTGACACCAGCAGTGATATATTCAGCATCATCGTTGTTCCTGGTTTCCTGGTTATCAGACCATTTAGCAAAAAAAAAGGAGCAGGTTCTTATTCTCACTTGCTGGTTGAGGTTAGCTCCTCCAGCACTTTGGTTTGCAAGACTATGAGATCCCCTCTTCTCCAGCTGAAAGAATTTAAGTGAAAAGAGCCAGATGGTACATCAGGACTGCAAAACATGTCAGCCCAGGAGGCCCTACATGTGAACACCACTGCCCTGCGTGGTGGTGTTTCAGAGATGATGTAGGATTTCTGCTGGGTTTCAAACCACTAACAGAAACAGCTGAATTAATTCCTCGCACAAATATTCCAAACATGCAGAAAGCATAACAGGTGGTTGAGTCTTTTAGGTGCAATTAGAGTAGCACACAAAAGCTTGTTAGAACATTTTCAGGGAAATGGAACATCGTTGAAACACACTGTTCCAAAACAACAGCATTTTTCTGAGAAACTGTTGTGGAGTAAACTCTTCTCCAGGACTGAAGAGGAGCTTTGTACTCCATGGTGTGGGAGCTAGATGACTTTAGAACATTTGGGTTGTCTTGTTTTACCCATAATAATGGTAGAATAAGAGGATGAATGAGGCTGAAAAGTTGTAGGCATCCACCCCGGAAGCTATGGGCTCCCAGGAAGCAGAGGCACCTGCTAGCAGCTCACCACCGCTGCAGCAGACACTTCGGGAAACATGCTCGTTGTCATCATTTCCTAATAGGTCACTCTGGATCCTGAAAGCCGAGTATATTCTCTTCAATGGAACTTCAGTTCTGTACAGGCTGACAATTTTCAGTCTCTTTTTGAGAGAGTCTGTAACTTGTTCTTTCCAAAAACGGTGCTCCATACGTCTCCTGGCATTCTGTGAAGGCCTTGGCCTGGCAGTATGAGCTTGCCGTGAGAATCACGTTCTAATTTTGGATGCAATGTGTTCTCTGCAACTGCTTAGCATGAATGTTATTTATTCAGACAGCAAGAAGAAATGTGTAAAAGGTGGGTCAAGGATGGGATATGCATCTAGAAAAGGGCAAAGCCATCTACTAGCCACTGGAAGAGCTGCTGCTGCTCCCAGCTCTCCCATTGCACTAGATGTCTCACTCAGGGAGCCTCAGGAGTGCCCTGAGCTCAGAAAACTCAAATGCACTACTCAACACCCCTTCCACCCCTTTAGTGAGCTGGTGAGTGCTCAAGAGGTGCAAGGGAGGTAGTTGGATTAGGCAGCAGAAACTGAGACAGAAATTGAGCTTTTGGAGGGTACCTCCACCTGCATCACCACCAAAACAAAAGAACATTTCAGCCCTTTTTGAAAATGCTGCGGTTACACCGTGGTAAATTACCCATTTGCCTTTTGCAGTGTCAGCTGCCACCAGCAAGGCTGGTGTAGGGCTCTTTAAGGGGCATCGTGGTCCAGTACCACTTCAGAAAGAAGATAGCATCCCACCTGCCTGTCTCCTATCTCTGATGGACACCACTGTCTGCCATAGTTGTGTACCATTCTTGCCTGGCTTCATTCCTTGTCCTGGCACAGCCGATGCACTAGAACTGCCCTTCTATTTTTAATTTTTATTTTTCTGGGTCAGTTTAAACCAGGTGTCTGTACCACCATCTGGTAGGCACAAATGAAATGTGATGGAGTCACAGGATAAGGGCTGTGTGTAAGAATGAGGTCTATGTGGCAGAGTCTGATTAAACTGCTTAAACTAAGGTTTTCTAGTTCAGTGGGCTTTCAGTGGGGTTTCAGTGTGATTTCAGTAGTTTCGGTGGAGTTCAACATCTACAAATGTTGCTGATAGGACCTTGCGTATCTCAACAACTTTGAAATAATGTGCCAATACTCTCAGATTTTTGGTGAAGGAAAATTTTTTGTCCTGGACACTTTCCAGTGATCCATGTCTTCCTTTTTACCTGTATCCTACAGTAGAACTTCAGACAATGATCCCTACTGCAGATGTTAACATGGAGAAAATTCCAGACTGCTACCTGCTTTATTTCTTGGGATGAAATCTTACACATTTCTTTCATTTTTTCTTCAATTTTTCTGTCTAAGGAAGTGTTTTCTTATTTCATGGTGTTGTTTCATGGCTTCTTTTGTTCCCCTCTTGTTTCATTACTTGGTATGCTGGAGGCATTTTAATCATTTTTTCTCCCGTATCTGAATATTCTAAATCTCTCATGTGAGTCTCTTTTATTTTTATTAATTTTTTTCCTTTTTAAACTATATTTTTGTCTGCTGTTCTTTCCTGTATTTTCTTTGTCCATTTCCTGCCTTTTGTCTCTCTTTATCTTCTATAAATGTCTGGTCCCTTAAGAGATTTTTAGTCTTTTCAACATTTAAAGGCAGAACAGAACGGTTCCGTAGAGTTCACAGCTGTAAGATAAGTTCTGATTTTAATGCTCTTGTCCTGGATACGGAGATTTTCTTACACAAGGGAATGACTCATTCTCTACTGCATTCAAATCCAGCAAGTTTAAATTACCCTGATAGTTGAGATGGAGATCAATTATTTATAAAGGAGTCAGAATTGGCTCCGTAGCAGCTTTTCAAAAAGGCTTTCTGAGATCCTGTGCATTTCTACTGCAGATCAGATAGCAGTATCTTCACAGAAAGTGGCATATCTAGTCCTGTTCTGTGATGGATGCCTAAATATCTAAAATTTAATTGTGCTTATCCAATTACCTTGAAAAGTGCAAGTGTTAGTGAAACAGCCAAGCTTTATTAATTTCAGAGCTGCCAGCCATATAATACATTGAGTGAAGTATAACCTTTTCCCTGTCTTAATTGCCTCCTGCCCCTCCCACCCCTCCCACCCCCAATCAGTATTTATGCATGCTGATAAGATCCCCGTGAGACTTCTTTTCTGCAGGTCCAGCTCTCTCAGCTTATCCTCACATGAGGGATGCTCCAAGCTCTTACCTTACTTATCTTTGTGATCCTTCACTGGACTCTTCCCATGTCTGTCTGGTTCTGGGGAGCCCAGACCTGGAGTGAACACTCCAGATGTGTCTCACCAGTGCTGAGTGGAGGGGAAGGATCCCCTCCCTTGCTCTGCTGGCAAAGCTTTTCCCGTTCCAGCCCAGGATGCTGTTGGCCTTCGTTGCCATAAAGGTTCATTGCTGGGTCTTGGTCAGCTTGTTGTCCACCAGCATCCTCTGGTCCATCTCTGCAAAGGTGCTTTTTCTAAGATCATACTTTTATTAACAGGAACACAGCTCAGACCTTGCCTGAACAAGGTAGGAATAATTTACCAGAATGTTCCTTTTCTGGGATAGGGATTCCATAGTAAAACCTTCCAACAAAGAGTTTAAATAATCTTTTTACATGTCTGCAGCAAACATTGTTACATCAAATGGTCTAGTGTCTATAATGTTGCCTATAAGAGTAAAATACTTTATCCTGAGGGAAATAAAATGGACCCATTGGAGATCTGCTATTTTCCTTTCTTATTCTAAATTAATTAATTATTTTCAACAAATGAGCCTGGAAAATTTATTTCTGGAAGTATCATACCGAATAATTTCTTTAGTAAATGGCTAATTTTTCTTTAATTAACTAAACAAAATCATGCTGCAGGGAGCCTATTAAGTTATAAGGCACATCAAATTCATTTTCTTCCAGCCTCAAGCTGAGGTTAAAAAAATACTTTTTAAATTTGAATGGATAAATTTTCACTTTGAAGCTACCGTTTTAATCTCCATCTTTGTTTTTAGGACAATGAGATGGCAGTTGCATTTTTCTTGCTAAAATTTCTATACCTTACATTTCCCACACTTATCTTCTGTAATTCTTGAAAAGTGAATACAGTGACCTCAGGAAGAAGTCGTAAGTTAGAACATTCTTATGAAAAGTTTGTCATTGGGAGTTGGTGAGTATGGTGACCACCCATTTCGGAACGCCAATGGAAAACGACAGGGGAGATCAATGAATGCCAGGTAAGCGTATGACAAGGATGGAATGTCATCCATCCTCCCTTCCCTTCCACCAGAGATTTACTTCTCCCAGTCTTGCTCAGGACACAGTCTCACGAGCCTGGAAGGACCAGTCTGCCCATGCAGCAGGGAAGGGAATGCCGGAGAAGCCCAGATGTACTTCGAATGGTGAGGAATTGCCTGAGGCTCTGCTAGAGTTTTGCGAGGAGGCAACTGGCATCAGTTTGGTTGTCTTCCACAGAACTGACTTTGATCACTCTGTGTTGTCATGGTAACATAAGCCTCTGATCAAATGAGCCTTAATCACCAAGTTAGAAGTCAACCTCTCTTCCTATGTGGAATTGTTTTGTTCCACACAGAACAGTTCAGACAGTTCTCTTGACCACTCCATGTCAATTTTCAAATCTCCTCTATGCCGTTTGGTGTTATAATATTAGAAATGCATGCCCGTATGCAGGGGGAAAATATTGGAAGGATATTTGCTACACAGGAAAATGTGTGGCAATAAGCACATAAAAAGCTCTGGTTGAATTGTAGTAAATAGCAGTATTGCAAATGGGTGGATGTCCTTTGGAGTTCAATGCTTATCAGATGTGCGATGGTTTCAGATATTAAATAGTTGTATAGCAGTCATGAGTACTCTGTGTTCTCTGGATACGAGGAGGTTACGGGGGCATGTATTAAGCACCATTAGAGCACAAAGATTTAACAGGTTTTATGAAGGTGATGATACATCAGCTTTTATATTCACGTAGCTGCATTACTAAAAAGGGGCCTTTTCATAGTCTGAAACAACCTTGCCATATTGGAATACAATAATGTTTCTTGACATTATAAATTAACTCATGCAGGGCTCTCTTCTGTGGTGGCAAAATCACATCTGGTTTCTAAGCTATTATATTTGAAGGCAGCTCTTGTGTCTGCAGCATGCTATTATGGAAACATGCCTTCAAGGAGGAGCTTCATAAACAATAAAATATTTAGTAGCCACTGGGACTGAGTGAAAAGATGAGTTTTCAGGAATAATTCAGGGTTATTAATTTTTTAAAAAGATACAATGATCAAATGAATATGAGCATGCAGAACAACTTGATGTAAACCTAGTTAATGAATGAAATTTGGGCAACTCAGTGGTGAGTTAGCTGATGCCAGTCGTATACCTGTGTGAAAAAAATATATGGATAGGTACTATGCTGAGAAAGCGAAACAATTCCTCAGATTAAAAATTATGACCACCTCATCTAAGCAATGGAAAGACTAGGGAAGAGGTAATAAAAGGGTTTAAGGAGCCTCCAAAATCTAGTGAGCCTCTGCAGAAGAGATGTGAAGGACTGCAGATGCACAGAGAAAAGCTTCTGCTTTATAAGGTAGAAATAAAGGAGAAATCACAGAAGATGCAGTCACAGGATTTGCTTGTTTTAAAAACAAAATAAAAGGACATTGAAAAAATCAATAGAACCCATCCTTCTATCTAAGCCAAACAGTTTAGTAAGTTGAGACAAGGGGAACTCTTTTTGACACATTCCTGGCGGAAAATGTCACGCAATGGTGAAGCACTGGCTGTTGCCTATAGAAAAGTAGAATTTATCTTTGGCAAATATACTGTCTATACACTGTTAATACATTTCTATCAACTGTCATTCAACATCAAAGGCATTTCAGTCTCCAGCAGAGCATGTCTGAAGGGTGCATTGCAGCTAGAGACTTCTCTTTTTGAAAGAAATTTTCTGGCTATTACTTTTTTGTTGCAGAATAAAGGAAGGAAAGAGGCAAAATGTGATAAATAAAACATTTAGGAGATGCACATGACAGCTGTGAGATCATGATTTTCTTGATGTGTTTACAGTAGTGTCATAATTCTTCAAGGAAATGGAATTAATACTTCAAATTGTTTAATCAAAACTACGGGTAATTAAAATGTACTCAGAATTAAAACGTAATCCTTTCAGATACAACTTTTATGCAAGTTTGTGGATCTGTTAGGTGAAGCTTATGTGTGAAGAGCTCTGCATCAAGGATCTTGCTGAAGATTCTTTCTTTTGATGTTTTTATCATTACAATGAAGCGTGCGAGAAGGACTCTCATAAGAAAGTTGTCTGAAACGGAAACAACACACTCTACTGCTTTCTGTCTCAATCCAAATCAGAAGATTGGGAGTTTCTATTTCTTTCTTATTTATTCTTTAGCTTTTTTTCAAGTCCAGGATTATCTAAATGTAACTCAATTAGCAGTGCTTCTTTCTTAGAATATTTATTATTTTTATGGTTAAGCAGTGGGTCAAGGACCAAGACTTTTTCTCAGCCTTAAATAATATTCTATCAAATAGTAATATCCAAATCTGTTCTGAAGGGCAACAAAAAACCTGTCTATTTTCTAACAATTTTCACTACTTAATTTATTGTATTTATAATTTACTATTTCTGAGAGAGATGAGGAAATGTCACAACATTCATTAGTTTGTCTTTGACTTCACTTTTCTCTGAAGTTTACGTCATGTTTCTACTCACTTTGAAGATGTTATTTTCTTAGCAAACTTTCCCTCAGGTAGGAAGCTATCTGCTGGTCAAGATAATTTTTCTCTCTAGTAATTGTTTACAAAATTGAAATGGAAACATTCTGTATTATAAATGTTTGGCAACATTTTTGCCTCTTTGGCTTAAAGTTTGAACACTGCTATTATTTTATACAGCTAGATATATCAGCACCCAGTAATTTTCCTTTGAAAAAACATTGACATGTATGTTGTTTCCTTAGTTTTAGATGGATATAATAAATATATTCTAAAATGAAACAAGAAAAGGAATTTAAAAAGGGCAGAAAGTAAGAAAAAAAAGGTAACTAGTTCATCTAGATAGATTTCAAAGCCCTTCATATGCATTAATTTAACAGTGGGTGTGTTGCATGAGAATATATTGCTGACAGGATGTTTTTTATTTATAATTTTATAACAATTGTGCAAAGTTTTGCCGAGTTTTTATTTTCTTCCTATCCCATTTAGGGTCATTTTAAGTCCTATGAGGAGCAGCTGAGAGAACTGGGGGTGTTTAGCCTGGGGAAAAGGAGGCTGAGGAGAGACCTCATCCTTCTCTAGAACTGCCTGAGAGGTTATTGTAGAGAGGTGGGGGTCAGTCTCTTCTCCCGACTAACAAGGGATAGGATGAGAGGAAATGGCCTCAAGTTGTGCCAGGGGAGATTTAGGTTGGATATTCAGAAAAATTTCTTCACCAAAAGGATTGTCAAGCCCTGGCCCAGGCTGCCCGGGGCAGTGGTGGAGTCCCCATCCCTGGAGGGGTTGAACAGACCTTGTGTCGAGGTGGTGCTGAAGGACAGGGGTTAGTGGGGACCTGGCAGTGCTGGGGGAATGGTTGGACTTGATGGTCTTGAAAGTCTCTTCCATCCAAAATAATTCTGTGATTTTGCACATGTGTTTGTCTGGTGGGGAACAACAAACAGGTTTTGGAAGGGAAGGGAAAGGAGTGCAGGCATTGTGGGCTTTTTAAATATTTTTTTTTCCCTCAGATTACTCAGTATGTTGTGTATTATCTGTGGTCCATGCACTGCTAATGAGGTAGCACTGTACAGGGAGTAGTAAGGATTTAATAAGAAATGTTTTGAGAAAAGAAAATAAAAGCTGGAGGCTTTTGGAAGCCTTGGAGAGAGAGTCAGAACTGCTTGGTTATATCTAAAACAACAAAATGAAAAAAAGACTGATAATGTATTAAAGGTAATTTAACAGAGGAGAATGTGAAGAAAGACCAACAACGTCATCGCTTCTGCTGTTGTCACAAGAGGCAAAGGGGTACAAAAATATTTGTGTCTGATCTAGCTGCCAGTCCCAACAGCCTGTGAACTCTGAGGTGGGACATGGGACGATGCCTAGCTACTTGCTGTAGCTTTTGGTCAGCCTTGAAATGGTCAGGCAGCTGGACTAGATGATCATTGTAGGTCACTTAAAACTGAAATATTCTATTCTATTCTAATCTTCAGGAAAAGAGCTGCTGAATGAGCCCTGCAGTCCTGGCAAAACTGGTGTGAAGGCACATCATTCAAAGAGATGTTAGAACTGGGGCTGGTTTGTGCACTGAAGAGCTATCATCAAATGTAAGTATAGTGTCCATATGTGCTGTGCTAAGATTGTCTCATTGTTTATGGGAGGTCAGTGTTAGAAGAAGCTGGTCAAAAGCTGTTTATTACCATTGGAAATGGTGCTTACCCTTACTTGCCTCCTAGAACAGAGACCTCATTTTGCCTCTCTGCTGTTGCTAATGTCTGCATTTCAAATTGGAGACAAAGCGGAGTTTTCACCACAAGCACTCTCAAGAACAATCTAGAACAGACTGTAGTCTCATTGAAAAACGAACAAACAACAAAAGCTTTGTTTTGAGAAAAAATCATAGGTTTGCCTTGCTGGCATTACTGAAGATGAGACCCAAGGACCCTGTGGCTGCAGAGCATGTTTCCAAGAGTTTAACATGACTAGTTAATTTAGTTCCAGCTCTCTGAAGTACTGTACTCATCTAGAAATGTTCATTGGTGGGGCTATTTGGTTGAAAAGTAAGACATGTTGTATTTCAGGGCATTTGTTGTAAGGCAGCTAGAGCCAGCACTGATGCATGGATGGTGGTGTGCTGTGGCACTCTTCTGTTTGAGCTCAGGCACTGAAAAAGATGGACCTTTGGACACATCTTCACTGGCAGTGGTGGCTGAGCACAGGGGCTGAATAGCCTTGACTTTAGTAAAGGTCAAACATTTAATCATAGTAAAAACAAACCAACTGAGAACTCAGCCTAGATACAATTTCAAGTCAAACACAAGTCTTGGTGCTTGAATGCCTGAAATGTGAAACACGTGGCATCTGCAGAATGTAACTCTTTTAGGAACTTAGCATGGCCACCTCAAAGATTGAAAGATGAAAAGTGCTCTAGAATATATTCTTTTGGTAATCAATCTTATCAATATTGATGTTAACACTGATACAATTATGGGGATTAAAAAAAAAAGGGTTCAGTTCTAAACTTCTTTGCAAATATTTCTTTGTCTGCTTTGGTATAGTATTCCTTAATGGTGGAAACAATTTCCAGAGCAAGAGAAACTTTATAACAACCACAAACCCAAAACTAAAGCTCATGACATGCTGTGCGATAGTTGTAATCATAAAATGATACATGATATTTTTCCATTTCACATCAGTTTCGCAACTGCCAAAATTCTGAATTATTATAAATAACCAGAACCATAATAAAAAACCTAATTTTTCTGATTTCCAGGTAAATATGGTATCAAAGATCACCAGCAAATTACAGAAAGATTTGATTTGACAACATCCCTTCACGATGTTCTGTGTTACGTATATAAGTGAGCTTCTTAGCTTTAATATATAACTCCACAAAATTACATTTGAGAGATTGACATTATGGGGGACTTATGGACAACTGAAGAACTCCTCCATTGCTGAGGAGCTTTGCGTTCCAAAAGTATGCTGAATTAATGTTATATTATATACTTTATATTTTATTTATTTTTATACATAGATATACACTATATATATCACTTTTCATGGTTTTATTTTATATTTTCTATAATATTTTATATTAAAATTGCATTAAAATTATAACAGTATGGTACAATGGCAACTCTCCAGAGCTCAGAAGGTGCTGCTTTATCAGCAGCATTTTTGCTTTAATTAATATTTATAAAGCAATTTGGGCACAGTGAACTGCAATGCAGTTGCAAATGCATTCAAGCGCATAAATTTTAGGGTTATTTTATTATGGGTTAAATCCTGACATCTTTAGTAACTGTTAATAGAACCTTGCTCAGTAACTAGCACATTTACAACATGGCTCACTGATATTTCCACAAGTTTCCAGAAGTTGTGCCGGAAGTGGTCAAGAATGGCTGAATCTACCCAAACTTTCAAAATTGGCACACCACGCTTGGGAAGTGAACTCAAAGGTGTCACTCAGTTTCTGTCAAGATGCCTAATGAGGGGTAGCCACCAAAAGCAGAAGGAAATGTGGCATCCTTATAAAACACCTTCCTGGGGCCCTTTTGAAAGCAGCAGGTTTAATAATTGCAAGTGGTCATTTATTCTTTACCTGCCTCTTCCCCACGGCGTGATAGGAAGAGGTGACGTGCACCTACCGATGTACGGAGAGAGGGCTCACAGCACGTAGAGATGTGCTGAAGCTCAGCGTGATCTCGCTAATTTGGATAACGGTTGAGCTCAGACATCTGTGTCAGCCGCTTGTGCCAGCGCTGGCATCTCAAACAGCGAAGGAGGTCAGCAGGCTGTGCTGAAGCTGGGCTGCGGCCGCAGCGTTAGCCAGCCCGTTCCAACCTGGAAATGACACGTCTTCTCATGGGCCATAGGTAGCTGGGGACGCGTGCAGCTGGGACCTGAAGGGGTTTGGCTGGCAAGAACCGAGGCTGTATATTCATACGCTGCACCCAGAGATGGAGCAGAGTCTTGCCAAGAAAAAGAGGTGTTTGCTGAAACTAAAAGTGTGTGACATAAATGACAGCTTTTCCGAGTACAAAGCCTTTTGAACTTGAATAGCTTGTGTTGCATGCGTTAAGACTTTATTTCCGCTCCTTCTAGCCTGGTTTTCAGCCAAGGAAGGTTTTAATGAGAAGTCTTTAATGAGACTAAGTCTTTTTAATGAGATGCTTCTTTGCCATTGTCGGAAATTTGCCTTAATAACGTGACAGAGATCACTTTAACTAATTTTACCATAAGATAAGTAAAAATAACGTCATTGAAAGGAATAAAACAATTACTAGTCACTATTTGTTTTCTTTTTGCAGGCAGATCCCATTTCAGTGACTGTATTTATCCAATACAAACCTCATGCAATCATAGCTAGAAGACAGAACCCTTCTGGGTGGGCTATGACATGGAATCTCTACACGAGCACTCCTGAAATTGGAATCTCCTTTGCTGGTTTTGTCATTTATCACTAATTCATGGAAGCTTTAAGTGACAGCTGCATACGAGCTGTACTGTTAAGGATGGGAGGTAGGAAGGATTTCACTGGCACTTGTTTAAAACAAACATTTATTATCTGATAGATGAGTGCATTATAAAATATGATTTTGTGCCTTTACCGTGCCAAGTGCCTAGGGGAAATATTATTTAAGCAGCTGATAATCAAAATAGAGAGTCTACTAGTCAGTCAGACAAAACCATGCTCCTCTTCCTCCTCCCTCCATCCTGCTGTAGCTCTCAGGAAGGTGTTAACTAATATTACTATTACTAACTGTAACTAGACTTGACTTCTTTGGATAATGAGAATATGAGAGAAAAGAGGCTCTAGAGAAAAAATTAGTACCTTGCAGGAGTTGCACCAGTCATAACTGCAGGACTTGAACTAGTGGTACTTTTTATATGCACAAAAGAGTTTCTACATTTCTCTGCTGAATTTTATATATTGCATAAGGATAAATTAGTGGGCTTTTCGCTAAAAGAGCCTGAGTGAGCCCTCTCCCTCACTAGCTCTGGGCCTGATTGAGCATAATGATTACATGTGACAGCCGGCAAAATGTCTGTCAGCTATTTCAGGAGCTCAGTGCTGCAGGGAGAGGTTGATGGGTCATGCTCCTGTTGAGAAGCCAACAGAAGCAATGGCCTCCTCCTTCAAGCATCGTCTAAAATGTCAACATGAGCTGGTTTGTTCGATTGAAAGAAATCGGAGGGGCAATTCTGTTAAAAAATGCTCGCTCATGGCTAGAAAAGTCAGAGCTTTCTGACTGAGGTAGCCTTTAGGAACAAAGTGCACTCCTCAAAATACCGTTTCCATCTATTTTTAGTACAACACTCTCCTCCTGTCTGAATCAGCGGTCAGGCTTCTGAAATACATCATCACTAATGATAAAGAATTTAAATCTATGTACACAGTAAGCCTGTCCTGTCTTAAAAACTGCTTGTAGTGCCAGTCCTGGTGATAAACCACCTTGCCCTCACCGGTCATCAGTCTTCATCACAGCTACAGTCCACTGGACTACTGAAACCATCAGCCTTGCAAGAGGAAATTGCTAGAAATAGAGATCAGCTGGATGATAGATTTGAAAACCGATCCCAAAGGATAAGTAACACCGTCATTTTGAGGTGGGTGCTTTTACAACGAAAAGTTACACTTCTTTCAGGCCATCCCTCAGGAACATGTCCCAGACTGGATTTTGCTCAAAAATTCTAGCTTCATCAGGTGAGGGCTAGCAGAAAGGGGAGGAAACGTTTGTGTCTGTTTGGAGAGAAGGAGGAAAATTGGGATTTAGATATTATTGAAGGATACTGCTAGGGCCTCAACAAAACCCAGTAAAAGTTTTCTTGGAAGACTCAGATTGCCTTTTTTTTATGTTTATAAAAGTAAACATTGTGAGCTTTTCTTGAAAAGACCAATTTTTAGGATGATTAAAATGATCGCAGATATTACTCTCTATTATTTTGCATTACAGTATTATGACAGTGTTTCTGTAATATCATGGTAAAAGTTTCTTCCACCAGTTTCTTAAATATGTTTTATAGAGCTTATAGAAGTGAAGAAAAATCTATGCAATATAACTCAGGAGGCTTTGAAAACACAGATTATTGGTAGCGATCATACAAGCTGCCTCGGTATGAGTTAATGATGACATGGCCTTATTTGTTAGTACTAGATCTACATTAGCAGAAGGTCTGCTGCGGACAGACCAGAACCAAGCAGACTGGGCTCCCTCTCATCCTCATGTCAAAGAACTAAAAAGTGATGTGTGACTGAGTCCAGCCCCAAAGCTGCTTTACTTTTAAAGATGTCAACTTCTGCAGGCATACGGTGTCTTTCAAAAGAAAGTGGGACCTGAAGAAACCACTTCCTCATTTATCTATGCTGATGTTAATTTAGTTTGTGCAGATTTTCTAGCAAGTTTCTCTGTGAGAGAATAGTACCACAGGGATTAGCAAAGCTAAATAAGCTTGAACGGGATTAGAAATAATGAGTTCTGTTACATTTTCCTCTGTAGAATGATAACACTCCTGTGACAGCCTTCATCATAATATCTGTTATAAAAAGTGACAAAAGACATTTCCACCATATCCTTTTTTTTTTTTCCTTCTTTTTTTTTTTTTTTTTTTGGTAAAGACTCTTTCTCCATGGAATATTTCTAAATTAAATGAAATAAAACGTTCATCTTCCTTTACTCTTGAAGGAAAACCTTGAAACAAAGTCACCGCCTTGTTGACTTCAGAGAGAGGATTTTAGAAGCTTTGATGGAAAATCCAAAGCAGAAAGGGGTCTGTTTCCAGAGACAGAAAAGTCTTAAGTTGAAACAGTATAGGTTGACATTTGGAAAAAAAGATTTTTTCATGTAGAGACCATCAAGTAAAAAAAAATGAGATGGTTTTCTGAAGTGAAGTAGCCATGCTGACAAAACCATTTTCCATATTTTTTTTGGTCTGGTTCCAGTCAAAACTGGAGTGAAAGTTTTTCTGTGTTACACAAACATGGTACAAATAGCAGGAGGCAAAGTACATGGAATCTGTCAGTAACGGGGAATCACTTCACATTTCTGTTTTTAGGAATATTTGCAAATGGTAAAAGAAAAAAAAATATTAGGATCACAGGGTGGTTATTCTGTTCACCAGCAATTAGTTGCAATAGAATCAATTCAAGTATGTTTACCACTTTTTCTGCATTTTTCTGTTGTGAATGAAGTCATTGATTAAAGAAAAAGACAGCTGCTGCTTCAAAAGAAAAAATAAAAGGAAACCTATAACATCTTACAGGTTTTTCTTTTGTTTTAACTGATGTTAAAAAGGTAATTTCATCATTATGTTCTTAATAAATAAATAATATCATTCCTCAGCCCCTGAAACAGGACCCAATTTGTAATTCCTGTGAGTTTAATGATTTTCTCACACCTGCCAATGTAGTTAGTTCACATTTGTGACAACTGTAATAACCCGTTACGTTACTATAATCAAAGATCTTGTTGCCTCCATCAGAAATATCTACATGCAGGAATTACCAGATGATACCGGTAGTTGACCCGTGGGTTCCCAACTTTTCTTCCAGTGGCCCAGTGTTTATCTTGGTCACATTGTCTATCCAACGTACCTGAGGACTAATTCCTGGCTAACCCAGCTTGTGCTGCATTGAATTCCTGGTTTTGCATGTGAACGTTGGATGCCTAAGTGACAGGTTACAAAAAACTGCCTGGTTCCATCAAGACTCCAAACATGGGGTAGAGTGTTTCAGTGCACGTTGTCAGGGATGAAGACAGTTTGGAAGCTACCTCATCTTCACAGGCACTGAAATAAAAAGCAGGAGAAATAGTGTAGTTAGAAATATGTACCTTTTCTCTCCAAAACCCCTTCAAGAACAAATAGCACTGGTTGTAATTTGGAGAATATTTCAGTGAAGTCTTTTCTTCATCTGAACTTATTTTGCAAGTCTTTTTGGGTCTTACATGCAATTTTTTCTTCAGTTGTAGTGAACATTGTAAATGTAACAAATAATTGTTTAAATCCTTTTCTTTCTCTGATTTCTTTGTGGGGTCTCCTGTTTCCCTTTAGATAAACCAAAGCAGATGTGTTTTTCTCCTCTCACGTAAAGAAGGAATTAAAAAGAGCTTATGTTCTAGCCAAATCCTTGCTGTCTACACTGCGAACGGTCTATATGCTTAAGGACCTGAAGAAATATCTGACACATTATTAGCCATTTCCCATGCAAGAGGAGAAGCAAATCTGTCAATCTCCACTTCTCTGTTGGTGAAACCATGTTTTCTGCTTCTTTCCTCAGGAGTATTCTCCAAAGTTTCTTCTCTCTCCGCTGCAGAGTGCCATGGTTTTCAGAGATGGTCTCAGAGAGACAACTTAAAACATAAATATTAATGCGAAGTCAGGTTTTTAAGCTTCCCTCATAGCTTTAAACATTTTTCCCTCCAAGAACAATGTTTCTCTCTGTTTGTTCTTCTCTTTTTATACTGAAAATGTGTCTTTTATGCATTGAGACCCCAGTCTTCATCTTGCCATGGATTTTATAACCTATCCCAACAGCTGTGCTTTACATTTATTTGTTATCCTCCACACCCTCTCTGCTCCACTGTTGCACCCCAATAAAACCAGAAGTCATCTATAACTATATTAATTTGATTCTAATAGCCCAGAAAGTGACATTGTATTTATTTAATCATGTTCAAATATGAGTCACAAGGGTCAGATGTCATCATGGAGGTGTTGGCATATATATATGTGTGTGCTGCTTTGTGAGACGTAGTTTCCCATGACTGGACATCTTGGCTATATAAAATGAATTTTTCCTGTTCTGGATTAAAAGTCACTGCATTCTTTTTCATTTTTGGGAAGTTACAATTTTAGTAACTGTTAACAGCAGCAGAACACTTGTTCTGGCTGCAGACTACCCTGTGAAGTGGTGTTATCTTTCAAATGAGACAATAAACCGGTGAGTATCATCCTCATGCTACTGATCTGGAGGTCAAATGTTGAAAACTTTAATTTCCTGAGGTACTGCCTAACAGCCTAACAGCAAATGATAAAGTAGCTGATGGGGATACATTCTTTATTTTCTTTCGAACTCTCTATACTCATGAAGCTTGTGCTTTGTGGGAACTCCCAGAGCATCTGCAGTGGTACAGTGCCAGCTGGAGAGGTCAGAATGGTGACTTTCTGACAGCAATTAACTCCAGTGCTTAAAAAGAGACTCACGCTATGTATCCGAGCCAGTATCTAAACAGTGGGATAGAGCCTGAAGCTGACAAGGACCCTGAGGTGGATCTCCCTCCGCTTTCTTTCAAAGTAAAAGATCAGAAGATATGAAAAGGCCTCTTATCTTCACAGCTACGTGTGAGCTAGAGTATAAGAATAACTGCACTTTAATTAAGAATAAAAAATATTTTTTGACCAGAGTACATTCTGTTCTGAATGAGACAAGTCAACACAAAAAGGTCTGAAAATGAAGTCTCCTTCCCGGTCACATTCTCCTTGGTGCACAACAAGTCCTTTGCTTTAATCTTGCTTTCCAATCAGGCAGTTTTCGCAGTCTTCCTTGACTGCTCAAACAAATCACAGCCTGCTCAAGTTCCTGAGGAACATCTCCTCCATGTTGTTTTTCTCAAGTGTGGTTCTGAGCTGTTGCCAGCCCCATTGTCCTCTCCTGGACTCTCTTTGGCTGCAGACTCCCCAGCTGCATTACAGACCTTTTCCCTGTTGAAGGAACAGTCCAGAAGAGGACAGTCTGATCAGGGAATTTGGAATGTCCTGAGCCTGCTGGCTGCTCTGAGTCACCCATCCAGAGAAGCCTTGCCCTGCTCCCTGCTGGCCTGCCTGACAGCCATGGCTACTAAGTCCTTGAGCTTAAGATAATTAAGACGGGAATTAAGTTCAGTGCAAGAGACATTAATTACTGTTTTTGCTGTTGTTTCAACCCAGATAAAAGCACTATTGAAACGATCTGGATAATTAAGCTGCTATACTGGGTCTGACTGGGATGGAGTTCATTTTCTTGGCAGCAGTCCATCTGGTGCTGTGTTTTTGATTGGTGGCCAAGACAACGTTCGCCACACGGCAGTGTTTTTTCTGTTTCTGAGCAGTGATTGTACAACATCTAGGTCTTTTGGTTTTCCCACCCTGCCCCTCCACAAGTTGACTGGGGGTGCACAAGAAGTTGGGAGGGGATGCAGCTGGGATAGCTGACCCAAACTGACCAAAAGGATATCCTATACCATATTATGTCATGGTCAGCAGTAACAACTGGGGCTTCCCTTTCCCTCCTTTCCCTCCTTTCCCTTCTTGCCCTTTCCCTCCTTTCCCTTCTTGCCCTTTCCCTCCTTTCCCTTCTTGCCCTTTCCCTTTCCTCTTTATCTCAACCCATGAGTTTCCTAGCTCTTGTTTTTCTGATTCTCTCCCCCATTCCTCTGCAGGGGAGTGAGAGAGAGACTGGGTGGGGGCTTAGCTGCTGGTGGGGGTTGACCCACCACCGCTGCTGATTTAGATTTGTTACTGTTATTTAGAGATAGATTGTTTATCCCTAAAGCTGTTGGTGTGGTGTCTGTTATCATATCCCAGACCTATAAGTTGTTGGGGCTGTAGCCCTTACAGAAAATTCAATAGGTCTTTGAAAAGTGTGATCTGTTCTTCATGTTACATTGCTCATGATTTTTTTTAAATAGAAAAACACATGAATTTGTTCTCCCATCCATTCCAAAATGATAATGGAGTTGAGGGTATTTGTTGCTTATACTCAGCCACTCAAGTGAAGATTTTATTCTAGTAATCTTGGTCTTTGCTCTTGTGGTTGTAATACGCCCTGCATGAGCACAAGTAGCTCCAAGGTCATTTCAAGAATTTTGAATGCTGCTCTTTTAGGACCTCTGCTGTCCTATGGAACTCTGGACCTGGCTAGCGGCCCTGATGGCTTAAGATGTCGCTGACAGCTGTCACTCAAGAACTTCTGCTGGGCCTTGATGCACTGAAGTACTTCCATACTTTCACGTTGAGCTTCACCGCTTACAATGAGACAAAGCCACGGCAACGCAGATGATCTATTAATTATTTGCATTCTAGTAGCTCTCAGAGGATCTATATAAGACTCAAGCTCTTGTATGGCAGGCTTCTATTTAAAATAAAATGTGACTGTTCTAGATGTAAAAGAATTTTTTTTCTTTTTGATCATTAGCTCACAATTTCTGTGAGGTCTGTCGTTTCAACAAACTGAATCTGCGACTTTGAAAATTGTAGTTGGAAGAAAATGTTGATCATTGCACCAGCCTTGAAACTTTCTGACAGAAAACTCTTCACATCCTCTTTTTGACCTCACAATTATTTTTGAAAAAAATCCATCTGAAATTTTCAATGTAAGATTAACTCACAAATAGCTGCCGACAGAAAAACCTTGAATTTTAGCAGTGTATAAAACTATTCCATTCCCTTATTCATATAGTTTATGATATTTGGTTTAATAATATTAGCAACTACCAACAGTAAAATAGCAAAAATACTAATTAAAAAATCAAGACATGTAGATGTTCATGCTTTTTTCCTTTCACAAGACCTTTGATAAACACCATCAATTTAGCTGACTGTTAAATGACAGCCAAAACTGAGTTCAATCAAAATACCATGTGCCTGCATTAGTGAGAAGTAGAGAAGGGTTCTATCATCTTTGAACTAAAGTAATTTTACTAAGTTTTCTATCTCCACAAATCCAAATTAGTCTTTGTCATGCTACATAAAATGGTGAGAGAAATTACAAGGGATTGCAATCTGAGGAGAAATAAGTCAGGGAATTTGAGAACAAGTCTACCTAACGCATTTCACTTCGCACTGTTCTGTGATTGACCAGATTTGAAGATGAAGTATATTTTAGCTACTTCATGGCTGGGAATTATATAAACAATTACTGTATTCAGATGACTCTGGTCTTCTGAGTACACAGATTTCTTCCTCTTGTCCCATGGCTCATATCCAGAGTACTAACACAATTCTAACAGCAAAAAGGAGGAGTTGTTGTAGTTTTCTTGGTGTCCATAGACATTGTGTTTAACGAGAAAAACCCTTCATATTCAGCAGAAGGATAAAGATAACCTGTTCTCCTATGTCAGCAAATAAACATATAGGTCACTTGTTTCCAAAGCAACATTCTTTTCAGAAAGAAAATATTATTTAGATCATATGTCAGAATAAGATCTGATGTTCAAGTTAATGAAAACTGTATTTCTTAGATATTTATACATCATTGTACAAATATGACTGGTTTTGGAATGTTTAACACTTGTGGATGAAAACTCTTGAAACAAAACCAGAGACATAATTCCTAACTTTCTAAACTTTAAATTTTTCTGTAAAAATGGACTCATCTCTCTCTTCTCAATGTTCATTGACTAAGAGCTTCTGGAATCACTGGAAGGGCTGCCTCTGACTTTAGTGTTGGACAAGTGGGAGTATGGAATTAGTAACAAAACCAAGAATTCTTGTAATCCCTATAAATGTCAGGAGGCATTGATAAGTAGCAACATAGAAAACACTGTATGTGTGTAATTTTATCCCTAAAACTGAACGAAAAGAAAAAGCTTCAACTCTCCTCATATTGCGGTTAAAATTGAACAGATATTTCTACATTGCACCCTAGTGCATGAAAGGCAAAGGATCCTAGAAGAGTTAATTGATCTTCAAAGAAAAATTCCTCAAAGAACAAAACCAGTCCATTCTGGTGTGCAGAGAATCAGACAGGTACAGCAGAGGCCAGCATGGAGGAACCAGGAACTACTGACAGAGCTCAGATAGAAAATTAAGAAGGTGAAAGAAGAGAGGAACTCAATGACAGTACTTGAACATGCAGGGATGGAGTTAGGAAAGCCAAAGTTCATCTGTCATTGAAGCTAGAAACGATGTGAAGGAAAGCAAAGAAATGCTTCCATAAGTGCACAGGCAGCAAAAGGAAGACCAAGGAAAAATGACCTCACTGTTCATAGGGGTAGAGTGTCTAATGACACAGGCCGTAGAGAAGGCCAGGGTACAATGGTTTCTCTGCCTTAATTTTTTCCTGGTCTGTTCTGCCCTCAAACATCTAAGGTCCCTAAGCGTCATGGCTGTCTGAGGGAGTGAACCATCACCCACGTTGGAGGAATGCTGAGGAGGGGCTACCTGAGGAAGACAGACATGTATCTGACCAAGGATCAGATGGGGTGCCTCCAAAGTTGCTGAGGGAGCTGGCTGCTGTCATTGTAAATTTGCTGTCAGTCATCTTTGAGAAATCATGGCAAGTTGGATAACTTCCTCATGACTCTAAATAGGCAAATGTTAAGATAAGAAGGGAAAGAAAGAGGGCCCAGAAAGCTACCGGCCCTTCGGTCTCACCTCAGTCCCTGGAAAGGTTACCAAGTGAATCTTCCTGGAGACTATGTCCAAGCACATGAAGGACAAGGGGATGACTGGGAATGGCCATCCTGGATTTCTAAGGGCAATATGTACCTGGCCATTACGCTAGTTTTCTGTAGGTGACTGGCTCTGTGGATGATGGAAGAACAGTTGCAGTTTACATTGCCTTTAGCAAGAGAGTCAACAGAGTTTCCTGTAGTGTCCTTATGGTTCAACTGGTGACATATGGAATGGACAAGTGGGCTGCAAGGTAAGTGAAAAACTGGCTGGACCATGAGGCTCAAAGGTTGGAGATCAGCAATACAAAGTCCAGCTGGTAGATAGTTACTAGTAGCTTTCCTCAGGGGACAATACTGGGCCTGATGCTGTTCAACTTCTGGATGATGAAGCAGAGTACACCTCATAAAGCTGAGGAATGATACTGAATTGCAGGAAGGGATTGATATGCTTGGGAAGGGGGACAAAGAACTTGCTCAGAGGCTACTTGACAGGCTGGAGTCATGATCTAATAGGAACCCCATGGACTTCGAGAATGGCACTGTGCTGTAGTGGGGATGGAATAACCCCATATACCAGTACAGGTTGTGGGTTAGCCAGATGGGAAGGTGCTTTACAGAAAAAGATCTGGCTGTCCTGGTGGACGAGTTGACCATAAGTAAGCAATGTGCCCCTGCAGCAAAAGCAGGCCACTTGCATCCTGGAGTGTATTGCTGAAAAGTAGCATTACGTTGAGGGAAGTGACTGATTTCTTCTCAGGTTACTGAATATTCACTAAGCCTGAATATTCAGGAGACGGTTGCAAAACAGTCCTTGAGAAACCTGCTCACCTTTCACAAATGCAGACATCTTATTAAAGGCCTCCAGAGCTCTGAGGAAGCTATTTGTCAGTAACCGCCAGAGCTGCTGTTCAAGGCTCCTCATTAACAAGCGAGCTGTAAAAGAGAAAACAGCCTTGCGGCTGCTAAAAGCTAAGAGCAGCCTTTTTGCCTTCAGGTGCAGTCTCCTTTGTTGATTCCACTTAACAGTGACAAGCAAAAAAATAATGTTTTCTCTACCTAGAGAACTCAAAGCTATATTTTCCCCTTTCACTCGAGGAAGATAAAGAACCCCAACGTTTAAGCGATTGTATGATCCTTATGTAGACTTCTACGTTTTTACTAGGGTTCTGATTGGTTTTGAACTGGTTCCGAGTAAGGGTGCCTCTGGGCAATCAGCCTTTTGCGTATGCAAATGACACTGCGAATGACACTGCAAATGACATCTTATTTGGCCTACCAATAGGCTCCTGTCTTATTTTCCTCTTCTCAGAGACTACACTTCTCTACCACAAGCTCCCCCTTCATGCCTTTTGTTACGACGATTAATAGATTAAATTTATACACAAAGACACTGACTCCGAACCTGCTGTCATCTGAGGTGGTGATTTCCATGGTGATACGTTTACTGCAACCGAGTCCAAACCCATTGGCATTCAAGAGCACGCTCAAGAACAATTACCCACCCTGAAGTCCTTATTCAGAATGCTTTTGGTCGTGTTTAAAATGTTGGATGATCTGTCTGACACAGGTGTGAGGCATTTCACCGTGAGAGGTGCTAAATGTCTCTTAAAGCCAGAGAACATGAATGATACCCGCTTGAAAGCTAAGTGCCCACGAAACAGAGCAGGCAAGAAATCTGCACCCTGTCCACCTTGCTGACATGAACATGTGGGCTTCATTTTCCCCTCCATACCCGTCTGCAACCAGGACCACCTGTTTGATGATGCCAGTGCAAGGGATGAGGCTGAATGTAGCACTTTCATGACTCGTGGTTTCAGTAAAGGATTAACACACTCAAGAAAATACTGACTTATTTTGGTCTTTCACCAAGAAAACAGAAAACAACCCCCCATGCTTCTATACCTCCACTTATTGTGGCAATTGTGCTATCTATCTTAAAAAGACAAACCCAGCCTAACCAGTAAATGCCGTAGTGGCATCACTCAGACATTTCAGTTACCAAAAAATAGCTTTGATCCTTCGATTAGTGCAGAAGGTGTTTTAGTTCTTGCACTGGTGAGGACACTTTCTTCTCAAGACATCGCTGCAAGTTGTCCTCTGCCTTCTCATGGTCTCATTCCATGATTTTTAACAGAAAACTAAACCTTGTGCTAAACAACAGTTGATTCCTCCTGCTGTCTTCCCTTGCAAAAGACATCAGAAACTCAGGAACTATGTTCCTTGTGATTTCTTTGTGCATTTCTTAATAATTTGTACTTTTTTCAGTGAGTCGTTCCCACCCAAGACCCTGCAGGAGGCTTTTCCACTAAAACAAAATACAAAGGGATACAGAAACACATTTCAGAACACATCTGTAATTTCAAATCTGCCCAGTGTTAGCAAGTACGAGTTCCCACACGGTTCTTCGTCCTTGGCAGCCTGACCAGAGCCGCAGCATAGCCACGTTACAGCCCCGATGCACTGCGTGTGCTCAGAGCAGCCTCGGTGTGCGGTATTTGGAGGTACTACGTGTTATCATTATGCACGATCTATTTAGTTACAAGTTGAAATTCTTGGTAAAGAGGATGATTGGCTGGTGTGAGGGGCAAGCGGTGTATGCAAAGGGAGATCTTGGCTCTGCCAGAGCCCGAACACTACACTAAGGGGCCACAGGTGGCATCTTGGAGGGTATCCCTGGGGTCCTGATGTTTTCATGTACACGTAGAAGGAGCTGTCAATCTCTTATTCTTGTTTAGTTCTTGTGTTAGTGTCCTGTAACTTCTTTCTACACAATCCATTGTTAATTTTACATGTCTATCCAATGATTTTAGTTCCGTCTATTTTATATTAAATAATTATTAAGGCTTAACTTCAATTACTACTGGAGGTTTCTAGTAAATTTTTCTTTTAACTTTTCTTTTTTTTTTTTTTTTAAATTTTCATATTCTTTTAAACTTACTTCTCTGAACACGGAAAAGCCAAGCTCATTCAAGAGACATCAAAGAGATATTTTCAAGCAGACAGGTATTGGATAAGTAAATGAAATTTGTGTTTGGGAGATATGAATCACCATGCAATAACCTCAGCAGTATAAAGTTTAGTTAGAAGATGAAGATTAGAAAAGTTTGATGAAGGGTTATGCTTATCCTCCCACCAGTCAGAAACTTGTGACAGAGGAGAATGGAGAGGACTCTGTAAGGAAAGCTACCTTCAGCGTCTGCATTTTCATCAGTCTTCCTCAGTTCAATGTCAGTGTCGTCTTCTGGTCTACACTGGAAGACATTGATTTGTTTGCTTTCAATAACCTGGTGGAAATAGTAAATAACACAGATTTTCTGTAGAGCAAAATACCAGAACTTTAGCTGAAGGTTTATCCAGCTTTCTTCTGGAGATTTAATCTGTGTAGCCACATATTTTTATGGTTTTATTCTCTCCCTTTGGACCCATTTATTGTCTCGTAATACTACAGCCTTTTAATGCTGTTTCTCAAGTTACACCAGTAACTAGCTCACAGGCAGAATGAGCGACCAGGATGAACAAAGGTCGCATACACTCAGGTTGTGCAAGTTCTGTGCTTTAACTTTTTTGTTTTAGCTCAATTCCATTCTTCTTGCATGAAGTAGCACAGAAAAGCACAGCAAGAAATCTGCTGCAGTGTATTGACAACATACATTTCTTCAGTTCATTATAGAGCACTGCTTGCCAAATTCTGAAAAGGTATTGTGGAGAAATGGGTATTTGTATTACCTAAAATAGGAGATCAGTGATTTTTTTCAAAAATTCTTTTCCCCTCCCTTTTTTGGAGCCTGCAGAGGTACAAAATATTTAACAAAAACTCAGACCACTGCACCCATCACATTTAAAAAACCCCAAACCAGCCCCACAGTCATGTTTTTTAAAGCGGCTACCGCGGCTACTTTCAACTCCATTAATAACCTTATTAAAACCGAATAGGAAAAGAAGAAATGTAGGTTGTTCTGTACAACTGCCACCGTTCTGCTGCCACTGAACATATAGTTTCATAGGCAATCTTTCCAGACATAGCACATCCCTGTGTACTTAGTCCTTGACTGTTGCTGAGAATAACACTAAGGCTACCAATTAGTGACAGCACCGACAACACCTCTGGGAAGAAGCTGCTTTGACACCACCAACATATTTCACACAGGTCACTGAATAACTGCCTTATTTTAAGGAGTTTCTGTCATTACTAATCTATGGCAGTTTCAAACCTAGATATGAATGTTGTTTTCTAAGTCACTGAAGTCTCCAAAACTAAGTTTGAAAAAGATCAGAGAGCAGAGAAATTGAAACCTATATCTATATCTATATCTGTATCTATATCATCTATCTCTATCTCTATCTCTATCTCTATCTCTATCTCTATCTCATCTAATCTATATCTATATCATCTATATCTATATCTCTATCTCTATCTAATCTATATCTATCTATTGAAATCTTTATCTACATGGTTTTTGTGTTTGCTGATCATTGCACTGGGATGCCAGGGTTTCTGGGCTGTTTCTCCCTGTGTTGTGCACTAGTTAGTACTCAAGGGACACGTGTCAAATACGTTGCACCAACAGAGAAATACAGTCTGCATCTTACTATCCTCTCAAACTGCTTGGAAGCGCCACCTACACGCAATGTCCTCAGCTACCACCAATGTCATTTCCCTCAAACTCACATCTTGTGCTTATCAAGTTGTGAAAAGCCCTACAGTATATGCAAAGTTGCTGGACATTTTTAATTTGAGCATCTTCTCACATTTCCCTCAAGGTATGTAGGCTAAATATATGATGCTACATTTGAAAGGTGCTTCTCTGAGCATTTATATGCCCCTTTTTAAGACGAGATGTAGCATAGACTGGTTTGTTCTCATTATAAACTTATCTAAAATTTCTAAGTGCACGGATAGGGTTATTCATTTTACTGCTGGATGTCCTTTATTGTAGTGTCCGAGGCAGAGTTTGACAACAAAAACTTCTAAAACTGGGAAGAAAAACATAAAGTAAAACCAAAACCTGACCCCTGGACAGAATTCAATTCCATGGCATATTCAAATGCCACCCAGGTCTCAGAAAATGAATGGGAAACCTTGCAGTGCGAAGTACTTTTGAAAAGGAATTGTTTAAAACGGACCCTCTCCCACCCCTGTGTCCTGAATATAACTGTGTTAGTACAAACTGCTGAAATACTTATTAACAAAATCCTACACCACTTTGATATAAATATTTAGGCGACATGCACTCCCACACATTGCAGTTCCTCTTCAAGGTTCAACCATTCTCCATGCCAAGAAGTATTGGCTGCTAAACTGCATAATTGCTACCTAACCCTCTCTCAAGAGAAACAAATAGTGCATGTTTATATATATATAAAATATATATAGTTTATATATAATAAATATATATATAAAATATATATAATATATATATAAAATAAATAATTTATATATAATTTATATATCTTATTTAAGAGAGGACAAAATCAGACCAAAACATAAGGGAAGGTTCGTATGTTTATGTCTGACTTAACTAGGATTGGGGCGGGGAGAAATTAAAGTAGAGGGAGAAAACTTTGGGAAGCTGGTATTTTCTATGTTGATCCCAGTATTTGTGTTTCTTTGGGTACGAGCTGCATCTTTCATTTTTACTAGAAACGAGGGGTAATCGTCATCTATGGGTTCAAAGGCTTGGATGTTTTCCTGTCTTTGCAGTAAGTGCAGGCTGCTCGCTAACTAAATTGTGAAGAGGTTTTGCAAAGCAAAAAAGCTGGTTTTTTCCCTTCTCAATCTTTACAGAGTTCAGCTAATCTGTAGTACCTGAACTGATGCACCAGCTTTCAAATGGCAGCTGACTGCTGACTCACAAACAGTGCTTTGAAAAGCTATTAATATTTTTTTCCATGTACTAACAAATGTACTTCAGACTTATAAAGCACTTTATTTCTGTGTTAAATTCTATCTTAAGAAAAAACTGTATGGTTCTCTTGTCGGTTTTTGGTTGAGAATTTATTTTACGCTTGAAGAACTCTGAAGTTTAACTTAATCCTTCCTGGAAAGCCTATGCTTTAGAGGTGGGGAACAGAAAAGAATTACATTCAAGGTGGACTTAGCACTTTCCGGTTGGAGTTTCTATGACCCCTTCTTTCTGTTGTCTTTCCTGTTCAATGGTGTGTGGTTTGGGAAAGATTAACAGCTGTTAGAGTTTAAACTCTTCCTACAGGTTGGCTGTCATCACTAGCAATGGGTGACAGCTTCCCCATGTTAAACAGTTGCTGAGGCATCTTTCTAGGACCCTATTCTTAATTCCGTAGTTCTTTTAAGAATTACTTCCATGTCTCTATTTTATAAAGGAAGGTGTCCTGCCATATGCTAGTTTCCTCTTCTTCAGAACTTGAAGGCTCATTATTTTGACATCTTCTTCCATTATGTCTTCTTTAAACAAAAAACAAACCAACCCAAACAAGTGAGCCACCCCAAATCTACCCCCAAACAGCTTAATGCCGCATATCCTAACTGCTGTTAAGCCAAAGGAAGCCAACATCAAAAGGGTGTCTCTTTTAAGCTCTACTCACAAAATTACCCTCCCAGGATCTCTGAAACAAAGTACATTATGATCTTTATTCATTTTATCCTTTCTATTTTTGCCTGTTTTTTGAAGCTCAGTTGCAAAACCAGTCTGATGATCCACTCTCGACATTGAGTATCCTTGTAGACAGTGGTATCTAAGAGACCCGTGAGTATGAGTGTATGTAGCAATCCAGACTTCGCTCCAAAACAAACCCTTGTGCAAAACAAAAAACCGTGGTCTGAATATCACACTGAAAAAAACCCTGAATTAATTAAGATGGAATGCACCGAGCTGGGGCTGTAATGCATTCACAACAGGAGCTTAAACTTTCAAAATCATTTGACGTTTGCCTCGGAGAGGTAACTCGAAACCATGCATTTGGAAAACACTAAATAAATGATTACCCAAGAGGATATATTCGTTAGCTTCTGAGGGCAGGGCTTCAGGGAATAATTAAAAAGCAAAATCAAACCCCAAACCAAAAGCAAACAACCCCCCCACACCACCATGAAAGCGATTCCCAGGGCTGGAAGCCTTGCGGGCAGGTGATGAAGGCAGAGAATGCTAACTACCGGTACTCTCATTGTCAGAGAGGAAAGACTATTCGGTTCAGTGAATTAATTTCCAAAGTTCCTGTTTTCTACAGATCTGAGGCAAACATCACCTTCATAGTCTAGGCACAAAGGTCCAGATAAGAGGTTCCTTGTAGCGTGTGTGAACACCAGCAATTAGAATCCCCTGCTCAGACACGATGTGTCCGTCAAGCTACAACTTGCTGTGTTATATTGAAGTTCCTTCCTATACTTTTAGGTAAGACTTTGAGAATCTTAAATTTTCACAGTTTTTTATTCTGGATGTGACACGTTGACATCGTCAGCCCCGCCCACCAAAAAGAAATATTTCATTTCTCATGATAAATATTCATAATTTCACTGTAAAAGATCCACAGACTTGAACTCCACCAAAATTCTACACAGGGACCAACATATGTATGTGATCTAGATGTGAGACTTTTCGAAGGCAGGGGAGCAGAATCTTCTGCTCTACCATAACAATTTGGTTTGGCATTTTTATTTTGCTAAGCGGTCAATTTTATTTTGCCAATCATTTTCCCAAGGTCTGTTATTGTTGGACATTTTAGACTAGCTTGTTATGTTTTTCATTTCAATAAAGCTTTTAAGTGGGAAGGATTTTCTCAGACAAGGAACTATCGTGTTTCTATCCTGTAGGTCACCCATAGTCGATTTTACAAATGTGCCTTTTGATATACTTGTCGAACTATCTTAAAGGAATGTAGACTATTGATGTGTTTGGAAGACTGTTCTAGATACTTCGTGCCTTAAATGATTAACCCCCTTAATTCTGAATCCAAATGTCCAATTCATAGCTATCTGACTTTGCACCAATACGATACCTTAATTTGTCTTTTCTCGGAAGTTTAATCTAAGCTGTTGTTATTTAAAAATCATGTTTTCTTTCAGCCTTCAAAATAAATGTTTTCTTGAGAAACGCACCTATTCCCAGCTTAAATTTCTTTGTCTGTTATTACTTTTTGGTATACTCTTCAGTAGCCTCTCATTAGGCATGATTTCACCTTCCCAATGGTCTGATAATCTTATTTCTGGGCAGTAATCGGGGATGTCAGGGAAGTACTGAAGACGTTGGGTCAGAGCAGTGTGTGTGCTTGAAGAGAGAGAGAGAAAGAGAATTTACTGGGAAAACTTTTAGGAGAAAAAAGGAATTATTAAAGTTGTGTAGCTACCTAAAGAAAGAATCAAAGCTAATAACAGGGCTTGTTGCAACAGGAGAAGGGGTGATGGTTTTAAACTAAAAGAGAGGAGATTCAGACTAAAGAAAATTTTTTTTTGCGGTGGTGAGAGCCTGGTCCAGGTTGCCCCGAGAGGTGGGAGAAGCCCCATCCCTGGCAACATTCCAGGTCAGGTTGGACCTTGGGGCTCTGAGCAACCTGCTCTAGTTGCAGATGTCCCTGCTTCCTGCAGAGGGGTTGGACTGGATGTCATCGAAATGTTCTTTCCAACCCAAACCATTCTGTGATTCTATGAGGGAATAAAAAATTAAATACAGAGTCTCATTCATTCAGGTCAGTAGGACACTGTCTCGGGACTTCAGTAGAGGTTGGATGAGGACTGCAAAGGCTCAGGTGATACGCACAGGTGAATCGTGGAACTTTGACTATTAAGACTCTAGATACATTTATTGTACTATTGTTTTGAAACAAAAGAAAAGCTTCACTTCCTAGGCATAAATTTAGGAATTTCCACTTCCCCAGAAGCACATTGCAGCTGTATTTTGTTGTTTCAAAAAGGAAATCTTTGAACTAAAAACTATGAACGTTTTGTAAAGTAATGAGGAAGCTAAACTCTTTCTAATTGAGAAAGTACATTTGCTACCAAGAAAGCTGTAGAAAGCGCCCCCTATTATATATTGTAGTACCTTTGCATGTATAGAATTTCTGTTGGCTGTGCATCATCTTGTTATTCTAGACACTTGATATATTTTCCTATAAATGAGTTATTTGGAAAGGATAGCTTGGGCTGTTGTGGAGTGTAGTTAGATTTTAAACACTCACCTGACAGCATGTTTTCTACAGTAAGTTGTAGCAGGTACCACAGTGTGGATGGTCTGGCTGAAGCATTTGGGAAGAATATAAAATAATCTACTCATGCTTCTTGACTGATGCAATAACCTTTTCAGGTATTTGGCTTTTGGAGGAAAGGATAATCAGGATAAAGGAAGAAGGTATTCAGGAATTCAAAAGAAAAGGGACTTTTTTAAGAAAAGCATTTGAAGATAATGAATGATTTAACATATTTATTCACAGCCTTGTGTGCATGCATAGAAATAGGAGGGCATCGCTTATACTGAGGAGCTTTCAAGACTGCTTGGGGATGCTGACTCCCCTCTGCTGGCATCATCTTCATTCAGCTCCCTTAACAGATGACTAATGGCTAAAATAACTTTTCAGTAGATCTGGGCCATGGTTTCAGGAGAAGAAGAAAAATATATTCAGAAAATACAGTGTTTAATCACACAAAGACAAAATTAAATTTCTGCAAGTGTGTATATCCTTTTCATCAGGTCCTTGGGTGGAAACTAGAAAGACCTTCAGCTTTTCTTCCAGCAGAGACAGGAAGTAGGCAATCTTGGTGCCCTTCTTGGCAGCAAGCTTTGTGGTCAATAGCCTGAAAAAGTTATACGGGATTGCTGGGAATATCTGTTTTGTTTTCAAAATAGAAGAAAAGATAGATGTCTCTTTGTTATCACTGTATTATTTTAAGATGAAATTGTTGGATTTCTGCACTGTGGAAAAAATTATACAGAATCGACCAAACTGTGTTGGAAAAAGAGTTATTTTGCAGTTCCTGTGGTCAGGAGTTCTGGATCTCACATAGGACATTTTTTTCTTAGTGATGTCTTTACTGTTCTGAACGTGTAAAGAGACTCACTTCTACAGGAGGCGTATGTGGTGGGCTTTCTTAAATTTTTCTTCTTCGGGACTAGGCAGTATCATTTACACCCGCTGTTTCAAGCAGAGGTCAATGCACAACAGCAGAATCTTTTTCTTTAAGCGGACAGAAAGAATAGTGACACCCTTGCATTGAAATTAGTAGTAGTTTGTTTTGGGTTCAGTAGAGTCAACCTCTTTACAGGTGAAGGAGGAAAGAAAGAGACATCGCAGCAATGCCTTCTGCCATCTCCAATCTTTCCATTGCTGGAGAAATATCCCCTCTGGACATGGAGCTGAGTTGTGGTGGGTGCCTGCCTACCGGCCTGTCCTCCCTCTACAGCAAAGGATCTGTCAGACCACGGATTAAAGAAATGCAAGGGTTAAGAAAAAAGTATCAGCATCACATGGTAATGAATTTGTACTTAATTTCTTGCTTATGTTTCTGGCCTACAGAAACTGAATGTTCCTGTACAAACGGTATATTGAAAAATGGGATTACAAGGCTGTGATTCCGGAGATTCCTGCACTTGTGCCAAGCTTAAGAGACACTTTGCACAAAAGTCTGCATATATCCATGTGGTGCTTGCTGACAGCCATAGTCTGAGGCTTTGATCATAGGATTTGTTGTGTGTTGCACGCTTGCTGAGCCTGCATGGAATCCTGCAGGCTGGTGTCAATGTCTGAAGACTTTAGAAAGATGGAAAAAAAAAAAAGTTTACAAGATTTTTTTACTCTCTCCTCTCAGCATCTATGTTTCTGTCATGTACCATACTACGTGAATACACACGCGTAGTAACAAGTAAATAAGAATACATAGCAAGACAGATGCACTTTACCAGCAGTAAACTGAGGTAAACTGCTGTTCATTTTTTCATATACCTTTTCTTCCATTTTTTCTACTTGGGGATGCACTTATTCTGCAATCTGATCATAAACGGGTGACTAGTGCTTAGCTGTCACTCCACACAACTCTTGCCTCAAGTGGATAAACTTTAGCTATCTTTCTGGGGCTGTTATATCACCATTAAACTGACCCATTTCCTGTTCCTGGAAATTTTATTAATTAATGCAGCTGAAGTGCTTTCCATTATACCTGGGAAAACAGATTGTTATCTCTGGATGTCTTAGTCTGTGATTTCTGTAAACCTTTTCTGCTCAGGCCTCCACAGACTGCACAGGATTTATATGCAGTGTAAGTTATGCAGGAAGGTCTCGGGAGAAGCTGGTGAAGGTAGCAATTGCCATTAGGGGCATTCTAGGTAAGGGGAAATGTACGTCAGTTACTAAAGAACTACTGCAAGAAACATGAAACTGGTACTGAATGTACTCATGAAAGCAAGAAAACAGACAGGCTTGAGAACTTGAAAACAGGATACCCGAGAAGGTAGCAGTATCGTAGCCTTATTTTTCATTCACTTGCATGTCCCATTCCAACCCTCTGAGGAACTGTAGTGTTCTAGGTAGTAACAGCGATGAAAAGGCAAGGACAACGTCAGAACAATGTATGCAGGTTTCAGTTCGGGAGGTTGACCATAACAAGCATTGAGCTTATGGTTGCTTCGGAAAACGCAACAAAAACATATGTAAAAAGCTTGTTTTCTCATTGCACCATTGCCAAGGGAGGCAAAATTATTAGTAGCTGTTCACTCAGCCTCTTATCATGAACTCCTCTTGCACACACAAGGTTCACCAGGCACATTCCAGCTGTTCGTCTCATAGAACAAACTGTTATTTCTGGGAAAAAACAGCTGGTGTCTTGTGAACCTTGATGAGAAGTGCTCTGAAGGGAGCAGTGGAAGCAAGCACCACTGAGCTCTCTCGTAGGCAAGATGTCATACAATACTTCCCACAATCTCATCAGACAATGCTTTAAAGCTTGCTTCGGCCTCGTCTCACTCTTCCTGCTGCTAGAGGCTGTCCTGAAATCTCACCAGCTAGAAGCGGTCTGACTGCCAGGCTTGTTCTCCTAAGCTGTCCACTGTCCAGCAGGGTTTTCAAGGGCACCATAAAGAGCCAGGCAGCTGAGTGACAGCAGTGCCTCCTCCTACCCCAGGCATTGCTCTACTCCCTATAAACATTCTGAGGTTCTTGTTTCCGACACCCTATGCTAAAATATTTACTTTCAGTGAAAAAGTGCAGCAGTGCTTCTGCAACTCTTGCACTGGCAGCTGCCTCATTGCAGCACTGTATTTCAATAGCTGAACTCAGACACCAAATATTGGCCATCTTTATGTTCTCCTGTCCCTGGTTCCAACTGGATTATTACTTTCCTATTGTTATTGATAGAGCTGAGGTGTGCAGTCAAACAACAAATTAAAATAAGCAATGAATACTACAGAAAGTAGCTGTATATATGTGTTTATTTGATGAGATAAACTTTTATTCCCAACATAAATTTGCTTTTAGAAAATGATACTACAGGCTTACTGAGATTCTTGCCATTTTTTATTGCAGTTTTCTGTTTGGAAATATTCCCTGGTTCATTGTTATTGCCAAGAGCTTTAATTTCTATCTAGAATTCCTTCTAATCAAACAATTTAGGGTTGAAAAGCCTGAGGAGAAAAGAGTGACTGGATTTTATTTTTTTCTGCTAGCCTGACATAACAGATAAATTACTGAGAGGCCAAAAACCTCTTCAAAGAGAATAAGACATCAAGCCAGAAGGGCTTCCAAGTGAGAAGGTACGTAACTCTGATGCTTGTTAAAAAAGTGAAGCAAAAATTCCTTTGGAGAAATACTGATGCATTGACTCTTCCCCAGGGCTACTGTCCAAAGATGAAGCAAAAGGGCCTTTCGTTGCTAGGTTATACGTGTGTTAGAATGACAGGAAAAGGGGGATGAAGAAATAAGTGGACTGGATTGGAGTGATCATTGCAATGAGACACAATATGCAGGTGGTCAGGAAGGTTGTCCTGAACAGGACGTGCAGTAGAATGGTTTCTATGGCTCTCTCTGCTTTATGTGACAGCTCTGTAACACGGGACAGTGGTCTTGCACTATTGGAGAGAACACACAAAGCCATTAAGCATTCATCAAAAAACCTGAAAGCAACAGAAACCAAAAAAATGTAGAATGCAGTAACATGAATGAGGTGTTTGTGAAGCATTTGCATCCAGATCTGATACATTCTTCACAGGATAATAAGATCACAGGAAAATTCAGTTTGGCAGGGCCCTCTGGAGGTCTCCATGCCAAAGCACAGGGCTCTGGTTATTTAGGTCCTGAAAACCTCCACAAATGGACTACACAGTCTTCCCAGTCTCTCCTCGTAGTGAAAAGTTTTGCCTTATGTCCTGTCTGAACCTCACCTCTTTCAAGTTATGCCTGTTGTCTCCCATCTTCCTACCACACACTCCTGTGAAAAGCCTGGCTCCATTAATGGCTCCTCATAGGTGCTGGGGGTCTGCTATTGAGTGCTCCCACAAGCCATCCCTTCTTGAGGTCAAAGAAGCCAAATTCCTCCCTGATAAGACAAGTGCTCCAGCCTGTCTGCCATCTTAGTATTACTCTGCTGAATGTGCTCCAGTCTATTGATGTCTTTCTTGTGTTGGGGGTTGGTACTAAACTACACATAGTATAAAAAAACGCAATCTGATGAGTGCTGAGTAGAGGGGGATAGTCCCTTCCCTGTAACTGCTGGCCATGCTCCTGTTCAAGTAGCTGAGGTTGCTGCTGGGCACCTTCGCCATGAGGGTGCACAGCTTGTTCAAGCTGCCCACCAGGGCCTTTCCTGAAGGTCTGTCCACTACCGGCCGTGTCATTTCAGATACTCTTCCATCCTAGGAGTACCCTAGGACTTGGCACTTGTTCAATTTCACATGGTCCCTGTAGCCCCCTTCCTCCAGCCTGTCTAGATCTCTCTGAACGGTAGCTCTGAACACACTGACTACTTCTCCTCTTCTCCCATTGCAGACTCCAGTGGTACTCCACAAGTTATTTTAAACTACGGTGATCAGAATAATGAGTGGCATTAGGTCCACATGTCTGGGGGGAGAATAACTCTCAAAATGCTTCTATTGACTGACAAAATATATGCTGTGATTTGTCAACAGGTAACAGCTTTCATTTGTGGAAGCTCATACTCGTTCTGAGATGTAATCATAACAGTTCGGATGTACAGCAGAGCACTTGAAAACAAATTCAAATTGATAAAAACATTCTGTAGCTAATTCCACATACAAAGAGAAACGCATTTGCTGCACACTGAGTTTGAATAGGGATCTAAATTGTCTGTCTTCCTGTGAAGCTCAGTTTGAGACCAGAGTTGGCGTATTTAATTGGCAACACCAAAATAAAAGCAGCAGTGTGAGAATGACTCCCTAACTTGGAAAGAGAGGATAAAGTAAGTGCTTTTGAGTACCAAGAGGAAGAAGGCAGAAAGTAATATATGAAGTCATTCAGTTTTATGTAAGAAGATCAGTTCTATGACTGTCACTTTCTCATGCAAATAATTAATAGAACCATGCAGGAGGCAGTAGGTGATAGAAGGATTCCTATATACAGATAAATCAGTAAGAAATAATAAGATAATGTTTTCTGAAAAAGAATGGTGTGGACAAAGCCAATTTTCACCCCTCAGTTAGGCAAACCAGCTGTTTTGATAATTGTACCAGCACTACCAATGATGACCCTTGGACAACAGTGATTTTCCTATTTTGCCAAGACTTTACATCTTTCAGGAAATCACGGGAAGAGAATACCAATATAGGCTTCATGGATAACGATGTTTCCTTTCCCTTTTTGTGTTTTCCATAAAAGAGACTTCTTGCTAACTTTCAGTCTCGTTCATCTTTTCCTCCTCTCAGAGCACCTTTTTCTTAAGCAACACTTGAACAGTAACAAGGTCATTAAATAAAACATTTGGGTCCAAGCTTGATTGTCTTTCATAAGCTGGTTCATTTTGGTCTTAGAAAACACACACAAGAATATAAATCAACCCAAAGCCAAATCTCTGTAGGACCAAGCTGTTACCACTTCTAACCACAATCCATTTTCCTCTGCAGTCATACCTACTCTAAGTGAGGTATGCCACAACTTGTATTTCACTCGGTTAAAAAAATCTGTTAGTTTTTTGCCAATCAATCAAGTGGTAGCTCAGTTGTCTTCTATGTTTTGGAAACACCATTTCTATTCATCAAGCTGCTCAGTTTAATGTAATCAAGTACAGTTATAATCGGTGTGAGTACCTTTTATGACCAAGGAGGCGGAATTGAACATGAACTGTCAGCTAGATGAATCCGAACAGAGTCATCTGGAGGCTGGAAACTCTTGCCATTGTCATGGAAAAGTTCTGATTAGAAGCCGTGGTCCACCAGAGAGCTGAGGAGTGCTTTGTTGCATTTGATTTGCAAGAGGATTCTGGTAGCTTCCATTTGGACCAAAGTACTATTTCTTATTACTGATTCCCCTTCTTCTCCTGTCTTTCTTAACAAGTACAGTCCAGTATTCGACCAGTGCAGTCCTTGCACAGTATAAGTATTTGCATATGTAGTGCTTGATTTTTGTCTGAGCTGTTTTGCATCATTGCGCAAAACATCGGAGTCTTGAACTGTGCCGAGTGCCCCATTGGGACGTATGTTTTACAAACTGCATTTTAAGTGATGATTACTGATTCAGAGAACTTGCTGTCTTCTATTACATCCTATAGGTAATACCAATTACGATATCCCTTGCTGCTCTATAATAAAACAAGATATTGTAAGCTGATAAATAAGGTTTTATAGCATCTCATGTCCTGAACTTTTTGCCGTTTGTTGTTTTTTGGCAAAAAGTAGTTGAATGAAGTACCTAATTTCTTGTAAATTAACTGCACTTTTAAAAACAAAAATAAGATGTATGAAAAACTATAAAAAATATTTAAAAAATTGAAATGAATATGCTACATACAAAAGATTTTTAATATCAAAAAGGAACCTGGCATGTATATGGATCCAAGAATTTATTTCTAACTTAGTTGAAATATTAGCAATATCTAATCAAAAGACAACAAATAGCTGTTACCAGACCATATTAATGTTATTACTGTATGAAGAAATGCAAAAAAAGCCTCATTAATAACAACCTTAGAATCGTTATGCAGGAAAGCTTATCGCTATCTCCCTCTTCCATGATGTGATGCTCACCCTTCCTCTGTGACTCTAAGATGGGAAAATGAGGAAGGATATGATGTTCAAGGCGAGTTTTCTTCCTCCCCAACCTTGGATCTGCTTGGGGTTATTTTTACGTGTATTTTTTTTCCTCATAGCTTCATCTTCCCTCTCAGGGAGTAGAGCACAGTCACCTTTCCCGGCTCCAGCTCCTCTTGCAGGCTGGTGTTTGTCGCCTGACTCCCAGCTGTGGTCAGTTGGGCCAGTGCCAGATTGGGGAACACAGGGTGAAGCTAAAAGAGGAGACCCCACAGGCACTACTCCTCTCACCAACTGCCAAAGCAGGCTGAGGCCACAGTGAGTCTGAATGAGCCCAGAGACCCTCTGCTGCCTGGGTGGTGCAAGGCAAAAATTGTTCTTACTGGGATCTATGTAAAAAAATTCCTCTGTCCAATTAGTGTAGTTCAAAACAGCTAAACAGGAGCTATGAAGATAGCGGTTACTTCATAAGACCAGAAATTATATCATCATGGCTGAAGAGAGGGTACATTAATGAGCAAGTGAGTTTTACACAGTTTTAATGAACTCTTATGAGAACTTCTAGCTGGCTATTTCATGTACTAGTGGTAAAAAAACTGGCATCCTTCAAATCGCATCCTTATTTTCTCATGCATCTCAACTCAACGTATTGTTTACTCCCCTGGAGTGAGTCTGTCCCTTTAGATTGCTGTTCATACCGATGAGCACACACACAGAAATTCTTGTTCTCTGCTTCTTGTCATTCACCACTCTTTCCTCTGTATCTGAAATAAACCAGCTTTAAAAATGAGATTCATTTGCAGAAAGAATATTTTCAGCAGGTAGCATGCAACGGTAATTGTGACAGCTTCTGTGAGCTCTTTTCATGAAGGAAGAACAGTAAGTGAGGTGCCTATTTGGCCAATTTCAACTATCTCCCACTGATCTAGAGATGGCTGAAGTAATTCAAAATTCCCTGCAAAAAGGAGTTGATGACATTTTAGGTGAACACAAACATCTCAGAAATTTTGGGCTTAGGCAGAAGAAAACAGAACGAAAAAATATGTGAAATAAGGCCAACCCAAAACCTGAAGAAAAAAATTCTGGGGACAAGAGTGTTTCCCAGAACACTAACTCAGCTGATTTTTTTTTAGTACTCCCCTGTTTTCTTAAGCTGCAACAGAATTTCAAAAGCACTGTGATGTTCCTTTTCTCCAGCTTTTGTGTGGGTGATGTTCATGAGGTTAGGAGAGAGCTCAATGGGGTTCCCTGCATGAAACTGGTTTGAGAGACAGAAGGGAGATAAATGCATTTACTAGGGTGTTATATGCTTTCTTGAAACACTGGACAGATTCCCAGGAGCAGCTAAGGGCCGTGAGTTAGGTGGCCAATGTCTCCTAAGTAACTCTGTTTTGTTTGCATGTATCCATACCCAGATCTCTGCTCTAGACTGGAAACACAAAATGACTCTTACAGTGACTCCTTTCTTTTAGTCACCACATAACTATAGCCCCAGCCTCAGCGAAAGCAGGATAGGCAACCCCATGATTTTTTGACTCTGACCACTGACTCCAGTAACAATCTTCTTCTTCTCTACTTTGGGCAGTGAGTCAGGTTTCCAAGCCTCCTGGGCACCCAGAAAGGTCAGAAATGGCCACTGCATATTTACAGCGTCTCAGGATGACATGCAAAGTGGATTTAGTGTGTATCAAATACAAATCTGGTAGGTGTGGAATGGTTTATTTTTTTCAGGAAAAATAGGTGAGTTCAAAAATTTAAAGTAGAATTATCTGAGCTAGCCAATAGCTCTTTCTGAAGCCTCCCAAACCTACACAGCGTGGAGAAAATAAACCATGCTCAACCAAGACAAGGTACTGTGAGCGAGGAGTGCAGGGGGTGCTCCCTTGCTGGTTCTACATGAAGAGCAGCGTTAGTCATGCCAATTCCTCACTGTCTCTCTTGAGACCTCAGCTACCGTTTATGCAAAATGTGTAGCAGGGATTACCAAGACATGAAAAAAACCATGAAAAATCATGCTGAGAAGAACTTCTAGCAACGTTAAAGTGAACCAGAATAATCGAAAAGACTGGTGTCAGACTTGTAGAGGTTGATATGTTTTCTAGCAGCCTCAGCTCTCCTCCATGAACTGCTGTTTGCCAACTGTTGACTCCTGCCTTGGTTGGTTTTTTTACCCAATGGCGGTGTACAGCGCTTATACTAAGACAGGTGAGGCAACAGTCACCTCACTAGTAGAAAAATATTAAATCAGTTCAGGCTAAGACATGTCCTGAGATCCTGCTCTGTCAAGCCAGTTCAAAGCTGCAGCCTTTTGCTTGTATTGTCTACACCACAAATTTTATGCTCGATAAAAATCATTGCCTGTTAAGGAAAGCAAAAGGCAGATACGGATAAAATAGAATGGGTTCAACTCTACATTATTTGAGCTTCGAAAATACCTCCCTGTGAGATACCGAATAGCTTGGGGTTATCCCTCATAGAGACGAGACATAGTGCTGGGCTTATTTCAAGTCTGTGGGTAGGAAAAAAGAAGTGTTATCTTCCACATTGGGTGAAAATTGAAATACCAGCAAATTTCAGGGGAGTAAAAGGTACATGCACATCTTCTCATCTTTCTCAGGCTTCTCAAAATTTATCTCAGTGTTTGTACAGCTTGTAGAGGGTGGGTATATGAGGAAATGTAGCTCTGTCAGTCATGAGAAGAATATTTTCTGATCAATATATTTCATATTTCATCCTGGTATTTGCACAACTCTAGTCCACACTAAATACTGACATAAATCAGGATTTTCTGTGGAAAGTAGAAATTTGTCACAGATACGAAGTGAAAACCAGCTTCCACATCCAGGAAGGTTACTTCGCAGTTCCCTGTAACAGTGGTTCTTTCCTTTAAAGTCGCTGCACAGAGCCAGAGGATGCACACAAGTCAGATGTAGCGTAGTAATTTCCATGTGTAAATGTGCCCTATTTATATCCCAACCAGCGTAGTTAGAAGTCAGAGTTCACAAGAGGTCTGAGGGAAGTATGATTTTAATGCTACTGAAAAGTGGTGGGTTTGAAGCTCATAATTCTTAGACACCTGAGCTGACAGCTTTTAGTCTCCTGTAGGCAGAAGCCGATAGGACAGTTGGCCAACTATGGTCTTTGATTTTTTTGCCCTGTGCAAGGCTAGCTAGCACCCTGCTGGCAAAATCTTTCCTTTCTCATTGTAAATATATTAAAAAATCCTCAGGATTTTCCTCATCACTTGAACTCTTTCTTGCTGTCAAGGTTCTTAATTTCTTGGTCTTGTCCATACACCTACTCTCCTTTTCTCTTGTTTCACAACCAACACTTAGGCTGTCCCCAAGTGACAAAATTCAGTATCTTCCCCCTCACTAATGATAACCTCATGCTTCCTGTTATGCGTGTGAGAGTGACACATAATCCACCAAGAAGCTTCACACTTCTGAAATTACTCATGTCTCGCTCCTTACCTGCTTTAAATAGGGATGTGCCACTACCACATGGCCCGTTCATCTGTGCCTTGGTCCCAGGGTCTTGTGGGAATGAGTCACAGTTGAGTCTCATGAAAACAACTGGTCAACACCTGCATCTTCGCTCATTCAGGTCCCTTATTAAGTGTGTCAAAATCTGTTCTCATTCTCTTGTTAGAAAATGCACCTTGTATACACCCTGCCATGCCTCCTCAGCAAACTTTCCCCTTTATACTGAGCGTGACATTTATGGGTCAGCTGCCCTGGCTTTTGCCCCTCCCAGCTTAAGCTCCTGGCTGGCTGGAAACTGCTAACAGCCTGCACCATGGCTGGCCTAGAATTCCATCCCAGTGAAACCAGGACACCATCTCAGAGCCTTTTCTAATTTGTTCACCTTCGACCTACATTCTGGTTCTTCATGGAGCTTGGGTTACCTGGTTTGATTTACCCAGTTTTTCCTGGGTCTTCCTAGGATGCTGTAATCCCTATACTGGTTGGTGTAAGCCTGCCTGTTACAGCATTTGTGCTTTTTTTGGCAAACAAACTTTAAATAGCACTTCCCTTGCAGGCTACATCTCTTCTTGCTTGCTTTTTCCTGCGATCCGGTCTTTCTCTGTGTCCTCAGTCCATCCCCTTCTCTTTCAATCCCAGTATAGTACTGGGGGCTCTTTTTGGGTGGTGGAAAGAGCTAAAAACCTCTTGTTTGCAAAAGAATCGCACTCTCCTCTTTATGTGTTTCTTTCTTCTGCTCCTAAATATGAGTAACCGATTCTGACTCCGGTTATAGCCTTGTGCAGCCGGTGCAGGAAAGGCACAGAGTATAGACATTAGCAGTGAAGAATTTACACAGATACTCCACAAGCTAGTTCCACTGGTGTTAAGTAGACTAAAATAATCTGATTTCAATCACCCAAGTGTTCATGGAGAAGTTGACTAGTCAACATTGATTCTCACAAATGCTGTTGTGTCCTCTTTGTGTTGTGTGCAGTGACCCAGGTGCCACATGCCGGTGTGTTCCCATCTCATGCTGAAGCTCTTGACTGCTGGTGCTTTCACAAAGAAATCCTCATCCAGTCCTCTGATTTCTGTGATGGGAGCCAATTCTGTCACTTTTAAATTCCAGAGTCTTTTATTGGGCGTGATGTTCAATGGCAGGTAATACCACAGTTGTTATCTGGCTTTTGTCTTCTGGCAAGCGTCTTTCCTCAGCAACGAATCAATGAAACAGTCCCATAGGGAAGACCAATGTCTTAAAAATGGGCTGCCTGCTTTCCCCAAGCCCCTTGTTGGAGGCTTGTTACAGATAGAGGGAAACCACAATAAATACGTGACATTAGAAAGCTGTTTGTGGAACTGCACTTGATGGACAAACCTTTTAATCTGATGTCACTGTTAAGATCATCTGGGCTTAGTTTTTCTAACGTATCAGTTCTCACTGATGCTGGTGGCTATAACCCTGAATAAGCCCACTTGGAGGGAGGCTGTAAAGTATCAGGGTTTAACTCACCATGGACAATTTCCTTCACTGTTTGCAGACAACTACTACAAAAACGTTACTCTACAGGGTTTTGACATTTTTGTTTCTAGTTCTTTTCTTGGAATGGTTGCTTTTGTCAGGTAATAAGCTCATCCTGCTTCTAGCAGTACAGCAAAGAATGGCCACGAAATAAAACTGCTAGGTAACAAACTGCAGAAAATAATTCATTTTATTTCTGGGGAAGACAGCTGCATCTTGTGAAATACTGGAATATAGATGTCTCTTTATATGTGCGCGTATTTTTTAAGACATAAGGCATCATGCTGTCTCTGAATAACATCCCTATGCTTGTGGTTTGGCAGGCTCCTGTATTCAACCTCAAGCATATTGAATCAGACACAGAACAAATACTTGTCGCACCCTATGGGCTCTAATTGGTTTCCTTTAATGAGTTTAAGAGTGCTGGCTTGCACATGTTCTGGGAAACCCTTCTGGCATAGGCAGCTTGTGCCTATCTTTCAAGGACAAATGCTTGAGAATTCAAAGAATTGAGCTGACCTTTGCTGAGTTACACAATGATAGTATCTGTTGGTTGAAGGAAAGGCAGTGAGTGTTGAAGAAAAACAGAACATGATCCACATTTTAATTTCTGTTAGTCCACTTGTTTTCTTTCACTCTTCTGAAATACATGTATTTTTCCTTTGATATGTTGCTGTTACCATAAATTCCGGTTAGTTGTGGGACTAATCTCTATTGACTAGGATAAGCTCCTATTGCAGATTGTATGTTTTCTAAGTCACACGTGGTGTAGCTAAGAGCGAAAGAGCCAGTTACTTCACTTCTTCCGCCTCTAGTGAAAAAAGCTTTGGTAATGTCTAGCAAAATAACGATGTGCATGGTAACGGCTCAGGTAGCACACACTTAGAGGTGTGCTCAGATTGCACTTACAAAGAAAAACATAACTTCCGAAGCAGATCAAACATTGCCCCACGTTCTGAGTTTACAAAAGCGAGTGGATTGTGGCCAACTGCTGGTAACAGCAACTTCTGGCACCTGCGTGAATTGGACTTGCCTGGATTCTGCACTTTATCCCGGTACAAACACACCGCAGTCAAACAGGGATGTGATAAAATTTAGACTGTTTACTGTTCAAAACCTCTGATTGATAGGATAAGCTGTCTGCAACAGAGGGATTCATACTGGCTGTGCTTAATTGTATCACACTCTGGGATCTAATTTTTTCTTTTTTTCTCAACCTTACAAACAAAGCCAAGATGACTCTCTCTGCTTTTAGGAGCTGGTTGATGACTGTACAATTGCTGATGTGTTGACAACCAGCAAAACTAACTGATAATATTATATGAGCTCAGCTACTGCAGTTTCACTATGATCAGGTTTTACTCAGATGTATTTGCTAGAATTTCACATAATTGACAATGTGCATGAACAGCAAGCAATTGTTTATACAGGTGAATATTTTCCTCGTATTTATATGTACCACACTGCTATTCTAGGATTTATAATGAAATTAAAACTTGCTCCTTTATTGATATGAAAATGTAGCAAAAAAGACAAAAAGTGTTAAGAAAATTAACACCTCTCCCATATATGTTTAAATAACTTATTCCACTCTCATATATGTTTGGACATTATTCTGGGGTTTTTTAATTGATTTTTTGGTTGTATTTAATTAAAAACCATCTTTGAGAATGTTGCTGACTAAATAACGATACAGCACTTTTCAAAATATTATAGTTGGTATATCTTACTGATCTTTTAAATGTATATCACATGAATTACCAGCCAATTTTCTGAGCAAGCACAAAAAATAGGAAGGTTATGGGATCAAAGGGGCTTTAGAGTTTGGACAAGTTTTCATGGAGACCTAAAACTCTGGAGTTTAGGACATTTATTTTTCCAAATGGCAATGTGAAAGCTGTTACAGAGTTGTTTTAAAAGACCTTCAGAAGAAAACCAGAATTTTTTTAATTGTTCCTACTCTTAGAAAAAAGACTGCTCATTGAAGATGCAATCTGTTATCTAAGGAAGAGTAGCTCCCTTGCAGCACTGATCTAGAGAACTTCATCTTAATCTGATTTAATTAGGAGTAGAGTGTTTATTAAGATTCTTTGCCAGCCATTTATTTAACTACTATCTATTTGCATTCTTTAGATATTAATTATTTCTAAACTACTGCAAATCAAATTGATAATCCAGATTCATATGTAATTTCTCATCAAATTGAGACAATAAATAAATATAACATAATGGAAGGCTTTTATCCAGTGGACTGGACCTGCCTATCTTTTTTTTTTTCCAGATGTGGATCCACTGAATTCAGCATTTCCACTGATTTGCTTCCGATTTAAATTGGTGTAATGGAAGGAGGCAACTTAAAGTTGTGCAGAACAAAAATAAAGACAGCGATACAAGTGGTTCAGAAGGGTCTGAATATCTCATTATCTGCTTTGAGTGGCAGATACAGAATTTAAATAAAAAATACTTGCTCCACGAAGACCTCTAAGATTCTGTGATTTGTCACTTTTCTCAGCATTAGTGTTGTCAGTCCTGTTTCACGTTCTGTTTTCTTTCAGGTGACTGTAGTTATTAAAAGAGAAAAGTTCAGTTCTATGAGTCTAGTCCCTGAAGTCAAAGGAATTGCATAGATTTACCACAGGCGAGTCTCTAGCCTATGCTGATTTCATAGAATAACAGAACCATAGACTCACTTAGGTTGGAAAAGACCTTTAAGATTATGAAGTCCGATTATTAACCAAGCACTGCCAGGTCACCACTAACCCCTGTCTCTCAGCACCACATAGACATAAACCCCTCCAGAGATGGGGAACTCCACCACTGCCCTGGGCAGCCTGGGCCAGGACTTGACAATCCTTTTGGTGAAGAAATTTTTCTGAATATCCAACCTAAATCTCCCCTGACACAACTTGAGGCCGTTTCCTCTTGTCCTATCACTTGTACTTGGGAGAAGAGACCAACCCTCATCTTGCTACAACCTCCTTTCAGGCAGTTGTAGGGAGCGATAAGGTCTCCCCTGAGCCTCCTCCAGACTAAACACCCCCAGTTCTCTCAGCTGCTCCTCACAGGGCTTGTGCTCTAGACTCTTCATCATCTACATTGCCTGTCTTTGGACATGCACCTAATCCAATTTCTTGGCTTGGTATTCAGATAGTTTGGTATTTTTAATCAGACTTTAAAATGCTATTAGTTCTCCATACTAAAAAAAAAAAAATAAAGCTGCATTGAAATAAACCACACTGTGTCATTGTCTTTTCCATCAACGACACTAATGCATACCTCCAAGATGACAAATCCTGAGACATTTGTTTGATAGGACTTGTGGTATGATTCACATTCTTGCAAATCCCTATTTTTAGTTGTTCAGGATTTTTTTTAATGTTCGAGGTTACAACAAGGAAAATACATTAAAAATCAACCTTTTGCTTTGGTGATCATTATTATAAGCCTGTACCCACTTTAGAACATGAAATTAGAAAGGGCTACACTTCTTCCTCTCATGATAGTCCACTTATATTTGCCCAAATAATGTGCTCTGGCCTCTCACGGCTGCATTTACACCAGTAGTAAATTAAAATGCCCAGAAGCCTTTCTGGGTACTCCAATGTGATCATACCCACTGTTGAACTATACTGCTCTCATGGCCTGTGCCAACTATTTTCCAACCAAATCCCAGGCACGGTTAGGCTATAAACACCACTGTTTCCCCCAAGGATCTTCTGGGTGTGCATGTGGTCAGTCTGTGCCTGTTGACTTCAGCGTCTGGGAGTGATGCTGACCATATTTCATTTATGGCTGGATACTTTTCTTGATGAGTCCGTAGACTGGATATATGAACATGTTATGTCTTGCTCTGAATGCTTACAGACTGTTCATTTGAATTCAGGACCATTCAACAATTACCGACAAAATCTTCATTTTTCAAAAATTGGGATTGTAACTACCTGGTTACTTTTTAACCAGTATAATGTTTTTACTGTGACCATATTTGTTCATTAGTTTAAAACATGATTAATGCGAATGATATTGGAAGTCCATATTTAATATATGCTGATATTTTAAATCTTCATCGGCTCATTTAGAGGCATATGTACCATGCACAGCCAGAGGAAGAGGAGAAAAAGTATTGTAAAAGGGACAACCTCTAACCCATCATATTTTAATAAGTGTACATGGAAAATAATAAGTCCTTTAAACTAGAATCTATATTGGTAAATGAACCACTCACGACATAGCGTTCATTTAACTAGTCTTACAATTCCTTTCACTTCTCATTACTGCTCTCTATAGATAAGTCTGGTTATCCATGCAGTTTAAGATTTTACTTGACAGCAGAAGAGAAGCTTTTCAAGGACGCTTCACAGCTGACAGTTACAGAATGCAAGACAAGAGGATGTCAGGCTGATGTCAGTCACCCGGGACACGTGGATCCATTTCTTTGCTGTTGAAGGCAACCTTGGGGAGTTTTTGATGATCTCTGCAGCACTGTCTTAAAACTGGTTAGGTATTTTTGTCCTCACTATGCCTTCTTCTTGTGAGCCTTAGTCAGCTCAGAAATGGGAACCCAGTACGAATATAAGTGTACAATGACCAGTTTATGCCAATTTGGTCTTGTTGCAGCATTACTGAGTATAAGCAATTCTTACTCTTCTGATACATTTGCAGTGAGCGAAGGGTTTCTTGCGTGTTCCTCAAACAGGAAAACACGCAGTTCTTTGCTGATTTCACTAAACAGTTTATCTTACTCAGATATGTTAGTATAATGTTGTTGATAACAGATAATACGTCCATTTCCTCTGTAACTCGATCATTGCTTCTACTGCAGGGGCCTTTCTTCCACCCAAAATGTTTCATTCCTTCTTATGAAGTTCTCCAGGAGACAATCTGTTTCTCCCATTCTGTAACTGCGTCATCTCGTCATCCTGTAGAAATCTCACACAAAGAGATTTCTTCATTTCAACATATTTCAGAAATATCTGTTGTGTCACAACATTTCGACAGCCAGGAAACACAGATAACACACATGACCTTGCAGGTGCCCTCTGCTGTCCTTGTAAACCTTTAGTTGTAATTTTTTGTTGCTATTTTTTAATTGAAATTCTTAGTGAGTGCCAGAATCCGAGATCAGCCCTTTTCTAATTCAAGTGACACTTCGCTTCTTAATTTGATTTCACACACAGATGAAGAGAAAATCAAGGGAAGCACAGAGATACCGACACCGTAGAAAATCGTCAGCTTCCCTGCAGCTAGCCCGGCTTCAATGTCCCTGGGATCAAATTGAAGCTGTGTAATTCCGAGTACATATGTTACCGAAAATTCGGAAGAAAAACTCCTTAACACCAAGGTAGCATCAAGAAGCAGCATTTTCTTTATCTTATCAGCGCCGGGTGAAAGGAGGGTCTCATCCTCAAATCATTGCACACTGTATGCTGCCCCAACCAAAGCTTATATCACCTGATTACAGACATATTCATTAATTTCCCCCAAATAATCATACCTATTCAAAAACTAATTAATAATTTTGCGTATCTATTACGCATGCAGCTTGAACTTAAGAAGGACCATTTTGTCTACTATGTCGTGTCCTACCCGTCACCAAAGAAATAGCATTTGAAGATTTTCATGGGAACTCTCCCATATATGAGGTCCAATCGGCAGAGAAACTGTGTTATCAGAGTTTGTTGTGATTTATGCAGGTTTCAATTAGTCTTCAAACAGCTTAGCTCACCCTTTCTCTTCTGTTTTGTCTTCTTCTGTGTCTCTCTCAGACCGTGGACTTGTAGTTTAGATTTTTCTCATTCCTTTCCCAGACAGCCAAGGTTTTCGTATCTCTATTGTAGAGACTAGTATTTAGAAGGTATTCATTCATGGCTTGGCTTCGCGGACGAAGATTTGGGATTTACAAGGTAACATAACACATACACCCATGATCTATTTCAAATGGCAGGTTTTAGTCCAAGTTTTCCAGCTGAATAGGAAACAATAACTGTTTTGGAAAAAAAAAAAAAAAAAAAAAGATTACTTTTGCTTAATTCAATGTATTACACATCAATCTAAAGACAAGATATCAGCAAGATGAAGAAAAATAAAGCAGCTGAAAGTTTTATAATCAGTTCTAAAAAACCAGAAATATATATATTCTCTAGATATACTCTGTAGTGGTGATCTAGAAGAAGTCTGCTGCATCTTATCATATCATGTCACAACACGTGACATAACAGACAATTTATTTTACAGCAATTTTAACTTAGATCATGCTATTGTTTTCCTTTTAAATTCTCACTCTATTCATTTTGTCCATCAAAGAGATTAAGCTCTGTGATTCTTGGGAATGCAGGCTTTGTCCTCCATGTCTGTCACCACTGTTCAGGCATTACTTTCAACACGAAATTTAATGTCATTTAATAATGAAACTGCGAATAGAACTTTCCATACACTGCGTAGAGTTTACAAAAGTTTAAAGTTTTTCGCTTTCATGCTGCTTTGAATATATTCTTTTACCAATCAGTGAGTGTTCTTTGGTGAACCTCACCTATTACTTCGGTGATTTTATTGTCTCTGAAAGACTTTAAACTGACTATGTTTTAATTAAAGCTGAAATGCATTGATTCAGGATGATGCTGTAGCATCCTGTAGGAACTGTATTTAGGTTAGCTTCTTCTCAAGTTCCCTTTCAGATACTTTTGACTAGACTATGTTCCAATGTGAGATATTTTGGTCTGGGACGTCTGTAATAATTTGCTTTGCCTCATCAGTGGAGAGGACTGCTTTCTCCTCGGGGATATATGCTGAGAAGAAGAATTGACCAAAAGAGAAATGGAATATAAAATACCTGAATTATATTTATGGGATAAACAGAGCAATGTTTCCCAACAGCAGTATTCTCACTTTTGGGTAATTTTCCATGGAATAATTTAACATTTACCTGGAGGGAGAGCCTACTGTCCAGACAATTATTGCTGGTAATGTTCTGTGCCAACAGACAAGGTCAATTCTGGCTGAATTAAAGCCATTTCTCTTCCTAAAACACTTCCTTTTAAACAGGATTCCTTCTGTTACCCAATATATGTACATCCTCCTCTTGATTTTTACTTACTCGGTCAGAGATGTTTATAACTCCCATGTTGCTCTGTTGGTTTATGTAACTGTTTACATAGATGCTTTAGATTTACTTCCCTGCTCCTCTGTATTTCCATGGATCTCTTTACCTTTTTTAGTCACCTGTACCTATGTGGAAAAATTGTTAGGCCCTCCCTCATCAGTCATTCTTGGGCTGAATTCGTATTTCACATCAGATATAACATTGTTGTCACCTCTGATTTCCATCCAGGGAATCACCAAACAGTCCAAGTGGCCACTGTACACCCAGCGGTTAATGCTGAAAGGGTCAAAATAAATCCGACCAGACTGACCGTTTATTCTGAGTGCCATCGTCATACCCTTGCTTGTTCCTTTCATGTCCTGAAAGCAGCTCCCAAAAATGGAGTAACAGACAGCCTGCTCTAAAGTTGGCTTGCTTATATGGCGCTATGCTACTTCAAATACTTTCTCTCCACGGCTAGATTGAAATACATTTCATCTTTGCAACATGCTTCTCTTGGTTCTATTGATTTCCTGTACTCTGTCCATTCATAAGTAATTGAAAAGTCTCTGTCCTCTAATGTTAAAAGTCAGCCACCCTGTGTTCATCTTTCTTTACTCTCACACACTCTGAAGTGAATGACTTACGGGTATATTCTCACGACAGCTTTCAAGTGAGCAGGGACAACTTGTAGTGTTAGCAAGACATCTGAATGGGAGCTGAAGGACCTCCAAGAGGCTCAGGTGTCAGAATCCCTGCTACTGTGTCACCACACTTCAAAGTCTTGCTCCCTTTTCTCCGTGTTGAGCCCTCAGCTGCTCACTTCTCCTGCTGCACTGTCCAAATGATTCAGTTCTTCTGGAGGTCATCAAGAGCTTCCATCAAGGAGCTCCAGTCTCTTCAAACTACTTGTCCCAAGGCCTCTTCTACTGCAAAAGTCTCTTCATACTTCCAAGATAAGTCCATTTTAGTTCTCATCTCCTCGCCCACCCATAACATTTGCAAACCTCATTGCGTGACTTTAGCCTATGAACTAGAACGGGACTGCTTTTGCTTCTGATGAATGCTTGAAAGAAGGGTTAGGCAAACCAGGCCTGGAAAGCTCTTAAAGAAGCAATCTTAGGCAAGACAGTTGTCTTTCTTGCTCATAAATGTTGTCCTAAGTTTAGATGCTGTTTAAGTGCAGCTTTTGGATGTAATAAAAAAACACGTTCAGATGTTTCGGCTTAGATTCCAATGACTGACTTCATATTTCATGGCTACATCTAGGGTTAGTTCCTTGCTCTTCCATGGAATGGAGAACTGAACTGTGGCAGGAGAGGGTAGAACCGAGGTATATTGCAGATATTGAGACAAGTTCTGTATGTGTATTTTTAGGCAGATCCCACTCCTGTTAATCCCGGTGCTTCCATGTGCAACACATTTCACCAAAACGCATGCAAGATTTTACAAGCAAATCAGATTTAAAAAGCACAGCAGGGAAATGTTCAGTAATCTTAATTAGTGATGTTATAATCCCTTCAGGGAATAAACTTGTTTTGTTATCTACACAAAATTCAAGAATGATCTGCTGATCATTTGTCAGGTGAATAAACAATGCCCCACTTTATAGTTGGGTTATTTTCATAGCAAGTGTTTCAATATATACAAAGATCTTTGTCATGATTAAGGATAGATCATCTTCAGACGATGTTCAGACAAGTTCCAGTGGGTTAAAACACACATAAAACCTGGCTGCACAGCTATTCCACAAACTCCTTTCAAATATTCAAATATTAAAGTGCTTCTGGATTGATGTGCACACAAGTGATGCTCTTACTCCAGGAATCGCATTGCTCATCTTGTGTGGACAAGAACCCAAGACTACAGCTGCATTTTTTCCTTTATTGCACTTGAGCACAAGCAAAAAGTCACCCTGAAACAGTAGAAAATACAGAAATATTGGGGTGTGTGGCCAAAGTTGCTATCCTTTTTGGGCTTAAAATTTCTCATTCTGTGATTAAAATGAAGAAAACACTAAACCTTTGTGTTTCTAATGCACAGAAATAAAGTGCTAGATGGGATACACCAGGGAAAAAAGGAGAAAAACTGAACCAGCTTTGAACAGGTGTTCCTGTCTACTTTATAAATTCAGTTTTGTTCTGCTTAGTCATGAGATAGATAAGAATTTTCAGGAATTTCTTTGGAAACTGTGCTGTAAGACTAAGGTTTTGTTTCAAGTAGACGAAAAATCAAGCAAAAGCAAAATATTAAATTCGTTACTCAAGAATTGCCTGCTCATAGTTCCTAAACCCTCTTTCCCTTAGTTTCATTTACCCTCTTTTCGTTCTTTTTTCTCATGTAGTTTCTCACACATTTACTTGCCCACAGAGATTAAGCTTTTATAACACGTAATAGCTTTTTCTCAAGGTATAAAATTCTCAAAGGCTGTGAATAAGTTTGGTTAATTACAAGTTCTTATCATTTTCATTTCAAATTCCAGGAATGATTTATTTCCAAAGTGTGTAGATAGATCAAAGGTATTATAACCCCAGTTATAATGGCATTTACCACAACAATAAGCATGAAAGCAAGAAAATGAATTATGCAGAATACAGTTAACATTGTTCAAGGGCTTAAAATCCATCTAATTGGTCCTTGGAAGTAACTTTAAATAAAGAGTTGCCCTTTGATTTAAATAGTTTCTTTGAACTCCAAAAGTAACTTGATCATTGTTGTATTGGGTTTGCGTGGCAAGGTTTTGGCAGCAGGGGGCTACAGGGGTGTCTTCTGCGAGAAACTGCTAGAAGTTATCCCCATGTCTGATGGAGCCAATGCCAGCCGGCTCCAAAACAGACTCACTGCTGGCCAAGGTGAGCAGGTAGGTAGTGCCTCTGGGAGAACGTAGTTAAGAATTGGGAGGGAAAAAAAAGAACAACTGGGCAACAGCAGTCACAGTCGAGTCTATTTTGCCTGTGACAGTTATCACTGAGTGATCTCCCTGTCCTTGTCTTGTCCCATGAGACTTTTGTTGTATTTTCTCTCCCTAGCCCAGCTGAGGAGGACAGTGACAGAGGGGCTTTGGTGGGCACCTGCTATCCAGCCAGGGACAAACCACTGCAATTGTTAAATACACTGTAAAAGATCTAAGTGGGAAATTGGTTTCCTGTCTTTGGTAGTGTTCAAAAAGATAATGAAAAAGAATGTTACCGTTTCAAATTCCACAGAGTCTTCTCATTCCTTTTCATGGCAACTCATACACGCATACTTCCTCTCAAGTCAGTTGTTCAAGACAGTCATAAGATCCATCAAAAATGTAGCAAATACCTATACTGACTATTGAAATTGATATGGAAAATACATGAATGGAATAAATTAAAATCTTGCATAGCATAAATAAAAACCTGAATATGAAGACTAAGTAAGGGGGAGAATAAACCCACTGAAACCTAACATCCAGCACAGAATAAATGATGACACAGGTCCTCAGTTGGTAGAAACATGAATGAAGCTCTTTAGGCATTGATGGAGCTAATTTCCAGCATAGCAGGTTGAAACAGGTTAAATCTTTCTTTATATGTAGGGCTCCTTTCTGGGTGAGAGATTTTTATTACAGAGGTAGGTTTTTTGATTTCAGGTCGTAATTTTGAATTATAGTAGTGTGACATCTGATTCTTTCAAAAGAAAAATCATTTTACTGTCTTAACACTCGAGCGAGGGGAAAACCTACATTTATAGTCCTCTAGTGCTCTCTTGTGGAACGAAGTAAAAACAAAAATGTGCAAGACAAAATCCAAACCAAGGTCTGGTTACTCAGAACCCAGGTCAGAAAGGTTCATTCATGTAGTGCTTTGTTTAACAGTATTTGTGGAGCCAAGTCCTATTCAGTGTAAACAAGGGGATCAGCGTTTGGTCCTAACAGTTTTGCTCTTGGTGAATTATTAGAAGTTACTGTCTTTCAACATTTCCATGGCACAGGCCCCTGGGACATTTAACTCCCCAGAGTATCAAGGAAGATTTTGACTCAGTATCGCAAAGTCTCTTCTAAAAAGAATGACATATTACCACCAACAGGTCTTCGAAAAATGAATGCTGCTGCTGCTCTGACACGTTCAGCTGCTCTAACAAGGGTCTACAACTGATGCTAAGAAAATCAGAGGCAAGGCTATTAGAAAAGCCAGGTATAAAAAAAGAAGTGTTAAGTTACCACAGAGTTAAACATAGAAAAATATCTAAACATCACCAATTCATGAAGTATATCTGAAAAGACATACTTTGAAAATGTCACAGTTCTATTTCATACCTGTATCAATGATCCGGACATGGCGATTGTGTGCACCATCAGTAAGTTTGCAGATGACACCAAGTTGGATGGGTGTGTTGATCTGCTTAAGAGTAAAAAGGCTCCTCAGAGGGATCTGGACTGGCTGGACCAATGGCCTGAGACCAATTGTATCAGGTTCAACAAGGCCAAGTGCCAGGTCCTACATTTGGGTGACAACAACCTTCTGCAATGATACTGGCTTGGGTAACTGCCTGGTGGAAAAGGACCTGAGGGTGTTGGTTGACAGTTGGCTGAAGATGAGCCAGCAGTGTGCCCGGGTGGCCAAGAAGGTCAAGAGTATCCTAGCTTGTATCAGCACTAGTGTGGCCAGCAGGACCAGGGCAGGGATCATCCCCCTGTACTGGGCACTGGGGAGGCTGCACCTTGAATACTGTGTCCAGTTCTGGGCCCCTCAGTACAAGAAGGACATTGAGGGGCTGGAGCGTGTCCAAAGAACAGCAAGGAAGCTGGTGAAGGGTTTAGAGCACAAGTCTTTTGAGGAGCGACTGAGGGAATTGAGGCTGTTTAGTCTGGAGAAAAGGAGGCTGAGGGGACTACCTGAAAGGATGTTGTAGCAAGGTGGGTGTTCATCTCTTCTTCTGAATAACAAATCATAGGACAAGAGGAAACAGGCTCAAGTTGTGCCAGAGGAGAGGTTTAGATTGGACATAGGGAAAACCTCTTCAGTGAAAGGATTGTGAAGCCCTGGAACAGATTGCCCAGGACAGTGGTGGAATCACCATTGCTGGAGGCATTCAGAAGATCTGTAGATGGTTTAGTGGTGACCTGGCAGTGGTGGGTGAAAGGTTGGACTCAATGATCCTAAAGGTCTTTTCCAACCTAAACCATTCTATGATTCTAAATATCACTACAACAGTTCAGCCTGACGGAGGAATTCATGGGCCATGAACTCCACGCTACTGTTTTAGATAGACACTAGTCGTGGACCAGCCAATGCACTGAAATTGGCCAAATATTCCACCATTTCAAAGCAAAAGTGCCCTTTTGAGCTTTAAGCCTATTGCGGGTCAGCAAGTGTTATAAAATATAATAAACGCTTTTGAGATTCAGTTACTCCAGGCTGCAGTTCTATGCTATGTCTTCTCTTAATGAAAGTTCTGTAATAACTCATTCTGATTAGAATTGCCCCATTGTCTCATTAATTTTTATTTTTTGAAACATTTAGAAAATATTTTTTCTCAGAGAAAAAGGAACGCACATACTTTTTGCCCATAATCTTTGAGGAAACATTAATTGGAAGTGCTTAGGAAGAACGAAGTGTGAAAAACCTGCCTTGTGAAAACAAGTTGGTAAAGCTCAGCCTCAAATATTTACTCTGGAGAAGGATAAAACCAGCTCAGCCACTGTTCCCAGGTAGGTATATGGGAGTAGACTTTGGCTGGCAGAAGGCTATTTAATACTGCGGAAAAAAATGTAATGATCTATAGAGGGAAGCTGAAAACGGGAATAAAGAGTATTTGGTCTAGAAGAACAAACAGATTTCTAGCAGCTAAGGCAACAGAAGGCTGCACTTTGTCTCAGGGCACTGTGGACTCTAACTTCTAATCCTCATGAGATAAGTTTGACCAGATGTATCTACAGCATTAGTCAAGAGATTGTAAAATTCTTCTAAACCTTCCACAGAGAATTTTATGCTCTCTCATCGCTTTTGTGTAGCTCTTCAGTTAGTTTCCTCCAGGAACATTATGAAAACAGGTACTTTATTCTGTCTATTAATCAGCTTTATACAACATTAATTTCTGTCTCAAGTTGCTATGTTAGTAATACTTTAACACAAAGAAAGCAAAGTAGAAAATGTCGGTATTACTATACTGGTCAACTGACTATGTTGAGTGTCACTGGACGCAGAATATTCACTGACTATGGCCGTGTCTCCAGGCCAAATGTACATTACCAAGAGTGGCAATCATCAATGAAGGCTGGAAGTTCTCCTGTGCCTCTATTAGCTCCTGTGCTATCTGTAAGCAGAAATGACTATGCCTTCCCTCTCACAGCTCCTGCTAAGACCCACAGTTCTTGTGCTTTCATAAAGGGCAATTTTCTCCTTATGAAAGATTTTGTTTGGTGCTCGGAAACTGGAGAAACTGGACTTGAACTCTCTTTTGCAAGCAGGTGATTAATTTGCAGCTCAAGCTACAAGAGGAATAGCCGTGACTGTCACGCACGTTGCATACAGCATCATTTCTATATGCATTTTCACAATCAGTTTGACATCCTAACAGTGGATGCTTCCTAACAGAGTGGTTTGAGGTAAAAATCAAACCAACCAAACCCCAAAAAAACCCCTGTGAAATTTGATTTTAATAATTACCCTTTGCTGCAACTATTTGTGCTATGCTCATTTTCAAAAGATGGATTACGGATGGAGATGTTTAGTGCTGTAGCTGATTTCAAGCCTAATTATGCAGTGCAGTATGAATTCCCATTTTGACATTTTAAGGGGAAAAAAACTGTAGCCACGGTAAGGATAAGCCCTTGGGAAGGGAGCTATTGAGAGGACGCAGAGAGGCACAGAATCACATCTGCTCTGCAGGGAAAAGGCTGGACAGGTCGTCTGTACAGGAAGGAGAGTCCTGAAGCCTAAATTATGCAATCACTCTATTCCTGTGTTTGCGGGCTCTGGCTGCTCTTTCTTTCCATGCCCTATGACCACCAAGAGTATCCAATTTGCTACTTGCAATGTTGAAACCTCTGAAAAATATTTTACTTGTATAAATGTGGAGACTTTGTGGTAACAGAGTTCATCATTTGCTGATAAGAACCGACATGACCAATGAGAACAGCACTTGATGTAGTTTCTAGAAAAGCCAGACTCAAGACTTGATATAGGATCGAGTTAGAAAGAGATAGGTTGTCCTCTTAGTACTTACTGAGGAATAGCATACTGCTGGAGTCTGCAGAAAAATGCTGTTTTAGAAGTCCTGACATTTCTGAACTTAATCATCCTGTAGCAGGAAGTGCCAGTATGAAGTGTTGGAAGTGCCTACTTTGATCACTTACTGTGTTAAAATTATGTAATATTTAGGATTAAAAACCCCACATATCCTCCAGAGCTCTCATTTAATTCAGAACCTGAATGAGAGAGAGACTTTCACATACCAGAAGTGAAATACCTGGCTGAGTACCAGATTTTGGTTTATCCACGATATTCTCTGGTTATGATATTTGACATAGTAGTGAAGACCTCAGCAAACATCTGGTCTTTGGACACATATGCACCGATCCTTCAGGCTGGATGGTATTTAACGGTTTCCAGAAGGTGATGCAGAACTCAAAATAAAAAGCACTACAAATAAAGCAGAAAGTAAAAAACCCCCAACAAACCAATACCAAGAAAACCCCTTTGTCAGTTCTATCCCTTACTCAGTAACTAAACACAGATAGAAGTAATATTCTGAGAAATAGTTTTATCACCAGAAGAAAAAAAGATTCCCTGTTTTTACATTCCCACTATGATTACTCTCAAACAGAGTCAAAATGTAAATGACCACTTGATGTCACCATTGGTCTGTTCCTGTGCAGCGCTTCAAGAAAACTTTCTGAACATCATGAAGAAATTATAAATTCAATTATAATATTTAGAGGACTGTTCTGAAAGAATTCGTTATGAAGTTAAATAATCACCATCTATTTGTTGGTCCTACTCAAATCACTGGAAGAGCAGGCTCATTGAGCTTGGAGCACCATAAAGACCCTGTGATTTGAAAAGGTACTCTGTGTGCAGGAATTCTGTCTGTTTTAATAAGGAAATTTGCACTAACCAGCAGAGCAAATCTGGTCATTACAGCGTGACTTATCATCCAACTGCAGAATGAGTAGTAAAGGAATGTGAGCAGAATAGAGAGTACCTCTGGAAATGAGAAATGAAAACCCATCAGGGTTAATAGATACAAGAAAAGATATTTGCAATCTCTCCTGAAAAATTTGGGATCCTTATTCCCAATTTAGGCATAAACAAAAATATTCTCTTTTCAGATTTCCTTGATTTCTAGCAAGCATGATGAGGTTGACTTGCAGTGTGTTGATTCTGAGTATCTGTTCATTCATTTAGGGGTCTGAATGCAGCTCAGCAGCTCAGGTTGAGGTGTGATTTTAAAGGAACGTCACCATTTACAAAATCTTTCTTGCCATTAAATGGTTGGTTTTTTGTTAGTAGCTGCCACACTGAGGAAGCAGGCAAGTGTTTTCTAGGGAAGTTCCCAAGCAACTCTAGCGCTGGGTGCACGTTGAATGTGTGAAATTTGCTCTGAATTAAATGGAAATTGGAAATGCTCAGGAATTACTAGTATTTGTCCTTTTGCAATGCTGAATGAATAAGGTAATTCTATCCAATTTCAAGCTCCTTTTAGGATAATGGTTTCAAAATTGCAGCTCAGAGTTTACCACTTGGCTCTCATTTCAATAAAGAAAGGCTAAAAAAAAATCAAAATGGACGAGGGGTGGTAGGAATAAATTTAGTGAGCAAGTAAAAGTAGAAAAATGAAATAGAGAGTAAAAAGCAAATTCAGAAACAATTTGAAAATAAAGCTGGCAGAAAAATGAAATAAAGATGCAGTATAATACATACTGTATTCCATACTCAATATTCGATATTCAATACTGGCTTCTGAATTGTCTGATAAACCCGAAAAATTAAGCATTTGAAAACCATCATATTCTCACACTCTTTTTACATAGTCCTCTCACAATGTTAAAATAAAATCTGATTCTTAGACACTTACCTTCAGTGTCTATGTAGATACACGTACTTTTACCTACCGGCACGTGTAGGTATGTTTATGTGTGTATATACACATATAAATCCATATATAAAGAGCTTCGGTAGTCACAGGGACAAAGCTGTAATTCTTGTTCTTAATTTTTTTAACAGATATTTCATTTACTGTTAATTCTTCCAGCTATTAGGATGTCCCCCCAAGTTCCTCAAAATGATAATCCTGTTACACGAGGGGCAGCGCGGCCAAGTCAGATATGGCGATGCACTCTCTGAGCCCTTCCCAATAGCCAATGGTGTGAAACAAGGTTGCGTTCTCGCACCCACTTTATTCACAATTTTCTTCAGCATGATGCTCCAAAGGGCCACGGCAGACCTCGACGAACAAGACGGCATTTATATCCGATATCGTACCGATGGGAGCCTTTTCAACCTAAGGCGACTGAAGGCCCACACCAAGACCCTGAATCACCTTGTCCGCGAGCTGCTTTTTGCCGACAATGCCGCCCTTGTTGCCCACACAGAAGCAGCTCTGCAGCGCTTAACATCCTGCTTTGCAGAGGCGGCTGAGCTTTTTGGGCTGGAAGTCAGCTTGAAGAAGACAGTAGTTCTCTACCAACCAGCACCACAAGATGATTACCATCATCCCCACATCACCATTGGCGAGTCAGAGCTTCAGCCAGTCCAGCAGTTCAGCTATCTGGGTAGCATCATCTCCTCAGATGCCACGATCGACAAAGAGATAGACAACAGAATAGCAAAGGCAAACACAGCTTTCGGAAAACTCCATAAAAGAGTCTGGTGCAATAAACACCTGAAGAAAAGTACAAAGATCAGTGTCTACAGAGCCGTGGTACTGCCTACTCTTCTGTACGGGTCTGAATCATGGGTCATCTACCGCCACCATCTGCGACTCCTCGAACGCTTCCATCAGCGCTGCCTCCGCACAATCCTAAACATCCACTGGACTGACTACGTGACTAACGTTGCTGTCCTTGAACAGGCAGACGTCACCAGTATTGAGGCCATGTTGCTGAAAACGCAGCTGCGTTGGGCAGGGCACGTCTCCAGGATGGCGGATCACCGCCTCCCTAAGATCGTGTTCTATGGTGAACTTGCCACCGGCTGCCGCAAGAGAAGAGCTCCAAAGAGGAGATATAAGGACTCCCTGAAACAACACCTCAGCCTAGGCCATATTGACCACCATCAGTGGTCCACCCTGGCCTCCAATCGGGAGATTTGGAGACACACCATACATAACGCTGCTGTCTCCTTTGAGAGCACGCGTAGAATCAAGCTCGAGGAGAAAAGACAGCGCAGAAAGAACCGTGCCTCGACTATACCACCCAAGGAGACCCTCCGGTGTGCTCTTTGCAACCGGTCTTGCCTATCGCGCATTGGCCTTTTCAGCCATCAACGCGCTTGCAATAAGCGTGGGCAAAGCCCTTCCCAAATCTTCGTCCGCGAAGCCAAGCCATGATGATGATGAATTCTTCCAGCAGAGTCAGCCAGACAGAAATTTGTCTTTTTGTCCATGCAACAAAACTGCACTATGGGGAATCTGAACAATTAAGTCTCTTAAGGAAAAGACTTCTTCAGCGGTCAATAGGAAACATGAAGAACCACAGGAACTTGGGACTAAGATTTTCCATTTTCAGCTGCTTCAGCAAACGTGTCATCGTGAACTGGAGAGTTATTGACGGGGATGGTGATTTTCATTGGAGACGAATCCTCTGCACCGGCGCCGCTTCCACAGGACTAATGCCCCAAGCCTAGGGTGTGCCTAGCTCTGAAACTGTCACCCAGAAAAACCTCAGCATCTCCATCTGTACAGTAAAAATATATATAACATACGCAAGTAGAACACGATATCTGAGTTTTCAGAGAGCTGGGTAACCTCTTCGGAGCGGCACCAAGGCCACACAGATAGTTCAGCTGACATACCCTTCCTCTCACAAGTGAGTTAATGGAATGATGGAAGAGGAAGCAGGGAAATTCCTCTCTTCTTTCAGTATCCTGTTGCAACACAAAGATATATAAGTGAGTGGTAGATTTTGTTCGCTGCTGATGCTTCCAAATGGATTCAATATTTTCTCCTTCCACAGATATCCCTGACTTCGGTTCCTACTACAAGGCAAGGTACGTGACCATGACAAAGCCGTCATCATAGGGCTGAACTGCAACTCAGATTATTCTTTTTCTGGCTATTACCACCGTATTTTATGTTCAAATGAAAATTCTGGTGGGATCATTAAAACAAGGAGTGAAGCCAAGTGAACTTACTCTACTCACCCTGTAGACATTCATGGGAATCTAAGAATCTGCTTTGTCGTGGCACATATTTATTTGCTTTTTGTGAAGAGCCAGAACACCAAATTTTACTCATACAAATGTTTGGGAAAAGCTAATGTTAGTTCCTAGAGACGTATAAAGAAAGGAAAAAACCCCTCATTTCTGGAGGATTTAAAAAATTTGAAATGTGGTTTCATTCTAGCTGAGAACGAGGAATAATCCAGCTTTTCTGGTTCACAGTCTGTATGAGCCTTCCACTCGCAGCAGACCTGTATGTGCTCCTGGAGATAAAAAATCAGGCCACAGAAGCGTTTGAATCCATCTTTGTCAGAGAGTGCCAAGACAGCAGTAAGTTACAGACCAGTAAGAGGTGCACACAGTACGTAAAGGCAGAGAGCCCAGGTGCCTAACTCCTGCGAAAACGGGATGCATCGACCCGGGAAATCTCAGGCCACTCACCAGCACGAGTGGGTTGTCCACGGTACAGGACATATGTCGTTCTTCAGGATCCCATTGATTAAATACATATTGCGGGAGTAGAGCTGAGATATTTAGATCATTTTGTGAAATACCAAGTCGAGCAGGTAAAGCATAAAAGCTACAGATTGTTGCTACGGGCTCAGATCTTTTCGTGAAATCCCACGACAAACAAGTGATGTGTTGGATACAGGACTGGCCGACACACTGCAGCTTACCATGTATTTAAAGAACAACAGAGGGTGTAGGTCACAGATCTGACATCAAACGGAAATGCCAGAGGGCTGGGATGTCAGTGCATTCCAGATTCTACCCTCTAGTGAGAAAACATTTTTTCCTGAACAGAACATGTAAACGAACGTGGAAAGGAGCAAATCGAGGATTGTCAGTCCATTCCTTTGTTCTTCGAACAATATTCTTCATTCTTCAGGACATAGTAGAAAGGTCCATACGAGATGGTTATTAACAGCAGCTACAACTCCCTTGTTCAGAACACTTAACGAAGCCTGGGTGAGACTATTTAATGTGTAGAGGTATGAGAAAGGATATTTGACAGAAGTTGGCTGAGAGGAAGAAGAGACGTAATTACCATAGAGCTGCCAGTGAGGACACTAATGATAAGTGAAAATGAATAACTCAGCTTCTGTGGAACTTCGAGCAGCAAGACATTTTCTATATACTTCAAAACACAAGTGAAGGCTTTAAACATTCTGGATAGACTTGATCAATAAATCCAGTCTAAAAAGAATCTGACATCCAATAGTCACGTACGCTGTCAGGCACGTCAACGGCACAAATGAAAACCATTGATTTGTTTGTCACCAGGCTTTGCCAGCTAGCAAACTTTTCTGAGCCTTAGATGCGACATTATACAGGGACCAAATAACTGAAAAGTGTCTGAATCGGAAATGTCAGAGAATTCTCGGTGTACCATATGGGACAAGCGTCATGTGCCTTTTTTTTCCTGTGGATCATCCTTCAGAAATTAGAAGTTAATGTAAATAACTTGTGGCTGCATACAGGACTTACTTGATGCAAGTATTTTCACAGTTTTTAAGGAGAGTTACATTTACTCTTTAAAAATTGTTTTAATTACAGAAAAAGACTCTTCTGTCTTATCAGAGCAACTTTAGACATGTTTACTTGAGCGCACCCAGAATTCGAAGGAATTCCTGTGTTAGGAGGAGGCAGATTTACAGCACTAGTACTTCCGTAGAAAGGTCTCTGTGGAATAGGAAATACTCAACATTTTTAATAAAGCTCAGTGCATCGTTATGGGAGGTGTTTGCTCGTTTAGATCTCGAACTCTGTGTTTGCAGTGCTTAAGGTAGTTTTGTATTTACTCATGCCATTTTTTTTTCTCTGCCAGGTAACTGCTAAACCCACATGCTTCGTAAAGGAGCAATTTATGAGCAGCAGTTCTTTTGTGTCTTTGACAATCTGAAAACAGGGTTTCCTAACATGTGGCATTAGATTTCTTCATATGACTTCAGTCAGTCATAACCTGACAATGTATTTACCCATTCAAGGCTGGACCAGTAAACTGCATTTGCAGAAAGCTTCCACAAGTGCCTCTGAGATATCACTCTTTCCTTTACTTCTGTCATCCACAGATTTTGCATCACGTGGTCTTTGTCTTCAATCCAATCTCTGCAAAGCAACATAGCAGGAGCGAATACTACTTAGTGGTGGTATAATAACTAAGGTTTTGGGAGCTGCCGTTGTTGTTCCTGACTACTCATCCACTAGGAAAGCCTTTTTGGGGAGAGAAACAAAAGGGAACAGTGTTTAAGAGGCTACCTGTGGCATAAATAGGACAACTGATGAAGAAAAAGGCTGATGGAGAAGGGGACAATGTGAAGGAATCTCTATGAAGATGGCGATAGTTTATCAGTGGTTTTGTTCTTATTGGTCTCAAGTTTTTCCCAGGTCTTTCCTTGGACTACACATGAACTATGTAGGAATAAACTATATTTTCCTTTGGATCAGAGTGCTATAAGTTAGTGGAAGGAAAATGGAGGAAAAAGAGGACATATGAGATTTCTGTCTCCTAAAAATAATGGGAAATCAGAAGAATCATTGTGAGAATCGAAGCCAGAAGCTATTGTAACTAACGGCAGGAAAGTAAATAGCGTTGTGAATAGGTGCAGAGTGTGGAAGAGCACTTCTGGTGAAGGGGCTATGGCTGTAGCTGTTGTAAGTTATAAGCTGCTAATGAACAAGGTCAATCCACCTCTATGTGTAATAAGGTAGGGAAGGCTTCCTGCAACAACAAGAGAAATCCGTATGTTCGCCAAACTGAACTTCTGCATAAAATAGCCTGAGTTCTGAAGACAGAAATATTTCTATCACTTCCATTTTCCAAGCTAGTCTTTGCTGTCAGATGAGAGACTTCAAAACACCCAGAAATGGATTCCTGGATTAACTGTTTCAGTCATTACAAACCTTTCACTGGAATATTCTTCCTGCCCCTCATTTCACATGTTTCACAGGTTTGACTCCCCTTACTTCTTGGTTCGCAAGATAAATCTTGCATGAATTGACTTTTAAGGACCATGTTCAAGTCCCCTCTAATCTTCCTGTTGTTAAGCACAATGTGTTTGAATCTCTAATCCAAAAGCAAGTTCCTAAATGGATTTTGTGATTTTTTTCTGTGCCTTTTTGATTTTGTTGAGGTTGTTGACGTGAAGACAAGAGGCTGTGACCATAAATCCTATTAATGATCTTTACCATGTTCTCTGTATAACATCCATGAAGTGTACATAATGTGCCATACATCCTACATCCTCTGCTTGATCAACCACGACTTTGAGTCTTGTTTGAATGTCAGCACTATAAAACATTAATATTAAATATAGACTTAATGTAATTATGGAAACCAGACTCCCAGTTTCCTGTAGTTGCTATTAAATGCCTTTAAAATTAACCATGAATTTAAAACCTGTTTGTTTCTCCGATCATAACTTGCAATTGATACCTGAGATTCAAACGGAGCACTGAAATTCTTTTCTACTTTGGTTTTAGTTCAGCTACAAGTATCTGGTGTTCAGTTATTTGCCTTACATTTATACTTCAAGTCCAAAACTTTAATTCCTTTTTAAAATCAAATATGCTCTAATAATGGCACAGTAAAGGATTAAACTGAGAAACTAACACTATCCTTCCTTATTAGCTGGGATTCTAAAATAAATATAAGAATGGCACTTATTCTGTAATAGTTGCAAGACATGGTATGACACCAAGAAGAGTAATTAGAAAGAGGCGGTGTAGAAGTTGTGTCAAGATGAGTGGACCATATTAATTTGGAAGAATAAAACATGTTATAGAAAAAAGGAATTCAGCAAAGCACTGTAGGAACTTATTAAGGGAAAATTGCTAGAGGGGTCTAAATAATGAGGAGAGGTAAAATCTAATACTAGTATAGTGCATGGTCTTGTTACACTTTGTCTTTCAGATTCTTTGGAAACCAATGATTATACTTTCTGGAAGTGGATCAATCACCCCCAAGGCAACCTATTGTACATGAAGAAAACCATTCAGTGAGCAACTGCAGTAGGATTATAGACTACCCTTTTCTATGCTAATCATAGTAATTGGACTATACATTTTCCTCAATACTGCATTTTCCCTCCGACTTTCCATTGCATTTACATTTTATTAATTATTTCTCAAACATCATTAGTAGGGAAAGAAATTTTTTGAAGATGTGATTAGGCATAACTTCAGAGATAAAATGTCCATTTTGTCTTCATAAGGGTTGTAAGTAGGTCAGCTCTGTAAACCAGCAAGCTTGGCAAAGCAAGCTTTACTATGGCTAGGCTGTGTTTTCCTTAGCCCCTGAAATATCAGGATCCCATCTGCACACACAGGAATGCTGGAATGGAGCTGATGAATTGGGAGTGCTCTGTGTTGCTTACTAATGGTTTTGGTGTTTCAGCAAGGAACCCATGAACAGTGGGGTCAGAAGTGGATACTGTAAAGGAAAAAGCCCTAATATTTCCTCAGTCAAGGTTATCTTAAGGAAATCAATTACAGCTCTGAGCTAATTAACACCGAAGCATTTCAATACGTTTTCTATGGGGAAGCACTTGCCCTCTTCAGTTTACAAATGATCAGATTTAGGATCTGGACTTCTGGCATTGCAGTCACAAAACTCATTTTTTAATTTACTGAGCTACGTTGAATTCCTTTAATCTTTCATCACAATTAGGTTCTCATTAGGAAATAATGCTGTATTTCTTTTAACTGAAAATTATGTTTTGATGTGCCTGTGGTGAGAACAGTAATTGTATAAAATTGGCCCTTTTTGATTAACAGCCTTGTGGTTCTGTGCTGTATCATGTAATGCTGAAACAGTTTTATTGGAAGTCACTGTGTTGCTGGTTTTCTTGCTCTGCCTACTTTATCTCTTTATGCTGAAAAGACAAAGAAAGAAAAACTGTATCTAAATTTTAAGCAGATTATGCATTTCTCCAGGTCTGTTGAAATTCAGATGGAACCTTTTAATTCACATTAATTGCCTTGATTAAAACACTTAGGAGGATCACAAATCATTAGTTACATGTGCCAGACTACTCAAAATATTTCTTAGTAATGCACATCAGCACATCTTTAGTCAAACTGTCAAGAAAAATACCAAAACTGATGTACTGAAAACAACTCTTACAAAAAATTCTTGTATAATAAATCACATCTAGTCTACAATAAAATCATTAACCACTGTGCTGTTCCTCTGCTCTGAAGTGTAAATCACCCATAATGCTGACTTATTTTAAGTCAGTTTGAATATAAAGTGGAAAAAAAGATTTAGTCAAAGTCTACTGAGAATGAAAATAAAGCCTTATCTCTATCATTACTCATTTGATAGAATGCATATACGTTGCAAGGCTACATAAAATGTAAAACCAAGGAGATAGATCTCTCTAGGAATGACTTCTTATGATCTGCTTCTTATTTTATGTACACTCTAAAATATAAGCTTTGCAGAACTCCTTGTTTTAAGATGATCTTGCAAGTATGTAATTTCTTCGCTAAAATAAAACATAGCTTTCATTTAGCCTGACAATGTTGGCTCAGGAATATGGAATATTAGTTTCAGTAAGAATGCATTGGCTTCACTGTAGAATAAGGTTTCTTTGGTATCAGCCCTGGAGAAACATATTGGTTTCAGCTAAAATATATTGCCATGCTTTCACTAAAACATACAGACATTATAAAACCCTGTATTGGTTTCAGTAAAAATGTATGCTTTCCAATGGATTCATGAGCCTTTCAGCGAGGATGTATTGATTTCATTAAAATGTGCTGCTTGAGATAAACAAAAATTTAGTTAAAATGCATTGGTTTCTGTTAAAGCTCATTGACTGAAGTGAAGAACATTATACACTGGTTTTGGGCAGCCCTAAGGTTTTTTTTTAAACAGGGAGTAGAGAAGTACATATCAGTAATTGTGAAGGTAATTGAAAACAAAGTCTATTCTGTAACATCTAAAGATGTAAATATGCTAAATAAATTAGATTTTTATACCTCCATCCCATTTGCATGTTGTTGCTAAGCACAGAGATAAATATTCATACAGAAAAAAGTATGAGATTCTTTATTCTGATGAATGCCCTTCTAATCGGGAGTGGGGTGTACGTAGGGTGTAATATTTTTTAACCTGTTTAGTAATCATTTGTTTTCACACGACCAGTTTTTGACCAGTTTGCTTTAAATCAAGTTTGACATTTTCCTGCTTCATTGACAGCAGGCTCTTTCTGCCTCTTCAGCATTACCAGGCATTCAATGACAATGGCATTTATATATATTAGGAAGCTCTGCTACTGCCAGTCTGCTAAATTAGGAACCATATATTTGATTGCTGTGACACTTTTTTTTTCCTTTTTGAGAAGGGTTGTATTTTTCAATATTTTTGTGTAACTTTACATTTTGCTTCCACTCCTTTCACACAGGAGTGATCCCACTGACTTAAGGAAATATGCCTGAATATTCTGAACAACCCTTGTTACATGGAGGACACTGCTGTCCAGCTTTGCAGCATTATCCTTTTCCTACACAGATATAGAATTTATGTGCAAAATTTGTTTAAGTATACTTGGAGTGTAAATAATATGAATAAAGTTTCAGCTACTCAGAAGTACTTCTGTAATTCGACAGAAGGAGGTAGGAATGGCCATACTGGGCTGAAGAACTAGTCTATCTTGCACTAGACCTGTCTCCAACAGTAGGCAGTGACAAGTGCCTGGACACTGCTAGAACAGCCTCCAACAAGTCACGCATAGGAGAGTTCCTGAGAGGAAGAAAGTCTTATTTGATGTTTCTTTGAGGATTTTCCCCATAATTTTGTACAAGTTCTGCTGTAAAAACTGCGTTCACAGTGCCCAGTGGCAAGGAGTTCCACAGCTGAGATCCACCCCACACAAAGAAGTCTCTTATTTTTGTGTTGACTTGAACTTGCAGCTTGTCATTTTGTTCTGTTCTGAGCTAGAACAGAACCGGTTCTGTTCAGTGGTTTCACTGTCCAGCTCAGTCTCTGCTCAGGGACGGCACTTGCTGAAGTTAATGGCAGGTTTGTGCAGACAGCGGCTGCTCCTGGCAGTGACAGCGCTGGATGGTCACAGTCACTGCCAGGGACTGGGGTGCAGAAAGGCTCTGGCTGGTACATGCTGCTGTGCAGACCAAGGTCACTGCTGAACCCTGTGTCCCACGGTGGGGTGCAGTGAGTGAGAGGCTGCAGCTGCGGGGAGGAGCGGACAGGACAGGGGACCCTGCACTGACCAACCAGGGGTTCCATCCCATAGACGTCATGGTCGGTGTAAAGGTGAGCGGTCACAAGGGTCAAGCTCTTCTTCCATGGCTGATGTCTGAGGAGGACTCTGTCCATTCTGCCTTCGATCCCAATCCGTGCATTCCTGAATCCAGTTCCAGAATCCAGCTCCTGCATCCAGTTCCCATCTGCTGCTGAATCCAGTCTGGTCCTTCCCCAGTGCCTGCCCACAACACCAGTGGTGACGGTGACATGGTTGCCATCGGGGGGCTGGGTTCAGTATTGTTTTGTATATATCTGTATATAGTTCATTTTATTGTTGTTATTCTCATTAAAGCAGTTTTAGTTTTCCAACCCCTTGCTCCTTTTCTCTTACCCCTCTTTGGGAAGAGGGGGAAGGGGGGACGGTAATAGCATCTGTCATTCGTCTAGTGGCCAGCCCAGCTCTAACCCTTGACACATTTTCACTTGTGGCCCATGTGTCCCATACTGGAAGAGAGAATGAATAATCATCTTCCTTCCCTGCTACTCAGTTCTGCAGATGCCTGACACCTATGGCTTTAGCTGACCTTTTTCTAGGAAGAAGAGACCTATTTTATTTAGTCATTCCTCACATAGAAGTTGTTTTATAGTTCTGGCTTTACTTGTTGCTCTGTATTTTTTGGTTCTGCTACATCTCTTTTAGTGAAGTATTGACATCAAAATGCATTGGCACCCTAGGTTTGTTTAGTGTCTTAGCAAATTGTCTTTCATTTCTTTCTTCTGTAAACGCAGCCTTATACCTCTTGAAAAGAAATGAATCTACGTCTCAGTGTTCCAAATGTATTTTATTTTCGAATCCTTTCTCTCACACTGCTTCATAACACTGTAATACTATTGTAAACATTTAGATTTTCAGTATCTCTTTTCATCGCTCTTGGTGGAGCCAAAAAAATAAGATCTCACGCTGTGGTAAAAATGTTCCAGCTGCCTATCTGAAAGAGAAGAGCTTTTGTCCTGTTCAAGTCTGCTGCAGCAAAATGACAGAACTGATTGTTTCACAAATCAATTCAGTTTATCAACACTTCTGTGTGTTGCTCTGATGTCAGGGGTCAGCAGCTCACTCTGTAAGAAGGAGTGTTTCACCAGCCTTCTCACAGGAATGAGTCAATACTTGCTGCTCTTAATTCCCCAGACCCTGGTTTGGTGCAAAGCTTTTGGAGACTGGGAAGAGCAATATATACCTTGTGAGAGGAAAAGACTATATATATTTGGGTGATGCCAGAAGAGATTTCCCATGTGTGGGATCACGTGAGATCCATGAAGACAGACTGAATTGACTGAATTGACAGTATGAACATTGTTAGTAGCAGAGCAAAAAAAAGGGAAAGGGCAGTGCTGACGGGTGCAATTTCAAGCTCACTTTCTGACTGTCACCGGCCCCGCTGCTCCCTAAGCCATCACCTATGCAGGGACCATCCCAGTGACAAGCAACTCACATTGCAGGTTTCACAAAAGCTTAACTGCTGTCAGCGTTGACCTGCACAACTCAATGCTCCAGTCTCCTCGTGATTTTTTTTAAATCTACTGATAAAATGTTTTTATTATATTTATTAATGTATTATTTATATGTTGATCTAAACTGTTGTAATTTAAATACTTATGGCTGGGAAACACAGTATGTCTTGGCTTGATACCAAGGCACACCCCACTTTGTTTAAGAAAGTTAAAACTTTCACCAGAACCTGGAATTTTTCCCAAAACATACAAGATGACACTCCAGTGCTTTATAGACTGGTTGGCTGATCTGCAATTCAAGGATGAAAGTACAGAGATACACACAAGAGATTTTCCCCGTAAGAGCTAATTTTGCCAGGCAGATTAGCCCTCATTTCCAAATCTTTCTTAAAGAAGTAACCGCCAGCCCACCTTGCTGATCAACCTAGGATGAGTATTTCCTCGGCCATCAGATGCACTAAAGCTCGGACTCAGAGGAGCTTTTCATTCACCAAAGTGTTGCGGGTAACTGCTGTCAAGTATATTTACAATTGCTTGATACTACCTCTCTGTAGCCATCTTCAAAGCTAGCGTTTCTATTCTACTGAGGTGAAATCATTAGCAACGGTAAAAGGGTGCTCTAAAATTGATGGCAGTACTGGCTTCCAAAATAAGTTCAAATAAAGCAACTTGTAATCAAACCCACTTCTGTCTGCACGAAATTTTGAGCTGCATGCTCTGAGACCCTGTTTGTGTGTTGTGTCATTACTTAGTCCATAGCTCTGTTTTTGTTGGTAGGATCCGAAGAACAGACAACTTTGAGGAAGGGTCTGGAAATGGAAAGTAAAAGTTAGCAGTCAAAACGGTACCCCTTTCATGTTCTTTTCTGAGAGTCCTTCAGCAAGCAGACACTGATTCTGGACAAGTGGAAGCACTACTTAAAATATCAGTTTCATTCAACCCTACAAACGTTTTTAAACAAGAACTAGTTCGACAGTTTTTAATTAACGGCTGGTGGGCAGCTCGGTGGGATGTAGAATTTGTGAGCTAGGACATTCAAAGATAGAGTAGAAAATGAAATATTGTGATATACTCTTTCCTTGAACAGTGCTTTCAGTTTTCAGCACTCCAGCAAAACAGCCTTATAGAAACAGGGAGATTCAATAAGAATCTTTAAAGAGCTGGAAGAAAATGGATTCTTCAGAGAAAAGAAAGGATTAAGCAGATGCAATAATTGAATAAGAGAAGCTGGAAAAAAGATGGAAATTTAGAAGAGTTGGAGACACATTAAGGGTAGGCAGTCATGTATATTATGTACCTCTTTGCTAACAATAAAAAATACACTCAACCAAATTAAGCAAAAGAATTTTATTAAATTTTTTTAAAAAACTCATTCTGGAAAACGTACTTAATAAATCACAGTTAATCTTGTCAAATTCTGTGCTCTGAGACGCGCTGAAGCAAAGAGCAGTGCATGACTCAAATCATAGGTATCAATAGAGCAAGTATGAACCCAGATTTCCTTTTGACTCTTTATGCAAGTCTATAAACAGGAAGGGCACCCTGTCCCATGGACAAATACCACATCACCTGCTGAAGACAACGGTTTCCTCTCATGGCAGAAGATCTCACAGTGAGTCAGCAGTACAACGTGTTTGCCCCTCTCCTCCTCCTCCTCCATGTGAAGCTTTCACAGGACCTCTGCTATGCACAAAGACACCGCAGTAGAAGTTTATAGATCAAGCCTAATATTGCTAGTTCTTACCAAACAAAAATAAAAGCACAGAGATGTAAAAGAACTTTGTTACTAATTTTTAAAATATTCCTCAGAGGGGCGACCACTGTGTGTAGAACCCGACAGCAGAGAAGAAAAACCAAACCGAAACTTTGCAGGGATGTTAGGTGACTTTTAGCACGAAGTTCAATTGTGGGAGAAAATATCAGGCAAGAGACACACGGTGTAGCGTAGTCGGTGATCTATGGGACGAATGACTGCGCGCCAGATGAGATTTTTGCATTCTAATGGCAGATTCTGAAAGGTAAGAAAAGTATGATAGAAAAGGAAAACAATAATAATAATAATAATAATAATAATAATAATGCGTACAAGCCCTTAAAAATAGAAACACCCCCTGCCCTCTGTTAAGTGAGGTGCTGCAGTGAAGAGAGATTTTCTTTCTTTATTGAATCATCCGAGATTCTTTCTATTTACTGTAAAGTACTCTACTTATATTTCTCCCTTGCTACATTTAAACTTTTCCCTGTCTGGAGTCTTTGGACAGCTTTTATCTGAAGAAGTAAAACAGAATAACCCTTCTCCTGCTGAGAGGATTCCTATACTCAGTGAAATCATTAACCATAATGCGCTGTTACTCATTTCACACCTGGATGTCTTAAATAGAGGATGAATTAAACCATGTTCCCACATCAACTTCTCCTGATATTTACATTTCTGTGCTGCAGAAATATGAAGTCTGAACACATTTACAGTCTCTGTTATCCTCTGACTGGATGACATATATTTGCCTCAGAAAAAAATAGTCTGGATTACAATTCCACTCTCTTAAAGAGCTCTCCCACAAGCCCCTAGACCGTGTTTCATTCATCTCAAAGAACAATTGCTTACTTGGATAAACTCTGGTAGATGACTGGTCTCTGTAGTATTCAGGAGAAAAGGGCATAAACAGGTTAAGAATTCCAGACAGTATTTATTGGAAAGGAAATCTTACTTCCCCACCCCTCACCTGAAAAAAAGATTTTGTATTATTTTATATTAAAAAGTTTTTTTGGTGTTTGGTGTTTCTCATGAAATAGTAAATAGTGTTATAAACGGTATGATTTTTTCATCCAAAACTTACCCCCTCGTATCCTATTAAGAACAGCACATCTTAGCAAAGCTTTTGATCCTGTCTTTCACAGTACCCTTCTGAACAAAATGTCCAGCACACAATCAGATTGGTACGATGAGCGAACAACTGGTGCAAGGGGCAGCCCCAAAGAGCCTGAGGTAACATCTGGCTGGTGGCCAGTCACTAGTGGTGTTCTGCAGGGTTCAACTGAGGGCTGGTTGTCTTCAGTGTTTTTATTAGTGACCTGGACACAGGAGTTAGGTCACACTAGGCACGTTTGCCGATGATATTATGTTAGGGGGACCCATTGATGCCCTACAGGGTAGAGAGGCTTTACAGTGAGATCTTGGTAGATTGGAAAGGAGGAGGCTGAGAGGTGACCTTATTGCTTACTACAACTTTTGTGTGAAGCAGAGCGGAGAGGGATGTGCTGATCTATTCTCTCTGGTGTCTGGTGATAGGACACAAGGGAGTGGCTTAAAGCTGCTTCAAGGGAGGTTCAAATTGGGTATTAGGAAAACGCTCTTCACTGAAAGAATGCTCAAGCACTGGAAGAAGCCCCCAGGGAACTGATCATAACCTCAAGCCTGCTGGTGTTCAATAAGTGTTTGGGCAATGCTTCCAGATATATGATTTAACTTCTAGGTTGCTCTGCATGGAGTCAGGAGTTGGACTCAATAATCCTCATCGTTCCCTTCCAGCTCAGGATATTCTATGGGTCCATGATTCTAACTTACCTGGAAATCAAGAATCCGTTACATATGGATAATTCTTTCTTCAAGCATCTAAACATAAATCAGATTTAGAAAAATCTCTGAAATCATTTGCAGCCTCATTTGTCTTTCTCCAGGTAGCCATTCATTGTTGGATGCGAATAAACATGAAGATTTCATCCACATTTCCATGTTTTGAAGCGAGATCCGAGTTGTGAGATGTTTTTTAATGTCTTAAAAGGATTGATTTTCTGCAATATTGAATATCTGCTCTTAGAATATCTACCCATAGAAACTTACCTTGTGAAGAGTGTCATGCTGGGTAGCCAAAAGTATTCACTCTTCTTTTTAATGTCAAAAAGCAATATTTTTTGTGTTGTGCTGAAAAGCATGACTATTTGAGTACAAATAAAATATGAAAAAAAAGTATAGCATGAAAAGTTCATTTTATGATTTTTAAAAATTATAATAAGTGCTCGTTTTCATAAGTATTTAATTTTTTAATATGGGAATTTTTCTTAAAAATTATGAAATCCGTTAAAATGGTTTAGCTACAACTGCCTTTTTCTGCCAAAAAATACTTTATGAATATTTTTCTGATCAGTCCTAAACAAAACTTTCGTTTTACACCAGATAATGCCTGGTAGGCTTAATGAAATGAATTTTTCATGGGTATTGGAAGGGCGCAGCAAGGACATTTACTCTTCTGGATGTTATATGGCTGCATAAAACTGAGTCTCTGTTCAAATGCTGGTTTTATAGCTAGAGTGGACATAAAGAAGGGGACAAAGCCTTAAAAGCACAGTTGTGCTCTTTGCACAATGTGCTGTCCAACGACCTGTGTTGACTCCTAGTGTATATTACACAGCCTAGAGCCACCAAGCTTTATGATTTGGTCTTATGGTTTCCCTGATGGGCTTGGGCAGCAGAGACTCACCCATTTAACACGTTCTGCACCTTATAACATCTGTTCTCTTCTATGTACCTCCACGGATCTCGACTGTGGGGAAATCTTCACCAACGGTCACCTCAGAACTACAGGCTAGGATCCCTGGTCAATAATTTCAGTAGCATTAGGCAATTCCGAATGAAGTGTTATGGGAGAATGTGTCTAGTGTTTTTTAAATAGGGATTATTTTTCAAATAGGAAATAAAAGGACAGCAATAAAGAGGTGAAAAATCCTATAAAACCCTGGACTGGACCGTGCTGCTAACTTTACACTAACGTATGCTGACTTTACATTAACATACAAAGTATATTAAAATATTATTGTGGGATTAGGTGATACAAATAATAGGTCATATCGGAAAAAGATTAAAGAGATTACAGAGCATGTCTATTGAATTTTTCAGCTTAATAGCTGTGGTTGCAATTTCAAAGCCTTAACTGGGAGGTACAGGGAAATGTCTATTTGTCCATTTTTATCTTGGGCACAGCAATGACCTCTGAGGAAATCCTTATAATCTATACCTGAGTACCTATACATACAGTTCTGATGATACAAAAATAAAATATCCATATATTTCAATTTAAAATGTAGTGTTTTCTAAGTAAGGAAAGAAATTACACCGATTTTTTTCTTTCAGGCAGCTTGGTCAAATGACTCATTCCACATGCATTTCACTAATAAGAAAAATATAAATGCCTCAGAAATCCAAGGGAGCAGTTTCTTTGTTCTGCTGAACTAACACTGTCAAGATGCTGAAAGCTGGATAGGTAAAATAAGATAATCAACAAATAATCTTTCTTATTCTTCTTTTATAAGTTGCACTGAAATTTTTTGTGTAGGTGAATTTCTACTTCATTTTTACCAAGACTTACTGCTAATACTTACCCCAAAGCTCTTCAATTACCCACACCTTTCAAAAAATCACTCCAGCATTTGTTTACTTTCTCAAACTCCCCCTCCTTCTCAATCTCGTCAAGAGAAACCAAACACTGCGCTAAACATTTATCCCTGTCACTCAGACGAGGAGCACATGGAGTAGAAAAGCCTAGACACCGAATCGCAGAGACAATCAATTTTATAACCCTGCCTCGGCACCCTGGCACGCAGTCGTGTTCACTGATCTGGTGCTGTAATTTTGCTTCTCCTTTGCCTGCCCACGGTATCACCAGCTGGAACTAACACAACCAGCTGCTACGTGCAGCTCTGCTTTTGAATACACGATGCACTAAGGAAATAAACGGAGTGACACTCTAAACTTTTTGGTCTATATAACCCAGAATGTGAAATCACAGTCACGTTGATACATTCACCTATTATAACATTCAAGCTTTGCTGCCCCTCATCAGCCTCTGAGCAGTCTATTTCCATGGCCATTCAAAAGGTCAAGAGCTGGGATAGATTCAGTGATTTAAAATACTTACTAAGGTCTAGGAACTCTATTGAAGCTGCCATGCTGCCTAACTGCCATAAACTATCACCGCGTGCTCTACAAACATTCCATGTGTTTCAGTGGTAACCCAATAGGACTTCACTAGTCAGGTAGGCTGAAAACAAGACCCTTGCATTCTCCTGCCTGCAGGGGCAGTCTTTAAATCCCACAACAATATCTCTGTATTTAAAACTACATTAAGGAATAAGCTTCATGGAATTTAGCAAACATAGAATTAAGGCTGCATGGATGAGGTTGCTTTAGCTTGTAAACAGAGGCATATGAAATCTTCTTACAGGATGGTAAGCTATTTTTTTTGGTATAAAACCCTGTTTCAGCAGGGAATAAATGGGGGATGTGATCACAGAATCACAGGATGGCAGGGTTTGGAAGGGACCTCTGGAGATCCTCTAGTCCGACAGGTTCACATAAGGCAGGTTGCACAGGTTTATGTCCGGGTGGATTTTTAATATCTCCAGTGAGGGAGATAAAACAGTCAGGTAAAACTGCAAGTTGCTTACCTAATTGCTTTCAGTGCGTGGGCTGCTCTCAGCACATCCTGAGATTTTTCTGAGACCTTCACTACAGCATATGCCTTTTGGTATTGAGAGGTGGTTACTCCTTTACTTTCTGTCTGCATGAGCTTGATCCAAAAATACAGGACATTTCAAGTGCCGTTCAGGAAAAGCGACCACGGAATGGGTTGTTCTGCATCTTACCTTAGGTAAAACACCAAATTCGGTGTTCTCCTGTCTCCTGATCATTCTACTCTTATTACTGCATCCCAGGTGCTCGATATCCTCTTTACCATTGTCACTCCTTTTTATCATTTCATCAGTCTCCAATTTTGTATCTCTGATTTTTTTTCACAGAATCACAGAATCTTTTAAGATGATCGAGTCCAACCTGCATTGCCAGGGTCCCTAAACCATGTCCCTCAGCACCACATCTACAAGTCCCTTAAACACCTCCAGGGTTGGGGACTCCACCACCTCACTGGGCAGACTGTTCCAATGCTTAATGACCCTCTGTGTAAAGAACTTTTTCCTGATATCCAACCTAAATTTCCCCTGACACAACTCCAGGCCATTTTCTCTCGTCCTGTTTAAAGTCCATTACCCTTATAATAGCCCCATGATCTTAATGCAGGGCTTGTCACTAAGACTTGTGTTTAGAGAACAAGGAGGGGAGCAACCCAACTATTCCTTCCTTCATTTGAGTTGCTCCTGGAAGCTGTAGAGATTCCTCTGTCAGAGAAGCTCTAATCAGTGCTTCTTGTCCTCAGGCAGGAAACTCTGAAGGGCTCTGAAGAAAAAATTAGTCAGGTTAACCCCTGAGGGCTGCAGGATGGAACTTTCTTGAGGTAAAAAAAATCTTTTAAAAATATAACTGCCATGCTGATGAGTTTGTAGTAACTTTTCAGATGGGTTGCAGGACAGTGTGCATCTCTGAAAGAATTCCATTGCTCGGCTGTCTGAGTCTGCAGCCTAACCATGGAGGTGCTGGCACTTCTCCTTCTTTAATTTTTTTAACTGAGTAAAACATATTTTGCTTGTGATTAATTCTGAGAAATAGCCAAGTTGTTTAAGCCAAAAACCTGCTTTAATCTACTTTCAAGATCAATTAAAAATGTGTTCTCAGGCAAACACATGGCATGGGAAACGTCTGCCTCGAGGAATTAAAATTTACCAGAGTTACAAGCAATGGGAAAGAGGATTAAAAAATGGTGTTTCTGAGGGTAACTGTAAAATCATTTCTGTGTATGGTATTACAGACCTCTGTCAGTGAGAGAAAGTGAGTATTGGCACAAAAGGCCTGACTGCACCTTCTGCTACCTGTAGTGAATTCATCGCTCTCTCCCATATACGCATTTTGCAACTTCAGTTAGACCTGGGAACTCACACTAAACCCACCGCCCCCTCTGAAGTTTGTCTGTGTAAACAACATGTAAAGCCCTTCTCCACATGCTGACGTTTGATAGCCAGTCATTTCCACCAATCAAAGCATCTCTGAGTTTTTGCCTGTGACTTGTCTTGGAGGTCGCTGACCTGACAAGTACATGAGGACATATCCCCCCTCTATCGACTATCATAACAAATACTTTTTATTGGTTTTAAAATTTGAAGCAAGATTTGAATGCCTCAACAATTCACAGATAGGAAAAAAAAAAAAGAACTGTTGGAAAGGAATAGAAATATTTTGGATATTTTTTCAGAAGAAAAAACTTCTGCTTTGCTGCAGCACCTGGTACTGTGTAGTTTTCCACTCGTAAGTGTTCTCCTCAGGCAGCTTGCATGAGGTCTTTTCAGTAACTCAAAGTGGAAATTTCTGTGCAAGTTGGCGGTAGATTGGATGACCACTGCCAATTCCAGTGACAGAACCTGCAGCCTCTTATGAAGCCACAGACAGCAAAAGCTACTGCTATAAACCACTGCTGCTGCAGCAGCTTCAGAGCTTGAGTGACGTAATGGACTCATCTAAGAACCTATTGTTATCTTCATATTATCTACATATCTTCGCAGGGAAAGCTGTGGAGAAAGCATACAGCCTCTGTGATTTTGTACTGGTGATGATTATTTCCATGTATTCCCTGAACAAACCAGCCTCAGTTTCACGGTGTACAAAATGTATTTTTCCAGGTAATTTTTTTATTCAGATGAGAAAAATATTTAGCCTTCTGTTTGTTGGAGCCTCTGGTGCAGGTCTGCGTCAGTGACTCAAACATCATCAGGGCAGAGCTTGGATATACAATAATCTGTCCCCTGGCACAGTTTTGACCCAGGTCACTCAGCACCTTCCCTGGCATTGCAGGGAATTCATGATAGTCAGTACGAATAAGGTTGAACTATCTTGGGGGGCAAGAGAGTTTAGCTGCCTGGGCAAGTACCATTTGCCATCGAGCCAGAGAACAAGTGGTGCTTTGGTTATTGCCATAAACAGTGCCAGGGCAGAAACTGCAGGCCAGCAGAAAATAGTGCTCTAACTTGATTATGAAGAGAAACACCAAAACATCTATCAGAAACTGGCAGATTCAGGAGGAGGAATTCTTCTTGTACACCATAATCCAGCACTTGGTTCACACCTCAAGAAATGCAAAAAACTAAAGCTGACCGTATTGCTTCAGGCTAACGGTGCAGCTCCCGCCGTGCCATGCCTCAGACAGTAACTGGCAGTAGAAAGGTAGGAACCAGTAGAGGAGGAGGGAAAGCGACGTGTGACTGAGAGATTGTCTGAGCTGGAACCGCGTGTTCAAACATGACAACCCTTCCAGCACAGAACCCCAAGGTCACCGCTTGGTTTTAAATAGAATGTCGCACAAAAGTAAAATCATACAATCTAAACATTCTTCCAAAAGAAAACAAACAATCCAGCCAACCAAGACCTGAGAAGTGAATTGCTCTCCTGTCACTAATGCACCTCAATGTACTTTATGTAACTAGAGGAAATCACCATAGTCCTCTACACCCCTTTATAATACCTAAACCGTAGGTATTCTCCTAGTAACTTGTGTAACCCCCTCTGCTACACTTAGAAATGGGACTTCTGCTCTGCCTGCATTTTCATTGCACACTGGATAACCTAGTTCATGCATAAACAACTTCATTCAAAGTTGAGCAGGTTTGGAGCCATAGCATTTTCTTTCCGTAATAGAAATAAAAACTATAGATACTCAGGTGTCCTTTTTCTTCATGCTGGATTCAACCCATTTTCTATTGCTTAGGCTATGTCATCTGTGGAGCAAATGAGAGGTGACTTCTTATCTACAAGAAAAAGCTGTCTGATAAATCACAAAGATGAATAATTTATATCACAGGAGCAAAGAAATCAGCATTTCACACTATTTTTCATGCAAAATGTCACATGAATTCCAAATGGACCAAACAATTTGTGATGAGTTTGGGACTAAATTCATTGCCAGAAGTGGAAAGAGAAGGGAGGAGAAGTCCCAGTATTGTCATGATTGTAGTTTACTCAAGGAAATGGATTATGATCCAGCCATTCTTTTTTCTATATTGACTTAGAGAAATAAATTAAAACTACCAACATTAATGGTAAAGGAATAATTATAATACACGTTCAAATAGCATCAGTGCTGCAAATAAGGCAGGATTTGTGTTGGGTATTTTTTTCCACACTCAATTTCTGTCTGGTTAGAGGAAAAGTATGAGGTTATTATTGTCTTGGTTTATAATTAGAATTAAAAAGTCCTGCAACTGAAGAAATGTGATTGAATACTATCGTTGTTGTTACTGCAGCCTCATGTTGCCGATTTATTTACATATAACCTCACAGAAGGTGGTTCGAAGGCTCTTAGATGACTGAGCAAGTCTAGTACGCACTGGACAGACACACAGTATCTGCCTGAAGTAAAAGCAGCAGAAAGCAGTAGAAGTAACATCCCCGGGAAAGCAGAGCCCTGCGCACTGTTAATGCAACAGGGAGGGTGTAGGTACACAACCAGAGGGGCCTCCAGCTTGGTGGAGCATTGTGAACAGCTGGTCCCACCTCCCTCCCTCCCTCCCTCCCTCCAGGTAAAGGTTAGTGGTTTGGGCTTCCTGTTGCACTAACCCTATGAGCGCAGGGTGTCCAAGCCAGCACAGCCTGGAGTCTCTCACGTCCACTTTATAAGCAGGCTCTAAGATGGTGATTTTATGCATTTATATTGAATGCCCCTCTCTTTTGCTCTGCCTCTTACTTTCTTATTATCATAGAATGGTTTGGACTGGAGTCACCTAGTCCAACCATCTTTCACTAGATCTAGTGATATTTCACTAGATCAGACTGCTCAGAGCCCCAGTCAACCTGACTTTGAACACTTCCAACGATGGGGCATCCACGACTTTTGTGTGCAAGCTGTTCCAGTGTCCCACTATCATCATTGTAAAAAATTTCTTCTCTATGTCCAGTATAAAGCTACCCTCTTTCAGTCCAAAACCATTGCTCCTTTTCCTGTAACTACAGGCCTTGGTAAAAAGTCTTTTTCCAAGTTTCTTATAAGCCCACTTCATATATTGAAAGACCACAATAGTATTCTATCACAAGAGTTCGTCCTGTTTGAATTCTCATAAGATTTATTTGAATCCAAACTACCTACCTAATCTTGAAGACTTTACACAGTTGAATCCAGGAAGGACTTGAAAAATGAAGTCAGCCATTCACTTCCATAGCTTTCAGCAGACATTATTTTTGTGCATGGTATGATGATACATTGCTTTGCAAAGCGTGAATGCTGTCTAACGTTTGATTAATCTCTGCTGTCAACTTGTAAATGACGGGAAAGTGTTGCCTACAAAACCTTGGGGACTTAGGAAAACAGCCCGTGGGAATTCTATTCTCCACAAATACTCAGGTTCTGCTTGGAAATATCTAAATATTTTGACGCTTGCACAAGTATAAGGTACAGAAAAACCAAAATCATATGGCATTAAGTGAAAAAATTAAAAAACGTTATATAAATCAACTTGAAATTGTTGGTTCGCCACAGTATTTAAAATACTTATTTTAGTTCAATTTAGCAGTTTCTGAAAGAAATTAAAACCCTGTAGAAAGGCACAAATATGAAATGTTTTTTTCTATTCTTCATCAGTAGAGAGCGCTGTCAGACAGCAACTGCTCGCAAAATCCTGACAAGCCAAAATTGCGCTGAAACGGTGTCTGCAGCCAGCGGCACATCACCGGGAGAACGACAGTCAACTTCGAAATTAGAGAAAAGGCAAGATTAGACTTTGCATCATATTTTTAAGAAGTATGAATGCATTTTTTCACAAGATAATATTATAGACATAACATCAGTAATTATGAATTCAGACACCTAAACATGGTCTGTTCACATACACCTCCATCAAGCGAAGAGACAAAACCTGTTCACAAAGCAGTGTTTAGAACAAATCCGTTGCATGTGATGAAGCTGTACGCTCGTCCATATCAAGATGTTATCAGAAGAGTATTAAGACTGACTGAAGTTAATTAAATTACAGTGGCAAAGGGAATTAAAGGAAAGTATGAAGTGCGTGGCGCACGTAGTCATTACTGGCCATATCTTGTGCCGGGTGATGCTCCATGCCGTTTAATTGATTCTCTGGGAGCTGAGGGAAAATGTGCCACCCTTTATCCTTCAGGTTTTCAATGAAGAATGGTAAGACTATTTCCAGCTAATCAAGTCAATGAGAAATGTCAGTTCTCACAGACATGAATAACCAAACCCATTATTAGGGTTTGGCAACTGAACTACATCCAGTCACCTTCAAGTAACAATTTGGTGTCAATATTATAATAAAATTTTCCTGTTACACACATTTTAAGTGTAAATGCATCTCAGACTTACACTAAATTGTAGTTTAAACCAAAAAAAACCACCAGGTAATAGTTCTTCCCCTCCTAAGCGCATCACTACTAACATATTTGTGTATTTGTACGGGGTACATAGGCACATGACAGTGTTCCCTTATATAAGGAGTTTTCTCATATTAAAAAGCAGAACTGACCTCACAAATCAGACTGAGGCTTTTGGATGCCTCTTATCACTGCTGTCGATGAACTACCAGAACAATAAAATGTGGAATTGATGTTTGAAGAAGTGGTAGGTGATCCCCAGAGTTTAGGTTGACTTAGATCCTCCCTAAAGAGTCCACTACAAATAACAAATGCAAAAAACTACCTTATGAGATATAGTTTCTCAATAGTTAAATATCATTAAGTACAAAATCAACATTTTCAACCTTTCCTTTCCTCTCTCTTTTGTGTTCTTAAGCATTTTATGCAATATGATTAAACAGATGTGCAAACAAGAGTATCTAAAAATGTGAGGAAAAAGATTAATCACTTGCTCCAGCTCTTGATTAAATCAAGGAAAAACCTTGCAGCATCTGAAGTGTTATAGGATCCAGTTCCCCCAAATAATCAGGAGGTTCAGACAAAAAAAACCCATAAAAATTAAAAGTAGTTTAGGAGTTTTTCCTCCTGGTGACTTACTTCCTAGCTGCTTGCTGCAAAGAACCTTCTTTGAGCTCTCTTGTATGTAGGCGCTGTCAGGTAGAGTAGAGCAGTACAATCTATTAGCATATTGGTCCAACTAGTGTGGCATTGACTCACTCTGATGTTAATTTTAAACACTTTGAGGCATTAGCACTCTGAGGCTAGCTCTCAGTCCCAGGTCTGTCCTGCCAGGAGAGGAATGATCCATCTGCCCTGCACAAGTTCCTGCCCGACATCTGCCTGACAGGGCTTACGGCACAGGACAGAACCTCACCACATTCATGGTCTTGGCATTTGAAAGGCATACAGTGGTTCTGCTTTTCAGCGAGGAGGGGATAGCACATAAGGGTCTCTGTTTGTATGTGCTGGGCACCCAGATCGGGATTCACGGCTGCTCTGGTCATCAGTGGTGGAACGAAGATCCCAGCAGAGCCTGACCCCACATTCTGTTCAAAGGTCTCTGGTGGTATTCTGGCAAAAGACATGAGTGAAGCAGTCAGGGAGTGTAGATTAATCTATGCAAAACTATGCGGCAGACAATGGAACTATCTTCATATAATCCCCCACAGACTTTCAAAGAGATTTTTTCCATACTTTGTGCACAATGTGCCACTTGTTGAATTCACATAAGAGAACTTCTTGTATGCACATTTGAAAAGCCTTTTGCAATTGCCTGAGCTATAGAAAAACAATTTAAAAAGCTGTCTTTTATCATCTAGATGTGGTATTTTTACAGCATCCAAGAGGAAATGACCCTACCAGAGGCGTAGGGTCCCATCACCGGTGTAATACAATGGTGTTCTTGTGGTGCTCTTTATATGAGAGCAAATTTCAAAGCTGGTTCCCTGAAAAGGCAATGACTATCTTCAAAACTCTCACTAAACACCTTTACTTAAATCTGGAGGTTTCATCCTACTCTGCCCACCAACATAAGGAGCAGGTGCCTCCTCAAGGAGCTGCTCTGTGTCCCTTAGGCTTGAACGACTGCTGCTCTGCTTGTCTTCCACCAACAAGGACAAGGTGCCTTCCACAGAGGTGAAAGATTGTCCGAGCTGGACTGACCTTTCAATCACCACTTCGCACTGTTCTTTAGAGGTGTAAATCAACTGCACAAGGTTTGGTGACAGAATATCGTCAGCCTGGGTTTTATAATTTTCTGTGCACTTGAGCCAGACTACCTCCCTGACCTTGTATTCCTCCCTCCCTCCTCTTCCTGCAGAGCACCTGGTTTTTCACCGTCCCTGCCCGCAATCTTGCCACTGTTGGTGCCAGAGCCTTCCCAACTGCTGCTTCTGCCATCTGGAACAGCCTTCCTGTATCTCACTGCTTCATTGCCCCTCTGTCTCTGTTCTAATCTCTATCCTTTCCTCCTCATCTATTACTACATCATTTTTCTCTTTCCCTGTGCTGCTACTGACTTTTTAACTCTGTAATGCCCCTTGGGCTCCAGCTTGCATAAAATATGCTATAATAAGAAAGAGCTTGTTCAATAATGCTTGATATTTGTTCCGATAATTTTAGAATCTGAAAAAAAGAAAATAAATGGGAAATACATAGATGTTAGGCTGTAAATAGAAAAATAGTAAAAACAAATTCCATGACCACAATAGTACTTCTAAGAGAGATTTCACTTACTGCTACCCTATCTTGACAGGATTCAGGATTCCTGAACCTGACCAGCATGACAGAGAACCAAAGCTCCGGAATACACAGTCCCTTGTACTTCGAGTAGCACTAAAGCAATGCAGAGAGAGCTCTGGTGGAGTTCTGTTCTTGTGCTGCAATGCAGAATATTCCAAGGAAGCACATTTTGATTACACAGAAGCAACAAATACAAAAATGTGATGGTTGGCTTTTTTTTCACAAAACGCAGAGCTGAACGCGTTAAAGTCATATATTGATTATGTGGCTTATTTTACGGTTCGATTTGTCAACCACCCCAGAATTTTCCATGAGGAAAGGCTTAGAAACAGTTTACTAAACTATATATAGCAGAGAATTCGAGAGGTCTTACTCCTTTTAGGTGTGGGATGCCATGAAGCAAACAGGCACCTCATACAGCTCTCTGGATCTAGTGGGACAGGAGCATTTCGTACAATCACAGAATTGGTTAGATTGGAAAAGACCTTTCAGATCATTGAGTCCAACCGTACTTTGCAATATGTCTGGTGGTCCCTGATTACCTGCATGAGGTCACCTGTCTCAGCTGTCCTCTGACCCATAGATCCAGATGTTCACAGAAATCTTTGGATGAAAAGCTGGTGCCTGCTGTGGTCCCACCCCATCAGGGGGTATGATTCCCAAATCCCACACTGCAATCTAATTTTTGCCTTCAGTGTTCACAATGAGAAAACTCAGTTTTTCCAAAATTTCACATTCATCACAAATGACATATTTCATTAGCATAGATATGTATAAAAGTTCTGCCACCCCCAGTGTTCCAGTCTGAGTTCAGTTACAGCAAACAAATTTTTTTTCTGTTTCTTGACAAAGTATTTGAACAAAGTTCTGATACTTAAAGAGCAGATGCCCACTTTTATGCCTGCTTTTTTTTTCCTTTTCAATCAATTTTGCATGCTGTCTGGGCCACTATCACAATTACAAACATAAATCCAGTACTTGCTCCTATTATTTGCTCCTAAAATTACTACAAATCACTGGCAATTTGCTCTCATCCTTAGAAACTGCATATACACGTGGATACACAAATTGCACAAATGAGTAAGATTTCTTTTTTTTTTTAAAATGTCACCATGTGCCCCTAAAACAGATGTTAAATTCTAACTTTGGGACAAGTCATACTTAAAGTGTCACATAGCTCAGCTAGTCACATAGGAGTGAAAAAATCCACTAACGTGGAAAATAAAATTTAAAGATAAACTTCTCGCATAATTGAAAAGTGGCAGTAAGTTTGTTATTGACATTGTACAATTATTAGTTCATTTCATAGTATACTGGAGAATGAAGAAAAAATTGAATCAGTTTGTAGCAGAACATTGCTGACACTGGAAATGATGATGTAACAGCAAGTCACTATGGTGTAAGAGAGAAATCTCTAACGCAGATACACAGTTTAAGCAGGAGCCTAGATGAGTTATGGCGGCCCACTCAGGATTAAATCTTTACCTATCTTGGGTTGTTATGCAGGACTCAAGCAAAGAGGAGTCAGGGAGGCAATTTCTGTGATGCTAGGAGACATCTGGGAGGAAGCCAAGAAGAAAACTGCAGGCTGCTGAAACGAGACTTGCAGAGGACACAGAGAACATAGAAAACAAAGGGGGAAAAGGAGAGATCATTATTCATAGGTAGTTCAGAACGGGTAAGACATAATAACATCTCACAGGTGATTTGGTACTACATCCCAACACAGGTCAGATTGAATGTGACGGTGACACATCAAATGTATCATACTTAACAGTCACTAGGAACGGAGCGTGTCGTTCTGTCTTTCACTGTAGACTCTTAATGATGTGTGTATGTTTATATAGTCAGCCTTGTTTCCTAAACCTACCTGCTCATTTCTCTCTTCCGTCCGTTCAAGATGTGAAACAACTGGCTGAGAATCACTCAGCACGGTGCTACGTTCCCTGAGTCACTGCAGCTCAGTGACAGCTGCAAATCCGTGACGCTAACACAAAATTTTAGCAAAGCAACACAATGAAGTACATCATTGTCAAAGAAACATGCTGTTTAATTCTGCCTTGCTCAGTCTCGGTGCCTGGGAAAGAAAAGGATTTTTCAGAGAATCAAGCCTCAGTTTTTTTAAGAGCGAGCGTGTGTTGGATGAAAAAGAATGCAACAATCTCTGCAAGTTACTCCTTTGTTTTCAAATGTTCCTTGGTGAGTGTTCAGCTCCACCACTCTCTGTGTGCTTGCACTCAGAGTCTACTTTTCAACTGAAAAAAGGCACATGTCTTATTGAAAGGGCCTCTAAATGTATTATTTTGGCTCTATCAGTAGCATAGGTCTAGACTTCAAGAGAGAGTAGTTAGCTTAAAAGAGATAACCAGATCTACAGAGTTGGTAATAAAAGGACGTGAGGGTGTAGGAGACAACTTAATTTCAAGCTCTGTAAGAGGATGGGGATCATCATGTAGATAGGTATTTGCTAGGTTCATTTGAAAAAAAAATAATAGCAGTGAATAGCCATCAGATGGATATATTTTCAGCCACCTTCAGAGTCCAAGCTAGACTGGAAGGACCAGGGCACAAAATTCTATAGCTCGTTTACTTGATGCTCCCAGTACCAACTTTCAATCACTAACTGTACAAAGCATTACCCAAGTAGTTCAGCTCTGAAATTTCAAATGAAAGGCTGTTTTTGGTTTTTTGTTTGGGATTGATCTTGTTTTTCGCTTTTTTCCCCTGAAGTGTTTTGATTCAGGAGTCTGTCTCATGAAGGATGGGATATAGCTATACACACAAATTAGCACAAAGGAAGCTAATGTGTGGTGTGGATTTTCAGCTTGGTAAGTGCCATGTGAGATTTATTCATTTGCATGATTTTATCCTGCAATACACAGAACAGTTTATCCCTTGCTGAATATGGGGATTTTGCCATTTATTTTTCAGAAAGATCACACAACAGCAGTTGTTCTGAGTGGCCGATTTTGTGAAAACATACACCCACAACCCGTGCTAAAGGGCCGCTCTGCAGCAGGCAGTGATTTCACTGATTTTTGACAAACCTTTGCTGCTGTCACCTCAGTGAGTTGTACATTTCTCCAAATTTTAGCTTGTTCTAGTTTAAAAGTTAATTGACCTGTTTTTTTCTTGCCTGCAAAGAAAATGTTTCTCATTTATTAGTTATATATGGGGTTGTATTTTACATTTCTTATTATTAGGCTGGATGTCTAAGAAGAGCCTTTCAGTTCAGATCTTTCACAACTAAGCAAGTAACAAAACCCTTTTGGTTCTTTGACGGCAACAAAATTCTTCAGTCTGATTAGAGAGCTCCTGATTCAATATGAAGAATGAAATGGAGGATAACCTGAAAGCTGATTTTTTTTCATCACAGAGGTGTAATTCACCAACATGAAACAGAGATTTAAAAGAAGAACAAACTGTTTTCTCTATAAGCGTTCTGTATAAATGAGTCAGTTATCTACATGGAGTTCAAACTGAACAGACAAGTTGGCCTTACGCAGTAATTGTGACCTTCAGCACCATCCATCTGCTACAGTGTAAATTAGAAACCAGCAACCAAAGGATCCAACTCGTTGCTGATGAGATCATTGAGATATCTTCAGCTCCAAACATTTCTTCTGCAGTCCTCGGTTCTATCTAATTAATTGGCATCAAGGAAAAAAAATCACAGGCGTGATGGATGCTTCTTTGCTGCACTATGACAGCTCATTACGAAATGGGGGAATTGTAACACCTCAATGAACAGGGAAAAGTCAATAAAACTGGATGGAACCAGTGTAGGGAGGCAGAAATGTAGGTGTTTAACATACACGGAGGTGCCGGGCAATGTTTCCAAAAGCAAATAAAAAATTTTGAGTACCTTAATTTTGAGGAATCGCCGCTCAAAGTCCTTTTCTTTGGGAAAAGTTTGACAGATGTATGTTACCTCCTATAGATATTCTTCCAAAGCCAGTCAGGAATTGAATCAGTTCCACAGTGGTGTCATTTATGGACAGTAATGGGACTGTGAAAATTCAGATATGATAAATATTCCTAGCTCCCTCCCATGTTTAATTTCTTCTCCAGAAGGGTACCTCACCGCAGCATATTGTAATGTGATATGCAGAGAGATTCAGATGTATCTTGAGCTCCTGGAAAAGGTATGAGCATATTACTGGGGTGTTTTGTCCCCTAACAAGCCCTGCTGAGAAGAACAGTTAAATCACAGCCAGTCTTTCAGATTTGCTCCCTAGAATTTTAAAAGTTTAACAAAAGAAAGTCAAGACAAAAGTTCCCAACTTCAAAAATTATCTTGATATTCTCTAGCCCATAATCACATACGCAGACCTGACTAGTGTAATGCTTCAAATAACATTTACATACATCACGGTGGTGTCCTGAGATACACTGAGGGCTCTGGACAGAAAATCTCAAAAGAGAAGTACAGATGGCATAGCTGATTGAAGAGGCCATAAAGCCCCCTGCAACACTTCCTTGCAGAATTTAGTCCTTTAAATAAAGAAAACAAGCAAACGCCCAGTTAACTCTGCTTTTAAGAGGCTCATCCACTGTAAGTAAAGAAGCATTCCTACCCCAAAGAAGTGACGGTAATCAGAGCATTGCAAAAGAAGCACCCAGAACTACCGTGCAGCATACTTAAAAGGACAAAATGAACTTGTCGGGAGAGGTTGTTTTAGCAGAACAGATGCCCACTTGTTCAATAAATTGCCTTGATCTGTATGTTTGTTTGTTTTAAAAAAGAATCTAAGTTTCTGAGAGATACATTTACAAACCACTGCGTCATGAATAATACAGGAAATGTTCTCGTCACACAGTTCCAGAGTAAAGATAAACTGCCATACATGTAATTCACAATGTAGAAGAGGTACTGTGGGGTTTAAAAGGATGATTTTGAGTACTGAGACAGTGCTGAGGAGTTCTGTCTTGTCAAACATGTGTTTGGGTGTAAGTAATTAGCTGCTCTGCTAATTCCCTAGTCATGGATAGAGAATTTCTTTTTTTCTGAGATATGTGAGACCAGCTACTTGATTACTGAAGAAGTGCACATACAGAAACAGATGATTTGGTTTGGAATCTCAATTAAACAATTGCTATTAATTCTGTGTGCATTTTACTTGAGTAAAAGTACTTGATATTTGCTATTCTGGAGGGAAATGTTGGCAAGTAAAGACAGCAGAGCTTGAAGACTCAGTTGCGGTATCAGTGTAATTGCAATGTCAGTTGTTCTCAACAACATATGGTGGGGTTTTTTTTCAATAAAAAAGTCTATGAAACTTAATCAATTTCTGTGATTTAGTTATTACATCAGATTATAAATCAGAATTAATGTGAACAACATACTTAATATCAGTGCTTATAAGTTTGAAGTGGCAATTTAGAGTTAAAACATTGCTCGGTAGGCTAGATCTGTGAATGCCTCTAGCTCACATTCGGTAATTTGGATTACAGAACCTAATCAGCACTTTAATCATTTATTTGGCTTACTCGATAATGAAAAAAGTATGAAGAGGGAAGGGGGTGCGTAATCAGTCTATACAAAGTACAAGCAGAAATGTAATTGTATTGACCTGCTAAGTTTTTATTTTCTACTAGGATAAATATGTTCTCCTTTATTAATTCCCTGTGCCAAAACTTATCAGTTTGTCTTTCGTTCTCACTGTTCAGTGTCATTGGTTGTGAAAGATGTATAAAATGACATTTTTCGTTCAGCAACAGTTAGCTATCTAACTGACCGTTAACACCATTTTATATTCTCTATTCCACATGATCTACTTTGTTGGCATTAATGTAAAATGTCACAATGAATTAAACATTATAGTTAGAACCATACCCAATTCTTCATAACTGGTCTGAAATGAAGTATCAAAGTCACACTTGGTACGTGTCTTGTCATTTACGGTAGTACACAGCCACATAAAGCTCTCGCAGATTATTGCTAACAAACAACTCCATTTCGTTGCCAAGTCTTTTGAATCCTAAGTTTCAGTTCTTCAAGTTCTGCAAGTATCATTGGAAGAGAAAGGAGTTACTGGAAAATAAATTACTGGAAAAAAAATCACTGGAATATGAAATAAATTTGGATTTCAGAACCTCAGGGGGTGGAAAATTTGGCATCATGGTATTAATTGGCCCAGTATAAAAGTTTTGCCTACAGAATTTAAAAATTCTCCAAATATTTTGGGGAATTAGAATAAAATTTACAAATATTTTCATCCACTTCAGTAAACACTGATGTGCTTAATATGATAGCCTCATTTCAGAAATAGCCAACTCATGAAAACGCTATAGTGCCACTGAATAAGATAAAAGTCTGTGAAAAAGGCTTTACTCAAAATATAGTAACTCCTTCACCGTTTCAGATGGCAATCTAATTAGACACTTCCATATGCAGGAGTATAAATTTAACCTGAACCTGAAAACCAGGCACACGCGACATCTGTGTTAATTATACTCTGACAATTATTCAGTTAGTAAACAGAAGAAAGCAAATTAGTTAAGAAAAAGCATGACAGGAATTGCATGTAGTCAAAGTCTCTGCAAATAAAATATTTGAAATCGGATGTAAGTGTAAAATGTGTATTGTAAATATGTCATGTGAGATAGGTAACAACGTAGTTTTAATGTCATAATTGGATACTTAGATTATATCAAACTTCTCATAAACTGGAAACAAAATTTTTAGAAGAATCGTAATGTAGTTGATTATGTAGCTCATATAAATCACCAAAGTGTTTTTATTTCCTGGTCTCTTAGTAATGTATTTTAATCATAGCAGAAAAAGTAAATCAAATAGATGGTAGAGTTCACATATTCCTGTTAATATTAATTTCATACTCAATGAGAAACAAGTCTGAACCTATGAACTTTTGTCACCTAACTTCACAAGCCTGGGAAACGCTTTATATTTAATTTTAAGCATACAAACAAACAAACAAACAGATCCCATCACCCAACCAATCAGTTATCCAACCCAGATGATACGATACATATCTTGCCTTTTAAGCTATGTCAAAACATAAAATGGAAATCAACATTTCTGGATCATTTTGTCGGAACTTTCCCAACATATTGGCAAAACTACACGTGTTAGCAGAGAGGATTTATGCCAACGCGAGAAAAAGTTTTATCTGTTTGTGGTTTCGAAGTCTGATAAATCTTCATTTAAAAAAAACCTCTAGAAAATGATTTAAGGAAAAGTCTAAGCACTAATGTCAGCAATACACATATATAGTCATTACAGAGGTAGTGTGGTTATTACAGAGACGGTGCGGTCATTATAAAGGCGGCATGCCGGAGCCTGGGAAGGACAGAGGATTTGATTTCACCTGCACGTGAAATCTTCAGAGAATTTGGCGGCCAACATTTGGTCATTATGTACTATATGTAAACAAACAGTAATCTGGAGATTTGTAACCTGTCCAAATCTGGGTGAGTTTTTATGCAGTGGATTCCTTGCCAAACATGAAGCCTTTCAAAGCACAGAAGTTCTGGAGTCGCTTAACATAAATGGTTGCAATCGTTCTTTTTAAGAACTGATCAAAATGCCATGTTTCACTTGTCTATTATTTGAAGCAGTAGCTCGACTGTTTCAGCTCAAAAGCAAAACAGACAATAAACCCAACCAGAAACGCCCTCTCCTGAAAAATTCACCCAAAGCAACTAGAGCCCTTCAGAAGTGTCAGACATCTACCTCTTTAGGTGGTGCTCAAAACAGTGCCAATAAACTGTTGGTTACGGGGCTCTTTGCTGAGCACAGGAGCAGCTGTAGCTGAGGATACACTAGAGCTGCACTTCTGGGAGATCTCTGACCTGCCCAGGCTTTTTCGTGGGATTTCAAGCCGTGTTGTCACACTCGGTGAATGCCTCTGAATTGCTCTAACTGTGATGGCCATTATTAAGCCCAGAGGAGACAGCTTTGGAGGAGTCCATGACAGAACCTGGCTCCTGCTAACGACAGACAAGTAAACTTTGGAGACTTAAAAAGAGATCTAGAAGAAATAAGAATAAATAAACAATATATTCTTGCAAACCATTTACTTAATACTTTCCTCTGATGCCAACAACAAAGGATAAAGATTTCATTCATGGCCCTGAGCACATGTGAGCAGCTGGGAGAGCGATCAGGTGAAAGGAAGGTGAAAGAACATCTTTCCATATACAGCAGTTTAGCAGAAGCTGGTGTGGGAAAGTCAGAAAGGAAACAAAGCCACTCAGTTCATCCATTTCCCCAGACAACTGTTTCAGACGTGGGCTTTCCTTGACCCTGCTTATGTGGACATTGAGGATGAGGCACATGTTTCAGAATGACTGGAAATACAGATTGCTCCATCACGGGGGACCTGGCTGGAGCATTTCACAGCTCCCCCCTGGACAGCACATGTGTATCCTTCCTTTGGAAACCAAAAGTGCCCGCCAAGGTCTTGCTTTGATGCAGGAAGTGGAAGCACCTACCGGCATGCTCAGAGAGGCTCCAGTGTGTTACAGCTTTGTTAGCTCTGCTGAGACTGGGAGGAAACCGGTTGTGAACCAATATAGGACGCATTTGGAAATGAATCTGTTTTGCACAGCCTGAGAACATCACAACAAATTTGGAGTTGTGTGCATTTCCAAGTGAAATCTAATTTCCTTTGAATGAGCGCGCTCTTTGAGAAATGAGCCCTTATTTATGCAAATTGGTTTTAAATGAGAATATTTAACTGAAGGATTTGATCCCCATATAATGAAAGCTCTTATAAATGTGCACCTAGGCAGCACAGACAGCCTAACTGCCTATTCAGGCACTCACACTGAGGGTTTCTTTTTTACTCTCTGACAGAGTTTGGACTACATGTTTCTAATTAGAATGAAAAATAGTTAGTTGAAAGATATTTTCAACTCAACTGTTCTTCAGTTTTCCTTATAAATTGAAGAATGGGTTACCAGACTGACAGGTGGCAGCATGGCCCAGTGGATGTTAAATTGCTTAAAAACATTTTGGGCTTTTCAAGTTTTAAAAGAAATAAAAGGTTCCAACATTTCTTTGTTTGTATGTCACTCAGAAATTGTTGGTTGTAAAAGCCCTGACCTTATTCTGCACCTAATACTCCAAGGGTGATATTGCATAGGGCATCTTTGAATAGATTTGGTTAAGAAAGTACAAAAATTAAATTTTGATCTCTTAATATTCAATTATGCTGAAACTATGCTGAAGGAAATTTCAAGGATGTTGTAAGTTCTTTTGGCATGCTAATGTAACAGATGCGAAAGCATGAATTAACAGCTACAATGGAGAGCTGCCGGCAGGTACTGATTTGTAAGCTGATCCGAACTCTTGAAGGTAATTGAATAGTGACTTAGAAATGACTTCGCACTGAAAGTAGAAGGACCTTTTTCTACTGATAATTCTGTCCTAAACTTTCTCAGAACCCTACTTTGGGCTGGAAGCTGCTGCTGCTGAAAGAATAATTTTTCTAATAATATTTCCAAGCTGTTCCTGACAGCACGGCTGTGTGAATGCTCTGTGGTGACCCAAGGCAGGGAAGGGGCAGAGACTGGAAGAAGTGCCTGAAGATGGAGATGCTTCCTTTGTCGGCAGTTTGGGCTGGATTCTGCTGCTTTAGAGGTATTGTGAAACTAGACAATGTTTAGGGATTTTGCCAACTTCTTTCTGTTTAGCACTACTGAACATCTTGTCATAAGAACCTTAGGCTGCTCTTCAAAATAAATCATTATTTTTTCACAGAATCACAGAACAGTTGATGTTGGAAGGGACCTCTGGAAGCCACCTTGACCCAACCCCTGCTCAAGCAGGGCCAACCAGAGCTGGTTGCCCAGGACCATGCCCAGCTGACTTTTCAATATCTCCAAGGATGGAGACTCCAGAAACCCTTTGGTCAACCTGTGCCAGTGCTCGGTCACACTCGCAGTGAAAAAGTGTTTCCTGCTGTTCAGAGGGAAACTCCTGTGCTTCAGTGTGTGCCCATTGCCTCTTTTCCTGTCACTGGGCACCACTGGAAACAGCTTGGCTCTGATTTCTATAAATACAGTTAGGTATTAATGTATTTTTTTTTTTGCCTTGCCGAACAACCTTGTCAGGTATTTCTCTTGCTGAACCGTCTTTGTTGGCAGCGTCAAAGGAGAAACCTGTGACTGTCTGTGCTGTTCGTGACTTGGTGTGCCCCTAGGGCTTAATGAAAGACTTCTCACAGCCTTGCTCTTTTTACCACAAGGTTGTTTTATCATGACTACAGCCTGTTCTCTTGACGCTTGCTATGCTGCAATTGAAGACTCCCGGGCAGTGTTGGAACTCAGCTATCGTATGGCTAAAGATGTCGGATGGAAGATAGGACACACTGATCATGAGTAAGCGTCAGCTCTTTACAACCATTCTCAAGGCCCAAAGTCTAAAAGCAGAATAGAGAGACAGTGTGCCTCAGTTTGGTTGGGCATGCTGCATTTTCTGAACCAAGGAGTTATTCACAAGCAAATAAGTAACATTGGAGATTGTTTGTTCTATGTGACAGGAGTGAGGAGGGATATTGATGGCTAGAAGCTACTGGAGAAGCCATTTCACATAATCTCGGACATAAAATCCTTCAGCTCACTAGACCAATCTGCTTTTCAAAGGTGCCTATCTATTTCCTCCTCTTTCCTATTCTATTCAAACCAACAGTAAAACTCACTTTGATTTACCTGAGAGGATAGTTCAGCCTCTACAGTGTCCTTTCTAAAATTTCTTAAACTTGCCTTCTTTCTAGAGTTTGCAGTGTGAAGAAAGGAGTAAGAATAACCTCATTTCAGTGACAGTAAAAGCTACTTTATTAATGCCAACTTCCTTTCACTGAATCCAGAATGTCATTCCTTGCCTCTAGCTTGTGTTCCTACAGAAAACTTCAGACTGTCACCATCAAAATGAAATCCTGGTAACATATTCCATGATTCTCTTTTAGCACCATTATCTGTCACTGCTGCCTATCCTTTCTTCCTACTTGCTGGTAACCATCCTCATCTGCCCCCTCGGGTTCAGCTCTCCGCCTGGTTGCCATTGTACCCAACATGTGATATCTTCTCTTTCATTCATTTCCCACTTTCCTCTCAGTCCATCACCTGTTACCTCGATTACCTCTCTTGCTCGCCAGTGTGCACAGCTTTCTGCATCCCAGAACTGCAATTTTTATCTGCTGCTGCAGCATCAGATAAAAGCAGGAATGAGGTAAGCAGCTGAGCTGCTCTGTACCTTCACCAAATCACCCATGCACTTAATTTTCCTTTTGTGAGATCTGAGAAGGGTAGGAACTGGAGCTGAAGTGCCTTTCAGAATTCCATGGCAACCTCTAACCATTTTAGTTGCTTTTACTTTGTTTTGCATTGTATGTTGGAGGACTTTGCTAGTTTTTTAAGCAGCAGAAGAGAGAAAGAGCCAGATTTTTTATTTTTTCTAATACAATCCAGTGCAAGAAATTGAAGGAGAAACGACGATTTATGCCAAGCCCTAAACTCTTGAAAACATGAGTTTACAATGAAAACACTAACAGATGCTTAGTGGTGAAAAGCAGAGGAGTGGTTGCCATGGCATCAGATGGCAGCGAAGGTAGCTCACTTTTTAAACTCTCTGGCAGCGTACGTGTAGAACCAACAAGTGGACAGCAAGGCTGGCAGCCACTTGTCTCCTCGCAGTACTTTGAAGGGCTGCTTGGAGGCTACCGCCGCCAGTCAGCACTACTGCACTGGAAGCTGGGATTGCCAGGTGTTCAGCAATGCGGGGGTCTGGGGTGGGGTGGGGAGATGAATGAGGAACAGATGTCTGCATTGCTTGCAGTTTACGTATTTGCTGTTTAAAGGGACAAGGTTCTGCCCCTCCCTTGCCCCAAATAACTAGCACTAAAGAAAGCAGAAGGGCGGTTAATGCTTTCTGACAGGTGGACAGAATAATCTACATTCTACCCAGCAGAATCATAATATTAATGAAGTCAGCAAGACAGCAGCTGAGTAAGGGGCTAGAAGTCGTCTTCACATCAGGTTGTCTCTATAAAGCATCTCTGTAATAATTGTCTTTGCTAGGAAAAGGGCATACTATTAAAACGATCATTTAATGGCATTTTGAGAGCAAACTATATCCAGAATAGCTAAAAGCTTGGTGGGCAAGATATTCCTATGGGACATGGGAAACACAGGCTCTAGCTCCCCTCTGGAAGCAGGCAGAGCAGGAACTCAAAATCTGTGTTTCACATCCCAGCAATGTGTCTTTTCCCAGGGGCTGGAGGGTCAGCCTCTCTCACCACTGCTGCAGGACAAAGCGTGTTCTCAAAATTTCAGCTGCTTTATATTTACCATTCCCATTATGGAATGTACCCCTGTAGGGCACCCAAAATAATTCACGTGGGAGATGCAGTGTAAGATGATGAAATTTCATTTGAATAAAAGCCATCTTATTAAAAACAAGTGTGGGTTTTACGTGGCGAGAAGATGCAGAAATTTCATTAGATCCAGATAGTAGAAAAGGTCAGTTGTTACTCACTCAGTTCTTGGGACTAGAAACTGAAAACTTTTCAGCAGACCCTTTTTCATACACTTTTTAATTCCTCCTTGTGGGAGGCGTAGTAAATGGCGATATTAAGAAAACAATAGGAATGTCAAAAGTGCTTTGATTCAAGAGAAGATTCTCATCAAATCTGATTTGGTCATTGCTGGTACAGTTCCCGAAAGACTGACACTTGGGCACCTGATATTCACGTGGTGGTCTAGGTAGGAATTACTCTCACTGATTAATAAACCCCCTGAAATCTTATACCTGAAAAAGAGCTCTCCGAGCAAGGTGGATATCACCACAATACTAACTTCAAAATGTGTGAGTATTAGATGATATCGTGCTGGAAATCTGTGTCTCTGAGACAAGAACATTTCTTGTTCTATAAAGTTGGAATTCACGAATTAATTATTCACAGAAAATACTTACTCATCCAACTATACTTCTTTTTTTTTTTTTTTCTGAGCAGCTCAGAATAATTCTGCTGTTTCCTACAAGCATATGGCATGAACTACAAAAATTACCAAGAAACTCTAAACAATTACATCTTTTATCTGTCCATAGATGCCAATTCATGTTTTATAAAAAATTTGTTAAAAAAAAAATCAAATGGCATAGAATTTAATTTATTTTCTCTAAAATCCAACCTCTTTCACTTAACTGCATTCTGCATAGAAGTTTTACTAAACACCAGTAACAGAGTTGTGAAGTGGAAAATAGATCCCTCTTTTGTTAGAACCAGTATTTGACCCAGGCCTTGGCCTCTGATGTAGAATATTCAACAGTAATCTTATTTTCCCATATTAATTTTCTTTTCCTAGTGATTCCACTGTTGGCCTGCAATTTCTTTTTTAATTAGTTTCTTGGCATGTATGCTACGGTGTGCTCCCTTCTGCCCCGCTTAAGCAATAACCAACAGTGGCGGTTGTGGTGGCTGCATCCAGCTTAAGTTGGACTTTGGGGAGACAGATTGGCAATGCAGTAACCAAGGGCTGCCTTGCGCAGTGACCCAGACGTCTCGCTCGTATGCAAATATGAGTCAATCATCTTACTCCATAAATAGTGGTCAGCCCAGGGCCCCTTGAGCTTTCCTGCGTGGCAGTGGGCTGTGTTCCAGGATCTGCCCTTCAGTAGGGATTCCTCTCAAGGTTACACCTTGAGGTTGGGAAAAGCCTTATTGCATCAGGTACTGCATAAGTGAGTTCAGAATAAGTATACTGGAACTTTCTAATCTTAACTAAGTGATATAAAGGATTGATTGCACACATATAATCCTTTGGATGTAAACTGTTGACCAAGTCTTGGACTAAGTCTGTGACTAAGATGCAGCTGGATTCCAGCTGCATTTAGACTCCTCTCTGAGAGCGAGTTTAGAGTGCAAGGGTGTCCTTTCTGAACCCTGTGACTCACCAGGAGGGTCTCCCTGATGGTTCTGACTGACACTGTCCTCTATGCAGTAAATATTCTAGTGTCACTGCCATCAAACCTTGCTAAACCACTGTCGCTTTTGCCATTGAACTTTGTTAACTCACTGTTTTATGTCAACAAAACACATTGCTGCTTCGCTCTTGCAAGTGAAGTGCATCACTCTCTCTCCGTGACAATGCTTGAAGGTAAATCTTAATTTTATGCACAATTTTTCTGCACAATTTTCTCCAGAAGTCTTTTTTCTTGTGCCTGGTTTTAGATTATAATTCTCAACCATGACTAGTTCTTTTAGTCAGTAGCTGGCAAAATCTGTGTTTATGCTCATGATATTTCAATTTGTCTTCATGTTTAGCTCCTTTTTATCCACATCGGCAGTATAAAGCTGTCAGACCTGCTCACGTTCTGTAGAGATCTGTACTGAAGTTCATTAGACTTATATATAATGTCAGGGCCAAATGTAAAAGAGAATTTGAGAAAGTCATGAAGAGGAGAAGCCAGGATGTGGCAGACAAACCATTATAGCCTTGTTCCAGCTCACCAGTAAGACCCTTAGTATTGGTAGACCCATCTGAGTGGCAGCAGCAGATTATCTTCCTAAAGTCAAAACACTGGTGCCAAAACCCAACAAAATACTTGTATTCAGAAGCTACCTGCTCTAACATCCTTCTTCTGTGTCTCCCACAAGCAAATAAAGACTGTTTACTACCTTTTATCTTCCAATCTTCATTATTTCCGACTCACCCTTTCCCCCACAAGAATCCAACAATGTCCATGGAAGAACGAGACTCTCTAAGCAGAGGCAATGTCAGTTTTTGCAAGAAAGGGAACAAAATAAAATGGTGAAATGGTATGATGGATGCAACAAGGGAACTCATAATTTTGTTTCTATCATGTTCTTCCTTTCATTATATTAACACATCTTTTCTAGGATTACATCTTCAGTTCTTCATGGATCAGAGAACACATGTCCGTAAGGTTTCATGACTGGAGTGTCAGAAGGTCAGGCTTTGGGAGACTGAGGATGCCAGCTTTTAGCCATGAAGACAACTGATTTTATCTGCCTTTTCTGAGAACTTTGTGGTTTTACAATGTATTGGGGTGACATGCACTTCATTTACTGTGCTTAATTTCCCCTTCATCCTCCCTTCCATGCCCAGTGCTAATTACACATTTCCAGAAGTTCTGCCAAGAGTTGCTCAAATGGTCCTGCAAAACTCATGCCTGCTAGGGGAACCTGTGAAGCTGCAGCAGGACAGCAAATGATCAGAGGGCAGAATTGTTGGCTGGGGTAAAAATTAGAGCATTTTTAGCAAATCCCAGGCTCCTGAACCACAGAGAGTCTGGAGCAAGGAACACATACCCTCAGTGGAGGGGGACCATATTAGGGAACATGTGAACAAACTGGTCAGACTGTATGTGCTTAAATTCATGGTTGCACCCACAAGTGCTAGCTGATGTTATTGAGGGGCTCCGTTATCTTTGAACAGTATTGGCAATTGGGAGAGGTTCTTGAAGACTGGAAGGGAGCAGATACCTCTCCTCTCTTCAAGAAGAGTAAGAAGGACTAAGAGAACTACAGGTCAGTCAACCTCACATCTATCTCCGGAAAAGTGATGGAGGTCCTCCTAGAAACCATGATACTCTTTTTCTCCCTTTTTAAAGATTGGCGCTTATTTGACAGCTCTCATCTTCCCAGTGCTGGTTCTTAAAGAGCACAGTAATGGTTCTGAGATGGCTTCAGGCACTTTTTAAAACTATGTAGGAGAGAATTTTATCAGATACAGTTGATTGGAAAACATTTAGTTTAGTATTCCCTAAGCTATTTTTTCTGGTGGTCGTTTTTTTTTTTTTCTTTAATGGTATTTTATCCATTGCTGGTAGTTAACTATCTTCAAGTGAAAATTTTTAAAGGCGGCCATCACTAAAAGGCATTAAACATTTTGATCTCTGTCATCCTTTTGATTCTTGTGTCATCTGTCAAAGGATTTCCATCTCTTCTGAGTCACAGTAGATTCACACCACCCAGAGAGAAAAGGACCTTCTATGAACTGATTTAGCACTCAGCTTGGGCGGACAAAGTTTTGTGTAAAGTGAATTTTTAATGTTTAATTGTATGAAGAGCTCCATGAGAATCTGACCACCATGAGAGGAAAATGGTACCAGGAAAGGAAGAAGGAGCATTACTGAAATGAATGGTACGGATTTCCTAAGAAAAGAACAGAACAATCTCTGAGCATTTATTATGTAAAAAGAATACTATGTAGATGAAATAATATCCACATTTCAACGTGAAATTGAGATCTCTTCAAGTGATTTGAGATTCAAGTATAATCCCTGGATTGTAAATGAGTCTTTTTAACTTCTTGAGGAGACTGTCTAGAATTTCACAGAAATAAAACAAGTAAGAAGAATGGTTTTGGATTATCTTGACACTTTAGAGAATATTTTCCACCAAAAATAGCTAAATCACATACATTTCATGAGGTGCTCTGACCAAATATTAAAACTCTCATTAACATTCTGTATTTCAAAGCCTTATGTGTTTGTAATGTAAGCAATTAAAGTATGTTTAAATAACTTTAATGTTAGGATAGAAACCAGAGAAATCAAAGGATTTCAAAGTCAAAGCAGACCCTTTCTTTCATTTTTCATTTTTTTCTTTCCTCTTTTCCATACAACCTTATCTCATTAGAGTGATTAATCCAAGCCAGGCATCTGGCATTGGTTGTGACTCAAAGCCTCTCATGTCAATGAAGAGATGTGTGTTGGCTTCAGCAAGTTTAAGGTCAGAGTTTGTATATTGTATAAACATCTCAGAGACATATCTGCTTTTATACACCAAACCTATTCTCAGAGACTTTCTGTCACTTAGCGGGTGTGGATTTGAAAGGATAATTATAAACCAACATCTAGCCATTAGCTCTGGCTAGCCTTGCATGCATTTGCATGTCACAGGGTGGAGTGTGGCCTTCTACATTTAGTTTGGGGTTGTATCTGCTGCAGGTTCCCCATGTATAGTAGGTCATATAGCACCCATCAAAACATTGTTCAGGATAGAATATGAGCACAGTGGTTTATGGTACTTTAAACCATGGTTATTCTTCAGGAAGCAATTATTGTCCATCTTAAGGAATATTGTTGGTCTCCATTGGAGAAGCTGTTTCAATTCCTAAGAAGTATGTTCAAGCCTTTCTATCAAAGGGAAAGATATGACAATATGTGGTTTTGCATGAGACAACGTGATGAAATTAAAGAGGCCAATAGGAGATACTACCAAAATATGTTCGAGCAGAAATGTGACAAATGGAGAAAAAAAGGCCTACAGTTGATCCATGGTAACTTACCGTCCTTCAATAATCCTCTTTTTCTGTTCGGACTATGTCTCCCATCCTTTTAAACACCTTAAATAGACAAAACATTCAAAATTCAAGATTTCCGGTTTCTTATAGAGGACTTAAAAAGCTTTCCTTCTCCTAAACTCAGCTGCCTGACATGTTCTCTGCCTGCATTCTGCCCAATTTACCATCCCCTTTCCCTTTACTCTGATAACTATCTGTTGATTATTTTTTCTTTTTAAAATCTCATGTGAAGAAGACAGACTCTTCATTTAAATATTTTCATATTAAAAAATCAATGCTGCTTTGAGATGTGACCTTCTTCTGCTTATCTGGTGGGTACTCACTGTCTTGCTTCTCTAAATAAAAGTTCTCTTGCCTAAACATTCTTTCAATAAAACTTTTCCCCTCTCTCTCTTAAAGAAGAGAAAGAAAGCAAGAAATTGAGCCAATGACATTAAAATATATATTCTGGTAACTTTTTTAATTAATGTTTTCAGATAGACATTTCATTTGCTGAAGATTTACAGGGGCATTATAAAAGCATAATTGTGTAATAATTAGACAGTGCTATAAACTAAATAAATACCAACTGATTATTAAAAACATTCATTGTAATAATAATGGTTAATCCTCTTGAATGTGTTTTTAATAATAGTTTTATATTTAATGTAGGGTGAATGACTTATTAAAAGTAAATTTTATGTGTTTTATATTCTCCACGTTTGGCATTAGGCCATTAGCACTAATGGGATTTGAATGGTATTGAGTTCAAGATAGCCCCCAAGTACAAATGTGGGAACCTTAATTAAGTTTTTATTAAAATCTTCAATTAAATGCAATGCTAGATTATTAAGATATTTTTGCATATTGTTTAATGTCAGTTAGTTATTAAACATTTTCACGGGCTTCGGAAAATGGTCTCAGAGCAAGCTGATAGCTAAAATTTATTTGAAATATGTTGATGATCAATTTTCTCATCTTGTGGGCAAAATTGGGTTTTAATGGAAATTTCCTAGCTAGCCATAATGCTGAACTGGAACAGAACCTAACGAAGAGCTTAGCAAGTAACAGGCTTAATTTGCAGAGGGGAAGTTTCATGTTGAGAGTAGAGAAAAACTTTCTGGCCCCTACGTGGAAAGAGGTACCGAAGTGATGTAGGCTGCGGTGGGAATTGTGCAGCGGAATAAGCTACTTTGTGTTGAGTATTCACAATAGCTGGCTAAGAAACATGGAACATTGAACTACCGAGGTCTAAACTGGTAAATCAGATTGTTTGTGCTAACGTCACTGAGCAAGTCACCATCTTACTGTTTCTGTCTCGTTTTTTATGCAATGTGGATCACAGTGACTCTCCTTATATTACTAAGGAGGTGAATTAGTATTATTAAGCTCTTTAACAGAGTGAACTTAGACTGTGCATCTCACGGATGGAGAAGAATCCTTTTCATGTGGACACACTCTATTACAGACCACAGCAGGGGCACTGGAAAGGAAAATAAACTCAAATACTAAATACTGTTACTCTAATCATTTAACAGAATAACAGGTACCCTATTATAGTGTCACAAAACTAAAAAAAAAAGAAACAACTACCTGCTTGGGTTAAGAAGAAGGCAAGTAGATGATGGATTACAGTGTTATTTCCCTGAGCTACAAATATTCCACTTTTATCAAGGCTGTACTGGGAAGCTCAAGTTAGATTTATGTAAATGTGTCAAGACAAAGGGGTTAAACCCTACAAATGCCTTCTCCCACTGAGTTCAGAAAATGTCCCTATGGTATTCTTTTCATTCTTTTCCTAAAGAAATCAGTTTTTAAATAGAAGCTGATACTAATACGAACCACCTTCTTTAATGATATGTTAAGCACACGCTATTTAGTTTCATTAACTGGGAGTGCTTCAGAACAGCATTACTTTTCACGAATTACAAAGATGTTCAGCAGCCAAATCTATTTATCTATATATACCACCCTCATTAACATGTGATCTGATTTCCTTTGATTCTCTGAAGCAGTTTGCAAGCAGAGGCGCCTACTGAGAGCGAGTTCAGCGAGTGCAGTGGAACGAACGACTCAACCCTGGAAAGCCAGCTTTAGCTCGGAGTCTGTGCAAGCCCTTAAAATTTATCAGTGAGTAAGTGGAAATGCCTCTTGCTACTCCATTTAGAAAAAAAGTCCTTTTGAGAATTCAGATGATTTGAAGATGGTAACATGCTACATCCTATGGACAAGTGTGTCCTGCAAGCTAGGTGTCAAGAGAGGACAGGAGTTAGGAAAAATAGCTGCAGCCTGGTGTTAGAGGGAGAGGCTGTAGGTACTGTCTCAGTTGCAAGTGAAGTTTGCAGACAGACTTTATGAAATTAGAGCAAGTCAAACTAGACTCCATCTTACAGGCCAAGATGCCCTTCTGTTTTAGACAAAAAAATCACAGAAAGAATGAAAAAATAACTCTCAACCATCCTGAGTCCCTAATGAGATAGTTAGAAGATTGTGTGGAAAGATTATGGCCATAAAATATGAGATGACACTCTGGTTTGAGTTAGAAAATAAAGCCTATATTATATTCCAAAAAAACCTGTAGTCATTCCACAAACAGAGATGTTAAGAGATGGTCCTTGTTTAATTATTTTCTTTTTCAGTATCAGTAAGTATTAGAGGTGGGAATTGGTACCTGTAAGAGGACGTAATGCATAAATTAGTTGCATTTCAGTGGCCTGTACAGTGATACACACACGGCCCCACCTGTGCTCGTCTGACAGGCACAAGGCTCACTCAGAGAGAGTAATTTTTCCCTCTTACAGGGAAGACAGGAGAGAAAAGGAGTCAGGAAAAGAAATGGAGTTTTAGAAAATGTGTCTGGCAAACAGAGAACTCAAGAGACCAGCTTGTCCATAAACCTGTCCCCCAAAGTGTTAATACCTATGACAGATGTTTGTTTAAATGGAACTTATAGACTCCGTAATATCCCGGGCTTCACTGTCCTTTTTATTAGAGACTTTTTTCTAGTGATTATCCCCCATCTTTTTCACTGAAGTGTAAATTCATTACCTCTTGTTCTCTTCAGCATTGACATGGAGAAAAGATTAATGCATCCTCTTCTCAAATACTTGTGTCTGAAAACCATTAACAGACTCTCCCATTAGTCTTTTCTTCCTTAGTCTAAACAATCCTAGTAGCTTTCCTCATAGATCATGATTTTTAAATTTTTCCTTTTTTGTTTTTTTAATTTTTCTAATCCTCTGCACTGTATCTGAACTGAGGACACAAGGAAACAAAAGGAAGTGGAAGGATTGTCTCAGAAAACTGGCAAACCAAATGTCCTTCTAGGATGGTGTGGGTTTTTTTGTTTGTTTGGTGTTTTTTTGAAAAAGCATGACATCGTTGAATCATGTTCTGCCACTACCACATTTGGCAGATGGGAAGGTGGGACACAAAGATGAAATGATACCACATCACAGAAGAAACCCGTGTTGAATCTGGAAATGAAGAAATGATCAGTTTTCTTGTTCCATCTCTTAAACCCAAAATTCCCTCAACAGATTCAAAACGTGGTAGAGTAACTGTTAAAATGGCTACTCTACATTAAAAGCCTATGGAATAAATAGAATTAAACAACTATACTGAGACAAAGGGAGAGAGTTTGACTAATTGGGATATGCTGCTTTCCTTTAGGATTTGAAATAATTCTCAGTAGTGTTGTACCCTTTGGGGAAAATGTGGACCCCTGCATTTTAAGTGAAAAGAATAAATTAAAGGGAGCTATCAATCCAATTTTAAGTCAAATATCCCAATGGGGTAAAAATGTGATGAAGAAAATTAAACACAAGAGGGAATTTACAGTAGAATATTAAAATAGGAAAGGGGAGAATTAATAATGAGACAAAAAAAATCAACTGAGATATTTCTTCTGCGGTATTCACTTACTTATGTTTTCCCTATTGATCACATCTTACAAGCACTTTTAGCTCCACCGTATCATGCATTAGGTGAAAGCAAAGCTTGGGACATGTTATTACTATTTGCAACATCTGGTCCCTAACACATTCTTCTATGATCAACAGTATGTCATGTGTTATAGTGAAGCAGATTGCGTAGTTCATCCTTAGTGAACCTTCACCCTCAGGACATCATGTGAAAGGCAAACTCCATCTGCCTCAGAGAAACCAAAAATAATCTGAAATGTGGAAATTCGTTGCGGTCTTGACAAGAATTGGTATTAAAAGAAGACTTAGAAATAAAATCTTGCTGCTTTTATAAAAACAGATCAGGCTTCTTTATAGTGGGTGATGGGCTGAAAATTTTCCTCCATCTTGCATCACTTTGTCTCCTATGTTTCTCAAGTTTTCGATGAAGTGCATGGGTTGTAGCACGTCCTGGAGCCAGGTGTAACATGCAGTGGGTAACGGGCGATCTTGTTTCTGTGATTAGATGGCAGCTCAGTTACATACCAGGCAATCAACGCTTTTTTCACAGCTTCTAGAACAGGAAGGCTAGTTTCCTTTCTTTCTTCTCTCTGTTCAAAATTAATTGAGAGGTTTTTATCTCAGAGTTGCAGAGGAAATCCAGAGATAAGTGTAGCCCTGTCGTGAATGGGAGCCCCGATGCCTCTCTACATCCTGTGTCAGGCCCTATGGCAGGGGTGCGCATGTCCCTCCACAAGTCGTAGGGTCCCTCCTTAGTCCAGGCACAAGCCAGGGAGAAAGCCTGGGTCTCCCCTTCCCTTCCTTGATGTCCCAGTGCTGACACCATTCGCGTGTCTAGTGTGGCACAGCAGTTCCTCCTGCTCTCTGAGCCTGGTTTGTTGGGTCAGGGTGGCAGAGAGGATTCAGACTGAGAAAGGGAAACAGACGGGAGCTAATGCTTTGCTTCCCTGCAAAATATCCACCTAAAGTGCTCTGGCTTATTTTGTATGTTGGTTTGTCACGTGAAACAACGGGAAACAAAAAACCAAATTACGACAGCTTACAAGATTATCAGCTGAGCTGCAGCACTTATCAGTTTGAACGCTCTCAACCCACATCAATTCTGGGTAATTTGACTTAGATTAGTTTTTAATGAAATAGGAAAAATCATGCGCATCAAAATTACCTGGAAATCAGCTGACACATGATAACACGGTTATGTATCTGAGCTCATCTTGTACAATAAAATGCAGTGCTAGACTCTTTTGTACTGAGCTTGTATTCTGTTGTATACTGAGCTTGGGCTCGGTGGAGCCCCGTGAATTCTTCCCGATAGACGGATGAGATGTTAGAAAGTTATTTGCTTTTCCCACACATTCTTGAGCTGAAATCTGTTGGATTTCCTACACTTTTCATCGGGCTCTGTAAATCACATGCTTAAATGATATCAATCTTTTGCATAATTTATGCGAGGTCTAATTTGCCCTCAGATGTTTGCAGTCTTTCTCAAGCAAGTCTATGGAAACTGTTGTTAGGGGAAAGGAGGCACGGACTTACAGTATTATTCACTGCGTGTATTCCTGATAGCTAAACCTCCTCTTCCTCCCTCCTTCCTCCTCCCCAGTGAACTCAAGTGAACAAAACCCTCATCAGAGTGATCCCACATCCTTGGGTATGGGCCCCCCTGAGGGCCTCAAGTTCAAACTGTACTTTTCTGGTAGGAGGAGTAGGTTCTATTCCAGTAAATATGATTCAGTTATGAATTATTTCCATAAGGGAAAAGAAAGTGATTAAAAAACTTCAAGGCATAACTTATGAATTTAAAGGCTTTGCAAAACACTCCCATTAGAGAAGAAAAAAGGTGATAAAATGTGATACAAGGTCCATTTCAGAGCATTTTAATGCAACCTTTTTCACTCAAGATTTTAGTGATCAATAGCAGCAGTAAATGCTGACTATGTTTCATGTAAAGCTTATAAATATTTACACTACTGAAGCACAAATATAGTTTAATTTCATATTCTATATGGTCTATTTTTAATATATTAAAGGAAATAATGTGGTGCTTGCATACTTCCAAAAGTTCAAATTAAGGTGGATAAAATGGATTAAAAAAGAATACTGTGTAAGATTGTTTTTGAAATTTCCTTAGAACCATAAGTGAGATAAAATGGCTTCCTCAGCAGAGGTCTGGGTTCCATGATGTTCCATTAATTTCCACAGAACCCTGTCAGGAAAAAAAGACGACATTTCATCTTGAACTCAGGCTGCTACAGCAGTAAGAAAGTCGAACAAGAGCTTTGTTACATATTGTTCACTTCAAACATGTTCAATATTTTCTTGCTTGCTTCTTGTGATCAAAAATGTGCTAGCAGAAGTAACTGAAAAGCAATGATTTGTATCATCAAGTTCCGAATTTTAAAAAGAATAATCACGTCAAAATTAAGTGATAGCATATGCACCTTAAGTTGAAATGGAGCTGTTAATAATTCTAATCAATTTCTCGTTACTTTATTTGTCAATGGCCCAGTAATGAGAACACTGTGTTTTCCTGTACTCAGGTCTAGTAAATTAAGTTAAACACCAGATGTTGAACAGGTGTTCTCATTATTTTGGTGACTTGATTTCTGGTTAGTCCCCAAATTGTTTTACATGACTACATGTTGCATCACTCTTTCGGTGACAGATAAAATATCGGAAAGCATCAACACTCAAAATCTCATCAGCAGAAACAGTTTTATAAAATTTTGCTATGGTAAAGGGACACATCACTTCTCTTTTTTAAAAAGGCATATCAACCATATGGTGGAAGTAAGTGCTTCCACTTAAATGTAACATTCCAAGACCAAATTTGTCTCATATCATTTTATATGTTATACTCTGATAAACACTGAACAGTTTTTCTTCAGATTTACCGTTTTATCAAGGTCATAGAGACATTCTGAGCTCATCATTGTGGTGATAATTTATTGTGTGAACTACAGTACAAATCAGATACTCATCAGGGCTGCTCAGGTTTAGGCAGTCAATACTCAGAACAACTATGTGTTGTTACCCTGTGATGAGCGTAACTGCAGTGCTAGGAGGTGAATATAAAGATAAAAGTATTTCACAAAGGGACTATGGCCCCATTAACACCTTGTCCCCATCTCCTCAAATATAAATCTGGACCTCCCATTTAAGATTGCTTTTATTGTAACGTTTCTTCCCAGCAATGTCCAGTTCGGTTCCCTTTGCCCCCACCTTGCTGGGATGCCAGCTCCTACAGCTGGTGACCCATTGACTTCCTACAAAGTGGCTTGGCTCAGGCCCTGCTACTGCTGTGCCAGCTGTTCACATGGGCAGAGCAGTTATGTCTGGTCTGGCATCTTGGAGAAGCAGCGGTATCATAGAATCATAGAATCATAGAATCATCTGGTTGGAAGAGACCTTTAAGATCATCGAGTCCAACTTTTCATCCTGCACTGCCAGGGTCCCCAAACCGTGTCCCTCAGCACAACATCCACATGGCTTTTAAACATCTCCAGGGATGGGGACTCCACCACCTCCCTGGGCAACATGTTCCAGTGCTTAATGACCCTCTGAGTAAAGAAATTTTTCCTCATATCCAACCTAAATTTCCCTGACACAACTTAAGGCCATTTCCTCTTGTCCTGTCATTTGTAACATGGGAGAAAACACCAACTCCCACCTCCCTACAACCTCCTTTCAGGTAGTTGTAGAGAGCAATAAGGTCTCCCCTGAGCCTCCTCTTCTCTAGACTAAACATTCCCAGTTCCCTCAGCCGCTCCTCATAAGACAAGTTCTCTAAACCCTTCATGAGTTTTGTTGCCCTTCTCTGAACCCGCTCCAGCACCTCAACATCCTTTCTGAAGTGAGGGGCCCAAAACTGGACACAGCACTCAAGGTGTGGCCTCACCAGCGCTGAGTACAGGGGAGCAATCGCTTCCCTGCTCCTGCTGGCCACACTAGTGCTGATACAAGCCAGGATGCCATTAGCTTTCTTGGTTGCCTGGGCACACTGCTGGCTCATGTTCAATCGGCTGTCAACCAACATCCCCAGGTCCTTTTCTGCTGGGCAGTTTCCAGCCGCTCTTCCCCAAGTTTTAACATTGCAGGGGGTTGTTGTGGCCCAAGTGCAGGACCCGGCACTTGGTCTTGTTGAATTTCATACCATTGGCCTCAGCCCATCGATCCAGCCTGTCCAGATCCCTCTGTAGAGCCTCCCGACCCTCAGGCAGATCAACACTTCCTCCCAACTTAGGGTCATCTGCGAACTTGCTGAGGGTGCATTCAATCCCCTCATCCAGGTCATTGATAAAGATGTTGAAGAGGACAAGCCCCAGTACTGAGCCCTGAGGAACACCACTGGTGACTGGTCACCAGCTGGATTTAGCTCCATTCACCACCGCTCTCTGGGCGCAGCCATCCAGCCAGTTTTTGATCCAGTGAAATGTGCACCCGTTCAGGCCGTAGGCAGCCAGTTTCTGCAGAAGAATGTTACGGGAAACGGTGTCAAAGGCCTTGCTAAAATCCAGGTAAACAACATCCACAGCTCTTCCCTCATCTACTAAACAGGTCACTTTGTTGTAGAAGGAGATCGGGTTGGTCAAACAGGACCTTCCCTTCATAAATCCATGCTGACTGGGCCTGATCACCTGACCATCCTGTACACGCTGCATGGTGACACTCAGGATGATCTGCTCCATGAGTTTCCCTGGCACTGAGGTCAGACTGACAGGCCTGTACTTCCCTGGGCCCTCCTTCCGGCCTTTCTTGTAGATCGGCGTCACATTTGCCAGCCTCCAGTCAGCTGGTACCTCTCCTGTCAGCCAAGATTGTTGGTAGATGATAGAAAGTGGCTAACAACATGTTCTCCAGAAGCAGTTGCCTCCAATCCCACCACCCTTGTCATTGTAGCCCAGGAAATACGATTTTGTCATGAGTTGAACAGGTCCCAGGCTTCATACTGCTCCGGCAGTGCGGGGTCGCGGGACTCATCCAGGCTTGCCGTGTCCACAGCTGGGTTCAGCCTGCTGTGGCAGCTGCCAAAGGGGAGGAGCAGCGCTTGTGGGCTCACCCTGTGATCCCAACGGGACACTGGCCTGACTGATCACAGTGGGTGACAAACAGCAGCCGTCAGGGGCAGCTGGGGCTGGGGGAGGTGACAGTGCCACTGTCTGACTTTAGCTGGGGCTCCCTGAGAGGGAGGATGAGGCTACAAGCAAAAAACCATTTGAAAAGAAACCCAAGACTGGGGAGGAAGAAGGACCCATTGCAGACTTTGTACACCTCACAGCAGAAACCCCAGGATGCTGACAACATGCAGCAAATCCCTCTTTCTAGTCTTTTCGGGAAAGACTGAATCCATCAGCCGCATGACACAGAGGAACCCTGGAAGGATGAGCATCACAGCAGAGAAAAGGGAGAGACTGGTGAAGGTTTCTTTATAACAATTTAAACTGTATTCCTAATGAGGGGTTTTTTACTACTGAGGACTATGGTTGTTACTAACATTGTAACCGGAATAATAATTGTTTATAGCCTCTTGATTAGTCTGTTCATGTTTTAATCAGGGCTATAATAAATTCATGACTCCATGCTATAGGATTTGTCACCCATAACAAGGTGTTGGACACTCAAAGATACTTTTTTTTTATCCAAGAATGCTTTCCTCATCTAAGAGGTGTGGATACAGGTATGTCCATGTCATGACCATAGGCACTGGTGCACATTTGTTTTTTCCAACAGTGGGGATTGATTTTTGAGTCTTACATGTCGTAATTACAGCAAATTGAGAGATCTACTTACATATGTAGGCAGGGGAACAGCGCTCCCCCAATAAATTGTTATTGAAGCCAATTAGGGGCTTTGGTACACATGGAAGGATTTTTTTCATATGAAAATTCATATTTAGACAACTCTAATCTCAGCATTTTTTTCTAAGCCCCTAATTATTGTTTAGAATGCCCTGTAATCATTTAGCAACAATTATATCTTCTTCAGCTTTTAAGCAAACTATGTATTGGCTTATGCAGTTAGTATTCTCTATCTTACTTCATGCCCAAATATAACCATTTCTGAAACCTCTCTCTGTACACTGTTCAGGAATTAATATGACATTGTACAATTATCCTTTATTAATAAAAAGTAGAAAGTCCTAAAAAAAAGATTCAGCACTTCAAGCTTGAAATTTAGTTGTGGTATTACAGTTGAAAATAATAATTAATTGATATTACACAATTGTAGACTGAATCTGCAGTTCTTTTAATCAGGGACTGTCCCAGACTTTGCTCAGCTCTAAACATGACCAAGGATAAAATACTATCAAGGCAGATATCCTCTCAATACACACAATTCCAAAACAAGCCATAGTTTTCAGAGTCAGCTGCTCTTAACTGCCCAGAGCCAAACAAGCCCATAACATAAATGATATTATTTCAGTTTCTTAAGAGGCTTTCCTCAGTTACCTTCACCTCTTTCAGCCTCAGATCATCTGTGCCTATAATCTTCCATTTCTCCTGCTCGCCTGTGGCTGCTTTACGAGCCTTAAAAGCAAATGCAAGGTTTGCAGCCACTATTTCTGGCTGGGGATAAAGTGGTTCCCTTGACTTCTCTTTCCACTTTCCTTGATGATTTATTATGACAATTCCTGTCCAAAATGTAAATTCTTAGGTTATATGAACTAGTCAATACAGAACAGAAAAGAAATCATGCTTGTATTACAAATATCACATAAAAAGGTCTCATAAATGAAACTTAAATTAGCCCCAAACATGTATACACACTTAGGAATGAACTTATATGAATTAAAGAAAATAGAGCTCCAATGAGCACAGCAAAGTTCATGATCTGTTTTGAACAAACAGCCAGTAGAAGGGACCGCAGTGTGGAAGGATCAAGTGAAGGAATAGCCTTTCTTGCTGCAACAGTGCTGAGTTAGTTACTCAATTGTGTGAAATTCAGGAGACCACAGTGGACGTAACCATGGTTGCAGAGTGTTAAAATCCGACTCTGACGCTGGCTTCCAGGAGACAGGTACTTTTTGCGGTGCCAAGCTGCCGTGTCACACACAGACAATTGAAGTACAACTTAAGCAAAAAAGTTCATCAGCTTTATAGAGAAAGAGGTAACAACTGACTCCAATGGATGTTAAAATGACTGAGGACACAAACCAGAGAAAGAAGATTTACTGTACCGGACATGTGGGACACACATGTTCTTGGCAGCAGCCGTCTCCAGACTAACAGCTGAAGTGGTGTCAGAAATTCTGGCAAATACCAGCCCTTGGAAAATTGTTGTTTCAGCGATGACATTCTTTTGTCTCAGCTGAGGGGACATACATTACCAGGGTGTCCATCAATGGTACAGCAGAGACAATTCAAGCAGAAATGATGCAGATTTCCTTTATTTGGACAAAAGGGATAAGTTAAAACTTGATATTGTTCTTAGGTGAATGCACCAATTAATTTTTCTGCCATTTTCATGCTGTCACTGGTTTAACTTCGCCTAACTTGCCAAGGACATTAGCAGAGAAAATACAACAATTAATGATTGATGAGGAGAAAAAGAGAAGGAAGTAGCGCTTTGGAAGCCCTTTCAAAAACCAGAGAATATGTGGTAATGACTCAGAGTTTTCATTAAACTGACCCCCTCTGAGAAAGCCTGTATCAGCCAACAATTTACTGTGCCTTAGATACCATTTTGGGAAGGAATTACGGTGTGATTACTGCTCCTCTGCTCAACCAAAGGCTAAAATGATCCATGTTTTACAGCCAGTTTCCTTCTTGGATTAGTCATGATTATCGTGCTTACCCTTTGATGGAGGGCTAAAGCTGTTCTGCTAGATCAGACAGAAACAGGTGAATTAGACCAATGGAACTAGAACTTTTTGCTTTCCTACTCCCAGGCACATCTATCTACATTACCCAAGTGGCAGATGATGTGTGTGTAAGGGACAAAGAGAGAAGGAGCAGAAGAGCTTATTTTCCCATGCATTTTTCAGTATCTCTGTTTCAAAACCAAGATCCAGACCTAGTAACAAGCCAGCTAGACTTCCAGAAGCCCAGCAGGCTGAGGGTGGAAGATGCCTCCCCTTTGACAAATGAATGTCCCAAAGAAATGGGGAGACAAACACACAGGATTATGCATGTTCGCATACCCTAAATCTCTGGTGTTGTCTCATCTTTTGCCACCTGAAGCGTTGGCATGATGACTCCACAGAGGCTGCAGCAAGCTGCTGTGTAGGTTTTAGCTACCTGCAAACTGTGGTGGAGCAAGCAGAAAAATTGTGCTGGTTTGAAGACTGCATAAACTAATTTTAGAACCCACTTAGAAGGGAAGGATGAGGTTCACCATGACAGGGTTGTGTTGTTACACAACTCTAACATCAACACGTTATAGATATATTTCACTTTTCTTTTTACATGAAGTAAGATCTTATTTACTACTGAGTAGGGTCACAGTAGAGAAGGAGATTGCAACCATAATTTTCAGTGAAACTTGGTAATTCTGAGTAGGCAGAGGCCGCTTGTAAGGCAGAAATAAATACAAATCACAAAGAGTATGTCACATCAGTGGTAAACAAACATGTACTGGTGTTTCCTTTGGTGCTCCTCATTCTTCTCTTGCTACAAGCTTTGTTTCTGAGCAGTCGATCAGAGCGAAGCTTGTGACCCTCTAGATACATCTAGATCTTTCCTTTCCTCTAACCTCTTTCACTGAATGTCTCTTACAAATGGTTGCTCACAGGGTCCTTTTGGTTTCAATGAAAAGATTTTACAGGTATTTAAACAGCTCAGAGGATACAAGAGCTTCCTCTCTAAGATATTTCATACCTCCAAAGTACCTACAGCCCATGAACTGACTGCTCAATGATAATTCCGTATTCTTTTATGTACCTTGGATGCCTATACCACAGAGGATTCTATGAGGCTCTGAAAGCAGCGTACGGACCCACACACCAAGTTCAAAGCCCCCTACTCAGCGCAGATGGCCAAACGCTTCTCACAGATAAAACCTCCATCCTGAATCGATGGTCTGAACACTTTCAAACTCTCTTCAGTGCCAACCGTGTAGTCCAAGACTCAGGAATCCAGCTCATCCCAAAGCAAACGGTGAAAAATGAATTGGATATAGCCCCTACTATGGGAGAGACCCTTAAGGCCATACAGCAGCTGAAAACCGGCAAGGCAGCTGGGGTCGACGGAATCCCGCCTGAAATCTGGAAACATGGAGGCCAAACGCTCCATGCTAAATTTCACGAGCTAGTTGTGCGCTGTTGGGAACAAAGCGAACTACCACCAGATCTCCGTGATGCAATCATCATCACCCTGTACAAGAAAAAAGGAGTAAAGTCAGACTGCTCAAACTACCGAGGCATAACTCTGCTCTCCATTGCTGGAAAAATTCTCGCAAGAATACTATTGAACAGATTGGTACCCGCTATCGCAGAAGAACTTCTACCTGAAAGTCAGTGTGGTTTCAGAGCCAACAGAAGTACCACAGACATGGTATTCGTTCTCAGACAACTGCAAGAGAAGTGTAGGGAACAGAACAAGGGTCTCTATGTAACTTTCGTTGATCTCACCAAAGCCTTTGACACTGTGAGCAGAAAAGGTCTGTGGCAGATCTTGGAACGATTAGGATGTCCCCCCAAGTTCCTCAAAATGATAATCCTGTTACATGAGGGGCAGCGCGGCCAAGTCAGATATGGCGATGCACTCTCTGAGCCCTTCCCAATAGCCAATGGTGTGAAACAAGGTTGCGTTCTCGCACCAACTTTATTCACAATTTTCTTCAGCATGATGCTCCAAAGGGCCACGGCAGACCTCGACGAACAAGACGGCATTTACATCCGATATCGTACCGATGGGAGCCTTTTCAACCTAAGGCGACTGAAGGCCCACACCAAGACCCTGAATCACCTTGTCCGCGAGCTGCTTTTTGCTGACGATGCCGCCCTTGTTGCCCACACAGAAGCAGCTCTGCAGCGCTTAACATCCTGCTTTGCAGAGGCGGCTGAGCTTTTTGGGCTGGAAGTCAGCTTGAAGAAGACAGTAGTTCTCTACCAACCAGCACCACAAGATGATTACCATCATCCCCACATCACCATTGGCGAGTCAGAGCTTCAGCCAGTCCAGCAGTTCAGCTATCTGGGTAGCATCATCTCCTCAGATGCCACGATCGACAAAGAGATCGACAACAGAATAGCAAAGGCAAACAGAGCTTTTGGAAAACTCCATAAAAGAGTCTGGTGCAATAAACACCTGAAGAAAAGTACAAAGATCAGTGTCTACAGAGCCGTGGTACTGCCTACTCTTCTGTACGGGTCTGAATCATGGGTCATCTACCGCCACCATCTGCGACTCCTCGAACGCTTCCATCAGCGCTGCCTCCGCACAATCCTGAACATCCACTGGACTGACTACGTGACTAACGTTGCTGTCCTTGAACAGGCAGACGTCACCAGTATTGAGGCCATGTTGCTGAAAACGCAGCTGCGTTGGGCAGGGCACGTCTCCAGGATGGCGGATCACCGCCTCCCTAAGATTGTGTTCTATGGTGAACTTGCCACCGGCTGCCGCAAGAGAAGAGCTCCAAAGAGGAGATATAAGGACTCCCTGAAACAACACCTCAGCCTAGGCCATATTGACCACCATCAGTGGTCCACCCTGGCCTCCAATCGGGAGATTTGGAGACACACCATACATAACGCTGCTGTCTCCTTTGAGAGCACGCGTAGAATCAAGCTCGAGGAGAAAAGACAGCGCAGAAAGAACCGTGCCTCGACTATACCACCCAAGGAGACCCTCCGGTGTGCTCTTTGCAACCGGTCTTGCCTATCCCGCATTGGCCTTTTCAGCCATCAACGCGCTTGCAATAAGCGTGGGCAAAGCCCTTCCCAAATCTTCGTCCGCGAAGCCAAAAGCCATGGATGCCTATTTATTTCTTCCGAAATAGTAGTTTGTGAAAATATTCAGAATGCATTTTAGAACAGATGAAGCAAACACAAAACACCTTTTTTTTTTGTTGTTGCCATTGCCTGCTTCAATATTTATATTTATATTTATTTAAAATATTATATTTTGGTTTAAGGAAAAAAGGATGTTTGGGACTTGACTGGCAGCAAGTTTAATGCTACAGAGGATATATCAGACAAACAGCATTTCCACACTTTCCACATACCTCATCTCAAACACATAAAATGTATTATTCATCCCATAGTGATTTATGACAGTATGTGTCACATATGAGCCATGTGTCAGATGTCCTAAGTTCCTGGACTGCCCAGAAAATTGTGAAGTGATGATTACTCACGTATTTCTTCAGAACTAAAAGCATATATTTTTACAGCTTGCACTGAAGCCTGCGCTGCCTAAACGACACTGTTTTGCATCCTCCTCTCATGGGCTCTGGACAGAGATTGCTTCCACAGTCCATGGTTATCCTGACATAAATTTGTCTCTCTACAAACTGAATGTTTTCAGGTGAATGTGCTGACAGCATAAGCAGAAAGATTTTGAAGGTAATAATACACCGACTCTCCATTCTTGTTATCCCTTGGTCCTGCCTGCTTTATGATCATGTAATATATTGTACAACATAATTGCTTTTACACCTCTTTCAGCATTTTATGCCCTGTTACTCCATTTCTTCTTTGAAAACATTTTTACCATTTCATCATTACAAAATCAAATGACTGGTTCTCACACACATAGAAAAGAGACTTGTAGATAATGTTTTAATTAACAATAATTAGTTGATGTTTGCATAGTGCTCTGCTGAAAGCATAAAGGAGGTGATTATTTTATTTATATTATCATATTACCAATGGACTAGTATTGAGATTCTTTCAGGATAGCATTGAGAAATCTGACTCCAGATTAATTTTTTCTGAAGATTAGGGATATAAACCAAGAGATAATTGGTCAAAGACCTTTTCTTAACTTGCCGAAACTAGCACCCAACATGCATGCAGATCAGGACTGAAGACTAGAGACAGGACATATGGCTGCTTTTGAACAGAGATAAGTGCGTGAGCATCTGATTTTATCTGTGTTTGTTGTAGGACACCAACAGAGAAACCTGGTGTTTCAGTATCCTTGGATGCTGCAGCTTTGCTTGTTAATCCGTGTCTCCTGAGAAACAGGAGCTTTCCCAATATAAACAGTAGCTATTGGCAGGCCAGCAGGGATCTTCTGAGTGACGCCCCTCGGGATTTACAGTCTGGAACTTGTCTTTCGTCTTCATAAATTTTTCTCATCGTATGGCATAAGTGCCCAAGTTTTCTTTTAAGAGGTAATTAGTACAGTGAAGGCCTTTTTATGAGCTAATGCACCAATTATTTACATTACTCAGGTTGTAGAAAATTGAGACTCATTATCCTCTCTGCCTGAGGACAGCCAAACCCAGAAATCCATGGGAAGGGCACAGCTTCCATTCTGGCAGCTGTTTTTCCTGTGGTTAAGACCAACTCTCCTGCTGGGGTCATGCTTTGGCACACTAATAATTCAGTCCTCTGGAGGGGAAAGGTGAGCAATTGAGAGAACAACATCAGCAAACCTAAACCTGTAGTTTTTAGGAATTCCCCAGGGAGGGAAGACCTCTGGTTTTGAAAAAAGGAAAATTTTACCAACATATCCTGCACTACGACACTAAACTGAAGTGCCACCTGTGCCTGTTTGCTGTGTTGTATGTGATGCTCACTCGGATAAACTGTGGCAAACATTTTCAGAGCAGTCTCATCACATCTAGCAGGTTCCCAAGAGGAAGAGGAGTACATTGCTATTTCATCTGTGAATCCTGAGATATGGAGTGAGAGACTTGTTCTGAGCTACCCAGCACACCTATATCTGAAGTGTGGCAGTCAAAGGGGTGTTGGAGGTGCCTGAGCACCTTGCATGCGTATCTGGAGCAGCTTGTTTTCATTGTGACCATGATGTAGAGTTAAGTCTTGATTGTGGTCTCAGGTTCATCTTAAGCTGCTCTGCATATGTTTAAAAATTCTGGCTCTTTGGAGCTCCTGTGCGGTGGATTTGTAGTAGCTCTGATGTGGCTGGCAGAGATCTACTACATTCTGGCTGTGGGACTCTTCTTGGACATGATCTGTGGTTGCAGTGTTTTGAAACACTCTTGGGCACAACTCTAGGTAGCTCTAGGTAGCCTGGTAACTTTTAAAGGTAAATATCTATCACACGTAGGTGTCTCTAGAGCAGAAAATATCTGAGCACGGTTTAGTTCAGGAAGGTTGCAAATTTTGCTTGGAGCAACAGAGTTTATTTCTTGGATCTGTCTTTTAGTCCTTCTCAGCTATGTTTGGTATTTTATATTTTAAGATGCTCTAAGGGGAGCTTAGATTTTCTTTCAGGTAACAGATGAGTCTCTTGCTATTATTCTGGTAAAGCTATTGAAATGACGGCAGAACTGTGGATGGATAAACTGTCGGTCGAGAGGTATATTTGAAACCATATTCGATATCATCATTGGACAATTTATCCAGAAGATTCCTTGTCTTTAAAAATGTTTTCCACATTGCCTCATTTAATACCCTGAAAGTTTTCATAGTACTGAATTGGCAAATGAAATTCAAAAAGGAGTAGAAAATTAAATCCTTTCTATCAAGGAAGTGATCATTTCAGGCTTTAAAGATAAAAATGTTTATGTTCTAATCACAGGAAAACAACATAAAAATTCATATGCAATGCTAGATTAGGAATGTTTTTATTGTTCTGCACAAAATAATCTCTACCCTAGTTAAACTGCTTATGGGCTGTATTTCTCAAATAACTGCCTAACTTCTGAGTTTCTTACAGTCATTTAGGAACCTTCCACGGTCTTGGAACCCACGGGTGGGATTCTTGATTCTTAAAAAGCCTTTTGTATTTTTTGTCTGTTCACATGCCAGCTGTTCTGCAGGATTATAATTAGGCACTACCACGATGGTTACTTTTACATATGTGTTTCAAAGGTCCTGTAATGTACATTGCAAACTGTATACTTGGGCATAAATTATTTCAAACAATATATTATTAGTGTGGTATTGACCTGTTACTTAGCACTCATATACTGACAGGTCTATTTTAATGTTTCCTCTGTCTGTAAGCAAAGCAGAAAAGAAGAATTGTCTTGATTACCCTGAAGTGAGAGGCAGAGAGATTAAATGACCTTCCAAGACTGAGAGGTAGTTGTCATGCCAGCCTAATGCCTTTGCTAAACAACATCCTCTCTCTTTCACGTCTTCCTGAGCTATGAAAGTAGAAGCAAGAATGACCCACATATATCCAATCTCTTGCCTTTCCCAAATGAAAACTTTGCCAATATATTTTAAAGAAAAGGAACTCTCTGTGAAATGTGGAATTGCAATAAGTTAATTAATTAACTATATTGCATTAAATTAAATTTATTGGCACTAAATCATGCCATCTTCTCCAGGAACAGGCTCCAACATCAGATCATTGCTTCTTCAGCACTGACTTTTTTAGCGAGAAGTTGCCCATAGTGTTAGGAAGAATCAGCAGCAGAACCTACGCTGCTTTTGTAGGAAAATAAGTTGGAACAGGATGGCCCAATGAAGTATTCATTAGTAAAAAGGAGTAGGTTATGATGTTTTATGCCTGTGACAGTTACCTGCATGAATATTTCATTAACACTTTTTTACATCTATCACGGAGATTATAGGTAGCTGTTGATTAGACCTCCTGCAACACAGTGATTATGTTTCCAAAGCAGCAAGGATATCTTATGCCTGTGGTGGGCAATCACTATTTCTGATTTTTATCAGCTTTCAAGAGTAATCAAGTGACAGTTACCAAGTCCTGTAGCTGCCTTGCTGACTCAGAGCTGCCTTCTATGTATTTTAATTTTGTTATGATCCCACTCGCTTCCTGGGGTGCCAAAAAACCTTTTACTGAGTTTTCAATGCCTGTTTTATTAGGCATGTCAGTTCAGTTTAAGCAGTCAGACACAAACGCCTTTCACTTACATGCACACCAACAGGTAGTAAAAGCCTTAATGAGCATAAATTTTAAGCTGTAGTCAGTAATGAGTGTAGAGTGCAAGAGAGGGCATAAAACTTTGCAGTAGTTAAGATTATTTTTACTCCGGGAATGTTTTAATTTCAGAACTTCAAAAATGCTTTTATACTTTTTTTTTTTTTTTTTTTTTTTGGTGTGTGGATTTAACTTTAATGTAGTGCTACATTTTTAAGTAGGTATAGAGGGGGTGGGCAGAAATGACATCTGAAGATGAAAATAAAAAGTAAATACCAATTATTTCAGTTTTATACCAGTCATAAAAATATAGCATAGCAGATGCTTCCATGACATCGTTTAAAAGTCGGGTGTTTATTGTGTGCATATGTTCAATATCAAACATAATTCATTTTCTGTTCATCTCAAATTAAGGGAAAAGTCAAGCATCAGCAACTCTACAGACAATGACAACAACAAGACCTACAAAATGCGGAGAAATGCAGAACGAGATGAAACAAGAAAAACAAAAGTGGTAAATATGAAAGAGATGTGGCATGTTGAAAAGAATAGCGATAAGAATAAAAAGCCATGCAACATGAGTGGAGGAAAATGTAAGACATTGGCTCAGGAAATAAATTTTAAAAGAAAACTCTTAAATGGGATTCCTTCAGCTCTGTCGTGATGGGAACAGAGCTGCTAAAGGGTGACAGTGCCGAAGATGGGTAACTGATATTTACTTTTCGTTCACCCTATGCTGTCAGGAAGGAGTTGTTCGTATCTTGTTTTCACATGTTATTAGAGTGGTTTGATTCTGAAATGATGCGGTTTGCATAAGAGAGAAAAATAGTCTGGCAAAGTTTTGTCTGTGTGAGCAGAGAAGAAAAGTATTTGAGCAGAGGAGAAACGTGTTTGAGCACTGCTGCACAATTTCCAACGTCCATCACCCTTGGATTCAGGAGACTCATTCCTCTCCTGTAAATGTGACCCTGCCAGCCTTTACTTGGCAGTGCAGCACAAACCCTGCATCCCTGAGGTTTACCGCCAAAAGGTGACACCTAAGAGTGGCACAGAGCCATAGAAACAAGCCTTACACCACCTTTTTACTGTGTTTGAGCCGCAGGGAGTGATGCCATGCAGAGGTGTAACAGCTGAGGTTAAAAATCTGGCTCTAAAGCTAGAAAGGGTGCAGGTGCTTCGGTGATGGGACACAGACTGTGTACAGCTCTCCACTGCAAGGTATTTTTTCTACAGGTGATGTCTGGGGCCAACCTGACATCTCCAGACCCATGCTTTGTGCTCTGCAACATCCCTGCTCTTCTAGCTAGAGGGAAGAAACTGGTGCTGCATTGTGTTGTATTGCTAGAGTTACTCTCATGGATGGTTGCTCCTGCGATCTGGCATTTCTCCGTGGCTAGAAATCTCCTCCAAGGACGTTAGGATCTTGCACAAGTACCTGGACACTGGTCCCGTGCCCAGTTGCTTCAGGCTCTCAGAAGCGTGAGTTCAGGTCTTTCTAGCATAACTTAGCTTTTAGACTTTATATAGAATATCTTTCACTACTCTTCTTTTAGGTCCTTGCAAGAGTGTCTCAGCTAGCCATAAAAACAGAATGGAACATATGGAACGAAGGGTTTTTTTAGCAATTTTGATGGACAGTTCACAACAGCCCATTTTACTATTTACTTCTCAATAGGAGGAAGGCAAAGATGTGTGGGTGGATGGCAGTCAAGACTGTGGGCTTATCAGCTTGGCAGACTGCAGTATGGTGCGGTGCTACTTCAGATTGCCATAGACGGGCTTGTTCACGTACCCAGGTTTTAGCCATGGTAGCGTGGGACAGAGCATCAGGCACTTTTCTTCACAGAGACGTGCAGTGGAACATCGTTGACTGAATGGGTGCAGGTGGAGCGTGGTGGCAGGACTGTACCCACCTCCAAAATTGATCTGGGAATTTTTATGCTGCACTGCTAAGTAAACACACATTATAGAAAGCAGAACATCAGTCATAAGACTCACTCAGTGAAACGGTAGCAGGAACACTCAGATAAAAAAGATGGATTTCACTTGAGCCAAGATTTTGTCTTTGTGGTCTGTTTGATTCCCAGTTAATAAGCCTCAACAACAAGTGGCACAACTGGCATACTGTTCGGTGGCCCAGCCAGGAAGGACTAATGACTGCATGCATCTTGAACACAGGGTTGCCCATGCTCCATTTTGCATATTAGGTTGTCTCTTCTGAAACAGGGTTGATGGAGCTTAGAGGATGCAGAGAATGACGCTGACAGACTTGGGATTTACTCTGGGAAGAACTAAAAAGGCTTTAGTCTGCTCTGGGTTGTCAGTCTTGTGACATTATGTAACATGAATGAATGTAAGATCCACAGAAAGGAAAGAGGGACTAATTCGTGATATTCAGCAGAGACCTTGAACAAATGCTGTGATACTGAAGTTGCCCTGCTGCGTTCACCCTTATTGAGAATTGTGTATTCAAAAGATAAATATATGCAAGACTTCTGGGTCTGCCTGTATTAAAAAGCCATTTATTCCGTTCCCTTGCTAAACGTTTTAAAGTAAGATTAAAGACTCTTTTTAAGATGGCTTTTTACTGAGCTGATGTATAATTCCTTTCAGAGTGTGAAGTGCCTTGATAGGCTTCCAGGGCGAGGGACTTTGTAAATTAGGTTGAATCGTACACAAACACAATACAATTTGTAACAGAGACGTACTTTTGTCTCTTTGCTTATACTTCACACTTCATGTAAATGGAATGTTTTTTGCAAGCCAACTTCGATATCAGAATTAGATATTTTGACACATTCTTTTAAGAACATAAAGCTGTGCTTTTTAACATGTTGGTTTCCAACAATTTTCTCAAAGGTACTGTTGGAAGATTTTGACAATTAAAATTGACATGAAAAAGCAGTTAATTTTGAGACCTGCATATAATCATCGCATTTTCTTTTGTGGAATGTATTCTTGCTTCTTCCCTGCTACCGCATCCATTCTTCTAGGATGGGATGGCAACAGCAGCATGACCAGGATGTCAGTCACACTGAGCTCTATATTTGTAATTTGTATGCCCATTTTTGTATATTCACAAGGTAACAGCATCTGATCTGATAAGATTTTCTCTCTTGTTCCCATTTTTTGGAAGGCACTAGGTTAGTTTTTCAAGCTTGATTATCTCTACAGTCCTCAGAAACACGGATCTTCATTTTTTCAGTGGAAACCTCTCCCCAAAAGACAGGCTATATAATTAGCACTGTCAGCAACACTTAGTAAAAAAAAAAAAAAAACCCAACCAAAAATCAGACCCCAAAAGCTTTCCCTTTCCCCACGTAACTAGTAAATGTTCCTAAATGCTTTTCACTAGCATTAAGCTTTCTCCTGGGGTCAGCGTTCGTCAGCCTCATTACTGCTGCAACATCCCAATTTGCTGTCACACTCTGCTTTGGAAATGTGTTTTAGTGGTACCTGTAAGTGGTACTGGGAAAGGGAATGAATGTATTTTAGAGCAGATGACACTGTTAAAATGTCTTTTCCTATTTTTTCTGGTAATGCAAAGGAGAGGGAAAAAAAGGAGCCGGTTTCACTTACAGACCAAAGCTTGAGAATCTTAAAATCACCATCTCTGGCAGTACTACGATTTCTCATTTCTCTACTTCTTCACCAAAATAAAAAACTCATTATCATACACTTAGAGTGGCTCCTAAGGTTACAAATCGAAATGCAGAACTAGTTGCCGTTTGGCTTATTTTTAAGGCAATAAACAATCAGAAGGTCTATCAAGTTAATGAAAAGAGCTGTCAGGGTCTCAGCTTTGTTAAAACCCAAGATGTTTATATTTATGTATCTTACTCTTTAGGTCTAAATGGGAGATTTTTGTGTTTAATTTCCTGGTGAAAGGGGGAAGAGTTATGAAAACAAAAATTGCTGATACTGGCCTTTCTGAGGGAAAATTGTTCCTGTTTTATATTATTGGCCCTAAGCAAGTCACACAACATTTTTATTTCTCCACTGTAAAAGTAATCCAAAACCATCTTTCAGCAAACGAATGCATTTCACCACTCCTAACCAATAAGTGTGATGTACCACATGCATCATCATCCAGTAATTTCTGCACTTAAATGTCTTCGGTCAAAACACACCAGTTTGCAGTGATAGAGGGTCTTTGCTTTGCAGTCTGCGTGCTGACCCTTCAGCTCCTCAGTCAGCTCTATAGAGACACGTCACAGCACCGTAGGTGGTCAATCTTTTCTGCCTACGACTGCTCTCCCTCGCTGTACATGCATGCAAATCACGTGTTGAGGTTTTATCTTTTGCATGTGAGTGGAACAGGGGTAAAGGCATGCTGTAATTCCAGAAGAGGTTGAACCGTGGTGTTACAGCAGCTACAGGGCTTTGAATCTTGTGCTTGAGATTGTAAGTCGTTTTGATGATTCTCTGTGATGACTCTACCATTTGTATTTGGTGAGAGAAGGTAATAATTGGAACCAGCGCTTGGTTATTCTTGGCTCTTCTTTGCCTCATTTGTTTAGTCTAAAATTAAGAATTAGTACTGATAGAAAGCAAAAACTTGGCAGCTGGTCCATTTAGCTTTGGGTGGCACAATTTGAGTGCAGGAAAACTGAAAGACCTATATGCTCTTTGGGAATGTTGAAGAATTTGCCACTGAAGAAAATGTCAATGATTGATTCTGCTAAGCCATACACGGGAAATTTTTTCTTAGCTTACCTGAAATGTAGAGCTGAAATGTGGAGCTTTATTTTACATTCAGATCTTGAAGCTTTGGACAGTCAGTTTAAAGCAATATTCTTCTTTCAGATCCTATCAAGCAGATCTCACCTTTGATAGTCTATTCCATATATCTTTCCTGCTCAGAGATCTGTGCACGTAAGGTGAGCAGGGTAACGGAGTTAAGATCAGCCGTGTTGATCTGAAAGAAAAATGGCTTTAACAAATGCTTCAGCCTGTTTCCTTTTCTTTGAGGAAGAAGCACCCATTTAGGAGGCCTGATTTTTCTTCCCGAGATGATGTATTTCCTACAGCCTTAGCTTGTATGTGTTGAGTTCTTGTTTATGCAATTTAAAATGCGATAATGACAGGAACAGAAGCAAAGACAATTAGCATACACTGATTATGCATCGTCAATAGCGAAATTTAAGCACTTTGTGAACAAACGTGAGGTAAATGTCACACGGCGCTTAGTAACAGAATGAAACAATAAGGTAAGAAAAACAACTAAGAAGTAAAGAGAAACAGTAGAGGACATGAGGTTGTAATCTAAATAATCGATTGCGGAATTCAAGATGTTCCCATTTCACACAGAGAAAGGCAGGTTTAATTGAGTCTCTCTTTCACAGGAAGGCTGTAAACTTCAAATGATCCCAGTGTCTCGCGTTAGTAGCCTCTAACCTAAACCTTAAACAAAATAGCTTTTAAAGAAGACAAATCGTTTTAATGAGAATTGCAAAATTATATACTGAAGATCAGCTGTGATAAAGACGGCCATGGTAGATCACTTCGAATATTGCTAGAGCCAGAGTCACTCATACAGTATCACAGAAGAAAGGGGATGCAAATCCTGTCAGACCAGAGAGACCCCTGGAAGGTTTCACAGGTTGCAAACCCTCTGGTTGTTGAAGAGTGAGAAAACGGAACAGACAGGCAGGAAGACCGTGGTCTTTAAAGCTTCCTCTGCTCTCCCATTGTAAGTATCACAGGACCCTGCCTTAGGAGAGTTGCAGGAGTATTGTAGGCTGACACGAGACAAGGTTTCTGCAACGATTTTTTGAAAAGATTAAAAGAGGTCTTTTAGTCCATTTCTGCCTACGTATAGGAACAAGTGTACTCGACCAGCGATTTAGCTAATTCGGTCTTAAATCTTGAGCAGGAAGCCTGTTGCTTCCTTCTTAATCTATCACAATACGTTGCTATCCTGAAGACTGGAATTTTTTTCAGTCATGGAAATTACCACTTTATTTTACCCTTAATGAACGTGGTGAAGAAAAATTGTTATTGCATTTTTTTTTTTTACATAAATTTCTAAACATCTAAAGAGCTATACTGGGTCTCTATTGTGAACAATGTCAATGTCAGCCTTTCCATGTTCTTCCAAATTCTGTGTCATTTCTGCTCCTTCTCTGCCAGAATCCTTTGATTTATCTACAGTTTTCATAAAGGCCTGATGCTGGGTGGATTTCTCAAGCTGTGACCCTGATATTGATATAAACTAACTAAAACCATATGTAAGTATGTATATATGAAAAATAATGTCTCATTTCTTTCTCTGCATTGCCTGGATGATATGATACATCTGAGAATGACATCTGCCTTTTTCTGGCTTCTGACAGAGTTGCATGGCTGGTCCTTGTTCATTCTGGGATCTACTCTACAGCCATGTAGTTTTTTTGTAGGTCTGCAGTCTTTTTAGACTGATTTGACTGCCCCTCTATCAGTCACGTCGTGTTACCAATTTTAGCAAATTCCACCAGACACCAGAGCATTCTTTCTTTCATGCCGCCTCATTTCAAATTCTGACTCTGTTATCCAAAATACAGCTACTTTAGGCTTGATGTCATCCACAAGTTTAATAAGCACGCTTTGAGTAGTTTTTAAATTGATTATGCCATTCAGAAATAATTAAATTTGTCACATTGGGGTAGTTGAATTTTGCGAATGGTTATGACCTGAGATGAAAGAAAGTTAGAAGTTTTAAAAGAATTTTATGGGAGTTAAGATTAGGATGTTTCTTACATCCATTCCAAGAGTACCATTTGCTTAAAATTATGGGAACTTTTTCTTGACGTGCTGTGCAGAAAAAAAGAAACATGTTATGTATGATTATTGTATTACTTCAAACTTTTTTTATATATTAAAAATTATTCATGAATATATTTTAATGAATTTTTGAAATGGTATCCAAGTAACAGGTCATCTACAATATATTGCCCGTCATTTACAGAAAGTGTTTGCATCTGAGATTCAAAGTGCCCTAAGTAATTTTTTATTCAACTCGACACAAGGAACATGATCCACATCTTGTATAACTGTCATAAATGCTATTAGCTATTCTGTGTGATCCCACTTGTACACACAAAACTGATTAAGTCTCCAGTGAAACAGTTTCAGTATTGTCCTCATTTTAATTGAATTTTGATGTAAGTTGTTTAATGGAGAGTGGTTTATAGGCAACAGGTGTCGAATCATTCTTAAGAGTCATATCAAAAGTGTGCTGAAGTGGAAAGACAATGAAATTTTGTGAAATCAAAGGAGGCTTCATTTTATGAGGGCAGATAATACAAGACATGGAGCAAAAATACTCTTTTTAAATTCATCGTATCAACATTGGTAAATGCGTATTGTCAGCAGCCAATATTAAGGAAAGCTTCTAGGAGCGATCAGTGCAAGATGTGACAGCTAGCACAGCCTGGCTGTATTAGTTCTGGAGAAATCTGTGGAATGCATTCTACTTCGTCTATTAAAAAATGGTGGGTTTATATAGCTTTAAAATTAGATCAAACTTTTAAAATTCTTCTCATTTCAAATTTGTCCCTGCTTTGAGTGGGGAATTGGACCAGATAAGCTCCAGATGCTCCTTGTAACCTTAATTAACTTACAAGTGTAGGCTGTGGGAGACAGGCTATAGGCTGTTCCGTTCTTCCCTTCACCTATGGGGCTGTTACATTTCTAGGGTAGAGTTCCTGTAAGACATGGAACATGTACTATTCCTGTAATTATTCCAAGAGGAGGAGGAATTGTTTCAAATCACATTGTTTCTCTGGACAGTCAATGATGGTTTGTCTCCTACCCAGAAAAAAACCCCAAAAAACCCCAAAACCCAAGAAGTTATTTTTCACTTAGTATACCAGGAGAATTTATAAGGGGGGTGGAACGGAGGAATTTTGAGAGGAAAATATAATATTAGGACAACACATTTTAAGTAAAAAATAGTTGTATTACAGTAATTTAGAGGGAAAAATAGCTTCTTGAGCTATTACTGCGCACAAATAATTTTTGAGGAGAGCTGTCATTTGTGGAAGGAACTCTGTAATTCTGATTCTCACATGCTGTTCTTTCATAAAATCTCAGCGCTTTTATGAAAAAATTTTGTTGGAAGACTAGCCTGTAGCCAGTGATACACCAGCAGTATCAAAAAGGGGGTTTAGACAATAGAAATTAGCACAAGTAGCTAATGTTTTGTAAGGAGAGATTTACTTTTGTTGTATCGAATTATGGTACCTATCCTGCATGGGAAGATGATACCTTTTAGCACATCTTACTAGTTTTTAATCTGTCCAGAGATCCATAGTTTGGTGGCCATTAAAGATGGAGCAGAAAGTTTTGAAGTCCTTCAAGTAAAAAGTCCTTGTGGGTTTAGTAAAACTGAGCTTAAGATGGACAAATTCTTGAAGACTGCCATTCCAAATTAAATTCTATAATATTAATACTGTTTTTCAGGTCGCAGGAAGTTACTCAATACATTAATAGCTACTATCTGGGGCAGGAATAAAGAGATGAAAGGAAATATGCTTCTGAGCATCAGAGTAGCCTCTTTCCTTATGTGTATTTTTCTTAGACTTACTTCTAACTAAAGAAATCGTGGGTCATTTTTGTCACCTTTATTTTTGTTTCACTCAAATCTTGGCTCCCAATGTGTCCCATGTGGTATTTCCAAAGTAGCTTAACAAGGAAGGTGGCTATATAATTATATATATTTTTACAAATCTCATTATTATGAAATTTAATTATTATGGGAATGCAGAGGCATATTAATCAATTTGTTAAACTAAACATAAAAAAAATGTGTATAATACGTTCCTACCTCAATAAAAATATGATTTTATATTAATTTTTATTGAAATAATTATAATTAAAATATGATTTTATATAAATACGGCTTATATGTCTTATTAGAGTACTGGAGGAAAAAAAAAAGCCAGAAAAATGAGCAATGGTGTCCAGAGAAGGCAGCTGTAAATTCCACTGATTTGGAGAAACAGGATGGTGGAAAATGAGAAAATTGCATGAAGAAGGCTTTTATTTTGTTCTTATCAATTTACTAAAAGCTCTCTTTTCCCCACTGTAGTCCCCTGGCACGTTGGTGATAAAAGTTTGTCTGTATCCTGATTCTCAGGTGTTACCTTCTCTGTTACAATAACCGGCGTGACATCCTTTCAAGCGCAACTTGGACTGTCTGGCTGCATTGTAGTATATCATTTCAAGGCTGATGAATGCATACAGACATTTTGATTGCTCAAATTTATGGTTCAGCTCTCCGGAAATTTCTTCTAGTTCAGGAGAAACTTCAGAAGAATCACAGCATCCTCACTTTATGCATATTGAAGCACCATTCCTCAGCTGGTGAATTTGCTCTTGATCACGGCAAGTGATGATTTTGTGTTCTGAAATGAGGATTTACTGAACTTATAAATGTTTATAGGGTCTAGAACACCTATGGAGACACTTATGAATGAATATTCTAAATAATCTGTGCACTGAAAACCTTCAAAACCTGCTCAAAAAAACCCCCAAACAAGCAAGGGATATGGGTGTAAAGCTTATCTGGATAGCCAAGACTGTGAAAGGATTTATCTGTTTCTTATTTGACTTCAACAAACAACACTTGGCTCAATGAGTCACCCGAGGGTCAGTCTGTAATATTCTGTATTGTAGGTACTGCTTATGTTTAAGAAAAAGTAACACCTGCTGACTGCTGCTGTTCCACCAAGGATCATCCTGAAAAACTTTTCATCTTGAATGGACTTCTCAATAATGTTAATTCTGTATTCGAACTAATCTCTACAGAGCACTGCAAATTCGGTGACATTATTTTGTTATCTAAAGCAACTGTTAAGCTCTTAACGGTGACCATTATAGATTGCACACCACAATGCTTTCAGTTCCGATTTGTGTCCTTGTTCTCAGCAAAGAAGTTTTCAGAAGACTAATCAATATTTGGCCTCTAGTCCCCACGTTCTAATTATCTAATTAGGCACAGAAATATAACACAAACCACCAGGCTTCTTCCCCCACCCCCCCAACATTTACTTCTTTCAGCTCTTCTCCATAAGTAAGGTTATCTTGCTCCCTAAATCTTAATTTATTAAGTGTTTCCCCTGAAAGCAATCATCCTTGAAGTCAGTTCCCAGAATAAAACATCTGCCTTTTCAATTCAGGCAGGCTATAAACGAAGAAATACACGAGGGAAACAGAATTATGCTCTCTTTCAGAAGGTAGACGTGTTTTACTCAGGTGGTGTTCCAGCATCAGTCAACCTGTTCTGTGTTGTGAATAAGCTTATTTGTGAACTGGGCCATGGACAACACAATCAGCTTGTTTCCCCAGCTCATTTCCTAAGTTTCTTATGCTTTGGAACTTCTTTATTACCCCTTTTTTCCTATGCTAATTGACCTCTACTTGGGCTGCTTGAGACTCAAAAGTCCTTCGACTGGTAGCACTACTGGCCTTCAAATTTTCCTGAAGCGTGAATTTACATGACTGTTGTGGTTTTAGTGCTGCCTGAAAAAACACATCTTACAAGTCCGTAAGGATGTACTCTTCATAAATTATTCCTACAGGGACCTTAAGGATCTGTCTTGAATTTGAATGACTTCTTAATGTTTTAAAGTAATATTGATACATAGGGCAAATTGTATCATAACAAACTAATCCAAGGAGATCATTTTCATAATATAATATGCATGAAAAAATTGACATTTACACTTTAGATGCAGGACTGCAGTTATCTCTGATTCACTAATCAATTTGCATTTAAGCTTTTTTTTTAATCTTTGTACATGGATTGAGAGACAACAGGCAAACAACTTCCTGTAAGCACAGAAGTAGGTATTTGAAGAACAGACTGTATCCAAAATACAGAGAGATTTCTAGTATTTCTCAGTCAAACCTGTTTCCACATCCCCATTCAAGGGCACAGGAGACTCCTTACTTAAAGCAGGACATTTACAACTCTTCATTCTCCAGTATGGAAAGCAGTATTGAACTCTCAAACAGAAGATACCATCTATATATCAAGGCCAACTGCTGTGGATACCCATTTACGCCAAGTGACTTCAACATTTTAAAGTTTTAGTTTTTCTGGAGAGACTTCTACAATCAAAGACAATGTCTTATATCAACACCCCGGATTTTGACTGTTACTTTTAATCATCTTCTTGATGGTCAAGTTAGGTGGGTGTGTCGATGTGCTTGAAGGTAGGAAGACTCTACAGAGGGATCTGGACAGGCTGCATCAATGGGTCGAGGCCAATGGTATGAGGTTCAACAAAGTCAAGTGCTGGATCCTGCACTTGGGTCACAACAATTCCCTGCAATGCTACAGGCTTGGCTGAAAAGCTACTTGTCAGAAAAGCACTTGGGGGTGCTGGCCAGCAGCCAGCTGAATATAAGCCAGCAGTGTGCTCAGGTGGTCAAGAAGCATCCTGGCTTGTATCAGCAATAATGTGGCCAGCAGGAGTAGAGAAGTGATTGTCCCCCTGTACTCGGCACAGATGAGGCTGCACCTCAAATACCGGTTTCAGTTTTGGGCCCCTCACTCCAAGAAGGACGTTGAGGGGCTCGAGTATGTCCAAAGAAGGGCAATGAAGCTGGTGAATGTTCAAGAGCAAAAGTCTTTCGAGGAGCGGCTGAGGGAACTGAGGTTGCTTAGCCTGGAGAAAAGGAGGCTCAGGGGAGACTTTCTCGCTCTCTACGACTACCTGAAAGGAGGTCGCAGCGAGGTGGGGGTCAGTCTGTTCTCCCAAGTAACAAGTGACAAGACAAGAGGAAATGGCCTTAAGTTGTGCCAGGGGAGATTTAGGATAGACATTGGGAAAAATTTCTTTCCTGAAAGTGTTGTCAAGCCCTGGAACAGGATGCCCGGAGCAGTGGTGGAGTCCCCAGTCCTGGAGGGAATTAAAAGACACTATCGATGTGGTGCTGAGAGACATGGTTTAGTAGTTACCTGGCAGTGCTGGGGGAACGATTGGACTCGATGATCTTAAAGGTCTTTTCCAACGAAAACTATTTTGTGACTCTGTGAGATGATGGGAACTCTAAGGACTTACTTATTTCACCTTATTTATGACTATTGTCTTTCATGTACTCGGTTATCCAGGAAAATTTTGGAAAGAAAACAAGTATGAGTCTTTTTTCTACTAATATAATTTGTGAAATTTTATGTGGAGGATTAAAGAGAATAGGTTTTTTGTTATTGATATTATCCTCAGCTACATATGTTCCGGGCTAGATATTGTTGGTTATAGTTTTACAAAAGAAATGGAAGAAATATTTAGATGAGTGCTTCCCCAAGCAAGATATTCAAATTGTACAATCACACTTGTATTGCTAATCTCACGCAAAGATATTTTTATAACATTTGGTATTTGTTACCCACAATGCAAAGCAATATGAAAGAGAATGATAATTATTTAATTGTTTTTGCAGGTAACTGATTCAGTGGGGCAGATTATTTTTTTTCCCTGTGGATGATTTCAGATCAGTTTTCCAGAGAAAAGTGAATAAACTAAACTCAGTAATGTGACTTTTCTGTCACTCTTACCAAAATAAATCCGGAATCAACCGAACTGCTATTTCAATTGAATGGAAAGATCAAAACCAACTGTTTATTTGAGATTTTTCCTTTTTGCAAGAGTTTCCAAATATCTTGCTTATGCAGAAGCTCTGGTGGTGATTAGAGGGTGAACTCTAGAAGTGTTCTGCTACTCCTGTGGATTTGACCAAGTATCGTGTATATGTGTGTGTCTTTCTCTCCTTCATGATTATTTACACACCCTCCCTTCCAGATGTGTACAAAAGCCACCTAAACCTTCTTGAAAATGAAATAAAATAGACAATTACAAATGCCTTCTATGTATTAACTTGGTAGGATGTTTTCCTCACGTGCCCTTTGTGAGCAATACATGCTGTTGCTGCAGAGGTGTGCAGAGAAGGGGAGAAGGTGCTACGTGTGCTTTATGGGAAGCGGGCTGCCAGCAGAGTTCTGGTCTCCTCTGACTTCCCCATAGCCGAAAAGTAAGACTGACCAGTGCTGCTGCTGCTGCTGCTTCTAGAAACAGTGATGCAGAAGTTAACCGTTTACGAGTCGCCTAGAAATATTTTCCATATTTTTATCTTAGAAGCCAGCCCAAGTTATTATATGAGGTATTATACATGAGTAGTATTCACAATAAATACCCACGGTGATGTGGAACCTCTGTGTGCCACGTGTTTCCTTTACAGTGCTGTTTCCTAATGGTAAATACAACTGAGACAATACCACAGAGGTCATGCACAACACGTTGACATTGAAACAATGCAAAACGTGACTTAAGCCCATTAGAGCATGAATGGTGCTGCTGCAAAAGAATTGGCAGGGTAGCCGTGCTACCCCATGATGTACTGAAATTTCTGAGCTTTGTTTTTCAAGGCCTGTAGTACATGTCAAACCTTACTATATGGAGCACCACAATGCTTTAACCTACACAGAAGAGTGATTCTGGTGATGAGTGCAAGCACGAGCTTCTACAGACCTCAACGGTCTGCCTTGCAGTCGTGATTTAGCTCATACTAAACAGCAACAGTTGTTTGCATTGCAGTAAGTGTCAACCTGTTCCTAAATAGTAACTCTGTTCTACAAGAGGTTTTGGGGATTGTGAATCTTATATTATGAGAGTGAGGTTTTTACAAGTGTTTCCAAGGAGAAAAAACCCAAACACACAGCAGAAGTAGCATCACCCAGAATAAGTAATAACATTAATGACACAGAATTTGGATCAGGGTCCATTCTGAGTTGTAGCTGCCAGTCTCTGAATCTCTATTAACTAATTAATTAATTAATTCCATACACATACAGTTAAAAAAAAGGGGGAATTCTCATGAGAAATGATTATATAAAAATATATTTCTGCAATGTGTGAGTGTGAAAAATATGATTCATGGTATCAAAAGGGTCCATACTGAAACTGGCAAAGGAAAGGTACTTTATCACCCAGTAGACCGATGATTTGTCAAGTCAAGTACAGGAGATAATAATTCCTCTGTCAAAAGGACATTAACATTTTTAAAGTGGAGAGGGCAGTGAGCAGTCAAAGAGAAGGATAATAATAAGTGCTTCCTGAATAAGGTCTGGTTCAATAACATTTTTAAGATGGGAGCTGGGGGATGTGACAATCTCTGAGAGACTCATGAAAGGGAACAAATATCAAAGTGGTTATGCCTTTTTGTTTTTTTTTCAGGGGAGGCAAACTGACCATATACAGCATTCAAAAGGTTGTGACTATTTAGCTGAAACACCAATAGCTTGCCAGTTGGTTGAGAAGAGGGAAAAACAGAACTGTGTCTTAGATTAAATGTAATTTTCTTTCTGTTATTTGTTTCTTTACAAATTTTTCAACTGTGTTATTCGCCCGGGATTTTATAAACAGATAAACATATTTACTTTCACTTTAGTGTAGCCTGTTTAGCAGTAAAATCATAATAACAGGCTAAGACCCAGAGAAGTGAAGATAATTTTAACAAGGGTTCTGGACATTTCAGGTGGAGGTGAACACTGAAGCTCAGTGATCCAGGGTTTCCGGAAGAGAGTATAACTGTGTATCTGCACAGGTATTTGAGAACCACTATTGCAGCCTTCTGGGGAGCCTTGATCTAAGATGCCATGCTCAAAATTCATTTGACAAGGTGAGCAACCATTTCTGAGGTTAAGCCTGGCCTCTGTCCAGACAATGTATAGCAGCAATGAAAGAAGAAGACTTGGAAGTCTTGGCATCTGCTTTGGGCAGAAGTAATCATGGACTATTCCTGATTTGTAAACTTAGGAAAAAAAGGAGTGTACTGGAGGTTCCGCTAGAGCTTCAAAGGAGGTATACACCAGCATTATCTAACATTACAGGGCATCTAGGCTGTGACAGAGGTGTGGCGTTGCTCTAAGTCTGAAGGCCCTTTTTATCATGAGACACTACCAAGGACTGTTTCATCTCTCCCAACTCTTCTTAAAGTGAAAAAAATGTGGTGTAAAACAAGTGCTAGGCTCATTTATCCTGAGCTGTGGCATACTTCCCAGATTTCAAAAGTGTCATCATGAGACTCACAGAGCTTAGACCTGCTACAGGAAATGCCTTTGATAGTCAGAACCAGGAAAGAGGCAAAGTCTGCATTTTCTTTAAATGATGCAACGTATTCCTGAGGGACTGAAGGTACTGAGAGCAGGTATTTCTAACCTACCACTCAGATGGATCCATTGACAGCCCTGAAGATTTTACAAAATTCCTTACTTTAACATGCCTGACATATATTCAATATTAGAAAAATGATTAGAGGTGTACCAGATGTTTAGAGAGGAAAGCAGAGCTCTGAGGTCAGAACATCTTCCCCTTCACTTTTTTTTTTAAATATTGTTTTCAGGTCTGGCTTTTCCTTTAATAACAGAGCAAGGCTTCTCTTCCTCTGAATTCTTTCAGAGCTGTCGTTTCTGAGCCACGAGTTGTCCTTTTCTCCTCCATTCCACCTCCTTCCCCAGAAACCAACTGCCATGTCTGTAGTAAGAGCAAAGTGAATGGTCTTTGTAGGGTACCAGGGATGGGCTGTGGAGGGTGACCAGGGAATCCTCTTGAAATCTGAGGGTAACTTCGTTCTGCTTCAGAAGCAAAGCATGCCTTCTTTTCTCCCGGATAGGCTGAGAGGATAATCTTATTGTAGTTTCAGCCTCTGAGCATTTCCATTTGCTTAATTTCTTTCCTTTACTGATTCTCAGTATAAGTTATTAAAAGATACCGTCTTACCCCCCTGAAGTCACTGCAATTTCCTGTCAAGTCAAAAGACTCCTGTGTACTCCGTTTGAGATTCAACACATTTAAAATAGTGCAAACATCCAAGATGTCGTATTACTGTGAAGTTTAAACCCTTACACTTGTAACCACAATAGCCTCGGCACTGTGTCTCTTATCTTGATCGCACAGCTTAACATTAGAACCGATTTTTTTTCCTTCCTGTTCAACCTGCATAAGATGTCTTTAAGCACCACAGAAATTTAAAGTACATACGATTACTATTCTGGGTGAAAATGTGCACACAGGTACCCATGTTGCTCTGCAGCAAACACAGGAGCTTTCCTCTTGGCTCCTGATCTCCTTGTTTTATTGTCAATGACAATATTAGTTCACAGAGGTTGTATTCGTACAGCACTTAGCACCTTGGTCAAACAGAACAGGACCACACAGTTTTGGGTGCTGGGCAGACCTCTGCCTCACCTCCTCCCTGCACCCCAAGACTATCCTTGTGTTATCCCTTCTATCCCAATTCCCCTTATTATCTTTGAGGTGTTATTGTATTAAATATTTGAGAACTTCTGGTGCAGGGATGCTTGTGGAGTGAACATTGTGATGTCTCTAGCTTATGAACTTCCACGCCAATCTAAGTCACTGATCCATTTACTCCAATAATTTACTCCAATTTGAGACTACACCTGTCTCAACTAGTTCAGGACATTTCCAATGGTGCCAAACATCTAATTATGGAACAATGGAGTCACGTGAAATAATGTTCTCACTATCATCAGTAATTTAAAAATTAGCTTAAAGATTCAGCAGAAAGATTTTTATTCTCCCCATACCAGTCAAACAAGAAGGTCTTGGCAAAATGCTGAGTCCGGCTTTGAATACCTTCTTTTCAATACACATTATAATGGACCACAACAATTATAGGTGTTCATGATTTTAACAGCTTTGACATAAAGTTTTTAGTTCCAAATCAGTTTGGTTTTTTCTTTTTCTTCCAGAATATTACATAGTTTGTCTGATTTTTCTCTGCATGCTTTGGAAATAATTGTTTGCATTTGCAATGTGTGCGGGCACAACATCTGCCTCAGAGTGAGTTGCTGTGTTCACTACTCAATGAAGCAATGAAGCATTTGAAACGCAGCAACATCCCTCAGACATCGTTGCTAGTTAATGATTCTTCATGCTCTGAATGCTGCATCTCTTGCACCCTGTGTCTATTAATCTTAAAATGACACACCTTACATTATCAGTAGTCTCACTAGGAAATAAACCCAACGGCTGAGAGGAATCTTTCTAGAAAGTGTGTGTTCAAACAATAATGTATCTAGATCATTCAAAATAAATAAATGCTGAGGATATTGTTCTCCCTGTATTCTTCTGTAAACAACAGGCATTTAACTTGGAGCTAGTCACGGTTAATCAGCCTTCATAGACAGAACTCAATGTTATCAAAGGTCCTGCTGCTCTCTTCTCTCTTAATCTTTTTTTTTCTTTTCTTTTTTTTTTTTTTCCAAATTCATCCTGATGTCTGGATATGTGGCAAGCATTAGGTTAGCAGGCTGAACAACTGAGCAGATGTGGATAAAAATCCATGATAAATGCAGTGTGCAGGAGGCATGGAACCAATCTGAAATGGTACACTAACGAATTTAGACCCAATTAAGAAAGAATTTGCAATCTGGTCAAAAGGAGGGTGCAAACCAAAGAGTAACTTGTCCTTTTGGAAATGATCTATGTACTCCTAAAAGGCTGTTGGGGAACATTTTAAGGACAAGATATTTCAATCCAAATTTTAAACAACAATGTATTAGGGTTTGATTTGGTGTTTACTTAGTAGCACTTAGCCGAAACATTGCCACTCCGAACTGATGTTTGCTTTCTGCACTCCAGGCTCTTAAACAGCGAGATACGTTCTAGTGATTAAGCTCTTTGTGTGAAACACTGTATGATAGGCTCCAAAAGGACAGGTGGGTACGTATGCAGTAACCTATATAGAATGGCAGGGGAGTTGCACCGTAGAGCTCCCCAGTAGTATTTAACTAGCTTGCCTTGCTTAGATCCTGAATGCAAACTAACGAGAATTCTTTGAATTAAATGTCACCTTAGCAAAAAAATCACCTTGAAGGCTGCCATCAAGGGAAAAGGAGGCGAGGGAAGGCAGCAGGGAAAGACTGGCACAGAGAACTATCATCTCAGTACAAATGACTCAATAGTTAGAGGAAAGTCAGAGTCTTGCGGCTTTTTCCATGTTGCAATAGTCTGTTACAATATTTACTTTGAATTGCAAATTATCGCTCAGATTAATACACAAAGCTTTACCCCAACACATTTTATAGTAACGTTAAACCGTAAAAAGAGATTAAATCATGTAATAATTGAAAAAGTAAGGTTTTTAAAACCCGTTTATCTGTATCAAAGAGGATCATAGTGAATTCTGAGTGGTAAGAATCAGAAAGTTCTTACGAAGCTAAAACCTGAATTATATTATTTAATAAAATTAATAATTTGAATTAATTATTTTTCCAAGTTTGTACAATACAAAAGAACTTAATATTTGTGTGTCAGAGTACTACAGAATATTGAGAGGTACTAAGCATTAGGTATTCTTGTCAAGTATTTACAAGTGTTTCCTTCCTCTCCCTTCAGGTTATTGAACTGGCTTAAAAGCCACAATGTCTGTTTAGAAAATGTTTCTTTTTTTGTAGATGTTGTTTGCAACCAAGTTGTCCCTAAAAACATCAGAGGGGAAAAAGAGTCTTAAAAAAATACTGTATTTTGAAAATTGAAGGATCACACACAACTCATGGAAATATCCCTTTCAAACTAAGAGAAAATTGAAACCTCTGGAGGTTCTCCTGGACTCATTTAGATTTCAGCTAACTTGTTAACAATTGTGGTAGATGACACTAAGAACACAAGATTACATGACAAGTGGATCAGAAATTCCTAAAATACATATTCCTTAAAATATACGAGCAGAAACTAAAAGAGAACATGGTTTATCACGCTTCAGAGTAATGGGTTGATTTCTGCATAAAACCCCCACAGGTTCTAGGGTGGTTTTCATTTTGTCTTAGGGGACTATCCTTGTTTAACAGTGCTTATTTAACACACTGTTGGACTTGAGCTTAATGGCCTTTTCCAACCTAAATAATTCTATGATTCTATTTCAGCTAAAACAAAAGAAATATCCTTTGTGTCTAATCCCTTATGGCTCTGATCCAGAGCTCGTGGAAATCAGCCATTCAGTAAACTCGCATGGTCTTGGATCAGGCCATGTATGAAGGAAGAAAATGCTTCTGACCCCAAGAAAAACAAACTTGTTCAACATTACTGGAAGTCTGGCAGATCTGGGGTAACAGCACTGTGATATTCTGACAGAATTTAATTTCTATGCTGAGAATGTGAAGCTGACTTGTCAGATGATGAATATGAAGGTGAGACTTAACAAATAACATCATAAAGCTTTATCTTAACCAACTATATTCACAAAGCATACGACAGTGTGATGTATGATGATTTCACCTGAAATTTTTATTTCTGCTTATTCAAAAGATCTTGGATGCCAATATTATTGTAGATGGTTTTCCTTGGTGTGTTGCATACAATGTTGTTAGTGCATTCTCCTACTTTCAGATGCCCACAATTATTTAAAATATATCTATGAGGATTTCAACATGGTTCATTTCCAGTATATTCATTATCCTCTGTCCACTGCTTTAATAGGCATCTTGGCAAAAAGCACTAAATGCTTTTGAACATCACAGACGTTCACCCCACTGAAGATGCAGGGAAGTATATGCTTAATTTTCATTCAATTTAAATAGGAATGTCTTAATATTAAGCAATGACAAAACTGTATCAGAAAATGGTTTCGAGTATTACACTGCTTTTTCATTTTATTTATTGCCTGTTAATTCTAAATGAATTGAATCCAGCAATTCTCCTTAAAATGATGTCATTAGAACCCAGGTTTGCAGAAGGCTTCCCAAATAGTCCAGAAGAGAAATATGCAAACATATACCACTCGCTATTTTGAAGTTAAAAGCAGTGTAGGAAACCAGCCTTCAGAATGCTGCTGTCGAAACAGAGCGGGATAGAAAGCGTTGTAATAAAATTGCCAAAGGGAGCAAGTTCTCAGGGCAAATCACGCACCCTTCGAATACTAAATCTTGTTTTGCATTCCAGCAAGCAGAAAAAAAAAAAAGGGAGACGCAACAAAGAAAACAGACATCATCTTAGATTAGTCCAATGTAAATGAAAGGAAGAAAGCAAGCTGAAAATTGTAGAAGAGTTGATTTCACTACATGTTTATGTTAATAGGGTATTTGACTTTTGAATGCTTCATAAACCTTGTTATGTTCAGTGCTATTTGAGGTAGTAAAACAGCTGGAACTCTGCCAGGAGCTTTAATTGGAATCAGCTTAGCAGGAGCTGACAAGGTTTCCTAGTGTTTAGTTTCAAACTTATTATAAAAACGCAAAATTACGTGCTATTTATTTTCTATTCCTCTTTGGTGTACGCCCATAAAGGTGAGACATAGCTCTGCTAGAAAATGGAATAATTTTTTTCTCACATGCCCCAGGCCAGTGTCTTGAAGAGGGCAGCGTGGGTACTGTCGCTTATAATTACACGTTTCCTCACACAGGAGATGGCAGAGACTCGCCAGGCAACTTTCTCGGTTTTTGCATATCTTGGTTATTGATTAGGCCAGCGTGTCGGATGGCCACAATAACAGCTCTGTTAGCAATATGTGACCGGGCAATGGGATCAGAGGGCATCACCGAAGAAACGTTGGAGGAGTAGTCTGATTACACTCTTCACCTAACAATAAAGCAGGGGGCTGCAGACCAGGGCATCTTGCTGTACAGAAGGAAGAAGGAATTATTGTTTTGAGGCACCAGCCCTGCAAGCTTGTCCATATGGGAGGACCTGAAAGACGATATTTTGTCCCAGGAAGCAGCTGCAGTGTTTGAGCCTTCAGCACTGATTAAAAACTTTGATCTAGGAGTATTAAAAAAAGATTGTTCATTCATTATCTATAGCTACAAATTAATAAAGTAAAAAAGTCTTTCTCCCTTCAGATAGTCTGCATGATCTCTTGGAATTCTGTGCTTGATAAATGTAGGTCATATGGATACGTAACAAATACAGATAAATGATTTCCATCAAGGCTGGTAAGCCAGGAATGACTCCCAAGATAGCGTTACATCGTCAAGAGGCCAAATGTAGTCAAGAAAGTCATGTCTGGAAAACACAGCTCTCAGAGTTTTAATGGAAAATCTTCATCTTGGGAAACTTCTAGCCCACGGAAGATACCCAACCCGCCCCCAATCCCACCCCCCTCTCATGAAGGCATTTTCAGCAGGGAGTTTACCGTCACTAATAAACCTCACCACAAACACTACTGCTGCATGAAATGTAGCTCCTGCTCAACTTCAGTGTTTAAATAGATGAAGTGAAAGTGAGAATAGGAAATAGAGAAAGTTATCTTTGTTTGCTATTTACAATTGGTTTGAAACGTCGTGGCTGGGCAGCATAAAGGCGCCTGGCTCCCAGCCACAGGCTCCGGTTTTGCAAAGAGCCGACTCAGAAGGCTGCATCTGTAATCTCAGACCCACAAAGGCTTTTGAGTTGTCTGGCCTGCGGGTCTGAGGGAAAGCTAGGTCATTTGACAGCTTATCGCTAGCTCGGTGTTGCAGCCCGACAAATATGGTTTTGATATTACTTGTAAAAGGACACAGGCTTTGTTCTGACCTCATAGTGCAGTGCTTCTGGACTCGTCTGGGCTTGCTTTGACCTGAGCTTATTTTTAGCTTGTTTTAGGTGTCATCACAACTGTCTACCAGTCAGGTGACACTACCTACATTTTCCTGAGATAAGTTTTTCATTGTTGCACACTGCGTAAGGGTAATTAATAAACAGTAATAATAACTAGCGACTCTATGAGACTGAACTCTTTATGACCCTAGAATAAAAATGTACTGTAAGAAAGTATACTTGCAGGATGATCAGAGGTTTCAGACTCTAAAATCCCATAGATCTTCATAGTTAGTGACTGCCTACTGAAGGGGTGTATCCCTGAGAAACAAGTAAACCAGTTATAAGGTTAGCAGAGAGAACAGAAAAACATGCATAATGCAATTCAGAACCAAGGAAATGAGAGAAAGCACATTCTGTTAGGTAATTGTAATAAAATTTTTGCCAAGTGGATCCAAAATCTACTGAACTAACCTCCTGCCTGCCCAAATAATTCACCATCTGAACAGTTGTACTGTAAATGAACTTCAGTCTATGGCTAGAAGTATCAGCAAATATCAGCGAGAGTGTGATTTGTAGCTAAAGAGAAACTGAAGCAAGTAACAGAGATAAAGTGCTTCCACCTCCTCCACAGGTAGAATTGAATAAGAGAATTTGCCCCAATATTGTATCATTTCCCAAAATTCTATTCCCAGTTTTCTGAGTATCTGCTAATGCTCCAAAAAGAGAAAAATAAGATTAAGTTTTCTTTTCGTGGTCCCCAACAGGTGTCCTGAGTGACTCTGATGGTAAAAAAAAAGGTTGTAAGAAAGCAAGACTCACCAGCCATCATGGTTCTTGTATGAGGTTGATAAATAAGCAGCAATTAGAAGCCAAGGTTTGATTATGCACTATTTGTCTTGTTTGGTGCAAAGTCTTTTTTGTCTTCCCCTGCAAAAAGGCAGTTACGAGAGTAGCTGGCATAACTGGACCAACTGCTTTTTGTTCAAGGGTGCTCTGTAGAGCACATGAAAGGTATCTCCTCTGTTCAGTATCTGTCCGATGAAGTTCAGTATTTTCCATGGTTATAGTCACACATCATTCAGGAACACCTTTCTTAGCATCAAGTAGAAACAGGAAGCAACACATCAATAGCTAATTCCATGTTACACCACTTCATTTTCAGAGTCTGCAAAGATAAGTGCTGTTCATACTTTTTCTCTTCAGTGCTATAACTGCATTATGGTGGGAATGAAATTTCACTTCTTTAGGTGCCAGAAAGGGTAGTGACTTTCAAGGCAAGAAAGAGCTTATTTGAAGACCTAAAATCATCCTCCTGCTGCAGAGAAACAAAGCTGAACAGTGCTGTCCGACTTGAGCAGCTGACAAGAGATTAGCAAACGCTGAACATCTAGTGATAGGAGACAGCAGGCAAAGTCGAACAATGGGAAGGGGAAGAAAGCAGAAAATAAATTAGAGGATGAGCTTTGCTTAGGGGCAGAGGAATACCTCTAAAAACCTGTAAAGGTACTGCAAAACTAGATGAAATACACTTTTGACATCTGCATATTTGAAGTTCATATTAGCTTATACTTTTTTTCTAGGGAGTTGTGAATGCACAGTGGATGTGCCTTCAGAAACGTCTCCCCTCCCCTGATGTTTTCACAGAGCCAAGCGCATTGACTGAAGCATACTTGAGTGGTGGTAGGTCGTCAGCCGACGCTATAACGTCTATCTATGCAACCGCTTCTCAGAGAAGATAAAAGGTTGTGAAAATGGGAAAAAATGCAATTCCTTAAATTATATCACTATTGGAGTGCTATACATAACAGTTCTGAAAGGTCTATGAACGCATCTCTTGAAAATTCAATTACTCATTGTCTTAATTTTCCCCCTATACAGAAAAGTAGGTTACATACTACACACCATCATCTAATGTGTTCGTCATCCAATGCAGTCGAATCAATTTGTCGATACAATGATCGAGATTAATTGGTGCGTGTCCTCTCTGCTGATCTGTGGTAGCTCCTGTAGAGACTAGGAACAGTCGGTTCACTCAGAAGCTGAGATTGGGAAGGAAAATAATTGGCCAGAGTGGGAAATACTGGACAAGTTTCTGTTTTAAAGAGGTAGTACAATAGATAAAAAAAGGATGTCTGATCAACATTGTGTTTAAATTCCATACAATTGAGAAATTAAGAATCTAAAACTTGGTGTGTGTTCAGTGCAGGGGACACAGAGGAAGGGAGAAAAGCACTGCGTGATCGAGATTAATGAGATTAGATTTTCCTGAAGACAAATGCAGATGTTTGTGGCAGACTCTACTGCTTAATGTCAACACTCAAACGTTTACAGACACGGGTTACCGCGGCTGACAGCCATTTTCATGTCTACACCACTAAAAGTGGTGCTGAGATGCTCACTGTATTTACTCTGTCAATATCGATTACACATGGCTCTGCTGGGGCCGCAGTACCAGGACTGTACTTTTGACACACCTTTGACTTCAGCCAAAGCTTTTTTGCTTGCTCGGACTCAGAAAACCCTAGAAAGAAGGCTATGTTATCTGGATCACCAGGCTATAGCAATTCCAGCACTTGCTCTAGGCTGTAGCGTCCCATACAGAAAAGCCCTTTGTTACTCATTGGGGATATGAGCATGGCTGACCATCTTCATACAACTCTCCATTAGCCACTTTCTACGTGCTATGTATGAGAAAAGCCAACTCATCCTTCCTTTGTAAATCAATCTCATCACTGGTACATTCCAGGTCAGGTTGGATCGTAGGGCTCTGAGCACCCTGCTCTAGTTGCAGATGTCCCTGCTCCCTGCAGGGTCTTGGACTGGATGAGCTTGGAAGGTCCCTTCCAACCCAAACCAGTTTGTGATTCTATGTTTAAACGGAGCAATTTTCATCTAAATCTATGGGCTTTGTAACATTTCAAAAAGCTGTAGTTTTTTCAAGTAGGAGATCTCTTTCACAAATATGAAAACGTGGCAAATTGGTCATGTGACCAACGTATGAGCATTTGGTTTCCATAGCATGACCTTCAAAGTGCTACCCTGTGAACTGCACTTCGGCTTCTGAGAAATGTCATGGAGAATTTTTCCTTTTGGCAAGGTTTTTCTTACCAAACGCTACTTCCCGTAAGGAAAGGTGACTGTTAGCAGGGTATGACTTATTTCTAATCTAAATGCCTCTTTAAGATATTGTGACTATATGAGTAGTTATCCCTATGAATAGAAAAGGAGCTGTATGGGTGGCCATGTGTGTGACAGAAATCTCATTGCTCCCAGCATGTGTTGGGTATTTATTTCTGAAGCTATGAAGCTATACAACGCTAAAAATTCAGAAATGTAGAATCCCTGCTTTACCACAAGGCTTATTTTGCTAAATAAGCACATTTAAAACAACTCAAGGTGCACTTCAAAGGGATTTCTATATTTAAAATGAGTTTGTTTTCTCAGGGGAAAGAAAAAAAAGGTAATTTTACAGAGTAATGTATTTTGTGACATGCAAGTTACAGAAAGGGGATTCAGTGTGCCATTTCAAGTATCGCTTCGTGCCGTACATCATTTATTAAGTGGACGATCTAGTTACTTGTTCATTGCTTCTGGCAGGATGAGGCAGGAAACTGGTGCCAGCTGTTGAGGTTCTGCCTTTCTTTTGAAACTCCCTGTGTGGAAGGAACAGCAAGAAGCCAGACTGCTTACAGTGGGAGTTTTGGGGACCGAAAGGCAATTGCTGGTCCTCAACTCTGTGGTAAGTCAGGAAATGAAGTTGTCTGAGTGAACATGTTATTGCAGGCTGGTTAAATAAAGAAATGTAGTTTACTGAGGTAAAACCCACAACAGAGACTTCTGTTTATGTTTTTACAGATGAATTTTGTGACAACATTGCTGTACTATAACATGCACACCAATAACATTAAATAAATCCTTGAGGAGTTAGCATAAGCTATATGAGCAAAAAAAAAGTCCCATTCCCCATGTCCCCACCCCTCCCTCCCCATATCTACAATACAAAGGTTTTAGTCCGTGCTGTGATAGACGCTAAACCTGAGGTAATCTCCCTGAATTGGCACAAGCTGCGAAGAGATAGACCGGGTAACTCATCTTTTACTGAAGAAATTATAGTTGTTAAATAGACAATTAGTTTGCCTCTCAGAAGAGCGAGTAAAGTAAAGCGGACAGGACACCTCTGTGTAAAAATGAGCAGATGTGAGCTGTCAGTACTGGTTCCTTCTAATGAAGTAGAGACAAGGTCCTAATAGACAGGAACAAGTGTAAAGCACAGCTTTTCCAAGGAAGAAATATCATTGCCATTTCCTTGTCTGGACATATAATGCAATGAAACCAGAAAACAAAGTTGAACGTGTAGATCAGCAAGGATTTCCTGTATTACAAGGGAACAGTGAAAGAGGATTCAAAATCCAATCTTTCTGTCTCTCTCTTGTCACAGGAGTTATAGAGAGACTCTATTTTTCTCCCTTGTCCAATTCAACTGGGAGTTGATGTCTCCTCGCATTCTGCGTGGCAGAGGTGGAAATACAAGTCATTTAACCCTGTGTCATCTTTCAAAGATCCATGGCACTGTTCTCTTAATTCCAGCAAGATTGCTGCTCACAGAGAGATTTCCTTAAATAGTGTTGTTGCTTTGGGTTGGTTCGTTTTGTTTTGTTTTTTGGTAATTTTCTTTAGTTTGCCACAAGACTGTAGAAATAACTCATATTGCCACAGAACCGAACTACTGCAAAATATTTCTTATTTACCAGCACTATAAATAGGTAAGCTTAGTGCAGATGCTAGGAGTTTCAAAACAGTGTGGTGCATTATTCCTTTAGACTGCCTAGAAAATCCCAGCCTCGGATGATAGCAGCATACAGGAAATATTAAGAATACAGATATGTCAGGAGTTTTACATAATTATATATAGGATTTATAAGCATTTAGCTTAATCCTAGGAATTTTGAAGCTTAACTTGGTTTAAGTGGTTCGCAGACATTGCAAGTTATAAATTGCGCTCAGAAAGTCAAGGTGGTTTTGTCCACGATAATTTTCCCCCTTGGAAAAATGTTGTTAATGCAGCTCAAAACTTTTTTTTTTTGCATAACACTCTTTTTCGTGTATCTTCCATAAACTTCAGAGAGCCCTTTCCTGAAATAATCTTCTCTCTTCACAATCGTTACAGCCCTCCCTTCGCCGGGGCAGAGTTATCTACCTTTTCTCACCACATCTCATTATTTTAACAGATAGAGCAGTGGTTAATTGCCTCCACACTAAGGACCCTTGCCAAGGAAATGCTTTTTAAAGCACTTGGCTGATTCCTCGATAAAGACTGAAAGGATCAGCAAATGGCTGGGAGAAGTCAGCAGGCATAACCAGTATGCCTGACATTCAGGTTTCTATTGAACCTCCTCCTTCCCGCACATCGATTTTATGATCATGTATGTGTGTACTAAGTTATTTTGCTCAACATTTGCCAAGGATAGCACAAAGATATAAAACTCCTTGGAAATTTGGGCAGGCAAATAAGTTTTGTTGGATAATACCTATTAGCTGGTCTCAAGATGGTTGTGACGTTTAGATTCATTGATATGTCAAGGAGTTAGAGGCAGGGTTCCCAGGGAGTCCTGCATGGTCCACTGCAGAGGCACCAAAGCACAATTCCTCAGCTGTGGGGCACAAGTTAACTTGGGACTCACCACCCTGACAGTGGGGTCTGGGTGTCAGGGATCTTCCATGGTGTGTCGCACTTTTGCTGATCAGTGGCTCCCAATCCGCTTGCCATACAGCTGACAGAAAACCCGACTTGCACCTGGGGTATCCTTGTATTTGCTCTGGCTCCTTTGTCAAACAAAGCCAGAAACCTGTTATTTTTTTTATTAGGATGGACTTTGCAGCTCCAGGCAATGCTCTGGTCTACTTCAGAGTAGTAGGTAGGTGACTCTGACAACTGCTACAAGAAACTCATGCTCTGTGTGAATAAAAATAAAAAAGTCAAATATCTAGGCACAATTTCCTCTGCTGTAAACCAGAAATCTTATTACCAACTTACACACTTCTATCAATGCTCTGTGATCCCTGGATGAAAGGCCCTGCATATTATTGCATTATCTTTATTCCATGCAGTATGTCAAGACCTGAGTTCAGCCCTGCAATATGCTTCCTTAAACACTGTCAATTCCGCGGTGTCTGGCACTGCTCAAATAATTTAGAATATCTGTCCTTAAAACCAATGCCTCTGCATGTTCATAAAAAAAAAAAAAAAATAGGCAGGAAAAAGCCTTAGTAACAGAAATGACAAATACTTTTGGAAGTAGTCCTAATCAAATTTTAGCTTTTGAATTTTATGACTGAAGAACTTTACACAAGAAAAAAGCCCCGAGGAGACTTATGGGTGATTATTGCAGTGGCTTTTTTCATTCTTTCACGTGGGTGTAAGGAAAGCTTCATTTTTTGCAGGCTCCATGTTGAACCTGAAGAATAGAAAGCAGTCTGCAAAGGGAAGAAGTGTAAAAAATTTATCATTTATTACCAGTATTTTCTCTGAAGATGTTTTTTTCTTTTAGTAAGCTTATTCTGGAACTCTTTCCCCAACCAGTGTTCTCACAGTTCAGCTTCACAACCTCTTTTTGCAGGGCTTGTCCAATAGTTTCACTTTGTAATAATTTTAAATTGATAAAGTTTACTGCCTCAATCTTAAAATCATAGCCATCCAGTGTTTCAATATTATCTGTTTATCTCATCCTCACGATGTCCTTGTGAATCACACAAGTCATCTGGGTCTATATTATGGAGAGGAAAGAGCACGCACAAAATACACACGGACTATGATGCAAGACTTCTAAGTTAGTGCTGATTTTGTTGTATCTCCACAAGAAACAGCACGTAGAGCTATTTGGTTGGTCCCGGTGCAGGTACTTTGAGTTGCAAATCCAGAAATTTTTTGTGTTACCCATCATAGGGTGATCTAGTGTGGAAGCAGGGTCCAGCTTTTGTTCCTGAGTGTAATTGGAGTGGTCTTAATTCTAACCTATGATGTACGGCTGCATCCGATGATCTTAAAGGTCTTTTCTAACCTAAATGATTCTATGTAGATACACTTTGAGATGTGAAAAAGAAAGACCTGGCTCCTCAGAGGTGTATGAGACACTTAATTCCAACAACTATTTAAGTGGAAGTTAATCACCCTCAGCCTTGTGAGATCTGTTTTTTCTGGTTTAATCAGGTCCTAAAGGCCAAACAGGAACTGATTCCACCACCCATGCCTGAGGTTAATGCTGTTGCCACCTGATCATCCTCATGAGGTTTTTCTTCCGAGCTGTTTTGGCAGTGAAATCTACTGATGAAAGGGCTTACATGCTGCTGAAAGTTGCGGGTTTGACCGGAAAGGTTCCTGCTGCAACTGAAAGCATCTCTAGAAATGTCTCCTACCTTGGCCACCTGTAAAGGAAAGCTTGCACATTTCCTCCAACATCAGACTAGGGCTAGTCTGGCAGCACTTGCATGGAGAAGAGTGTTTGTGCTGGTCAACTCTGCAGAGAGATGCAGAATAGCCAGTTGGGAGGGTAAAAAACCTGCACACAGAGTTTTGCTGGGTCCACCTTCAAAATGTACTTTTATGGAATAGCAGTAGAGCAAATCATAGAGATTAGAATCCAAAAACCCCAAAACAAATTACCTTCGGTTTTTTGTTAACTTCAGACTCAGTTTTTCCGAAGTCTTTTTTTTTCCATCCAAAGCCATTCTGCGCATTTCCCCTATTGCAGTAAAACAAAATAAATGAAACATTACTATAAAAAGAATGAGAAAACATTTCCTTTTTAAAAAAATTGTTTCCTACTTCTTAGTATAATAATTTATCCACATGACTTGGATTTGGCAAGACTGCCAGAGGAATGACCTTGTTCAGTACTTCGATTTATGTTTTCATCTTCAAGAATTTGAGGTGGCTTATGAGCCAGCAAATGTAAAATACAAGAACACATCTTAAAGGAAATGCATTTCTTTTATCAAATAAATAGAAAAATTGCAGCTTCTTATATGGCAGAAGCCTCAAACTATGAGTGTAATAAAATCAAACCTGAAACTTCCAGTTTTATGTTATATTTTTTGCTTGTCAGAGGGAAACCTAATAAGCACTGCCTTTGGTAGCAGGCATCTAAGAGAAAAGTAAATGAAAGGGAAAATAAGTTAGGGGTTTTATTTATTTATTTTTTTGTGTGCCATTGTGAAGACTTTCATTATTGACATCATTTTATTGAGGGCAAAAAGTTTTTCAGTACAGCCCCTTATACACGCTCTTAAAGCACTGTTCGGTGCGTTCAAAGCCTGAGCACAGGAAGCTAAACAGAATGCGACAGGCCTTCTTGTACAAATCTTGTGTTCAGAAATGGTTTTTAAGGGATTAAGGGAAACAAGAAGTGGATGTCTTAAGTTAGATCTTTCTATCTGTGTTGTCTATTTTTCTCAAAAACAGGTCTACTGCTTGGGGGAATCTCTGATATGGAGTGAGAACATGTTAAAAGTGCTGCACAGAAAGTTAAGACTTGGATAAGCATCAAGATTTGGTTGACCACCGTAATCATACGCCTAACTTTAAGCAAGGTGAAGAGGCCCTTGACACACACACTTTGCACCTTTCTGAACGGGGACATATATAATCTGGCTGAATCTGTACAATATATAAATTTCATTCTAAGTTTTCGATTGCAAGATGTGCAAAAGGTATTTGGAATGATGCGATAAGGAGACCTCCTAGGCTGTAAGACAGATGGTGTGTATTGAAAAATGCGTTGTCTGTGAACATTTTCGAAAGGGGGAAAATATTTCCTCTTCCCCTAAATATTGCGTTATGGAAATGGTAAAAACAAGACACATTTAAATTTACTGACAGTCCCAGCATTGGTGCCTCTCCCTTCCCAGCATCCCATACTTTAGCCAAAGTACTGAGTATTTTCTGGCTTTATATTGATAAAATCACATTTTTCTTGTTGTGAAAGCCAACACAAATTTGGGATAATTAGCATACCTCCAGAGAAACATATATTTCTGTCACTAATTATGATTTTCTTCCTAGCAATTCTGTTGCAGAATCAGAAATGATAGGTTCATTTTAGCATAGTATAAGAGTTGTTAATTTAATTTTTTAAGCTAAACTGTGATTCTATTCCACACAAATATAATCTATTGGCCCATAGGGGGCCTCAACAAATGAAATTCTAATTTTTATAATTCTGCAAAGAAGGCCAGCCAATTTGTCAGAAAAGAAGACGGCAGGGACAGCAGAAATAGTGACAATAAGCTAACAGGACAGCAAAGCCATACTGCATAGTTTCTGACTCTCTTTTCCAAGCTACAAGAAAGAATGAAAGCTGAGTGGTCAGAAAAATACATGAACTAAAAAAAGAAGGAATATTTGGTGCAAATAATTATGATATTAATCAAGGCAGTGTTCAATAAAGAAGCCACATGCATTCAAAGGATTTTCAAGCTTTTAGGTGCTCACAACAACACTGCCTGGGATAAGCAGAGAGGAATTGGTTTGGGCTCGATGTTGTAGTGTGAAGTGGAACAGGCATCATGCTTCCTTTGACCAGCATTGCTGAAGCAATAAGGCTTTCCACTGTGAGGCAAAGCCTGAGCCTTGACTCCCTTTTAGTAAATGACATCAGTTCTTGGGAAGAGTGGCTTTTATATGCTGCCAGCTGCGCTGTGGGCACTCGCCTTCCACCTGTCTAAGTTTCCATCTCTTTCAGATGTGTGAGGTATTTTTAAGATGCCAGTAGGTACAATGTTATAGAACTACCCAGTCCTCTGTCAGGACTGAGGTTAATTTGTGCTTCAATAGCATCACACATTTATTTGAGGAACAAATAAATCCCAACCTCTCTTTTTCTTTTCTTGCTTTGTTTCATACCAATAATGACTCTGCACCCTGGGGTGGATCTGACAGAAGAGCTGAGGGAGCTAGAGCTGTGGGTTGGTGTGAAGCAATGAGGATGTTGTTGTGCAATAAGGGAGGTAATATCTGTCCCATGACAGCCGTTTCTGGCCCTGCATCACCCACTAGATGAAATTACTTTTGTGAATATTTTATCAGATTTGTAAGGGACATGATAATGTAAGTGTGATGCCAATATGGGACGCTTTTATTTCTTTTCCCTCACAAGAATTTGTAAAATAGTTATGGAAGGCAATTCCTTAGCAGTGTCTGAATCTTGCTTTAAACATGAAGAAACTAAAGAAAATAAAGAAAGAATTGATGCAGTGTTTCTAATCTGTGTGAAAACCTAGCAGCATTTACTATGTTGATGAAATTCCTCATGCAATCCAAATTAAACACACGGTTTTCTAATGTCTATTGATATGCAAAAAGTTTCTAAACATATACATGTGATATATTGAAAAACTCTTTCACTGTTTTTCTTCCTGCCAGACTAGCCTGAGATTAAAAATCTGAAATTTCTTCCCCAAAATAGTCTTTGCCATGCTAGGAAGTAACCACTACAAGTAGCAGATATATTATAGAGTATCTTAGGCTTAACTTATGTGCTCACTAGAGCTCTGGAAAAGTAGGAGACTGACACAGTGGAAAATGAATTCCTTACTATGACCTTGTTTTAAAGTTCAGGCAGTCCTTAAAGTCATTTCCCATATCCCCTAGTCATCCCACCTTACTTCATACAAGGGGATCTGACTAGCTTTCCAGAGCAGTTCATAGATGGACTCTTAAGTGCAAATGATTTGATGCTAGAACTGCGTGTTTGTCATTTCTGGTAAAGCGGATGATCTAAGACTTCAGCCTAAAGGTGCTACTGAAATAGAGGACCGTGCAAATAATAAATGATAATAATTAATCAGAACAGTCTGAGCATGAAAAGTAGCACTGCACAGCTCCCCCAGGTGCCTCTTCCTGACATGAAGAGTTCACCTTGAGGATGAATTGGCAGTTCATTCTCCATGCCCATGCAATTTCCAGTCTCCCTGAGAGGCTCTATTAGCAGCAATTGTGTTTGTAATTTGTAGACATGTCAATCACCTAATTTCATATAGGCCACTGAACAATTATTAGAACGCAGCAATTTGGGTTACTACTGACCCGGGATGGATTTGGGCTGGTAATTTACATCTGAAAGACTCCATATGGTATTACAAAGTCCCCGAGCCTGCAGTTTCCAACTGTTTATTTAATTCAGGTATGCTTATTAGTTTTTATACACATTCACACAGTCTACACAGCTTAGCTTGTAGATGTGAATGGATAAATGCCACGGGTTTGTCATTACCTGTGGAAATGCCTGATTCCTAAATTAATTTCTGTGGGCCTGGGCCATTAATGAAAGATGTTGGTGATTTCAGAGCAATCAGTTGCTTTCCTGATTTTGATGTTCCTTGTTTTCAGAGTGAGGGCTTTAACTCTCAATCATTGGAAGTATTTCCATGAATGCTTTCACCCTCGTTTTTGCTGCGTTTCCCAGCCTGACTCTCTGCCCGGTCACACAGAACTTGATGCTGGAGCTTGTGCCTGGGAGCCATGGTGAGTCCTGGGAGAGCACCCTGCCAGCAATGTGGCAGTCGTGTGAATTCACCCTTCCTGTGGCCTGGGCTGTGGGCACAGCGTCGGGGACCTGCCTTCCAGCAATCATCCCCAGAATCACAGTTGAAGGTTGTCCCTGGGCATGACAAACCTAATGAGGTTCAGAGGTTCACTTTGGCCTGAGCAGATGCTGTGCAGTTTAGATAATTGACTTAATCACTTCTTCAAGGTTTTAATCCTGGGAGAATTGCTAAAGTATTTGCACACCTGGGAGAGTGGTGAGTGCTGCTGGCTTCTCTAATGCATTCACCATCAGTGCTTTTTCTGCGATTAACAACTTGAACTTAGTGTCAGATTTTAGGAAAAGTCCTCTTCCTTGCCTAGCTAGAAAAACCACAAGGGAGCAGCCTTTCTTAATGTTTCTCAGTCCTTTTGGTTATCAACCAGAAAGTATAGAGAGGCACAAACAAATGAAATTAGGGTAAAACTTTCCATACATATCACAGATTTCAACACCTGACAGTGGGAAGTTCGCTTTGTTTTATTATTACAGTGAGTGCTCAGTCTTGCATGAGACGAAGTGCGTTTGGCCCAGATCTACAAGAGCTAATCAGCATGCTGGGAATTAAGTAGGAAAGTAAATGCTTTGCTGCATTAGCCTGGGGGCTCAGAGAGCATGCTTTACAGAAGCGAGCCCCACAAGTACTTAGGAGCATCTTGCCTCCATCAAACCGTGAAGAGTCCAGATAGCCAGGTCTAGTTCATAAATGTAATTCTACTTTTGGGAGCTGCAACGGGCTCTGCACTTCACTAGCTTGCAGAAATGAGACACAAACTTCTTCCTCCGTGACCTCTGACTTTTCAGAAACTTTGCAAGTGTTGACAAGACAAGAAATCTTGTCCAAGTAGCCTGAACCAAATCTGTACAGAATGGACAGCTGAAGTCAGTGAACTACTGGAAAGAAAGATCCCATTCTCATGCAAATACAAAAAAGAAAAAAGACAAAAAAGAAAGAAAGAATAAGAGAAGTGACATATGCAGAAAATATTTTAGAGTAATTTCTAAAAAGAACATTTTCCAAAGTTTTTTTGAGCTGTCAGCAGTTGTTAAGTTTGTTCAGAAGTGATGAGGCGAAACGAAATCCTTTCATAGATGATTATTTTTATATTTTCAGGGTCTTTTTTTTTTTTTTTCCCCCAGGTATTATCTAGTGACTCACAAGATAATGCACTGTATCCAGGCAGAAGCACTACAAAAAGATCAAACATTCCACTTCATCATCTTCAAATACTTTGATGCTACCATGGGCAAGAAGAATAGAGGAGAAGCAGCAATAGGACACTTTAAAATAGGATCTAGGAAAGAAAGTGATTATACACTGAGCTGCTGTAAATTACTGCCGGTAAAACAGAAATCCCAAACCACTAGAGGTGTAGCAATCTGGTAATGCAAGTAGAGAATTAAAATTCAGCGAATAAACCTACCTCCCACCATGCTTACTTGGAGAAACATAGTCCCCGCTGTTCACCTGTTAGTCTCAGGGGGAAGAGAAGGGTGCAGGTGTCCTACATACCGACTATCCACGATTATACAAGTATGAACTATCTAAGTGTGAAATCAGTCATGGAAGTGTTGAGGGGCAAGTCCCATCTGCTTCATGAAAGAATAAAAAAAACCCCAAAAGCCACAACTCACAGTTAAGGTATGACACAGATACCCTCAAGCGACCTTTTCATTTGTTTATTGTTCTGACTCATGAATCTGGAGTGTCATTTTTCTAACAAGTGGATGACAAGCTTTCCTACTAATTTCCTTAATATTTCATCAAAACAGCAAATGCTCATTCCTGTCAGGCTGAGCACTTTCCCTGAAATAAGCATCACTACTGTTCCTTCCATCCATCTTCCTGCAACATATGATTACTCTGCAGCTTCTTTACTTCATTTTGTTTGAGCACCTCTGAACTCCTTTATATAAAGAGGTGGATACGAATAAAATAAAACAAAGAATGAAGACTTCACACCACTTTCCAGTTATGCTTAGTTAAGAAATGTAAGAAGCTTTAGGAGAAAACTAATTTTGATAGAATTACTCAGCCAGTTGGAACATGATAGAAATTAAATCTTTTGGGCAACTGCCTTGATTTTTGCATGTGTATCGTGACATATTGAAACTGGTCCTTGGCCTTAAGAGATGGTGGTAGTGAATGTGTGATGATTTCAGCAAGGAATGACAGGAGACAAACTGTACTGAACATCAGTCACAAGTAGGAAGTGTAAGAAGATCTGCATGTAAATGAGAGCTGCTTCAGATGCTGTCTTAATATACCATAATATTCTCATGCTTTTATTCTGTGGATGTTCTGCCTTAATAAAACAGGCATTTTGATAGCTGTCTATTACTTCTTCCAAATGAAGTAAGACGGTACAAAAGCAGCATGTCTTAGAGAGAAGGAACGGAATTTTGGTACCTAATTTGTGTATCAAAGTCAATAGAGTGTTTCGTCAAGTTTTTTTAAGAACCGACTGAAAGATACCGCGGAGCAAGTCTGAAAAAGTCCAGAAAAGAGTAAACTGCAGGGGCAGTTTCATGCAGTGTTTAGTTTCCCCATCTCCCATGGGATCAGCTGGAAGGCAGAAGATATCAAAAGAGCACAGTGAATCTTTTCACATTTTTTAAAAGGCAGTTCTTTCTTGCCTTTCACTGGGCTTAAGGAAGTTTGATCCATGAAGCTCTTCGTATGGCAATTTGTTTTTCTTCTATTACATGACAGATCTATAAGAAAAGGGTAAAGGTCAGGGTGCGGAAAGTATGTCTGCATTGCCTGCTACCACCTTTGCAGCAGGGAAGGTGGATATTAATGGCATTAATTAATGGCATTGATTAATGGCATTAATTAATGGCAGAAAAGAAAGATCCTGCCTGGGTACTGGTACTAGAAAGAGTCCTTGACCAGCTATGAGGAATTTCCAAAATGATACAGAAATGGCAAGGATAACATGTCCAGATGTTGGAGCTGTTTGCGTGCTATTTTTTTTTATTAAAAAAGAAATCAAGAATTGATGATAGAAAGATGCAATCCTGGCTGTATTTTTCAGTGTTCATATTCAATAGCCACAAACTACAGGACAATGTTTGTGACAAACCTGTGTTTTGAGAAATCTTTCAAAGACCTGACAAAAATACAGCCCTTTCTTTATAGCCTCCAGCAATACCACCTTCTGCTCTGATCTCCCTAGATTTTACATGCTCTGATAGGCAGGTTGAGTGCTTGACTGGCAAACTCCAAAGAAACCCAAAATTCTGCTAGTGACTGTGTAGGCTGCTGTGCAGTCACCGCTGTCTTTGTTCAACACTGAGCCTGTCACTTGATATATCTCTAACGAGCACTGACTTCTGGAATAAAGGATCCAAGACAAGGGTCTCCTAAGGATCCCACATCAGGGAAAACACCAGGTTTAATGTACTGTTGATTTACATTCTTCCTGCAGCTATATTCAGAGGCAGAATGCTTTAGGTCCTGTTTGAAGCTCGTGTGGTCTGCTACATCACATTTAGTTTTCTGGTTTTACAGAACAGAATTCGAGAGAAAGGATTGCTCATAAATACTCTTCAGTTTCTTCAAGTGTTTGGAATTAGCTTATGATTTAATATGTAGAAAGTATTACGAAATCTCTGTGAAAAGTGCTACAGAATGCCCTTCTAGGGGCAGGTTGAGATGTGCAAGGTCAGGCCATGGCAGAAAAGAGCTTAGGGAGAGAGCAAATATAATTTCAAAGGATATGTCACAATTAGTAGATTTTGTCAAAGGCAATCCTAGGGCAACCTGCAGAGGAGGAAGACGATACATCAACAGAGCCTAAAAGAAGTGCCAGGGGGTTACAAAAGCATCGCTTCCTGTGGCATGCTTGGAGTCTCAAAATTCCACGAGTGTGAGACTCATTTCTGAACTATTTGTAAATAGCGAAATGATAGACTTGTTCGGATGTTTTTGTTTGGAGAAAAATGCTAAACGAAGATTAAGAAAGTTAATTCCATTATGACATCAAATAGCCATCAATAAAAGGAGACCATGCCATCCTGCTAAAGAAAATCGATGCTTTCAAACACAAGGGCCAATAATTACAGTCATTTTCTACTCCCCAAATCTCTGTTTGACAATCTCTTCAGATGGCTTCCCATGTCATTTTATAGCTGTTGCTATAGCTTAGTGCTGCTGCTGAACATTACAGTAAATATTGACTATTTATCTTTGAACGGTTGACAGTGTTACAGTTTTATTCAAACAGGACCAGACAAGAATCTTTTTTACAATGGCTTTCTAAAAAGAGATTAATTTATCACGAAAACACATGTTACTATAAATAGTACAGCAGAGAAATTATTGAACCCACCATGGACTCTAGTGCCATCAGTCTCACTTCTCAGGAAAGAGTCCCCCCAAAACCAAAAGCAATTAAGTCTTGTAGGCATTGCTAGTCTTCAAAGAAGCAGCAAAAAAACCCCCTTGAGGTGCAAGAAGAAAACGAGGGAGAACACAAAGAAATGCAGAGGAAGAAGGAAAGGAAAAGGAGTGAACAGAAGATTGGCACCAACACCAAAAATGCCCCGTGTTTTGGGGTGACATCAGCACATTAGTACAATATGAGGAGTCCTGTTCAAACCTGAACTCAGAGAGGGTACATCTTACTGAAGGAGGCTGTATCATAGAATCATCTGGTTGGAAGCGACCTTTAAGATCATCGAATTGTAAAGTCTTCTATTCTGCTGCTGCTGGTGCCATTTCTCAGAGCTTCTTTTTTCTACCTGGGCTTGAAGGCTTCTCTGCCTACTACAGCTCTACATGTCAGAGCTCACCAAAAGCTGAAGGGCAATGCTTTTAAGGCTCCCAATTTAGAATCTGTTTGCTTTGATTATCTTACTTCTTCCTGATGTTTCTTGTACAGGTTTTAGCCAGCAGAATTGTGCTGCTGATCTAAATCTGACACTGGGTGTATATTTTTGTGGTATGTTTATGTGAGCTGACCAGCTCTGATGGAGCCTGAGCTGGGTGCCTTGGGAGCCTTGTCTGTCAGGTGGAAATGGCAGAAATTTGAGGAGTGACCCACCCGGTCATGCAGTAGTAAATATGCAGTTCTGGTCCTCTCTGTCTCAGAAAATATGCAGTTCGAAAATAGTCTGAGAAGAGGCAACGAGGATTATCAAAGAGCTACATCCATGTGAGAAATGGCTAAATCAGAGGCCTCTTGTTTGAAAAAGCGATGAGCAGGCAGGGGTGTAAGCAGATTCGGGGTGCTGGGAGTGGGACTGGTGGCTTGCTGCATCTTCCCTTAGAGGAGATCGTGGGAAGAAGGGGTCCCAAGAATCTCACATAGAGGTGAGATGAGCTGTCGGCAATGTGCAGTTCAGTTGTGGTTCTGCCAGCCAGAAGGCGTTGCAATTTTTTAAGTTTCCATGAATCCCAGAGAAAGCTGATGAAGGTCATGGAAAACAAATCCTTAGGGGATTTCTAACTAAATAGAAGCCATGACTGGCTCAGGAATTACTTGAGCTGCAAAAAAGTTTGGAGGCTAAGGGGAAACTTCAGGAAAAAGTACATGATAATTCTGTTCTCATACTCTCGTCAGGATCTTACTTTTGCTCTCTCTGAGAGATGGACGCAGGGCTAAAGGGACCTGGTCAGGCCAAAGATGACTCTTCATGTGTTCGAATGTGCATGTGGGGAGAAGAAGTCACCCTTTAGGCTCTGCCTGGATTCTCCAGGCTTGCCAGGCTGGTTTGAATCCAGGCAGAAAGAGGCAGCTAAGGTGCAAATCAGCGCCGAGGCACTGAGTGATCAATAGATATTGCATGTTACCAGAGGAGAAGAAGCCACAAAGAAATTACCTGCGGCGAGAAAATGGGCAGTTAAAAGCTGCCTGAGAGTTTAAACTCCCTGGAAATAGAAGAGTTTTAAGCAGCACTTCACTCTGCCTCTGCTAGCAATGGATGTCAGCAAAAGCAGAGATTCAGAAGGTAGTCGTCTTTCTAACAATAGCCAGCTCTGAAGCTCTTGATGTGTTTAATAGCTCCCACTTAACTCAGTAGAATAGACTGACTGTAAAACTACTAGAAATATTTGAAGATTCCTACAATCTACAGGAACATTAAATCGATGGAGAGACTTTTTTTTTTTTTTTTTTTTTTTAAATAATAATAATATGGGAAAATACAAGCCTTGAGTACGGAACTGAGGCTGAAAAGCCAGTTTTGCAATCTGGAACAGTGGGAGGAGATGGTAAGATATTATGAAAAGAATGTACAAGCTGACAGAGTGTGCGCAATGTACCCAAAGACTTAGCAGTGTGAGGTCAGGTAGATTTTCATGGACAGAATGGACAACGGTTCAGCAAAAGAAAAGAAAGTTTGCAATGAGGCATTTATCCATCTTAAGCTGAACTTGGGCAGGCAGTAAAAAGATGCTCCAGGATCCCGAAGTGACAAGAGAAAAGCACGGGTATGATTGAACAAATAAATCTTGGTGTTTATTGCGTGCGCCTGCTTTTATTAAATGTATGTGTAAACTATATAGACATGCAAATAACATAGTACAAGGCAAAATTTGAACAGTACGAGGAAAAATGAGTATATTGTTATCTATACTCAATATACAATGAGTATATTGTTATCTTATCTATCCCCCCCCACCCAGGGGCTCAAAGGTATGAGGCAACACACTGAGAATCTAAATAATCTGAAAGACCTGACAGAAGAGGGCTAAAGCACAATAAAAGTAATAATAAAATGAAGTTGAGAATCCCTCCAAAGTGTTTACGGGTTTACACTGACACAACAGAGTCAAAACTGTTGCCTATTTTTTAAGAAATATTGAATGGCACTAAACCCAAATACATAGGGAGACTTTGGTCTTTTCAGGAAAATGTCTGTATTTGGTTTAAATGTATTGTAATCCCTGTATTTTAAAGATGATTAGTATGGGATGAAAGTGACTACACACAATTAAAATCAACCCCTACTAAAAAAAAGGCTGAACGCGCTGTCCTGACAAAGCGTAGTTCTTTTACACAGCATTTGGCAGAAATTTAATTGATAAGAGACTAGAAATACTTGTTGTCCATCCTGATCTGATAAAAATGCCCTGCCTCTTCTGAGACAAATAGGTGTACGCTGAGGGCCAGAGTTAATTCTACATGTGGGACCTTAAAAAAAAATAATGAAAACTGTTATCAAGGTGTGCCTCACACACTATTATCTTCAAATCTCTGAATGCAGAATGCTTTATTGAACTGCCATTTTGCTGTTAAGTGTCTCCAAGAGATAACAATCACCTTCGCCTCTGTGTCAGGCATTTAACAAGAACAAGAAAATTTCCCCAATTCTGCTGATGCCTTAACAGAATTTCATTGACACAAGTAAAAGAACAAGTTGTCTTGAAAACTAATACTCATAGAAAATATCTTCTGCATCATCAGAATGATGATTAACTGTAAATGGTATCAGAACAGTTTTTAGCAGTCATTCAAATTTCGCTTGGACAGGAGGATGGCTCATTCTCTCCAGAATTGGTAGTGAGGGGTCATAGTGCTGGAGATGGGCTGTAGCTGCTGCCTGAGAACGTGGCAGGACGAGGCCATTTGCACCAAGTCTTACAAAAGTAATGCCTGAGTCTAGAAAAGGGTGGAAATCGTTGCTTTTGGGGAAAAGCAGTTTTTACATTGTGTGTGGCCAAGTCAGTGCAGGACTGGTCCCACATTTCTTGCATCGGTGTTGATAAACAGTTTTCCTCGTCAAAGTAAACCCTTTTTGTAGAATTTCTGAATCCAGTCGTTGTTTCCACTGAGAGGAACTTTGTCGTGGGATAAAGGTTTAATCCCCAATACACCGTGCATTTTAATCAGTGTAAATCTTTGCCTGACAAGAGAGATTTCACAATCAATGGATTTTTAATAATCTTCGGGGGAAAATTGCATTAAAGGCAAGCAGTAATACTTTCCTGCTTTCCCTCTTTGCTACTATTGGTTTTCTGTTTTGTTATTAAGAATCCTAGCATGAGACCCAGCTCTTTTTTTTTCCTCAAACATTCGTCTGCTCTTGATGATTTTTCCTTGTACGAAGTTCTAATCCTCTGTTTGCGACAACATAATCATTTCCACAGCAGCTAATTGCAGTGTTTGTAACCACTGATTGGAACTACAGGTGGGGATATGTAGTCAGGATCTAGTGAATTAAAACCAAAACAAGTCCCAGACAAGCCAAAATACATGACGGAGAACGGAACTGTTTCCGTAATTGTGTTTCCAAAGCAAATATATTTTTTTTAATGTCAACAACCACAAAAGTTTATGTAAGCATTCACTGCCAGTGGAGGACTTCTCTAGGCAGAGCCTTTCAGTGACTCGGTTTCCCTTATTATATTTTCCTTACAGGAATGGTGTTTAGGACAGTTAGAATTGTAGGTTCCTTCTTTTCTGGAGCCACAGAAAAATAAACCACCTGCAAACTAACGTTTCGGTCACTCTGAGGTCTCTTGCCGAATGCCTAGAAACAGGAGCGAAGCACAGAATTTCATCAGCCACTCTGTCTTTGCTTAGAGAGAGAGTGAGGAAGAAGGGCATATCAAAGAGTTGTACTGGTTTACTGAAGAAGGAGTTACTAATTTATGTTTTGCCCCACAAAGGATGCGTGTAGCGGCGCTGTCCCAGCGCCAGTGCGGGAACCAGCTGTAGCTCACCTGTATGTCCTGCTGCCTTGACCTCCATGCTGGGACGCTTGAATCATCCTTTCACACCTAGCCAGGCAACCCAGAGTTGGATCGAGCAAAGCTGGGAGCCAAGCTTGTCCCATTACCCACAATTTTAACTCAGACTTGTAGAAGCTGCTGCTCACATCGCTCCTAAAGATGCCGTTGCAGCCCTTTTTTGGATGTGTTTTACGCATTGTAGCCTGGAATTTTTTAATCAGAAATGGATAATTACAATAAAAATGTTTCAGAGGCAGCAGCTCACTAACTGGCATTTCAGCGCTGAGCACGAGGGTGGACTTTGCAGTGCATCTGTGAAGCTCTTCCTCCCTGCAGTGTATTTCTTCCCTTCAGATCGCGTACAGGCTGCTATACCCAGCAGGAAATATTACAAAGGGCTGTGACAGTCTATCTCCGAGTGAAAAATAGAGTACAGAGCAGTTTGACCTGGCTTAGATAAAGCAAAACTATGCTTCCGCTCGTTCTTTGTCTTTAACCTAATTCAACCTGTATTTATTTCTTTGAGGAGTGGAAACGCTTATTCAGACCTTTATTGCAAATATCAGAGAGGAGTTTTAATACCTGGTTTTGTGCTGTAGAAGAGTGGAAAATTTATTATTAACTACTTTTTTTTTTTCCCTAGCCTATCACTTTCAACTAGCAAATAATGGTCTGTGCTAGGAATTTCTTATTAAATGGAAGCTTGAAAATATGAACAGGTTCATAATAAAACCAACTTGGAAACGATAAAGGAATTTTTTTTCCCAACTTTCATTTTACTGTCCTTTACACCTACGAAAATCACTTTAAAGTCATACTATTGATTATATTTCAAAAATCATTACAACAACAGTTTGAAGTGGTGGATTATTAGGCTGGGCTTTAGATTACATTTGTCATCACTGTAATTCAAGACGTATTTTTTAATAACATGGTTTCAAATCTTCATTTGCCACAACTTTGAAGGTTTCAGTCATTGATGGAATATGTATCCCATGCAAGGGCAATATGTTTTTTGTGGTGTAAATAAACCTGTTCCACTCCAGACCCATAAGAGAAAAAATCTGGATATATACTGTAAATATTTTTAATGGCATTATGCACATACATGTATAAGAATCAATTCAGAAAAGTCCATGACCCATTTTTGTATTCACTTCAATGAATAGTTGAGTGACTACAATGATAAATTAAACAGGATTGTAATCCCAATTACAGAATCTTTTGAAATTGCTTGAACTTATTTTTCCTCTTACATGGACAAGAATTTTCCTCTAATAGGAGTTCTGCACTTGTCTAAAGGAAGAAATGTTCTTCAAGGGAATGGAAAAAACCTGAGGTTTTGGTATATAAAAGGAAGTAGTTTGAAACTGCAATCGTGAAGCAACTGAAATTGCCTTTGCTCCATAATAGATGAAATCAACTGTGGGTAACCGAATGTAAAAGAAAAAAAAAAAATCAACGGAACCAGTCGGAATTGCTGCAGACAAAGGCATGGACTAAGCGCTTCAGTGTTGTTCTTTCTGCTTGCCAAAGAACGGTCTTAAGTAATATCGAGACTTCTGTTCTGTCAGACTGCGGTAGTCCTCGCAGAACAATCAGCTAAGTGAAATAACGTGCTCAGGATGAACGTAGCCTATTTGTTTGCTGACATTTGGGGAAGTGCCTGCCGGTGGGACGCCTGCCTACCTGCCGACTCAGTGGTCTGCCCCAGCAGCCGGCTTGCCAGCAAGTCACCACACCCCGCCTATTGCTTAGGTGCTCCAGAGGGTCTCCCAGTGGGACACGGAGTCCACGGGGGTGCTTCTTTCTTCAGTTCCACCCCCTAAATCCAAATCCTTTTATTCTGCCAAACAGCGTTGGCTTTTAGACTCCAGCCTGTTATTACTATTACCCAATTATTTCTCCCTCGTTTAGACCCCTTCTGAAAGAAAGCCTGTTTATTTGTGGAGATCCCCACTCCTGCATCTTTGCAGCCCCAAAATGATGGGGGCCAGTTAGTTTATGCTGTGCCATTACCTGGAAACGAGTTGATGCCATATCATAGGCTAGTCCCAAGTAGAATCTGTTCCACCTAGAATCCTCAAGGGGTGTCTCCTCTGTGATCCCCTGGTGATTTTAAAGCTCACCAAGGGCACACTGAGCATCTGCTGGTTGGCCTAGCAGTACAGGGCTGTGATTGTGGTCTTTATTTCTTCAGTCCACTGAACTGCAACTGCCAGCTGCTGAAGAAAGTGCACAAAATGCTTTGTCCTTAAGCCCAAGCAGAATGCTTAGGACAGACAGCAGTGAGAGGTGCTTGCTGCTACAAGGATGAGATTTGTGTTACTCCATTGTAAAATGCTGGTGCCTTCAAGGATAAGACGTGCAGATTTGTTTGTCCAGCTTGGAAGAGGTGAGGGCACCAGTTCCCGTAATCCTTCTGGCCAGTTCTTTCCCAGCAGCTCCCCATCCGTTCAACCTCTTCCCTGACTGAATCACAGCCTCTCTCTCCTTCAGGCTCTGCTATTTAGGAAGAGAGAGGAGGGGAGAGACCCACATAGTGCAGGTGACCTGCTGCACGCTGGAATAACAGGAGTCCATGACCACAGCAGACAGTTAAAACTGAGGTCAATCCATGTGCTGAAGCGTCCGTGCCTGAAAGCTTCTAAGGCAACGTTTGAATGTGAATCTGAAGTTTACAGTTGTTCACAGGCAATTCAAATACGAGACCAACTTCAACCTGCAAATTGCTTGCAGTGAAAAATTTGACCAGCTAACTCCTCCAAAGTAGGGGATAGCTATATAAAAGACTATGAAAATACAACACAGCCCATGCTTAGTTCCGTGTTACCTCCGTTTGACTTACGCGATTTCACCAGATTGAACAGCGATTGGTTAATTGTCTGTTGCAATAACAGGGTTACTATTAATTGGCGTTTCCTACGCTCTGAAATACAGTGCTGGGAGAGGTACTGTTTGCTGTCAGCCTAAATAATAGTATCATGATCAATTATGTCCCTATTTTAATCAGGCTGCTTGCTAAATGCTTCTAGGCATTAGAAGTATGTTTTGAACAACTCCCCTCTCCCCAGATATCTGAATACATGTGTTCAGCTGTATTTTGCATTAAACAAAGTGCAACGATTTCTCCCAGTCCCCCAACTGGTCCAGGGATAGAAAGATTTAGTATATTGGACAGTGTCTTGGACAGATCGTATTATTGGTCAGATTTAATTTGTTAGACTACAAGCAGATAAAACATCAAGGCGGAGAAGAAGAAAATGGAGAGATATAAAAGCATCTAGACTAGGATTAATCGGTTGTTCGGAATGCTCTTGAGACACTCCATCATATTAGACAATTCATTCAGCTCATAAAAGCTGTACTGTCATTATGATGAGAGCTGAGCAGATTATTGACAACAAATTTTTTAACTAATGAGTTTAGTCTCTGTGGATCAACAACTGACTGTGGAAAGATTCTTAAATTTTCCTGCTTGATTTTACTCAGAGGTGGCTTTCCCCTCTCTGTCCTATTATGATTATACCGTGAGGAAAAGACTCTGAATATTTTACCACCAAGATCTGAAGGTCAGCCTGTATTATTAGTTGCAGTTTTTCATATACACAATCTGAGAAAAGTTTTAGTTTCCCTTGTGAAAAGACTTATGACCGGGGAGGCCAAAGAACAGAATTTGTATTTCAAATAGTTAGAATCTGCCTGGACCACAAGGATTTTATGTCAGACATCATTTCTAAAACCAGTAAGTTAATGCAGGATTTTTACGGCTGGGTTTCAGGCTTCAGACTTATTTTCTTTTTACCACCTGCATGATCTACTTGTGAAAGGGAAGTCAAAGTTCTGCTTTTCCAACAGCCCCATTCTAGGCTTACACAGTAGGATGGTGCAGAAAGAGGCTCCCTTGATGTGGAAAATCGTTAATGACAACTGTGGTGTGAATATTTGAATGAACAACTTAAAAAATGATCTTCAGAAGCCATTCAGATTTTCTTGGCAACCACAGAAGGAATAGACAATGTGGAAGAAAATGGTTTTTGAAATTTGAGCCGACGTTAGAACATAACACATGGTATTCATTCTCCTGTACTTGAAAAATTAAGAAACGAAAGACAAAAAATGGATGAAAAAAAATTTATTATTTTCACTCAAAAGGACAGTGCTTTTCCTTTGCATTTTACCCCCCGGAAATCTTGCTAATAGCAAATTCGCACATCTTTTCAGTCTTTTTCGGTCTCTTCTCATTTCAAGATTAAATCAGCATTCTGCACCCTTGTTTGATTTCTTCCGGAACTGCTGCTTGTTACAGAGTGTTAGCTTTCCACCCCATCTCAAAAAGTGTGTGTACTCTTCGTTTGAATGTGGCTACTGTCATCTCAAGCATGTTTGCAGTTCACTCTGCTTCCTTTCAGCGTATTTGCAATGTGCTCTGATTTTCTTTGTTGGCCTTTAAATATGTTTGTCCAACTGATTATGTGATAGACCTTTATTTTACCTCTTAATTATCGTCATTGCTTTGTGTTTGTGTGTATGTGTTGTCTATGAAGAGATGATTTAAACCAGTTTAGCATCTGTTCCTTTACAAATACTGGAGAGAGCTTCCATGTGCAATATGAGAGAATCTGCGAGAGAAAGAAGTACAGCTAAACAAGTGGGGATAAATGAATGTGAAGGATTTCTGGAGCTTTCGAATTGTGAGCCTGGAAATGAATTGCAGCTCTGTGTGTGCATACATCTGGGGGCAGATTTTCTTCTCTAGCCCAGCTCGTTCTAAGCGCTAAGGGCAAACACATGGAAAAGAAAGAAAATTACAAATATTTGTTGTCAAGATTGCAGCAAAGGGAGACAGAAAGAGGACAACTGCAGAGGAGGAGCCAGGAGGAAGATGGATATGTATAGAAGTGTGTATTTTACAGCTGGTGCAGATATGTAAGGGCCATATTTAAAAAAAAAAAAAAATCACGAATTAGAAACCTAGTAGGGAACTAAGTTGGTAAGTATTAACGAAACAAAGAGCCTGCTCCTTTCATTTACATTTAACTGAAAAAAGAAAGGAAGAATGTCACCAAGCCAACTTTTTCATTTCTCCAGAAGATGCTGTTTTATCTGAGATTGTGATAGAACTTACATTTTATATTCCCTTTATATTTTGGCAGAGAGCTGACACTTTGTTATTTACATGCATTATGTGGTTATGTTTCATTACACAGTATAATAATATGACACAGCTAAATGACAAAGTCCCTGGTGAACATTTTAAGCAGTACACATCCCAGGACTGCAGTAAACACGCTAAATTACAAATTCATGGACTGGTGAATATGGCCATTCAGCAGTATAGGAATGGTTCATCTTAATAGGCAGTACGTTCTGCTGAAAGGGCATGGGCAATAGGACGGTACTTTATTTATTTATTTACTTAAGGGCTGAGGATAGAAGCCCTCAAGGAAAGAATATACAAATTTATTTAGAGCACAAAGCAGAGGAGGTCTGTAGTTGTAAAGAGGTATTTAGACAGAGTGGGAGAAATCCTACAGGCTTTAATGATGTTTTCACCAGTATCTCCTACAGTTACTAAAGAAAGGGAAAAGGTACTCGCAGGTTAATTACAAATGAAAGTCAGAGCTTCGTGATGAAATACTGAGATTCTGTTAGTAACTAATTACTCAAAGACCTCAGTCAATTAAAAATAACAGCCCCAGGAGGCTAATCATGAGTTTTGAACTCGATCCCTCTGCCTCCACCTATTATCCTCCTTGTCATCTTCCCATGCCCGTAATGTCTGCATGACGTCACACTATTTTCATCTTTGGCATAAGATATATCACTCTTATTCCTGATTGGTGCTAGGAACTGTAAAAAATTTCTGTGGCTGGTGACACAATGAGATAAAACATGAAGCCTTATGTGCCTTTCCCCCCGTTTATATGAAACAGGAGAAGGCTAAAGGAACAGAGGGGGAAAAAATTGTCAGCTAGAAAAGAAAACAAGAACAACAAAATATTTCCAAGCCTTTTATTTAAAATGCATTTTGTTTTAAGGCTTCTAATTTGCATTTGTGTGAAACTACTATTGATTCTAGATGATTATTCTATGAAAAGAAGATTTAACAGCCACCTTTCTCACAACAGTGGGCTTTGGTTTTGTTTTTCTATACAGACTATATTTTTTGAATTCTCTGCTAGATACTGATTGCGTACTCACTAGTCAAGGATTGTACTAGTGATCTGCTGGTCCTTCACTCTGTAAGAAGTTCAGGCTGGCAGCCCCTTGCACCTACAACGATCCCAACCTACACACGCAACTCAGGCTAACAGCTTTGTGGCTCACAGTTAAAATAAATGGAGCACAGATTATTACAGAATATCACAATGAACATAACAGAGCGCAGGTTGATGAAAATAATGAAGTTAAAGTGATGAGAAGACTTTCTTCAGAAAGTGAATCAAGGAAGGCTTTGTTTTACATGAATTCTTTGGTGCTGTATAAAGAGAAGACTGCAGAGCTGCAATCATATGTGTTTAGACAAAAATAACTTAATTACTGTAGGTTATCTGAGAGCTGGATCAGGACTCTGTATAAGAAGTTATGAAAACACCATAGTAACAGGAGGGTAGATGCAGGAAAGGACAATATATCCTTAAGATCAGAGAAGTTACATTCTGTATGCAGAACGGCATACCAGAACAGGAGAGGTCTGGATGGAAGCATACAATAGAAAAGGTACAAACAGGGTTATAAAGAAATGGGTGAAAACGTCCATACCAGTGCAAAAAGAGACAGGTCAGGAAATGTTTGCATGCATAACAGATTCTCTTAAAGAGGCACATCATTAATCATGAAGACTTCAATTACCCTGGCATAGACTAGAAAAAAATCGTGAAATGACTGTGGAAGTTACTTCTGGAGGTAAAATAGAGGTATTTCCTTTTAAATCTGCTGAGCGATCAAGAAGGCCAGACATTTCTTTGGTTGTATCCCCAAGAAAATAAGATATACGTGATAAATGAGATAAAAGTTGGTGAGGATTTGATTCTTGTGGTCACAGGGCAGCAGCATCAAATTGTAGGCACTCAAAAGACTATTTATAAAGATAGAAGTACAAAAATATTGGACTTTTAAAAGGCAGAGTATGAAGAATATGAAATATATCGAGAATAGTGTGCAGAATGTTAAAAAACATGCTAAGTCCATGCTGCCGAAAGGGAAGGTGCTTATTGAGACAAGGAGAAAAGATAACAATTCTTGCATTTTCACAGTTGTACAACAACTTTAAACAATACCTGGGAAGATTCCCAGTTGCTGTAGATATAGCTCCATTTCCTTGGCCCATTTACGCCAGCTAGAGATGGTAATGTGTTTAAGGTAAGATTAAGGTAAGAAGAAAATCAGACAAAAAGCAGATTTGAAAGTCAAATGTGCTGCACAAAGAAGATTATACTAAAAGAAAAAAAAGTGGTAGAAGAAAGAAATTAGAATAGCTGCAACGGAATAACATACCTATGAAGCAATTTGACTAAGAGAAAAACCTTTTATTTTCACGAATATACAAAACAGGTATTTTTTTTTTACTGCTTATGATTCCTGCTGGTTTTATATGTAATACCACCAGGAGTTAAAAAGCTCAGATGATAATAAGCTACATGTAGACAATTTAAAGCAATGTCTTCATGAAAAGGATGTGAGATGGGAAAAGCTGCTATTAGTTTTTATGCCCTATGTGTCTGCTGACTAAAACAACAACAAAAACTGGTTGATGTGAACAAAGTGTATCTCACAGTTCAGAAATAAAACAAGAACAGTAGGAGGCCTTTAAGCTATTTAAAGAATTTCATGGACTTTAAAAGCCATTCTCTGTGAATTGTGCTGTCTTTACAAACACTCCAAAATTATTTTTTTTTTAGAAGTTGGCAAGGTGAAAAATTCCATCATAAACCCAGTGTATTTCTGTGATATTTTTGTAGATGCTTCTCTGAAGTTTTGTAGAAAAGCTAAGAAAAGATTTCCATATGAGAACAGAATACAGCTTAGCACAGAGCTATACACAAAGCAAGAGGGTGAGGCTCTTAATGTAGCGTAGAGCACTACACTATGAGGAAACTGCTGAGAATGTGGGTAAAAACTGGAGGGACAACTGAACGTTCACTTCCTTTGAAAAGTTAGAATTGCTTGTGAGGTAAAAACATCCAAAGCAAACACAAGAAAGTTGGGTTTTAAAAGTTTAAGGCTACAAAATACCTGAGACTCGTGGAGCCAGTTCCATTGGAAACTAATAGACTTTGTCATGACCTAAATGAGAAAGCTGCAAGGCTGACTGAAACACAACTGCGTCTCATAAATGTATACAGCAAAAATATTTAGGACACTGTGATACAGAATAAGAAAGGAACTATGTCCTAAAAAAAAGGTTATTGGAAAAAACCTGTATTTGTAGTTATATACACTTGTGAAAAAGCATGACATTGTCCACATCATCTCTAATAATAAATTTCTAAATGGAAAGCTGTTAGGAGGCTGAAAGTCTATACCTTTTGTGAGCTAGGTAAGGGCACTTTAAAATGATAGACATGTCCTGATGTCTTTTTGCCAGATTGCATCCTGTGAAAGAACAATTTCTGAGCAGGATGAGCTTATTAGTACAGCTAACAGTGAAGAGGTACAAGGAAATATGTGAAGTATGGGGCACACTTCAGAGGAAACCATTGTGATGGAAGGATAACACTGCCTTCTTCCTTACTTGGAGCAAGATTCATGGATACCAAGGAGGAGAGCAGAGAGGGAGAGGAGGTATCTTCTGTGAAGGTCGAGGAAGTCTACTGAACGGACTTTCTGGACACTGAGAAGCGGTGAGTTTCTGTCCAGGCTTTCATTTACTGCCTTCTTTTCTGCTCTCCCCATTGTGTTATCATCTCAGCATTTTATTCTCTTCATGAATTGTACCATTCGCAAAATAACTATAAGCTGTACTAGATAAATAGGCAAAACGTTCAAAAATGCCATGAATCAGGAGTCTAAAAATGGCCTTTGGAAAATGGACCCAGAGTCTGAAATGCCAAAATATATTCCCTCTCAGCACTGAAAAGCCTAAGATGCTTACATGGTCACTGCTTTCTTGCAAAGGCAACATATTCTGTCTCTAGACAGGATAGGGAGCATGTACATGTGCTCGCTGAAACCTCTGCCCCACATCACTTGAGCAGCGGTCCTCGATGGGAGCGTGTCCCTGCTCTCTCAGTTTCCTTCCCCAAGCAACAAATCCACAGCAAAGGTGAAAAGCAGCTGGTGCCTGCCTGGGTTGCAACCTGCCAGGAGGTGAGATGAAGTTGGGATGTTAATCCTGGCACCTACCATACAGACACCAACTCCTACTTGCCTAAGGAAAATGGAGTGCTTCCATTTTTAGAAGGCAGGATTTAAGTTATTTACATTTTAGGCTTTCTACTTTTTGATTTATGCAATGTGCTTGCATATCAAAACAGATTTAAAAAAGTAAATCTTTGTATTGGGTGCAGGTGCCCAGGTGCTGGCAGTGGGTGGCTGCAGGGTCACATCTGTGAGGAGAGATCGAGGTTGTACCAGGCTGGACACTGCCATGCTAGCAAGCACCAACAGACCCACTGCAGGGCACAGCTGAGCCCCTCAGCCAAGATGATGGCATCTCTGGGAAAACATTTTAAAAAGGGCAAAAAATGCCACACAGGCAGAGGGGAATGGAGGAAACCAGTGAGAAACAGCAGTGTGAACACCAAGGTGAGAAGGAGGAGGAGCAGGTGCCCCATTAGATATCCATACTGCAGCCCATGGACAGGACCATGCCAGACAAGATTGATATTTCCTGAAGGAACTGCAGCCTGTGGAGAGGTCACCTTGGAGCAGAGGAAGAGTGTGAGAAGGAAGGAGGACCAGAGAGAGCAGCACCCATAATGTACTGACTGCAGCATCTCCTACCTCCCATCCTCCCTGCATTGCTGTGAGCAGCAGAAGGTTATGGGAGTGCTTGAGCCTGGGAGATGCAGCAGGAGAGATGTTATTTTAACATTTGTTTTGATTCTCACTAGATGCATCTGCTTAATTGAAAATAAATTTAATTTTCCCTAAGTCGAACCTGTTTTCCTCACAGTAGTAATTAGTAAGTGTTCCCCCTGTCCACAAGCTTTCTTCTTGTTTTTTTCCTCTCCTTGTCCTGCTGAGGAAAGGGAGTGAGAACTGGGTGGGGGTTGGCCTGTTAGCCAAGGCGAACCACCATGAATTTGAAAAACTTAAGGAGAAAATGGAAGACAAAAAGTCAGAATGAGAGAGAAATAGTAGCTAATTATTCACACAGAAATTGGTAAGAGAATTTCACATGCAAACACAGGGCTGTCCAGATCCACCCTGCCCTTAATATGGACAAATTCTTTATAAATGTGCTATGACTGGTGGCAGAGAACCATAGAAACATTCAAATATAGGTGGAATCATTCTTACCTTACTTAGATTGACTTTATTCTCCCTTTCTAGTCTCTGATAATGTTTCACATGGAAGATTCCAGCTCACAACAACCCAAAAAAGTCAAAAAAGTAAGACCCTGAAAATTTCCACTCATCATAAAGTGTAACAATAAAAATAATGTAGTGACAGAACCAGAGGGGTCAACAAGAGAAATGTTTTACCTCATATTTACTAACTGTCCAAAGAGAAAAGAACAGAATAGGGGATGCACAAAGATTCGTAATCAGATAATATAATATCTTTAATAAAAAAGGGTTTTGAAAACTGTACGTTATAAGCTTGCAATCTACCCAGTGTCATAATGGAGTGTTGTGGAAAGGTGTCTATAGGGTAGGGTATAGAATGGAAGTGTGATGGAAGAGAGCAGATACATGCTATATGTGGAGAAAAAAGCCCCAGGCACAGAGCAAAGCTGTGTAAAGAGAAAGCTGGGCATACCCAGAAGCGCACAAATACAGTACAATATTCCTATACCTATGTTTACTTTAAAGAGGTATTTTTCTGAAAAATAAATTACAGCGGTAGGTGAAAAGCCTACAAGGGAATCAGATAGATGAGCAGTGCTGCAGAATTCTGTCTCCTGTACAAAGGCAAAGTATACATCATAGTTACTGTCACCATCGACTGTTATAAGGAATCAAGAGCAAGTGCAACTGCTGGGCTTAAAAAAGAATAATAACAACTGTCTTAGTGTCACTGCAGCTTGTAAGCTGCTGTGGGGTTAGGTTGGTGGACAGAAAAAGAGCTCACCTATCATCCATAAATCATTCAGCATAAGCAGAGATACAGTTCCTTGGCTTTGCAGCCAATCAGGAGACCAGCCTGAATTTTCAGTAGTACAAATGAGAAATACTGCACAGGGGCAGTCACGGGATCCCGGGTCTCTACAAGACAGATTGATAGAGCATCTTCAAAGTACCACTGTGTGCTTAAAACAGGGAGCTCGTAAGCTGCCATTATCAGTTCCATTGCATAGGATACCTCAGTTAAACACCTCTGACACATTCTGGATTTTGAAAGAATATACACTCATCAAGTTACCTTCTTCTGGAACGCCATTGAATATGGTGGGAGAGGAGAGCAGGATGCAGAGCAAGATGTACATTTGTTTTGATCTTGTTTACAGGCCCTCAGTAAATATGGACAAAAGTAATCAGGAGGGTACACACTCAAAAGATAAGTAGAACATGCAATGCCACAGGTCCTTTCAACACGTGTTCCAAGTTTTAATTTAACAGAATTTTAAACAGGCAAATACTTAAAGGAACTCCCCAGCAGCTACCATTGCACTGAATATATTGTACTTACGTGTTCTAAATCAGTAAGAAATGTCAGATATAAAATACATTCAAAAAACCACCCACAGAACAGGTCAGCAAAATGCAATTCTATTTTTGAAAAGGTTGTCCATCAAATCTAGAGCTTGGAAAATTTCTGCTCTGTCCAGCTGCCTCTAAACACAGTGCTGTTCAGCGCAACCCTCAGACCCTTGTCGGTTTTTGTATTTCACGATATAGTATTGTACCTCATGCGTCAAAGGCAAGAATAAATCACTGTCTAAAGTTTTACCTCTCTGACATTGCTAGTTTAGACTGTAACAGGTATGCTGAGCTGATCTTTCTAGAATTGAAGAAATCCTTCAGCTTTAGTTTTCCTTTTTCTTCACGCAACTAGATGATAGAACACCAGTTTCTTTATCTTTGCATGTCCTGCTTTCAGGGTGTTCTTCATGCTTCATGCATTATGAGTAGCAGCGAAAGAGGAGGTAGTAATTATCAGACATTATATTCCATGAAAGAATAGTACGGGGGAAAAAGAAACAGAAGTAATGAAGTGACTTTATAGATGCACAGCGGGCAGAAACATTTCTAACCTGCCAAGGAAACTATTCACTACTGAACAAATCCTGGGCTTCTTAAATTGGCAAAACTCTTGTTGACTTACGAGCAACTGGAATTTTGCCTGATAAAGACTTCAGGATATGGCCCTATCTGAACTAGCTGGGACATGAACGTTGAATAAGACTTATGGCCTGATGAGGGGTTTTGTGCTTAAGGCTGTATTTCCAGTATGTATTTATATATTCAATTTTCTGCATTCAGTAGCGGTGCTTTGGGAGATATATGAGCTGCACAGTAGCTGCTTCATGGATAATGCGATCCTTCTTCCACTTGTACAGAAACACATAAAGAAACCTCAATTTCATGCACGGTGCGTAGTGCCCATCTCATTCCAAGTGCTGTATTTCAAGAGTGTTTGTCATTTTCGTAGCTTTTCTGCAAACCCTTTTTTTCCAACACTGACACAAAATATCATTTTACTATGGCTTGCAGCATTTGTAAAGAGCTGGACAACTGAGTCCACATGCTATATGCCCTGAAGAGGAAAGCAGTGAAAAGACATGCAAGGAAAAATACAGTCTGCCAGCAGAAAAGTATTTTTAAAAATTTACCTTGAGGCAAAATAAAATTAAGTTAAAGCAAGCTGGAAGTATTTCTTTTTTTTTTTTTTTTTGTTTATTACTTACCACTCATCTTTCCCCAACGCTCATATATTATTTTCTTATTTTCTCTTTTTTTCCAAAAGTAGATGTTTTGGAAGCTATGAGTGTAAACCGTGAATGATTGGCTGTATCTTAGACCCCAGGTACAGTAAAAGATTGGAAAAAGCCAGTTCCTTATCAAAACCTAGTTCAAACTTTGCATCATGAGTAGTCTAAAATCACTCAACATACTGTGTTTGCAACTGATATACGGTAAGATGATATACCTTAGAGTTCCTGTGTAATTTGCCATAAGCATTTCTAAATGCTTAAAATCAAACACAACATTTCATTATATCGTGTACCAACATAGTAAGGTAAAAAAAAAGATATTTTTACTTTGACAGAACACTTATGGATGTTGTCCAAACTGTTTATCTGTGACACAGAACAGCTACACAATTCTAAAAATGCTCTTGTTAGTTTAGTTTACTTAATTTCAAGAACCTCTATAAACTACAGTACCCAAAGGTCTTTTTGTTATAGTGTGTGATTTATCTGTTGCAGATGCATCAAGTTTTTCTCTGTACAGGCAAGACGGATAATGTGGCTAATGTGCCTCAAGAGAAAAGTTTATAGAACTGATAGAGTTCCCAAGTGCCAGGAAAAAGTTAGAAGGGATTGGTGAGGTACTTGGGCTGGGAGGTACTTTAGTTGTCGAAAAAAACCCCCAAAAAACCAAAAAAACTAACAACAAAAAAAGACATTTCCTCTTTTTAAAACCAAATGAAATGTTACAACATTCAAACAAGCTTCCGTGCCACTTCAGCAAAGAGCACTCAAAGATTGGTTACCAGAGGTTCAGATGTTACAGCAGAGAGAGAAAGAGAGAGATGGGGACACATGTACGCACGAAAATGTGCCATATCTATGTATTCTACCAGACTGCTCCAGGCTTTGCTAAAAACCAAGATAAGGACCTGGAGTTTAACCAGCATCTCTTATTTTTTTAGCTCTCCCAGCTATAAAACATGTCGCTGCAATTTGCGAACTGGTATCTCTTTCCTTATCATAACCCCTTTCATGTGCAAGAGCTCGTTATCCTAACTTATCGCATATGCAAATATGTGAACTGCAGCTCGTTTTTCTGCTGGAGCTGCCTTTATCAATCAGGTTGTGACTGCTTTATTTGTTTTTCTACTGAATAGCTGCCTTTATCAATCAGGTTGTGACTGCTTAAAAACCTGATAGTGGACCTTTTACAAGCAACTAATTTTTCATTTTCTTCTTTGTCTTAAAGGGAGAATACATATGAAAGTTAGTTGTGATCATCTTAAAGCCAGTATAAACTTCATATTGCCTGTCCTATATAAGGGACAGTTTCCTTAGACTCAAAACCTACCGGAAAAACAAAACAACAACATTATAGTTCCAGAATTTTGTTGTATATTTATATATACCTGTATATCTATGAAAATCTCTTTGGACTTTTTCCCCTCTTTTCAGGGCTAGGGATGAGTAACGCATATGGAATATATTGAACACCTTTGGCTCATCTTACTTTTAGAGATCCAGGTAAAAAATAAAATTATCTCACTGACAGTTAAGCAACCACATGACTGCAGAATAATTTATCATTTGCAAACAAAGGTGACAAGTATTGTGCATAACAATGTGTATCATCAAAGGGAACTCTTTTCAAACTGCCTCCTGATTACTTATACAAGTTTAAGAGAAATTATTATGTACTGCTTGTAAATTATTCACTTTATTTAAAAAAATAAATTAGCCGCAATAAGCACTTACTGTGTCACGTAGCAATTATATAATTATCCCTCCTCCAATCATTAACTGAGAATTCTTTCGTGCGGGAAAGACATAAGAGAGGAGCCCATGGGTGCCTTTACTAAGGGCTCTTTCTAGACCACATATCACCAATTTTTCCTGCAGCTGGAAGTTATGTTAAATATAATGAGATACATTTTGTCTGCAAAGAATCTCATGAAAGTTCCCGTGTTGGCTGGGGTAGATCTGATCAGCACATGAATGGGAAAGCAAATCAAAGAAAATCTCTCAGGCTCAGGGTTGTAACCTGAGCTTTTCTTTTCAATCCCACACATACGGACCTGCACTGACACCTCAGATAGCCACACTGTTCTTGCTTAAGATAATGCAAAGTATACGTGCACATCTTCGGGTGGTGCCAGGGCCCTGTTCGTCTTAGCTCTAAGTCTAGTAAAAAAAAAAAAAAAAGGGTTCTGAAACACTCCATGGATTAAACGGTGGCTCCTGTGAAGCCAGCAGGATTTTCAACTTTGGCTCCCACAGAACTAAGATTTTACTCTGTCTCTTTTGAATGTGGGCTACTGCCTCTGTGGGAAGAACAGGTTCCTTTTTACTTGTGAAAGACGTTAGCCGTATGGTCCTGAAGACTGATTTTTTCCCTTTAGCCTCAGAGTAGTTTCAGCAAGAAAAAGCTTTCTCGTACTAACACACCAATATGCGCCAGCCTTCATCTACAAGGATGGCCCCTAAGAGTTCAATCTCCAGACCTCTTCAGCTCTTTCCTTTTTTGCTTTTTTTTTTCCCAGTGTGAATATCACATATCTGAACGGACACTCTTGCTAAAAGAATGTAGCAACTCTCTAAGAAAGGATTACTTAGGATGTTTACCCAAATATAGATCTGATTGGATTGCCATGAGATTTTTTCTATGCTTAGCACAACATAAACTGCATAGTTTTGTCATGAGTTATTGATGTCTTGAGACTTTTTCTCCTGTAACCAACCAGAATAAAGGCTGCTTCGTGTTTCTGAGTCCTTGAGCAACTTTAAATAGGCATTAGTATTAGAAGTAGGGGACAGAGTGTGTTCTTTCTTCCTTTTTACACCTCTGCATACTTCATGGTTGTTGTATTCAAGCTTCAGTGCTCCTTAACCTGGGTATATTAATTAACACAGGAGCCAACTCTCCCAAGCTTGAATCAAATGGTGGCCAACATTCATGCTCCACAGTCCTCCTCTGCTGCCTCAAGACTTGTCCTTGATTTAAATTATAAAACTTAAATCATATAGATAAATATGACTTCTATAGACTTCTTAATATGTACTTAGTATACTACTATATATTTCTGACTGACTTAATGTGACCTCTTTATACTTCTTAGCTCCTCTTAACTTCCATCAACATGCAAGCTCCCTATGTTCAAGTACTATTTTATTATAAATACAAAAAGTGTAGGCTAAGACATGAATGGCTGCAATTCATTAGCTGACAACATGACAGTTTTACGGTACAGATGCAGCCCAGCAGTCAAGTATTACCACTCTGCCTACTGGCAACACATAAGGAGAAATCACATGGGGGACTCCGTCCTGGTACTTATTTTCCGCACTGAATAATATGCAAAAAGAACCATATTTATAGACTTTGTTTCATGATGTGACAGTTCCTACTTCAGTATGAAGGGACATTTCCCCTGCAGGAAATATTTCTTTTTTCTCTCTCAAACACTATTTCATGCTTGAAGGATCCTTGCAAATTCTTAGTCCATTTAAGTGCAGATTTCCCCTGTCCTGTTTGTCCCTGTCCTGACCTCTTTTGCAACTGCTGGAACAAATATTGCCAACAAGAGCCGAGGAATAATAAAACTGTATGGTACAAACAATCACATTTGCTACATGACAGCCTAACAATATGAAGTACAGGTGACTTTTTCAAGGTCCTCTTAATTTATGTAGCTTATCTAGACACCTTATTCCACTCCAACTATTTCAAAGAATGTAAACATTGTTCAACGGAAAGACAGCAGGACTGCAATTAGAAATGCCTCAAGTTCAAAACTGGTGAGTATCAACATTTTCTACAATGCGGGTTGACACACTCTTCTGCTTCTCTTCTTAGAAAATGAGTCTAAATAGAATTTTATTGTTATTGATCAATAGCTCAACCAATTTACGTTAAGACATAAAGAAATGAGAGTCAGGGTATATGTCCGTTTAGCTCTGTGTCTGACACTGGTCACTGTGGATGCTGCGGGAGGAAGTGTTAAAGGACAGGGAGGTGCATTATCCTACCCATGAGAAATTTCTGGTTTAAGGATTTCCCTGCTAGACCTTTCATCCACTTCTGTGTGGTTCACAGTCCTCTTCTACAAATCAGTCTACTTGCCTTTTGAATCTCTTTGTGCTTCAGACAGCTGTAACATCTTGTGCCAATAAATTCTATAATCCTAATACACAGTAGAGATATTATCCTTGTGTTTATCTGTGTTCATTTTGAAATTTCTGTCTAAGAATTTCATTTAATGCCCCTAGTTTCCTCAGCACGGTACATAGGGAAGAATTAACTTCCCTTCAGTTTCTCCATATTGTGCATAACTTAATATGACCTCTGTTACAGACTTCCCCTTTTCACTCCCTCTTTTCTAATGGAAAGAATCCTAAATACTCACTTAAAACAGTTATCTGTCCATGTATTTGCCTCTTTTCTCTTTCTACTATTTTCTTCTTTGGGTTGGAGCAGAGGACATGGGGGGACAGGTGGAAGAACCAAAGCAAAATTTTCTTTTGCATTCAAAGCTGTGTATACCACACGCTTTTTTGGTTGTTGTTGCTCAGGTCTCCATTTATCCATCAACAAGTAGCTACATCCCATTTGCCTCAAACCACTGCTGGACAGAGAGCTGTCATTCAAACAGCTTAAACAGCTGTCATTCAAAATGATTTCTTAATTTCTTTGCAATAATGTCGTCTTCATATAATTCTTCACATGCGTTTACCCAGTGCTGTTTTTCTTTACACGTGTAATGTTGTGTTTATCAACACTGGATTTCAATTGACATTTTATTGCCAATGACTCGGTATTGTGAGGTGATCCCGAAACTCATTGTAGTCAGTTTAATTTGAACTAAAGTGAATAATTTTGTAAAAAAATCAGCAAACTCTCCTTTATGTGTGCACGTAGAGATCTCTGAAGGATGGCAACAGTAACCTCCTGGCAACTTATCATTCCTGCTGTTTGTTTCATACCTGTTAGTCCCCTGTTAGTCATCAATAAAATCTTTCCTTTCTTCCATGTCAGCTTATAAGACCCTTGATGAAGGATTTCATAATAAACTAACAATATCCAAATGCAATATACAAGTGCACTCCCTCAACTCCAACTGGCTTTTTCTGGTCTTCCTAAAGTCTGTTATTATAGGTGGCATAAATATTCTCTGTCTTTCAAAGGAGAGGTCTTAAGCCATCTCCACACTCTTCCAGATTTAGGCAAGGCATTTCATTTTATATAGATTCACTAATACTGGTTGAGACAGATCTTAACCTCATTTGCCTTTAGGTTTTGATAACAACACCATTTCTGTATTGGTGCAGTTTACTCAGTTATTTATTACACTTTCTGTCTTCTTGTGGTGTGCCAATGATCACCTGCCTTCTTCCAGAGTCTTAAGATACTTAGCATGTCAAGATACTCCCCAAAATCAAAAACTCTGTTTTTCAGTCCAAGTTACTCAACTCCAAGCAAGTCTTATCTTCCCTTTCCTATAAAATGTTTTCAACCACACAGTGATATCTGGCCTGGATCTGCAATTACTGCAGAGTATGTGACTAAGGAGGTCTCGGTCTTAGGCATTTCACTTCATGCTTTGACTCCAGAATCTTTTTATGTCATATCCGTAATGCTATATTGGCTATGGCCAGTGCATCATCTTTACGCTTGTCAGATAAGTTGCGACACTGTCCTCACTGACATCACAAATTCTACTTTCTATAGTGCACAATAATCGAAGTATTTTGCTGAATATCATACCCCCCCCCCCCCCCCCCCCCCATCATATCTGCTCCTCTGGTCACCACCACAAAAAGGGTTTTGGTCATCACATAGTGGAATAGCCTTCTCCAAAACATTGCTCCTAACTTCTTGGCATCCCTGCCCACCACCTTCATAGTGTAACTGACCTATTTTTTCATGCAATTCCGTCATGAAACCATATACTAACCATGAAAGGGATGAGTTGCACCATTTTCTCATTCATGCAGAGGAAAATGGATAATAGGTTTTATGTGTCAACGTGAAAGCGATGGCCACAAAGTGGAAGAAATGGGTTGCATTTCAGGAGATGTTGTTGAAGGCTTGGATTTTGAACTCCGTAGTCTGTGATCTTATGAAAAAGTGGTTTCATAGGAGAAAAATCTTCATAGCCTTTCAGTAATGACTCATCTCACTGGAATAGTGAAAAAAGGTCGGAACAGAAAACATCTCATTTAAAACTCAAATCCTGACAGACCTCAGGTGTCTTTATTCGTTTCTAGTCCATCTTGGTAAAAGATGTCAGGTAATTACCCCTTGGTAAAAGGGTCAGGAATGGTAGAGTCTAAAACTCTGGAAATCTTTGTAATAAAGATCGCTGTTCAACTGTGGCTCTACTCTTGTTCAAAATGAACCTGCAGTGACTTGCCTTTAAAAGCCCCAATACCCACTTCAGGACTGAGTTATTCACAAAACTCCCTTTCTCCACACCAATTCTAATGAATTGAACCCCCCCTCACCAAACAAAAGCGAGCTGATGATCGCTGAAAGACAGGGACACCCACAACAAAGCTTTATTCTAAGAGGTGCAGATGGGCCCATCTCTTGTTTGAAACACATTTTAGCTGGCAGTCCTGGAAGAAGTCAGCATTCTGAGCGAAAAACCAGAAACCTCTTTTGATGCCATCGTTAATCAGGCCTGTTAGTTGAAATGTCTACACATTTTTTTAAAGTGATTGAGGACAATGACCTTTTAAACGTAACATCCCAACACTCTGCTAATGCATTCTTAGACATTTATTTTATCACAAGTGTATTTGGGCCACAGGAACAAGATTTTTTTAAGGAATCATCTAAAAATTTCTATGCAACAAGTCACAGACTTGCTCTCCCTGCACTTGGTATGCATCAGACATCGCAAGTTCAGGTACAAGTGCGGCTGTAACAGCAACTTGAATCTGGCACCTGATTTTTTATTATATTTAATGCATGTTGAATGTAAGAAGGTGGTGGGGGTGGGGGTGTTTGGTCAAGAAACACAATGAGCTGGTAGCAGTCATACCGAAATACAAGGTGATACGAGGTGTTTTTAAAGCACCACCTTGAAAGACAGTGACCTGGAGAGAAAGCACCAAAGCCGAAGAATAATCTGAAACTTGTATTCCTATCATCAGATATAAAGGACAATTTTGAACAGACTGTGCACAGCACAGACATTTCATCTGTGATGTATTTCAATGCAGCAGTCTCTGAATGACACTGAGAGGCGCATTGTGCAGAGATGGAAGTTGTTGATTTGTCACTGAAGTCGTATTTGTTTACGCAGGCAAATGACAGCAAAGACTGTCTTATCCTCAGCTGGCACAATAGGACGGGTGGTAACCGTACCCTCTGCCCCAGCTACCTTGCTGCATTCCTTGACATGCCTTATGTGCAAAAAAGGTAAAACTTGGCTGTTCCTGTCTTCCTGTTTGCTTCAGGTTGTCCGTTAGCAGCTGCATTTCTTAAACCTTGCTTAGTGTCTTAATTCTAAATCTACATAAAACATGAGTTTAGTCTGGAGTGCCAATGAAAATGCCATAATAACAGCACTGGAAGTTGAGTGATACCTCTCAGACCGTCCAGTTCCTCTTTTTTTCTTACTTTATATTTGCAGTCACTATCTCAGGTTTTAATAGATTCATAGCCTAAAACAAGCCCATAGCTGGGAACTTTGCCCTGTTATCCAGCTTGTTTATCCAAGTTCTTTGTCAACTTGCAAGCCTCATGCCCTCCTAACTCAGTCAACAGTTAATTAACCACCACTGTTAATTAACCACCACCGTTTCAAGCAGTTTTCAGTTCAGATAGCGTTTCTATCCACAGCCATTTGGCTTAATCTGCCACAGAAAATGTCATGAGATAGTATCAAATGCTCTAACAGATTGCTTCTATCTTTGAGCTCTATCTCCAATATTATTGTTGTCTTGTATCACCATATACGTGTGTGTGTATAAAATTAGACTTTTCCGGTAGCATTCTTTATAAACTAATAGCACTTGTTTTTCATGTTACAATAATAAAAAAGCTGAAAGAAACAACCAGAACTTTGCAGATGGGTATCTAAACTTCAGTTACATTTTTAGAAATATTTTTAGGCAATATTTGGGAAGTACGAAGGTGAACAAGAACTTCTGGTACTTAAGAGATCATTCGGTTATGAACAATAGGTCTTTTATTTAACCATCCCTTCATCTCCTTCAGGTATTTGTATACACTGATAAGATCCCCCTGAGCCTTCTTTTCTCCAGGCTGAGCAGTCCCAGCTCTCTCAGCCTTTCTAGTCTTTCCTTCATCAATCTCTAGGTATAATTTTATCTAAATCCAAGAAGCAATGATCACTTTACGTTTCTGTCAAGTTCTGTGATGTGGAAGGTGTCTCTGGACTTTCCTCCCACATTGTAGCATTTCCTCCAGCCTGCCTCCAGCCTCCATTTTCTTTTGCAGCTGACTGGAGCCCCTGGTTGGTCCATGGACCTGGTTTTCTGCTTGCCATGCCTGGGTCTACCACTGAACCCCAATACCAACATCTGGACTGCTGTGTTTAGACCTGACAGGATGGTGTCTCACTGGTGGGGGCACAGCCAGCCCTGGGGTTGTCCTCAGCATCCCTCTCATTTCACTTTGAAGAGCAGTTATTTTCATTCTTGTGAATAGTCTTTAGTTAAAAGGCACTGATGATAGTTAGTTGTCATCCTGAATACTTTGATCTAGAAAGCTTAGGGGGAGGAGAAGAAACAACCCGAAACCCTATATACAAATGTCACCCCAGCAGCTCCTGACGTTGATTTTTAGTTGTCATTTGTCTGCTTTACAAGGCCATTTTCCTTCAATGGACGGTATCCAGAGTACAACAGTTTATCACCCCCAGTCATGAGAACTAAGGGTTGTGTAACTGGATAAGAAGCTGATTCAGAGAAATTTGATGTATTTAGGAAAATACTTTCTTGGGAATTGGATGCAATATAAACACCCAAGGGCAATATTTGCAAGAGGAAACATTTAACACTTGTTTTTCAGGTGGGTTCTTTTTCCCTCCAAAGAACCCTCTGATACTTATTTAGGCTCAAGGGACACCTTTAATCTGGTGAACTTCTTGCATGTAGCTACTTTACAAAAACTTGATCAAGACATGCTGCAAGTGCTACAGCAATCTCCCAGTCCTCACAAAAGGCACACGCATGCCACATCAAAATGACGTATGCTAGATTCATATACATAAAGCTTCTTAGAAATCTGACATCTGCTTACAACTTGAAACCTTTCAACAGCTCATAACCTCCCAGTCTTCGAGATGAACTTAGAGAAGGCATATATGAGGTCAAGCAAAGCCAATGTCAGGACCAAATGGAAGTTAATGTGTGTGTTAAGCAGAAAGGTTTCAGGAGATGCAAAGAATTAATTTGACTGACTTCAAGGAACGCCAAATAAATGCCTAGATGTATTCATAGCATTTACTTTTTTCTTTAATGCTTTTACTTAGTCATGCTACCATTTATGTCCTCTTGACTAATATCATACCTAAAAATGTAGATAGGGAATTAGTGGCGAGTTGGATAGTCTGAGGTAGAAGCAACGGATGATGGTAGTCTAATTATAGATAGACTTTGTGTCAGGCACTGTGCATTCACGTGACTGGTCTGAAACTGCAAGTCTCCTTGGAAGCGAAGAGATCATTTGAAGAATGACAAGTGATGACTGTCAGTTGAAGGACTGGATAATAGTCCTTGAAAATGAAAATAAAAAAAAATCTAAACAACATTCAATACTTCACTGAAGACGTAAATTCGTTTCTGAAGACAAATATGTCTGTGCATTGAACGGTTTCTTCTCTTTCTCACTCTTTTAAACCTTGATTTCCAGCTCAGATTTACTAGACACATTTAAAATTTATTCCTGTGATGCTATTTTTACAGTTCCTTTATAGACTTGAACTGCAATTTTAATAGGCTCTAAAAATGAATCCTTTTATTTTTGGTACACAGAACACCGTGTACTAAATGCAATGCAATAGAAGTTGCACAAAATACATGAACTTTAATACTTCTACTCTGCATTTAAGAATAGAAGCTTGTAGTTCACATTTTTCTACAAAAACTGGAATGTAAAGCTTTTCTTAAGTAAATGCTTGTCCTCCACATAGTAGAAATGAAACTTGAGAAGCTGTTTGTGAAAACAGTAACCCTTATCATCCTATGGATATTTTGAATTATAACCCTTAATGAAATGCAAGTCTACACGGTGATGTTAGAGAGAAGATAGGAATAATAGAAAACTCTAAATAATATAATTATTCTTTTTAGAAAAGAATAGAATAAATAATAGAAATATTATTATTTTTTAAAACATGATCAGTTGCTACAGAAGTACTCTCTACTTTTTGAATCATTTAATTTGGAAAAGATCTCTTCCCAAATTCACTATTTCTGAAGAAAACGGGCAATTAAAGTGTCATAATTAAATTATTCTGCATATATTATTAATGCAAATAATAATTCATAATAACAATGTAACCATAAAGTGACTAAAATAGTATTACAGTCATTCCTTAATTTTGGGGTAGTTTACTCACATTGCTGAATAATTGTGCCATTAATACAAAGTATTCTGCAGTAGTTTCCAGGTTAAGGAAGGTGGTTATTTGGAATGGACCTAATAAAACCTTACATGTGCCAGCTGGTGTAACACTAAGCCATTTTGTGCATTTTTTTCACTTCATTCCCCAGAGGTCAAAGTACTAGCAAGGCCTTATGTTTCTTGGCAGATGCACGTGTCATGCGTGATTACCTCTTGTTTGGGACTGCCACAGAAAGTCCATTCTAGAAGCAGATTGCTGGGTGCAAAGATCTTCACGCAGACCTGCTGAAGGCTCAGGCACCCTATCTCAAAATTTATGTACCCAGTTTTAGGTCATCCTTGAACATACAATTGCTTCTCTCTCCCCTTTACACCATCTGAGGTAACAATGCCAATAGAAATATACTTTCAAGTCTTACGTTTTGTGTTGCACCTTGAAGAGGTGCACTCTAGACTTCTCTTGAGGAAGTAAAGCAGAGGTGATATTCTTAATTCAGACACGTTTATTACGCCACCAAACTATTTTGGATATCGTGATTTTTAATCCTTTTTTTTTTTTTTTTTAAGACTTTGTCATTCACAAATTTTAGAGTTATTAGGTGTAGGAGGTATCACCAATTACTGGGGTTGACCTCCAATGTGTCTTCTGTTATTGGGCAGCATAAAGATTCTCCCCTAACAAATCAAAATATATTAGATCCACAGAAGCATTTTAGTTCTCTAGTTTGGATCTACTTCAAATAATTCCAATAGTGAGTGTCTGACACTTTCCTCTGAAAAAAACCCTATAGATTAATGGGCCTGTGTCTAACATAATGCTTTCGGACACACAAAGAAGATGGAACAGGTTGCCCAGGGAGGTGGTGGAGTCCCCTTCCCTGAAAGTGTTTAAAAAACATGTAGGTGTGGTGCTGAGGGACATGGCTTAGAGAACCTGGCAGTGCTGGGAGAACAGTTGGACTCAATGATCTTAAAGGTCTCTTTCAACCAGTTGATTCTGAGTGATTCTGTGATTCTGTGAACAACTATCCAAGAGAGATATTAGATTGCTTCTACAGCCTAGAGACTGCATTGCAAGTAATAAACAGCTTGGATTACATCATGAAAGTTGCAAAAATTCAAAGCAGCAGAATCATATTGATCTTACTACAGCATTAGCTGGGCATTTTTAAATGCAAAACGTGTTAAATCTAAGTTAATGTGGCTTTTGCATTAATTCAAATCTTTTTTGCTTTAGAAAAAAAACACTTGTACAGTACAAATCCTACTGTTGCAGAGCAATTCCTTTGATACAAACAGCTTGGCTATTCTTAACGTTCTCCATACTGCTGAGGATCTCAGAAAAGCTGCAGAGATGATTCACACCAATCATTAGTGATCAAGAGTTTCCGATTGCTAAGTCACACCTACTTGTCAAGCAGTTGGTACAAATGAAGCAAAACAAAGAGTTTGTATCTAACAAGGAGTTTTCTAAGAAAAATGTTGGTCACACTTCCAGAATATTTTACTTAAAATGCAGATAACATCACCAGAGAGGCAATTGTACCACACCAGTTTAGTCATATTGTTGTAGCAAACCAGTTAACTGGAGTCGTAGTGTGATTTGGAAGTCGAGAGAAGGGTTACAATGCCTGCAAGTGTTTAACCCTAAGGCATAGTAACTACTCACCTCTTCAGCTTTCCTGAACTAGGCTGTGTATAGCTATCGCACTAGCAAATCCTTACAACAGTGCTTACAACTAGAAAGATCTCTGACAGAGAAAAAATACAGGAATTTGGACAATGTGCAATGAAATAATTGCAATAAAATAAGAGGGTTCTATTTGGAAGAATGCCTGAAGGCTTCTAAGCACTTTTGCTTAAAACCAAGTTGCAATTTTAGATGATGTTTTACATAAAACCAAACTGATGTCATGTAGGAATTCAAGAGATAATGATCTAAAGCAAAATCTTGTTCTGGGCAAAAAGAAACACATAAAATATGGAGCTATGAATTTATTTTTACTTACAGTAATGTTTTCACAGTCTAATAGTCAAAAACAGTAGAGAAAAATGTAATTAATAATAGAGTTAAAATCGCTACATGAACAATTTCTATCCCACCCTTTTCTCTGTTGTGATGTTCACGTTTCAAATGTCCTTCTGAATCCTAAGGTCAACAGCTGAACCTTTCTCAACTGCCCCAGGGGTGGTTGTGTTAAGAAGTCAGCAGCAACACGAGGACTTTGCATGAAGGAAGAAGTTTATGGTGGGAATTTCTTTCAGTCTTAGATTCATTGCTTCAAGCTTTCACAAAACAGACAGCTTCCTTTCCATCGATCCTCAACTATTCTTGACAGAAAGAGCTGTTGTTTGTCATGTACTGACTCCTTAGGCCTGTGGGACTGTTGCTACACAGGGTGCTCTGAGAGGAGAAGGTATCGCACTTGGAGTAAATTAACCAGACAATTCTTGCAACAAGATAAATCCAGCTTAGACCCGAGACCTTGCGCTGCTCAGTCAATGCAAAGCCTGTGGCCTTCTACTAGTGATGGCAGAAAATCGTATTTATGGGGCTACAGCTGTCACCGAAATGAACAGAAACACGTCACTGGCTGTCTTCTGATGGGATCTGGCTTAGCTTGTGCATCCCACCAGGTGAAATGGAAGGGAAATGAAATTGTACTTGTCTTTCCTGAAGGTATCTTCAAAATGATTGGACAGAAGAGAGTTCAGAGGAAAATATTCGGCTTTTTAGAAAAATATTCGGTATAATTAACATTGTTAAGAAAAGGGACTTCTTTCAGTGGTTGGAGTGTAAAATTGAAATTATTGAAACATGATGGAACAAAACTCTTTCCTTTCTTGCTAGATTGGAGACTTGAAATTGTATAAATTGGGTAGTAGGTTCAGGGACAGAACTGGGAAAGTGGAGGTAGTAAAAACAAGCCAACTTCCCAAATCCATAATCCATTTCCTATTTACTAATCTAGAGCTTGTTTCTAAATAGAACTGTTTTCTTACTCACCCAAATTTTTAAGTGCTGATTAAACTAAAACTGTGAAAGCTCCTTTTGAGTCTGACCTCCCTCAAGTGCGGAATCTGAAATGTTCCTTATTAACTCGCAGTGTCTGTTTGATGTCAGCATATGGTTTTGTTGTTATTTCTTTGAATTAAACAATGCTCATTTCCATATATCTTCCTGTTGCTGTTTTCCTCATACTTATTTAGTTTACTCTTCAATGCTGTTTCCAAATCTAGTTTGAGACCATCGAAAATGAGAAGGGAGTTATAAAATAAATATATTTGAGATGAATAGCTACATCTTTCATAAATCTGTTTTTTAATTACAAATGAGCCTAACATAGTAATGCATTTTACTTTAATTACAATTTTGATGACCTTCTTAGAGCTGAAAGCCATTTCTCTATTTAATGACATGCATGTGTGTGTTTGGGGACTTCTGTTGCTAAGTGACTTCCAGGAAAGCTAGTGAAGCAAACTAATGAAGTGTCAGATAATATTTTGTAGTGTTTTTATGGAATGGCATTATTGGACCAAGGAGAGACCTGTCTTGCAATTGCAAAATCTTCAGAATTTGAAGTTTTGAAGAGCATATCAGACCCAAATTTGAAAAGAATCCCCCATCTCCCTGTGGCACCGTATCCAAATGGTACATTTCACCATATATTATACAACAACAGACTGGTGATAGTGCACTGTGGATTTGTCCCATTAATTTACAAGGGTACAAAGTATGTTTGAATCTTACACTTCCCTGTTTCTTTTTCTTCCTCTTTCTCTTGCTTGCTCAGTATTTCTTTTTAAATAAGCATCACGATTTCTCCTACAGCTTTGTTTCCGGAAGAAGCTGAAGTGCACTGCATCTGACATACATCGTGTATAAATTCAGCTTGTAGATGGGGAACTTGTCAACCTCAGAGTGAATCTGCAACAGGTGGAAGTTACACAGCACTGTCTTCAATACAGCTCTGTCACAACGATGATAGAACCTGGACCAGCACCACACACAGTTTAAAAACAATTTTTATGGTAAAATTGCTCGCTCACATGTAAGCTCTTCAACAAAGGTTCTTAGTATGGAAATGCTTAAGCAGTTCTAGAAGACGACTGGTGTAGATTCTTTTCCTCTTGCATTGGAGAGGAACAGAAGCCATATATACTTTGGGAGCAAGGATTTTAAGACTTCAGCTGGGAAGCTAAAAAGATGTCACAGAGTTACAGAGCATCTGGGTAGCGCTTAAGTGTACCATAAGGAAGAGGTAAATTATATGTCCTTTAGTTACAAGTTATACATGGTCTTAACACGCATTTTTTTAAACTGTTTATTTAAAACCATTGCTACCCTATTGATAGTACATCAAGAAAAAGGATTTTCAAGGATAACTGAATGTACACAATCCAACATCTACCACATTGCATTAATTGAAAAAAAAAAATCCCTGACCTTTCTTAAAGAAATGAACCGCAAAATTTTTTTTTTTTTTTTGAAGAGAGCAAAGCCAAAAGCATTGTATAAAACACAAACTTTAAGCTAAATTGCTTTAGATTTTGAGGAATTCAGGGAAAATTATAGTTTGGACATATCCTAAATTAGAAAATATGCATTTCACAACAGTTCCCCCCACCCCCCCAATTTTCCTCTATATCTTCTTTTTTTTTCACTTAATAAAACACCTTCCCCCATTGATCCTGCTAGACCAAAACCATGTTCATGTAATACATTATTAAAGTGGTGTTGGACTCAAGATATAGTGTGCTTGGGGCTTTGCCAAAGCATTATTTTTCTTGGTGTTCCTTAAAAAATACTCAAGGGATTTGAAGGCAATATTAGATCCTTTTACAACATCCTGCATAAGATGTTTAGTTGTAAGTTGCTACACAAAATCAAAAGTGATGTTGTTTCCTACATTCTACATCCGAGCTACTTTTTGTAGGCAGGCTTTTCAGTCCCCACAGAAAAGGCCTAATATTTGAGAGGTGCTCTATATTTATTTCACTAAATTTACCAGTGGAGGAGTCACACAGACAGTGGTTAAAGTGGATAACTTTCCATTTCGCACTGAGAGCATGTACCCTGAAAAACTCTCAGTGGCTCACGTACAGTGTACTCCTGTTGCAACTTGTTCAAAGTGCAACCATCCTAGTTAAATGAGATGAGTCCTGTCTCTCTTCTCAGGTTTGAAATCAAAATACTTGCCATGTTTCTGTGTTACAGAAGAGAGTTGTTCTCTCAAGCTGGAGATCGTACCATAAATAAGTGGAAAGACTTCAAGAAAGAGCCGGGGGAAGGTTTGTAGGTAGCCGTCACAGGTGAATAGATGGATTTTTCCAACTTCTGGAGTAGGAGAGAAGCCCAGAGGCAATATGCAAACAGTCCCGTAACACTAAGACTTGCTCAACCAAGAGGAAAAGTGAAGGCAGAGCCTTACGCTACAATAGGTTGTGCCGATTTTATTCTGAGCCTGCTTGTTTTAGCGTGCCACACAAGCAATTCAGGTTTTTGGTCTCAAAATTTGCAATGAACTAGTTGGTGTTCCAGTACAGGAAATCAAGGGTCTTTTTGTGTCTTGTGTCATGCTCACTTTTAGGAAAATCTCAATGCTGTGGCTTTCTAGGGGAGTTCCATGTCAGGAAGAGATGGAAAATAATGATTTACCTATGTTCAGTTTGCATTGGAAGTTGCAAAACTTATAATGGTGCAGAACAGTCATGTTTGAACGCTGTCCTCATCCCTGTGTCAGTCTGGGGTGGGCCAAGGAAGTGCGCAATATTTCTTGTCAACAAGCTGTTCCTGTGAATAGCAGGAGATGTTAGTGCTGCTTTCACACCCGACATCGGAGGCATTCATCTGTCTGCTGGTACTGCTATCAGTACTGGCAGTCAATACAAGCTGTGATTTTTGGATTTGAGATTCCAGTTCTTGTCTCCTGGGAACTGAGCAGAATCAACCTAATTACTTAATATTTGCAACCATAGTCAGACGGTTTCCACAACTGCACTTGGACTGGAGCAGACGAGCATAACTACGTCAGTGAACCTTTCCTTCCTTCTCCACACTGAAAGTTTAGGAACCAGCACGCCTCCTCCAGCTAAATGTATAAAAGAGTTATAAATACAGGACTGTAGTATTAGGCATGGTGGCCTGGAAGAAAATTTGTTGGAGCACTGAAGATGTCTGGTGTCTGATTTGTTCTGCAATGATATACTCTGCTGTCCAATTAAAATAAAAGGATAAACCAAGGTGGACTTTTTTAGTCTGAGGGTAATGGATTTAGCAATTCCCTGCACAGATCAGCTAAACACTGACTGAGTATTTGAGGACTCATTACACCCGCACACAACGAGGAGTTGTCAGACATTTGAAGACAGAAATAATGTAGCACATTACAGTTAACCCATTTGTTTTGAAGAGGGCATGACTAGGTGTCGGGAACTTTGCTGTGTCCCTTCCTGCTCTTTTCTCCACCTTCACACTTTCTTCCCTAAATGTCAGAGTTACAGTAATACCCGTTCTGCAATTTATTTATAGTAATCAAGACACATAATCCATATAAAGAAAGACTATGTATTGCTCTTCCCTAGTGGCATTGGTGTGTATGTGGTCTTTGTGGAGGATTGCTACAGAACGATATGGAGAAGAGTAGTAGGTGACCATACACACGGCTGAGCAGTGTTTTCATTCTTTCGTCTATTTTGCGAGTGTTATGCTCTTGAATTCGATCCCCCAGCCCCTCTCTCTTTCCCTACAACAATCCCACACTTCAAATGAAGCCTGAAGTCCACTAGGAGAGACTCAGATATTTAATCTCAGTTTTCTTCTGTTGACTTTCCCTCCTCGGTAAGGTAGGTATGTCACACATTTCAAATTCAATTTCATTTTTAGCTGTGCCTTTCAAGAAATGACAAAGCATTTTACCAATTTCTTTTATTAAGTGAAACTGCAAAAAGAATTTATACATTTTTTAGCACTAAAGGGACATTTTGCCTGTGTAGGTTTGTTTTTCAGAGCTTTGTGTTTGGAAACAAAATCACTTCATCTGAGTACAAAACATATCTTCTGTATCATAGACAGTGGGGAAATTGTTATGGCTGCATCATTAGCAAACGTCTTGTTCAGACACAGCAATGCTCTCTGTATAGCTCTTGTTCACATTTCCTTTATCCACCTGAAGGGTTTGTCTTTAAAAATACATCAATAGGAGCCCAGAGGGAAGTTTTAGAACTGTATGTTTTGAAACTAAGCATTGTTAATGGAAGTGTTATCTAAATCTTGTAGAAGTAATGAAAATTTCTCCAGGTTTCAAACCACAGAATCTTCTGTCACTTTGATATAGGGGTTAGATGACGAAGTGGATTGCCTTGTCCATCAAAGTGTGGTTGAAGAAAATGTCATTGACTACTGAGTTGAGTGACAAATATACAGGAAAGTTCATGTGGAATTTACCAAATTTAGAGAAAAAACCCCCCAAAAAACCCAAAATAAAAACTAGTGCAAAATGTTAAGTTTGCATAAATCCATATAGCTCTGGAATAATTTTAGAATTGATTAACAATGGTGATTGCTAAATGAAAGAACCGTGGCTTTATCTAAAAAGACACATTTAAATTTACTTGATTTAATTTCTTATCATTGGCTAAACCGAAAAGAATATAACCATTTGATTTTCCCAGGGAGTCTAAAGCATAGTTGAGAAGAGTTTGCTTAAAAACGTACATGCCCTCAGCTGTGTTCTGTAAGGCTAGTCATTATCTTGAGTTTTAAACTGAGCTATAAGGAAAAAAAAATTAGGGTGTACAATTTTGTTTGGTAGAATGATTCCCTTAAAGGCAACACATTATTTGGCTTGAATTATTGGGTGTCACAGCGGCCAGATGGAAAACTCAATTTACATTTTATTTTAACTGATTTATCAACTATTCCATTGACAAAGAGAGGTGTTACTTTGGCGAGTGAGAAAAATGTTATTTTCTGCTTATAGCTGCATTAAAATTTTACAGTATGTTAGAAGTTTTCACTCAGAGCCTTTTCATCACTATTGCTGTTTCCCAGACTCCTCCATTTTTATCAGTTCCTAGGAGTGAGAGCTCTAGTAGGTGTTACTATGGCTGATATTTTGCTGCCATTTCCTCCATCCCTCTCCGTAGATATTGATGAATGCGCAGCGTATTAACAGGGCTGCATATGGTAAAGTATTTGTCAACCCGCTGCAGGGTCTTAGCTGGTTTGCTGTGGCAGTACCAATACTTCCTCAGTGTTCTTTGGGGAAACTGACAGCTTAAGTGAACAAATTTCAATTCCTGACTTCTTAATTCTTTCACTCTTGTTAAATCAGATGCTTTTTTTCAAGAGAATAAAGCCCATCAAAGCCTGGGTGGATCTTCAAAGCTAAACAGATGCTTGCACTCTACTGCTTGAGGGAGAAAAACACGGCAAAGATCTCTGATCCACTGACCTTCCTCTTTGCTTGGACACAGTGCATATGTGTTCCTCTTCTGCCTTGCTTCCATTTCTCCAAAGGCAAAGAAAACAAGTGTCCACTGGCCACAAACTTATCCTGTGGGCTCGTGCTTGTCTCACAGGTTTGAAACTATAGAACTGTGTCATCGACTCTTTTTCCAGCAGATATCATAGAATCATAGAATCATGGAATGGTTTTGATTGGAAGGGACATTCAAAGATCATGCAGTCTAACCCCCTGCAGGGAGCAGGGACATCTGCAATGAGAGCAGGTTGCTCAGAGCCTCAAGGTCCAACCTGACCTGGGATGGTTCCGGGGATGGGGCTTCTACCAGCTCTCTGGGCAACCTGGGCCAGTGGTTCACCACCACCCCACCCAGTTCTAAGAAAGTTTCTTCCTTATATCTAGTCTGATGCTCCCTCTTTTCGTTTAAAACCATCACCCCTTGTCCTGTCACAACAGGCCCTGATAAATAGACAGGACCTACTATACAGATATCCATAGAAAATCCTGGTGTCCCATCATGAAAAAAAGCAATTTTGTACATGCCACTTGTTTTCTAAGCACGTTTTGCTGGTTGCAGCTTCTGAGACATCTATGATTTGACATGTATTTGCTTTTTGACAGGTTTTGTCCCCCACCAGATTATCCATCCCCTGGAACCTTAGAAAGAAGCATGCATGAGGCCTGAAATGATGCAGAACTGCATTAGTGGATTTAGAGGGGTTTATTTTGAAATGAGAAAAAAGAAAGGAACAGGATTTAGAAAGTATGAGAGGTGGAAGAACGATCTACTATTTTCAATGTTCTTCCATGTGCTGGTGTGGAAAGCTTTAGCACTCCTCTGTTTCTGGCAAGAGGGCTTGCATGTGTTCAGTGACATAGTAACTCTCTGTACGCCTTCCTTAAAATTCTGGTAAGGAAAAATAATAATTCTGTTTAAAATCAGTAAAGGTCTTATTGGCAGCAGCTTCATTTTCTCATAGTAGCAAATAAGTAAAGGTACATTGTAATGAAATATTAGAACAGCAGTATTGGAACTGGAGACATGTTTGCATTTCATGACATGCTTGTTTGATTTCCTTTGTTATTTTATTCATGATATTCTTCAATCATGTTGATTTATTAATTTCATGTGAAATGCATATTTTAGTTTGAGCAAATGAGAGCACATTTGAAAGCCATTTTTTTGAAAAATCTCCACTCTGACTGATAGATAATCAGCATGGGTGAAGCAGAAATTTTGCAAGCACCAGAAACAAGATTGGCTTCCCCCCACCGCCCCCCCAATCCCGGGCTCATAATAAAACTGAAAGTCTCGAAGAACTATCAAATGTAGAGAGTGTTTCTGTAAAAGCGGACCTTTCCAGGGACAACAGGGGTTTAAAAGAGCTCCTGTTCTGAATTGCAACCCCACGGGGCTAAAACTGCACCTGATTACAGTTAAAGAAATGCCACAGAGCAGGGAGAAAAGAAAATAGAAAGAATGTTTTGTATTACTTACAATTCTTTCCATATTCCCCTTAGGCAAACAAACCATTATCTTTGGTGATAGCAAACTCTTTAACATTTCATGAAACTTTATTTTACTCCAAGCCCAAGAATAACATATCTTTAAGAGGTGTGTGAAAGAAATAAGAAATTGATAAAAAGTGTTCAACTTTTAATTAAGTTAACTGAGAACAGTCAGATTCGTGATTTGCTTTATTTTTTTCTATATCAGAAATCTTATATCAAAAACCCTTGGTTCAGTAAAATGTAGTTTACCATGCAGAGAAAATTCTGTGGCTTCCCGCATTTCCATGGCTAATCTTTTTATTATCCTAAAGCCAGCTTTTATAGCCCAGAGCACTGATTTTTATCTACTGAGAAAGCTTTAAATGGGTATCAATACTGGGCTGTCTCCCTCCCTTTTCTTCCTTGTAGTCAGAAATAATGGTAAGCACCTCAGCTACACCTAAACAGCCCCAAATAAGTTCAGCTACGTTTCTCCAAGCGGCGTACTTTGGTGTGGTTCAGAAAGTTATATTACTGTGATAATTCTGCAAATTCAGACTGACTTGCATTTTCCATACTTTTGGACTCCCTGTTCTGGCTCCTTACACGCAGCACCAAAATTGTTTCAGCAACTTTGTCATTTAATTCATATTCTTATTTTGGGGCATTTATGATTACTTCTCCACGTTTTAACATATTTTTTGGTTTAATAATGAAGATGTTGCCAGTGACAAAGAGGATACTACTGCAGGTTGTTACATGGCAGAGATGATAGAGCTGTTTCAGGCTACAGGTCCTCCTGATGTCCCACTTTCACTGCTGTGAAGCACTGAGAACATTTCTAAGTGAATCCATGTTCACTTCCCATTTTTCTTAGTATTTGTTTATGGAAAGGAATTTTACTTAACATGCGCTGCTGGGATAGTAACCCCTGAGGTTTGTTTGAATATTGTTGTGTCCCAGCCCCAAAGACAAAGAGGCTAAACATCTTTCCAAGAAGCAGAGTCACAGCATCTTGTGTTACCATATGGTTCAACCAACTGAATTAAAGAATCTAATTCCAACAAAGGAGGGAGAAGACTCCAAGCTGGCTATAACCATTCCAGTTATAAAAATAAAGAGGCAGTTTAATGCTTAGTAGCATTAAATCCCAACAAATAAAACTGTTTGGAACTGGGAAGTGAAGAGAAAAAATGGGAACAGTGTTCTGCTACTAGGATTTCATTATGTACAAAGGTCTAAGATACTTCATCTGATAACTGCATGTATTTCTGGTCTTTATGCACTTTGCTATCCTTAAAGGAAAAAAAAAAAAGATTTGTAAAACTAGAAGTAAAACAAATAAAGGGAATAGGAATGATCCAAGTTTTGAATTGCCTTCCATATGTAGGACCAATTAGATTTTTACTCTTCTCATTACAATTGCATTGGTTTTAATGATGTTACACTGTTATATGGGAATTAGTTACTTGTCCTCTCTGGTTTATGATTCTGCAGTGGTACTATTTCCTTGTATATAACTTAGTGAATTGGAAGAGCAAGAACTTCTTAACTTATAGATGGCAGTCTTGATTAGAATCTCAAATCATTAGGGCAGTGTAGAGGTCCAGGCTAACAATGATCAATTTTGGAAGTTTCTAGACTACAGATTAGCAAAAAAAAACCAAAAAAACCTACCAAAAAACAACCAAAAAAACCCCCCAAACATTTAAGAGTAGAAAGATTATTTTCTTTTACGAGAGCATCTTTCTGGAGTCAGCTCTTCCTTCTTCAGGGTGCCCAAGCTGAATTTTTGCATTTAAGATTTTTTTAATAAGGAAGTGGCAGGTTTAGGAATCATTAAGTTTGCTGCTGATGCACCCAGATCTCTTTCCAAGATTTTCAGCTGGGAATCTAGCTGGTATGAACATTTCGCTACACCGTGCTCTCCCTTGATACTCTGCCTTTCGTTTCATGTGTTGCCAAGATGCTTAGCCAATGAATGAACTGAACCAAGGCTGAAATTTCCACTTACAAAATCTTCTCTAAGTTGACATAACTGTACTGGTTGAATCTGTGACAGGACATTTTTCTCCAAACTCAGTGTCATCTTCATGTCAATACCTTATCTCTATTCCCAACAGTTAGGTCCCACTTCCTTTTGCCAGAGAATTAAATAGTAAATGAAGTAATACTGAATGAAATAATGTTTCATATTAATAGGTTTGTGGATTCCTTCTTGAGAATCCTTCCTGGTATTTACCTAGCTCAGTCATCTTTTCCATTAGGATGTTCTGTTATTTCTCCAACATTGAGCAGAACGTGTTTAGAAGGCTAGAGAGCAATACATGGCTTCTCATAGCAAGCATTTTTAGACAAACCCCACAGGATTTGCCCTTTCTCCACAGCAAGGATATACATTTTTGATGTGTTAATGAATAGGGCTGTCCAAGTCTCCCAGTTTAAAACTGAAAAGCAGCTGCAGGAGGTCCAGACAATACACCTACAGGGACATGGGCCGTTGTCGAACGGCAAACTAAGAAATAATTGAGTAGTTTAGGTCTACCAGCATTTCAATATTTGTCGTCATGAAAGGTTTTTCTTACAAGCTTTTACAGTGTTAAGGCTGTTTTTTGGAGCCGTAGAAGGTACAGCTATCATTGCTAGAAAGCACACGCAAAAATGTACACATATGTGAATTGTAGTATAGAAAGTAGAGGGAAGGACATGTGCTCCTGAACGAGGCTTTTCCATAGAAATTATCTCTCCAATTCTGCTTTTTCAACAGTTATCAAAATTAAGCATAGCTGGACTTTCACAGCTCTCAGAATCATATGTTTGCCTTCTAATTTCGAAGAAAATGAATAAGACTCCTAAGGAACAGGATGGTATTTCCAGGCTTTCATAAAAGTCAGACTTCACGCTAATTCATTTAATTATAAAAGAGGACAGAAAAAAGACCTTCTCTCATCTTTTTTCCTTAAAACTGTTAGCTTAACATACCCTAAATTTAAGCCTCGTATGATCTTTATTACTTTTTAAATGGAACTTCTCAGAGTTATTTGTCTTTGAAACAAATCAAGAAGGAGACCATATGTACTACTGCAGACTATCTCAAAATGCAGCTTCATAAGCCCTTATTTCAGTTGAGAGGGGATAAAGAGAATCATTTATTTTCATAATGGCTCTATTAGGGCAGCCCATGCCTCTGCCTAGAAATGCCCTGTTAGCAAAGCTGTCATCCAACAATGATCTCTGGGAAGGTGAATGAATATAACACAGACTGTTCCTGCATTCGTTTTAGAACAGTCAATAACTTCCCCCGTGCCTCTACTATTTCACAAAGCATCATAATTTCTTAAGGTTTATTTTTTTTGTTTAGTAATAATGCCCTCTTATGGACCACAATTCGATCCAAAGTGAAAACTTGCCTAAGCAGAGAATTATGCACTAGAGAAATATTTACAAGATCTATTGTAATTTTTCCTGCCAGCAGTTTACAGAGTCATTTTTCAGAATACCGTGTGAAGTTGATACACTGAATTGCTTCTCCCACTGCCCCTGGTCATATTCCAGCTTGATATATGACTGTTCAAGGCATTAATAGGGTAGGAGCAAGGAGATCCAGTTTCAGAAGCAAATTCTTTGTAGGACACTTGGGACCAGGTAGTGTTACAAATAATAGACTGGACAGCTACTATGAAAAGGTGTTACTTGGTAATACCCAAAGCTTAAGGGTTCTAGGAGATAATACTCTTTAAATAAGAACCCAAGCATCGTTGAACTCAGGGCATCCTTTGAGCTAAAGCCTTGTCATGTTTCGCTACTAGAATATCCGTCTAAGATGGTCCTTAGAAGGAAGGAGCACTTTAGAATAGGTTTAGAGAAATTACAGATTATTGCACTAGCTTAAATACAATTCTCAATTACCATTGGAATATTTGGTCACATGTGTTTCAAATACAACAACATATATGCAGATTTTCACAGGACAGGAAGAGGAAAAAATGCATTTTGGTTGGAAAACATCCTAAACAGAGTATACGGAAATGTTGTTTGCCGGACACACAAGAAACACCGCCACTGCATTTTTAAATAAAAAAGAAAAATTGAAGCAAAACCAATTGTGATGATTAATTTGACACTGATCAGTGCACATGCAGAAGATTATGAAACGGTAGATTACGATGAGACACAGATCATTTACTTCAAAGTGTCAATGGAGAAGCTTGAAGAAAAATGTTATATCGCTGGGATTTATGCTGAGATCTGAAAGTGTTGGTTTACAGTATGATGTTAACAGGAGCTGATGAGTTCGAAGTTATGATGTGAAATATCCTTTTTTTACATTACAGTATCAATAAAAGTCAATTAAGTTTATTATATGCCACCTTAGAGATTAACCTTTTATGGCTCGCTATTGGTCAAACTCCTGTACTGTGATACTGCTCGGGAGTCTTGTGTTCTTTGCGTATCTTTGCACGCATAACTCAGCAACCAGCAATTGCTGAGGTGAGAAACTGAGGAATTGAGGAAGAGTTTTAGGTTTTAAGATGAATGCACTGTGTAATTTAGTTGCTGAGAGTTGCACCTAACTAAAAATATATTCCGTAGAACAGTGAATTTTAAATGAATTTCATAATCTTAGGCCCAAACCAAACTTGGAGGAGTTGAAGCAGCTCTTGGGAGGAGACTAATCCATCCACTAGTCCAAGGTCCCTACTTGTACTGTACTGTTATGACTTGGGCATTCTGATCTTGAAGCCTGAACTGATGTAGGAGGAGTTTAAAGTAACGGCTCTGAAGGGTTTTAGGCCTAACCCGGCATCACTAATCACGGGCTTTTTTGCTATGGCCTGGAAACAGTATTCCTCACATCCCCAATTCCTCTGATCAAGACTGAAAAATAAATGCTTACACCATCCATCACCCTCTTCTAACTCAAAAGGCAAAGGATTATAACAAAGATACCAGTTCAGAATCCAGTTCTTAGCATAATAAACCACGATAGCTGTAAAGGGTTAAACCAGCCTCTGTTTTAGAATTCTGCAAATTCCAGAAACAACAAATAAAAAGGTCCGTAAGAGTCAAGATCTTGTGAGTTTTCCAGCAGATAGTCTTTACATATCTCTAAGCAAAATCAGTATTTTCCCTCTTTGGATGTGTTAGTGTTATATTAATAGGCAACATCACCTATTGCACTTAACTCACTGCCAGGAGTAAATTTCTCTTCTTCCCTTTTTGTGCTTTGATGTACATTTTCCTGGGTGAAACATCCATCTGCTTATTCTTGATACGAACATAAACACACTTGGTATAGAATACACAAGAGGAATAAATGCGTGGAGGTAATTACTGGCTCCTGATTAAGTGTCGACATGAGTAGTCCCAGCTTGTACTTGGATTTGTCACTTCCAAGTGACATTAGGTACCCAACTTCAAATCCCTCTTTGAGGGATGAAAGGCAGCAAAGCCTTTTTTGTGGATCTGGCCTGAAGACAGTGTCAATTTACATCAGCCGACACTGTGGCAGACTGTGAGTAAGTGGGCATAAGATATTCTGTCACCAGACAAAGTGACATTAATATTGTGCCTCGCCATGAGTTATCATGGCCACAAGCCATTAGTTCCAATTAAAATAATGATTTTCTCTTTCAGGATGCAATGCCAGACTTTGTGTCAGGTCAGTGACTAACGCATGTTGCTTTTGTGCTTTTAATGGTGAAATATAAACAGGGTAGGCTGTCCATCTTCCTTCTAGTTGACAGTTTTAAGTAGGACAAGCGCACGCTGGATACAGACGTTCACCTAGCTATAGTTCACGTAGCTATAGTGACTGTTTAGCAAACACAATCCTTTGTCTCAAATTCAACCTGGGGCTTAAAGCCAGGAGTACCAATATGTGCCAGTTTCTGGTGTTTATCTACAAAGTATTTTATTTTTGAAAAATACTACGTACCTTTTTTCCTTCTCCATGTTTTTCTAGGCAGAATTCATCCAGTTTTGCTTGGGTTTTTTTTCCTCCTTTGGAAAGGTCTTCAGTGCATTTTACAGCAAGCTATCCCAAACAATTCATCGAGAAGAACTGAAACTCAATGTCATGCTATCACAGTTGTAACTAGCTATTGCGTGTTGACTGTGCCATGGTCTTAACTGTCTATACTTCTTTTAGTTCAAGGCATACACAAGATAATAAGATTTACACAGCTTTAATGAAAGAGGATTAAGCGAACACTACCCAATGTTTACTGTGGGCTACAAGCACAGATATAATTATTAAATATTAGTATCAGTTTGAAAGGGACAGAAACAGTATGTTTCTAAAAACCACAACAATCCACAGAGATGATTCATCATAACTAGAAGTCCAATAGCTCACAATGCAGGTTTCAAATAATCTTTGCTATCTACACTTCTGAAAATCATGCAACACTGTTTTTAGGGATTACTTCTTTAAACTTTGACAATTTCAGATTGCAATTTTAATGCTGCGTACACCTACAGAAAGGCAGAAAGGGCACAGTGTCTAGTCCCCCAGGAAGCCATCTGGTAGTATTATTTGTTTTGCTTTGTAAATACACATATTGTCTCTCCATGCCCTGGAAGTCTTCCTAAGTGTGAGGGAACTGCAGAACAAATAAGTTGAAGTTGTTGGGTTTGGATACAGTAATAAAAATATTGTATTAGACAGACCCATATTTGAACTGTTCAGCAATCCAAGACCCCTGAGTGGAACATGCTCTCAGAAGCTGCCTCTTCTCAAGTGGTGTTTGTCCACTGGCTCAGATACGTTGCAGGGGAGGGATTGTGCATCGTTTTGGGGTGGATCTTACCAGCTTGAAACTTGCCCTCCCGCTTTCAAGACCAGTCACCTAAACTGAAAAGGTAACATCCTGGCAGCCTTGTTTCACAGGGTTTAGCATCCTGTTACACCCCTCCTTGTCACCATATTGTGAAACAAAGCCCAGTCTGGTTAGAATTAAAAGATGTTGTTCCACTCTTATCTATCTCACCATGCTTTCCTCATTGTGCTAAGATAAGCCTCCTAAATAAGCAATGGTGTTTTCTTAAGTGGTTGCAAGAAAAGTGTACTCAAATTCATTATAATGTAAGTGCTGACAATAGATACGCAATTAAGAACACCCAGAGATAAGATGTTGAGAAGTGATCACTAAGCACTGCCCCTATTAAAAGGCTAGCGTGGTTTTAGTACATCTAGCCACTGGTACCAGCACTCACTTCAACTGCAGTTCCAGGAGCAGACATTTCACCCTCATTTCCATTCCACAATATCCAAAGGTTTTCATTTCATGGGAAAAGAGGGAGGACAGCAGATCAATTATGCCAGAGATCAAGACACTTCACTGTTAGAGCAAAAGTTTTTATCATTTTCAGACAAAAACACTGTTATTAGAGAAAGGAATTTATTTCTTTGTTTGAGAGGGACTGAAAGCTCTATCAAAAATCAGCTAGTAGGGTGAATTTCTTAGGTAAGGGATTCCTCTCCCCATAAGAAACCAAGAAAGGAATACAACAGCCAGATATTTGCTCCATCTATTAATTCTCTCGGCAGATTAAAAGAAAAGGAGGAGGCAGGGTATTATCAAAATCCTCAAGACAGACTACTGGAGAGAGAAAAATTACTGAAAACTACACTGCAATAGCTCCCAAAGAGGCTTTCACACCTCTCGTTCTTAAATCACTATCACTTGTTATCAGAGGAACCAGAGACAGCTGATCAATACATAGTATGCAGAGAAGAACCTGAATTTTGCTTGTCGTGAGGAAAGATCTCATCTGCAGAGGCCGTTACAGTAACATGCAATGTATTCAGGATGCATATCAGGTTGGAGTTCTAAAACTGCTGAGTTTGTTTATGAAGTACTAAAATCCTTGCTACCTTTTAAAGAAAGGGAGGGGAAGAAGGAAGACTAAATACCAATTATTCCAGGTTACTTGATTTGTGCCACCACAAGCAATGAAAACAAAGCCTGCTCTTCATATCACTGCTCCCAGTATCCCCGTGTCTTCATGGATACCTGGGCATGTTCAAGTCTTTGAGAGCAAAATTGGCACAACAGGAGTACTAAGAATATCTGGAACTCACACAGCAGCCATGCAGACAGGAGACAAGATTACTACATGTACCGTTGGTGTTTCTTTGTAAACTTCCATTCCTCAAAAGAGAATGTTTGTTCCACTTAGAAAGAAAGGTAAGATTTTTATACACAGGACCCCCAGCTACGTTGATTTTGTCAGTTAAAAATATTGTTGTCTCTCAGGATTAAACATAAACCTTAATAGGGAAGAACCTTTGCCTTTTCAGGACTGCTCCATGCAATTTTCCTCCCCTCTCTTCAAAATGACAGAGAAAAATGAGGTTCTGCCCAAGCCTACAATGCGAAACAAATGCAGTTCTGCTCTTAGTATTTTCTCAGAGTTATTTTCTTCAGTCTTCTTCCAGGTCTCTTTCGTGTTCTAGGTTGGTTTCTTTTCCTCGTTCCTCCAACAGCTATCTGTTCCTTTTTCCCCAGGACAGGTCAGTTCACAGCCTCAGTCATTTTGGCACTCGAAGGCCCCACCAGACTGCATTACTATCTATCTGCAAACCAGCTTGCTTTTCATTCCACTTTCTTCTCCTACAATGATCTGTTCATCACTGTTACACCTCAGAAACTAGTTTGAAAGCAGCCAAAATAGACTCAGTACTTAGTGCCAACTGGTCTGCACCCATGCAAGATGATGCTTCAGAAAACTGCTGCCTTTTCTCTGCAAGATCTAATGGTATTTCTTTCAGGTGCTCATGACAAACACAGAAGTAATCACTCGGGCAAATTCTCTCTTTAAAATCGGGGAAATGCTAATGTAAACCCTCCTGTGATACTGCACAGGATGTAAAATATTTGATAGAAATATTTATTATTCAGGTGTTCAAGTTCAGCATGATGCTGTCACCAGTGACCTGAATATCTCTTCTCGTATGTTATTAGTAACATAATGGCCTGGGGATTGCAAGGGGACAGGTGAGGGAATGGTAGGAAAGAAGCTGCCTACTTTCCCAGAACAGACCATAATTTGGCCCTCCAGCAATCCTATGACATCCAATCTGCAGAAGTTATCCATCTTTCTGAAAGAGACCCAGCCTGCATCTAGAAGGACCACATCCACACCTAATGTGATCGCTCAGTTGACTTGAGTGGTATTAAGTTGCTTTTATATACGCCTAAAACTAGCTGTGAGACTTGTAATACAAAGTATTTCTATATTGAAAGGCAGGGAGACGCATTAAAACCTTTGCATTTATGCTTCATATGTGTCATTGTTTTTAAAAGAATCACAGAATCACAGAATCACAGACTGCTGGAGGTTGGAAGGGACCTCTGGAGATCATCCAGTCCAACCCCCTGCTAGAGCTGGGTCACCAGAGCAGGGTGCCCAGAACGGCATCCAGGCAGGTTTGGAATCTCTCCAGAGAAGGAGACTCCACACCTTATCTGGGCAGCCTGGGCCGGGGCTCTGCCACCCTCCAAATGAAGTTTTTCCTCAAGTTCAAGTAGAACTTCCCGTGTTCGAGTTTGCACCCATCTGCCTCTTGTCCTGTCTCTGAGCACCACTGAGAAGAGTCTGGTCCCATCCTTTTGACAACCACCCTTTAGATATTGATAAGCACCGGTCAGATCCCCTCTCAGCCTTCACTTCTCAAGGCTAAACAGCCCCAGGTCTCTCAGCCCTTTCTTGGCACAGAGATGCTTCAGTCCCCTCATCATCTTTGTAGCCTCCGCTGGATTCTCTCCAGTAGTTCCTTGTCTCTCTTGAACTGGGGAGACCAGAACAAGGCACAATACTGCAGATCTGGTGAAAGAGGAAGCTAAAGCAATTAAAAGCAAAAAGAACATTTGAGTACTTTAAAGAGTTTTCTGATGACATTAAAATTATTAAAGCCACCAGTATCAAGAAAATTTGCTGTGGTGTTTATGCCCATGCTACAGGTAATCCATCCTAAACTTATTGTATGTAATGAATGAACACTTCCCTAATCTGCTCAAACAGGTTCCAGTATGATAATGAAGAATATGTTTCATTTAAGGCATGACAACTGGTCATTTATTCATGGTCACTTTACAAAAAGAGAATCAGACAAATAAACACAGTGAATTGGTTGAAATGAATGTGTGTTGGATACATTTTTTTTAAAGATTACCTCCATGTGTTTGAGAAAAGCTATTATACATTATACTTTTCATGATGCGGGACATGGATGCCTAAAAATTCCTCATCATAAATGCTAAAATGAATGATAATGATATTTGAATTTTTTTCTGAAGAACAAAGCTATGTGGTAATAGTAAACTACTTATGCTGAATTGCTTTCAGTGCATTAATTTTAACACTGCCTTTTCTGTGTATCTGTATCTATGAAACTAAAAAATCTTAAATGCTACAGAAAAATTAAAATACTTTGTATTTCTGTCTGCTCTCTTATTAGGCTCAAGTAACAGTCTTCTAAGCTTGGATAAGAGTCACTGTCTTTAATCTGCAGTAGGGGAAAGAGAGTTAAGCTCTTCAGTGTCCTGACTGGGTCTCTGCAGATACATGGATCACCATCAGCTTCAAAGTGGTGCTACCTAAAGCTTGCTTGGGGTCCTCCTAGTCCCCCCATCTCCCCCTGTTCTACTCTTCAGTCTTAGACCAGCACTTAGTCTACTGCTAACATTCAAAATTGTGCCAGGTAGGTCAGCTGGCACCAAATCCAGAGTCTGAAGGGTTTCATGTTCTTCCCACAGTGGGATGTTTCTTGTGCTGGAGCTTGTGTTTCCTTTAGCAGCCCAGATGTTACAGGCTTATGCCTCAAGGCGGCCAAGGTCAACCCAGGGTATGAGTTTCCAAGTGAAATTTCTCTCATGCTTGAGCCTGCTCATTGCTACACAGACGGTGGTTTAGCAAGTCCGCAGGCACAGAATCTAGTACCGGCACGTTTAAACTCTATTACTTGTTTAAGTAAAATACTATTTTATGAAATTAAAATAACAGCCTAAACCTCTAATAAAAACACAACTTAAAACCCATGTGTATCTTTGTTTTATTATCTGTTGCTGCAACAGCGTCCCTACTACATTCATTAGTCTTTGCAGGGCCAAACTGTGTGAAGGCTCGTGGAGAGGTCCATCTGGCTCCTGGCTGGGAAGAGAACCTTTCATGCCAAAATGCACCTCTGAGAGAAAGCACACAGGATGTATAATGGGGCTCAAGCTAGAAACATCAAAACATTTTGCGTATCCTCATATTTGTGGCATCAATCACGACAAAATCTGGATCTCTCTCAGTTTTAAATATTTAAAAATTGTATCGTGTAACTATTAACGAGTTCTGTCTTATTGTTTGCTAGCAAGCGAGACATTTCACTACCTCAAGCCAACACAAGCCGCTGCAGTCAAGCCTGTTGATTTCTGAGTGAAGAGTCCTTTTCAAGAAAGATACACCAAAAAAATTTAGAAATTGCAATTGAAAATTTTGTCATGTTTTGGATGTCAGCATTTTTTTGGGCCGAGGGTCTGTTGTCACTGCACAACCAGCCATGATATAATGGAAAATACCGGTAATTGGAGAGATAGTGTTCTCTTGGTTCACCTGAGCAAACTTCAGTGGTGAAATGTCTCATGCATCGACAGTCCTGAAACCCACAAAGCAGCTTTATCGCACCTGTGCATCTGAACCTTGGCTGGTTATTTGGTCTGAATTTGAGCTTGGGCGTTTTTTCATCACCTGTAGGTGTTCCCCTACCTGACTCGTGTCATGAGACAGGGAAGAATGAATGAAGTGTTTCTGTGAGCAGTGGAAATGCATCCCAGTTGCCAGACCTTGCCTGTAAATTAACTATACTGTAAGCAAAAGCTTATGCTACGTACCTGACCCTGACCAATGTCAGCCTAGGAGCAAAGAAAATTAATAGTTCAAACGAGCAAAAAATCCCAGTGCTCTCAGCATTTACAGGAAGAAATGGGGGTGGGGTGGGGGGGTGCGCGGGAAACCCAGAAAACAAGAGAGGGATAAGAATTGCTAGATTATATCCAATAATAGCTCAGCCAGCATGGCTAGTGTTAATGATCCATGCGTGATGGGCCCAAAGGTTACCACATATGAACCGTGCTGCTTTCTTACACAAGAGACAAGCAGGAAACATTCCATTACTGCTCCAGCTGGATCCATAACGACTCCTCTCCCTTTTTCCCTGCTGTAGGTGATGGCTTACCCATGCAATTACCTTCTTTTGTCTTCACAGAGCTGAGGATAAGTTATTTCAACCTCTTTGCAGGGGGCATTTGAAACTAAAGTTATTTTTGGGAGAAATAAATTCTTTCATGCAAGATGTGGGAGTTGTTGCTCCTCAGGCAGGCGAGAGAAAATGAAAGGCACTTCAAGTCTTTTTAAAAGATGGGTTCTGATGTTTAGCTCGAGATCAAAGAGGGAAGAGGGAAAGGAGGGGAAGCTGGGTTTCTAGTAAGCTACCACCGTACACAGCCTGGCGTATGCGTCCTTTGAAGGACTTGCCATTACATTTCCGATCTTTGAACTCTTTTTCTTATTTTATGACGGTGAGCTGAATTTCTTTTCAGTTATCTTATTGTGAAACTAATGACTATGCCTTAGATGCCATGAGAAGATTGTACTAACCCGGAAAAAAAAAAGAGGAACACAATGCCTGGGACTTGGTTATTACAGTCACACTTTTGTTTGAGGGAAAAATGCCAAAGTAATTTTAAAAGATTAACGTCTGAAAATAATATTTACCAGGTTTTTGAAAGCACAATTCAGGGTTTTGATGTCATACTACAATACTTTAAGCTCAGTGCCGTTATTTAGTACATTTATCTCGTTTGCTGTGAACCTATTTATTTCCTTTTCGAGCTGCTTTTCCTTTTCAAACTGCTTTATTTTTTGAGAGTGGTACATTTCAAATTCAAAATTCGTTTTGTTGTTGCTTTTACACATACTTGCAAAGCTGCTGCTGACTTGCGTGAAGAATAATAACCAAGCTTAATGAGCTGCTAATAGCATTTTGTAACTAATACAGATGCCAGACAAGTGTCCGTAGCCCAGCAGAATGACAAAACATTCTTGTTGTTTGAGAGATAATGCCAGGTGTACCACTTACTTTCTGACACTTTGAGGAAAAGCGTGGCTAATGGCGTGTAGCTGAGGGGCAGTACTGTCTATTTATCAGCGTGTGTAGCCAGCGAGATTGGTTGTGGAGTTCAGGAGCAAGCTGTATTGATCTCAGCGTACTGCTCTTATTGTTTCCGACACTTACCCTACCTGATGTTATTCGCTGGGACCAGGAATCAGGTAGGGCTTATAGCTTCTGCTATGGAAAAATAAGAGATATATTTTCCAGTACTGTGTGGGATGACAAATATTTGGCGTTCTGATAGGAATGAAACCAACAAAAATAAGAAGAAATTTCTTTTAGCATTTTCATGTGGTATTAACAGCCTCCATTAATACGAATCTTTTCCTTGGTAGATCTGTAAGAACTTTACTGAGATGGGGAAGGAATGTAATTCCTATTGTCTACAGCTTGTGAAATTGATACAACAGAGGGAAGACCTGTCTTGGTCCAGGGCAAAGAGATAGTTGAAGTAAGAAGAGTGGAAGCATACTTGCAAGAGTGGATTGAGTGCTTATAAATATTGATGCAATAGCGTCTTACATGGTGATAATTTCTGAGCCTCACAAATTCGTATGAGATTCTTGTTATGTTACTATGTGGTTTTGTCAACAGAGACTGATAGCTTTTAATGCAAAAAACAGTACATTTGCAAGAGTATGGTAGAACCCCTGGAGAGGTTCTGATTTGGATCAAATGAGCTGAATGATTGAGACAGAGATGATAACACGAGGAATTGTTTTTTACTCAGTATGTTGAGAGCTGTTTGTTTCTTCTGGGATGAAGATTGAGTGCGTATTCACTTACAGCCTTCCCTCTTCCTTTGTTGCGTGTCCATATCACAGGCAAACTGTTCAAGCCTCTGACAAATCAAGTTTTCCAACTAGGTTTTTGTTGTCACTCTCAAGAAGTCTCAGTGAAGGCGAGGCTGCAACACAAGGCAGAAAAAATGGCCCAAGCTCAGCATTGATGGTCGCAGAAGCAGAGTGCTCAGTAAGAGCAGAGAACAAAGGGTGAGTTTCTGGGAAATTCAGAAGGATATACCACCCAGCTGATGCACATTTCTGTGGGATCTCCTGGTGCATCCTTGGCATATGTTAAGTGGAAAAGGAAGCGAGGGAAGATCCAAGGATCTTTGGAGTGGCACCCATGCAGCTCTTCCCCCTCTGAAATATCTGTTCTTTGCAAGGCTTACTCTTCTCTGGGGAAGGAGCCTGGCTTGTGAAACCCTGTGGAAACACTCCTGGGACTTCTGGATACGTTGGGGAAGTGATGGGAACACCACAGCTTCATGTGGTTACGTCCTTCAAAGGCTTCACAGTGCATGGTCCATTGTAGCTATCGCAACAATAATCAGCTTAGCACAGAAGGTGGCAAGAAGTTCAAAGGCACAGGCACCGGAAATTGAACACATTGTCATAGAGGTACCTGCTGACAGTGCAGATACACACTGAAAGAAGGTAAAAGTCCATAGTGATATAGGTGGATGAAGTATGGGAAAAGAAGAACTGCATCCTCATCTCATCCATCTTCCTGCCTATTATTTCAATAGTCTGGGACCTGGCCTGCCTTGCAGGCTGACAAAACAAAGCCTAAAAACATTTCCCCACCATCTCATTGCAATGTGACCCAGTACTCCTGAACTGTAGGCTGAGACCATCGTCATGGCTGATCTGGAGTGGGCCTCTTCTGACTAAAAGATTGAAGAGGTGCTGCCTTTGGTCCCTACCAGCTCAAAACAATGAAAGCTGCAATCTCTAGAACTGATTGCTTCCTCCCCTTGTTCCCCTCTGACACTCCCAGGCTGCCGGGGCTCCCAGGGCTCCTTCTGATCTCTGAGTTTGTAGGAGTCCATGCCAACCCATGGATCCAACAATGTGCGGAAGAACCTTCTGGTCAGAGCACCTCCCTGCACAGACATCTTAGGCAATGGCAATGGCAGGCTTTGCAAGCTGCTTGAGGGTTGTTTTTTTTCTGACCTGGTCTTCATCTTTTAGTTCTCCTACTAGTTAAGCTGAGGTGAGCTACCTCCGGATGAACACAGTGGGTGCTTTCCATCATGGCAGGATCTTTTCCTAACCTTAAAGAACTAGGTATTTGTGGGCGAGATGCTGGTTAGCTGTTAGTGGAGAGAAACTGCACACAGACTCTTAGATCTAAACCAACCCCAGACATCTAACTAATGGTAAATGAGTCTTACTGACTTAGTGTGAACATTTTATAGTAAGCAAATTAACCAGCTTAAAGTCTTTCTTATACTGTCAGAACAAAGTTAGATCCTGAAACACGGAAAGATCTGGCCACAATGGGGAGAAGAGAATAGGGAGATAAAAGAGGCCCAAACTGGTCCAAAAGCCAAAAAAACCTGTTTATCCTGACAAAAACCATCTCAACTCATCAAATAGGAGAATTAAGGGAGGACGATCAGCAAAAGAAGGCCAAGGCTGAATATTTGAATTTTGACAGAGATTTTCATTACCAAGGAAAGGCAGACATCATGGACTCCATAAAAGCAACAAGCAAATGTCACAGTAGTTTAAGAAAACATGTTGCATAGCTTTTATGTTTTCAAATCTGATTTTATCTTTCAAATTCTTTTCTATGCCAAAGTTTTTTCATGATCACAGAAATGGAGACAGTAAATATTTATCTCCTTCAAACAGTTCAAAACAGATGAGTATACATATAGTAAAGGATGGAAGTATAAGCAGTAAGCAATTTTGGAAATCCGTAGAGGGGAAAATTCTCATTTGTTCATACCAATGGCCTGGAAATATATTAGACATAGGAAAAATGGGAGGAGTGGCTGACACACCAGAAGGCTGTGCTGCCATTCAGCAAGACCTGTTCAGGCTGAAGAGCTGAGCAGAGGGGAACATAATGAAGTTCAACAAAGGAAGTGTAGGGTCCTGCACTTGGGGAGGAATAACACCCTGTACCAGTAAAAGTTAGGGGTTGACCTGATGGAAAGCAGCTCCACAGAGAAGGACCTGGGAGTGCTGATAGACAGCAAGTTGGCCATGAGCCAGCAGTGTGCTCTTATGGTCAAGAAGGCCAACGGTCTCCTAGGGTGCATTAAGAAAAGCGTTACCAGCAGGTCAAGGGAGGTTCTCCCCTCTAATCTACCCTAGTGAGGCCTCCACCAGACTGTGATTCTGTGAAAACAACCAATTTCTTGGGGCAAGAAGCATCGTGACATCATGACCCTGGTGCCTATACTGTCTGCAACAGAGCTCTGGAAAGCCTGGCTTGTTATTCCTGCAAATGTCTTTATTATAAGAAATGACATTGTAGTCACTGCTTCTAACAGGTATATAGCTGGTGTCAACTTTTCAATCCTCAGTGTACTTTGTGCTTCAGGATACAACTGTTCAAGGTAGTAACTTAATCTAAGTGCATGGATTTGTTAAAATGAATGGCTGTGTGCATCAAAGCCGTCCTCAGTCTCAGTTCAGACCTCTTACACTGAGTAAGTCACTGATTTTTTTTTATGTCTTGGATTTTCACCTGCAAAAATGGAGTAAAACCTATCTGTCTGAGAAGATACAATCAACAAAACCATGTCAAATATCATAGGATACTCATCACAGCAAGAGTTGTTCTGACTATCAGATGTCTCACACGGCATCTCATACCGCTCTCCACCCATACCGTTGGTTTCACTAGAAGGACACTGCTGTGACTTCTCTTCAGGGCAGCTGCAGGTTTCTCCTTAAGAAGTCCACACTGAAATTTGCAGGACTATAGGAGCAAACTGCTTGTTTTTTAGCTTGTAATGCTATGCATATATATGATCCTTGTAGAATTTGTGAGGATATTTACTCATTCATGTGTAAATAAAAAAAAAAATGGCCAAGTTCTGAACACTTTTTTTTCATTGCAATTCTCTTGTTACACAGAATGCACTTAGATTTGTAGAGGATCACGTTTCTAATCTGTGCAGAGAATTCAGATTTAACCAAAGCAGACTTTCTCACTAACCCCACAAGCCACTGAGGCATTGAAAAGACTAAAGACTTCCTTAAGCATTGGGAACTTAAAATACTGAATGACCATCCAAACGGTCTACTTCGCATTTTTCCCAGTATGTCTCAGTAAAGAAAAGTCTGGATGTGTTGCCAGAAAATCCAATGCTACTTCAACTGCAGTACAGCCTCCAAACCAAAATATAAACTATAAATCCAATGTATTTTACTGGTTTTGAATATTTCTCCAAATCCAATCTTAGATTAGTCCTCATGCCTTTTTTTTTTTTTTTTTCATTTTGAGATCTTTTGGCAAGTTTCACTTTCATGTACCTGTAGCTATAGATTTGAATGAGATTATTTTGTGTACGGGATTCAAAAACAAGTGCCAGTGGATATAAAGCAGCTGGCAAGCAGACAGAACACACCATTTGTTACTTTTTTGTTTCACTAAGTTCATGTATATTTTTCTGCCTGTCCTTCTTTGACGAAGATCTCATGCAGTAGACGTGAGAAACATTTTAATGCAAACTACCCTCAGAACTGCTGTTGGTAAATGATAGTGTCTATTTCCAAATGTGAGCATGTCTAATTGCAGATAGGCAGCATCACCAAGGAATTTTCCTTAGGTAACCTCTCTTCATTACAAATTCAATCAGAAACAATAGCCAGGATTATCCTTTAAGTGTGAGTGTTCATTATTATTAGAACAGCATCAGGACAAAGAGCTGGTTCTGGGCATTAATTCTTCTCACAGCAAAGACTGCACTTTCCTTTGTGTCATTGCCATACAGGTTTTAACTGCAGCAGCTTTGGTTTCTCTCCTGTCTTCCACCTGGTACTTCTTTTGAGGTGGTCTTTCAATGTTTGAGGAATGTGGGTGTTAACATGGTTAGGTCAAGTCTTCTCGTAATAACATCCTCTTAAAATGACAGTTGGGGATGGACAAGCAGACTCTGGCTTTGCTCTAATGATTTCAGTTCCATGGGATATCCTCCCAGAACATATGATTTCTTTGGCTAAATCGCAGAAACGCTGAGCCACAAACAGCTAAAAGGAGATGCCAAACAATTAGAGCTTCTGTGCATGCCTAAAATGTTCTCTTCCTTCCACCGTCTAGTTTCCATTACTTTGTAATTTCCCACTTGCTACTTTCAAACTTTCCCTTACCAGCTTTAGATGTTACTGAGGAGGTTGAAGATTAATTTATGTATTTTTCATGGCCTGTTCCATTGCTCACCTTCCTCCAGTTCCTCTCCTACCAAAGCTTATTAAGCTCACCACTGGATTTATTCATATAATCACGTCTGCTCTCAGGAAAATAAAGTGGATTTGAAGCCAGTACTCAAGTGTGTTCAGAGGATAACATGTGAGGTTTTTAATTTTTTAAAGAAGTCACACAACATCAAAGGACAAAGCAAGCAAACCTGCAGCCTCTTAGTTCTCATTTTTCAAGAAAACTGTGCAGTTCAGACGGTATTTAGGTTTTCCTCCTTTGCATATTGAAAGTATCAGTTTGGGTTTTAATTGCTGATTTCTTCGTGGTACGTGTAACATATCAGATGAAGGCTTTGAAGGAAGGAGTCTTTGCATGTCATCTTTGCAACTCAAATACTGAACTGATCAAAAGCTCTTCAATCTTGTCACTTATACTGATTAAAGCTCATTTGAAAGGTGTGTGCAAAAACGCGTGGAATTTAGCTGTCAGGGTAGATAATGGTTCTGAATGGTCAAAACTATGTTGTTAAGTCTGTAGGTGGCACAAATTTTACATGGCTGTTTTTGTAGGCACTTGGTGGATAAAAAGCAGACCCTATCCAGGGATCATGTCTTCTTTCTCTTATTCCTTTTGTCTGTGTTTTCCAGACCAATGACTCATTAGGTTTTCTTTTTTCACTTTAGCGCATTTTTGGCTAAAGATCTATTGGACATCAACTCCACTTTGTTGTCCCATTTCATTGTTTCATTTCAAAAACTGGATGTCTGAATCTTCTGGTGAAAAAAAAAAAAAAAGATTGAAAGCAAATCTAGTTTCAGGGCACACAAATAAACCCACTAAGTTTTTCTTCCATGTGACTTTGTATTGGGGGAGTTATGTTTTTCTTCTACCTGTATTTTAAAATAAAAAGAAGTAGTTGGCCAAGTCCTTGAAGAAAATCTGCCTTAGAAACGACTGAGTGCTGTGATCACAGGTGCAGAGTGGCATCACTCCGCGGGCCAGAGGACCAGGAGAGACTTGCTGTGCGTGTGGTTGCGTGGGCAGCTGGTGGTGGGAGTCCTGCCCCTGCCTGGCTGCTGTGCAGGGAGCGTAGGTGCCAGGGTAGGGGGCTGGACCTCAGACAGTTGAGGGGTAGAAGAGGAGCAGATGACTAAGATTTAGGCACTGCAGCATCTGACTTCAGAGCTGAATTTTAGCTTTGATCCGCATGTTCACTCAGCAGGCTTCGTATTTCTGCAGCACAAAGCAGAGCCGAATCCAGGGCTGTGGAAACCATAGCAGCAGCCTGCGCGCTGAACTACCCTTCCTACCGACACAGAAAGCACCTGCCTCTCGTCCTCTCCCTCCCTCCCCCTTCAGTGTACAATAAGTGGGAAAATGTGGTTCCTCCTTTTCATCTAAGGTGAGAGTGACTACCGGTGAGGGGGCAAAGATGGAAAACACCCATTAAAACCTGTTTTGTTTCTTTCTTTCTCAGAGTGCACAGATAGTTATTGTTCTGCTTGTACATTGTTAAAGCTGTGAGGCTGGATTCTCAGCAGGGGCAAGTTGATGTAAGTCTGTGGAAATCAATTAAGTTATGGGGATTTAAACAACAGAGAATTTCACCCCTCTGGTACCTGCATCTTAGGCACCAGTACACCTTTTTTCAGATGTGATGATGTATGTATTTGCGAAGAATCACAGCTTACAGAAAATGTGAAGTAGCAGGAAGTACAGACACAGAGAAAAATAGAAGAAAAAGCAGCAGAGGAAAATTTCCCCAGCAACAATTCCTCAGTGCTTTAGTTTTCCAGCTTAATGATACATAATTTTAGCTTCTCTAAAAACAAATCATGGTAATGGAGCCTCTGATTTGTGTCTCCTTTTTTTTTTTTTAATAAAATGTTTAAATATTTATTGCAAACAAGGGCATTTATATATCACACTCTGCAGCAGCGCTTCACCAACAAATAGTTTCTCGCATGTTGTTTGTTGCTGTAGAGTTGTCACTGCCACCATTCACTAACTGAGAGGCATCATAAACATCAGACTTTAACATCATTACATTTTCTGTCTCTCAGATGGGATTCATGTTCTGTTTCCAGATTCTATTACTGGATGAGTTTCCCTGGCTCAAAGGGAAAAAAAAAAAAAAAAAGAAAAAGGGAAAGAAGGGAAAAAAGTATAAGCAATGTTCAATGTTTTTATTAAACCTTTCTCTTAGCTTTACACAAGGTTTGCTTTTTTTTTTCTTTTGTAGACTCTATGTATTTTTAATGATTGCTCTGTTGCTTGTAGAAAGCTGAGAGGATGAGAGAAGGAAAGAGAGAGCACTCAGATAGAATAATTCAATTTTCTACTTTGTGAAGAGAAAAATCTGTCTCTGGGCTACATCTAAAAAATAATAAAAAATGATGTTTTCCCTTTGCAACTTCTAATACGTTTTATTTAAAGGAAAAAGCCCTTTTTAATCCCTGCTTCCTTTTTTGGAAAGCGAAGTCCTGTGCTTTGCGAAATCACAGAAGAGGGTGATGCACATACTTGAATTTGCAAGGAAATGGGAGGATTTTACAATGGAACAGAAGATAACTTACAAGAAAAACAAGCCTCTGACAAAGCAAAGTCTCAAAGCCAGGGTACTAAGCCTTATTTTGTGTCACATAAGGGACGTGGGGAAAGAGTGGAAGGGAAGGACAGACTATAGTGTGTCTTTGTCACATTATAATTAGATGCCTTAGTAATCATATTTGCTTAATGACAATTACGTGGGTAAATTCTTGAGCACTGTCAATTTTTGCAATGCTTCTTTTTTTTTTTGTGTTTATCGTCAGTTATAGTTTTGCACTAAGCTGGGTTTTGTATCCCCAAGGTGGTGCTTCTTCCAGCACAGGTGCTGCGTCCAAAGTCTTGGAAGTTTGACATCCTGAGGGTCAGAGCAACCCGGGCAGCTTTTACCAATTTAGTGTGCCTTTACCTCTCACATTTACAGGGCAAAGAATATATATTCATATTTTTACTAATACAGAAGCATAGGCTGGGAAAGCAATTTCCAGGTGCCTCTGCTGCATTGCTCAGCCTTGGGAAGAACAGGAAGATGTCACACAACAAAGTATAGGATTGTCTTGTACTCCACCTTTTCTGTTTTTCATACTCTTTGGGCTAAGTTACATGAAGAAGTGGCTCAAAACACTCAAATGAAAAGATGAGAGCTGGAAATGTATTCCAGCATCTATGTATGTTCAGATCTGGCTTTTGTGACAGAAAGTGTAACCGTCATGTCCTTGTGTCTAGAAGTCTTTGCATTGGTATCCATCAAACTGGTGACAGCTCACCCTGTGGAACACTAGTGACTGAAAGCACAAACAGGTGCAAATCAAGGAGAGCTTTATTAAGTTATTGATTAAGAAGAGGTCTAAGTTTGATGAAGCACACCCTTTTACCTCGCTGTGTCAAATCTTCCACTGTACTCGATCCCGTAGTGTGATATGGTAATGTTTGAAATGTGTTCCTTTCTTGGTTTTTGCGTAGGTTGAACACAATTTTTGCTTAGGCTGGAGCACGAACTGAGTACTCACAGACATCAGTGGGATTTGACCTGGGTGTAAAACTGAGCCTGTGCCTGACTTCTGCTGTATTTATCCAATACTTACTGTTACAGGGGAAATCTTGTGCAACTCACATAGTTTAAATCAAATCAGATTTGAAGAAGTTTATTTAATTTATTGACAGCATGTGATTAACTGGAGAACAGTGAACTATATATTCAGGATAAATATCAACAATATCACAGAGAAACTGCAGTATTAGTCACCTCTAACATGTTAATAAGCAGTTAAAAATTCTAAATACCCTTCTGTAACTAATCTCCAAAAGTTTAAGTCCCACAAAGACACATGCACACATTCCAGTTCTACCTCCACCTACCCTGCTCCTGTGACTCCCAGCACACATGTGCTGGTGAAAAAGCCCCTGCAAAGTGCCCTCTGTGCCCGCTGGTGTGGGGATCCCCTTGTCTCACTCCCATGAGCAGGATACAGGCTGGTTCCTTCACCTGTCCCATGCGAGAAGGCTCTGCCTGTCCCAGGTGGAGGCAGCGATGCTGGGGGGGCAGCTGCTGGCAGTGTCCAACCTGGGTGCCTGTGGCTCTGCTTTTCCTCCCCAAGGTCTCTCCCCTCCTGTTGCCTCAAGGAAGCTCCTGGCAATGCTGAAAGGGTTTGGATGAAGTGACTGATGGACATTACAGCAGCCCACCTTTTGAAGAGCTGTAGTAAAGACTGCGTTCAGGACTAGCTCTGCTTTATGATTCTCGCTGAGGAGTGAAAACTCCCTATCTCCTAACAACTGTATTTTAGAGAAGGTGAATAATGATTATTGACACTTAAAATTGCTAACAATTTACTGCTGAAGACCATTTTGAAACTCCAGCTAGCCCCATGTTAATGCTAATCAAGGGTACAAGTGAGGTGTATTTTAATAATAATACTCAAGGACTGATGCATTTAACTGCCATTAGTGTTAATAGGAGTTATTCACGTGAATCCATGCATATCTAGAAGCAAAGTACGCCTTGTACATAGCAAATTCAAGCTGTCCTATTTAGAGCAAAGAACCGTTTACTGAGAAATGGCTGATTTGCTACAGACTGGCAATGCTGGCTTGTGAGGCTCTTTTCCAGCTGCAGACTCCTCGCTTTTTAAAATATCTACTGTTTGCTGCTGTCTGCAAAGAGCACCTAAAGATTTTTTTCAGGCTCTTTGATTTATCTGAG